>JALIZF010001929.1:690000-1290000 GCA_029948255.1 Telmatactis stephensoni
GGGATCAGGGATCAAGCTCCAAATTATGACCAGGATCAGGGATCAGAGGCCATGCAGGGATCAAATGGATGGGATCGAGGATCAGGGACATTGGGTCAGGATCAGGGATCAGCTCAGTTTTTTGCACCAAGGATCAGGGATCAAAAATTTCTAAAAATATGGGCTCAGGAATCAAAATTTCCGTAAAAACCCGGGACCAGTGAGACGAAAATATACCATGTTACGAGCCTGAACTTTGCTCTAGCCAAAGATCCTGACGTCACAATCGTATTTACCTACCCTCATGTAAACACGCTCTTCAACCAATCAGAGCACGCGTAGTGTCTTAGTTATTTCATACTATAGAAAATGTTTTTCTACAAAAACTTTTACAAAATTCATCTCAAATCAAAATGTGCTGTAAATGTACACCTCCAAAATGTAAACTTTTGAAATCTTCATAAGAAGTTTTGGCTAGAGGGAGAATAATCTTGCCAAAGCAGCTGTCTGCCTCCAACAAGATCTTAAGTTTGTCTCCGTATTGTCGTTAGAAGCAAGCTGAAGTTCATCATCAGCACTGATGCGACAACTATCAGTGAGTGAACCATTGGTTTTCCAGTTTGTCATCTAAACAAGAAGAATAAAGCACAAAAACTGAGTTGCAATGAAATTACAACTTTTATAACTACAATTATTGAAAATAATCACAGTATTAATAATAACAATATCAATAACAATAATAACAATAATATTAATATAATTAACAAGTGTTATTCAAAAGATTACAGTCTATGATCAGTGTATTTACATTAACCCTCGCACTTGGTCAGTGCAGCATTAGATTTATATTTTTTCAGTCTCGAATAAGAGGCTCCTCTGGTCTAATATATGCAGGTGATTAATGCAAATATAATCGAAACCTTTTTAATATCATCTATGGTTAGATACAGTGTCTCGTATACCCCTCCCCCTCCCCCAAGTAAAAATATTTGTCCATATCATCATTGTATCATTATGCGTACGAGTTACGTCAGTAGATCAGAAAGTGACGTACACTGTAACTGAAGATTTGACTTTCAAAACACGAAAAACCGCGTTCAAACACAGTAAAAATGAAAATCAAAATTCCTGACAAGACAATATATTCATGCAAAAAGAATAGATGGTTACGTCACTACATCAATCGAAACAATTACCTGATTGTGAAAAGAAACTTACACGGATACAAGGAAATATGTCCAGTCGTTTCAACTTTTTCATCACGTAACATATTGATGCACGCAAAAATATAACTAATTCACTCACTTGAAACTTTCCTCTTTGCCGGCGATCATTCATTCTGCCGAGTTGATTCCTTGCAATGTCCAGACTGTCGGCGTGTGCGTTGTGCCGGTGGTTATGTCCTTTCAAGAGACTGTCCAAAGAGACCATCAACAAACGTTTTTTGGAGCAGTTAAGGTAAAGAAATTTTCGTTTTCTTACACCGAATAATACATACTGTAACCAAAAGGAAAAAGCTATCAGGTTGGGATATTCATATTTCAACTGAATGTAATAAGCATTTAGGTATCTGAAACCAAAAAGAAAATGAAAGAGTTCGTTCTCATTGATAGTTGCTGATAAAGATCATATGACGAACATATGACCCTTTTTAGTTTGTTCTGTGGCAGTATTCATTTTGTAGCAGGGACAGCAGATTTTTGTCCACTCAACTAATAAAGCCACAGTTCAATTACTGTGCATTGCCTCCCGGACACCCATCACATTTGTTGTTGCTTCTTCGCACGGTGTTCATTACTGGCCTTCATTCCACTACTTGCACTTTTCTCCCATCAAGATCGATGCGGCAGCTGAACAACTTTCATCTAACTCGGGGCAATGGCAAGCTGCGTTATTTTAGCCAATCTCAAGCTTCTTGTCGAAATCAGAAAGAAGTCAGAACAACTGACACGATTCGTAACCATGCGGTTCCAGTTTTCCGGATGTCAGATGTAACTCAGGACTGCATGAGGCCTAGGAGAGGAGAAATTTAGAGGTCTAAAGGAGCAGGCATATTTGATAGAAGTGGATGCCGGTAAGAAGCTGGGAAAAAAGGCTAAGGCAAAACCAATGACAGTTTCCTGGACTGCTTTTCGCCAACTTTATCCCAATTGAAAGACTCACATAGATTCAAATGACGTCATAATACATTCGTGACCGCTGGCCGGGACCATGATATCATTTCATAACGAATGTTTCACCGCCCACAGGTGGCGTGATGTACAATTGTATTGCTTGTAAGGATCTTTTTGCCATTTTTTGCCATATTCACATAAATATATATATTTACAAAAGCTATAAAGAATTCAATATATGGCGAGAACATACGGCTTAACCAGTTGAAATCCCTAGGCACATAGAATGTCATAGCATCAAGCCTCCTTTAAAAAAATTAATTTATTATTTATTTGCATACAGACAATGTAAACAAATTATAAAAAGGTGTCATTTTAAATCATCTTTCAAGTAGGTGTCATTTTAAACTATCTTTCATTCTCATATTTAATGACCTCGCGTGTCTCTTGACCGAGTCAGGACTGCAGCCCTCTATGATGCCGATCAGTGACGTCCAGCAGTATCTTTATCGTTGTTATTATCCACTTTGAATGCCACTTTGTCTTACCAAAAAAGAGTATAAGTCATTGGTGTCTGGTTTTTAGGACAAGAAGCCAGAAACGATAATTTCTAGTATGGATGACGTCATGTTCAATGGCGTTACTGATGTCACTGAGTGGTAGTCCCTGAGTGGTAGTCATGTCACGAGATCCTGTACGTCTGTGATGACTCAACTAAACTGCAGCACACAACATGAGGGACTACTACCAATAAAGCATGCGAGATTATAGCCGAAAGCATGTAAGGTAACAGAGGCTTAGTTACTGTTTTCGTGGTTGTCGACAAAATGGCTTGGAACGCCGTGGCGGCCATAACTAGAGCGAACGTGGACGAGTGCAGTCAAGATGGCTCTGGAGACAGTGGGTTTGGTGATTATGATGTCGTCGACGATCCCAAACTTTACGAAAAGCATCTGTCAAGGTCGTATCAGTAAGTTGAACTAGAATGCTGCATCATTTAGCTTGCTTTTTAGGGTTGTTCGTGCATATACACTGTGTGAAATCAAATTCGACTTGTAATCTGATCTTCAGATTTCAAAGATCAACAACACTCCATGCAGGTTTCGAAATCTTGCCAAAGTATAGTATTAGGATGTTTCCTAGCATCTGTATACATATCAAGGGTTAAATTATGGGTCAGCTAAGTTGTATTTATTAAACGTACTGTAGTCACGTTGTGCAAAAGTATATTTCACTTTGTACCTATTTGTTGATATAATATTGCATGTACGTATATGTATATGAGGGGTCATGGGTTGATCTGATGCGAGGTGAAAGTGTACCTATAAATAGCTGTAACTTGTAATTTTAATTACAAATTATGCACAAAATTATGACATGTTATTTTAAAACATTACATATTCTTATTTCGAGCGATATAGCATTCATTTATTCGTCAATACTGTTCAGTTTCGATTATATTGAAAAGTACTTTCTTTCGATCGTTACTTGATATGTCACGTACCAGCTCAAAAAAAAAAAAAACGTGATCATGAAAATGATTATTACAGGATAGAAAACCGAGGGTATCCATCATAAATATTTTTGCTCAGAAAGGCTACATAGATATACAATAACCATTGATTAATGAAATCAAGTCTTTTAGTCTCAGTGTAGTGTTGAAGAGAGAGAGAGAGAGAGAGAGAGAGAGAGAGAGAGAGAGAGAGAGAGAGAGAGAGAGAGAGAGAGAGAGAGAGAGAGAGAGATGTACAATTTAACAGGGGCAGAATTAGGGGAGGGGTGTAGCGGATGCCCACCCCCTACTGAGATGGTATCCTCTCAGCAGTTGTCCTCTCAGCAGTTTTCAATAATTCATATAAAATTTATAACAACAACAACAACAACAACAACGTTTTATTTGGCACTGTATACTTAAAGTACATAGGTGAAATCCAAATAAGTTAAATTTCTCTATAATTTTAAGTCTCTAATTTCCTTTCTCGTATCAGCATGCATTTATATACATGTGCTGACACAGTTTTTTGTAGAAAGCTTGTTCTGGGATTCATCAGAAATAAAAAACGATTATCAGTGTTCATGTTGTTGATATTAATATTAGTATTTTTTTGAATAAGTTCTGCTAATTCTTTTCTGTTGGTGTCATAAAGTGGACACCAGATAAGAAAATGCTTTTCCGATTCTATTCCCATATTGCATACTGGGCAAATCCTTTGTTCATAAATCAGGTACGGCCTTCTATACCGTCCCATTTCTACTTCAAGTCTATGATTACTAATTCGTAATTTTGTGAAAGCCACTCTGTGCTTAGTGTTGGTGACGTGACTTAGATAGTCTTCAAAAACATACTTTCTTTTGAATTGACGGAATATTCTTAGTTTGTTTTTTTGTCTGCTATCTTTTCTTATATCGTTATGGATGTTGCTCCACCAATTTTGGATTTCGATATCACTTATTCTCTGTTTGATTACCTTTTTAATTTGTTTCAATTTCAATTGAGGCTCATTCTGGCTCATCCAGATTGTCCCTAATCCTACATGATCCAAGGCATTCTTTATTTTGTTACTCCAAAAGGCCTTGGATTTCTCGTTTTTTATTGCTTGGTATATCAGAGTTGAAAGTTTCTGAATTTCTGAATTTATGTCTATGAATTTAAGCCAATAGCTTAAGCTTCTAGCTACTGCTTTGCATTTTATTGGTAACCTTCCCAATTCGGCTCTGCATGCATCATTACTAGCATACTTAGTTACTCCCAAAATCATTTTACAGAATTTTATATGAACCATTTCCATTGGTTCTTCATCATTAGAGTTTTTCGTTTCGATCCCCCAGACCTCGCTCCCATATAGAAGGACTGGAGAGACGAGTGTGTCAAAGAGTTGAGTGGTTAATTTTATGTTCGATTTAAAATAGTCTCCCATTTCTCTTTTTAGTTTATATAGAGCTTTTAGCGCTGTCTTTTTAAGTTCTTGTTTTGCTAAAGTGAAGCTTCCAGAAGTTGTAAAATGAAGACCAAGATATTTATATGTTTTAACGTTGTCCAGCTTAGAGTTGTTTAAAAAGAATTTGTAGTTATTCATTGTCTTTCCTCCGTTGTTAAAGATCATTACTTTAGTTTTAGAAATGTTTACTGTCAGATTATTCTGCTCGCAAAATTCTTGTAGTTTATTAAGGTACTTCTGTAATCCTTGTGCCGTTTTAGAGAACAAAACCAGGTCGTCCGCATATAGAAGAGAACTAAGTGATTTGTCATTGAACTTTACATCATTGACATTGCATGTGTTTAATTTCTCAGGGAGGTCATGGAGATATAAATTAAATAAAGTAGGGCTGAGCATACAGCCTTGTTTAACACCCGTATAACAAGGAAATGTTGGTGAAATGTTTCCATTGATTTTCATTGCTGATTTGTCTGTTGCATACATAGATTTTATTACTTTTAAAAAGTTGCCGTTAACGCCGACACTATTCAGTTTATCCAGAAGCTTCCTTCTCGGAATACTATCAAAAGCCTTTTGGAAGTCCACAAAGCATGAGAAAAGTAAATTATTTTTCTTCTTTGGTTTGCTTTTTACATATTTATCTATGATTGATTTGAGTATAAAAATACTGTCTACTGTGCCGTGTTTTTTCCTAAATCCTCCTTGTTCTGCTTTTATTACTCCATTTGTAGTTAAATAGTTATAAAGTCTTTTGTTAAGTATGGCTGTAAACACTTTGCCTATTGCAGAGAGAAGTGTTATGCCACGGTAATTTTCAGCTTTTGTGGGATCTTCCTTTTTAAATATAGGGACAATATAACCTACATTCCATAATGTTGGGTATGCTCCGGTCCTAAGGATTTTATTAAAAAGTGCCTGAAGGTGACCTTTAAGTGCATTTTTTCCAGTTATTAAAAACTCATTAGGTATGTTATCGGGGCCGGGCGCTTTACGTTTTTTGAGGACACTTATCACTTTATCTACTTCCTGGTCTGTGATTGGAAAATCTAACGTCCCTTGACTGGAAATCATTTCTGATTCTGTATCCGTATCGATTACGTCCGATGTATTAATACTATTAAGATTTTTAAAGTGCCAAAATAAATCTTTTTCATTAGCTTTGCAAGTGCTTCCACTTCTTTCTTTACCTATTGTAAAGAGTTCTTTCAAGTTTTTCCAAGTCGACTTCGCATCTTTTAAATCGAGATTTAATAGTTTGGAATCAAAATAGCTACGTTTTTTTCGTCTGCACATGTTTCGGAATTTCCTTTTTTTAATGTGTAGGTTGTTACGGAATTGGTCATTGTTTGGATTCTTACAAACTAGTCTACCAAGAGATCGAAGATTTTTCTTCTCAGCCTCACATTCGGAGTCAAACCATTTCTTCTCGTTTTCTCTTGTTGGTCTGTTGTGTTTCGAGTAATGGAGACCTGATTTTATTCCTAAGTTGATTAAACTGTCAGTAAATATTTTCACAACTGAATTTATATTTTCAGTGCTTTCTATTATTTTACCTAGCTCCATTTGCGTTTCTGTCGCATTCAGTATTTCTTTGAGTTTATCGCCAACCTCGTTGTCCCATTTGAGGTTTAAATTGTTTGCAAATTCAACATTTTCTTCCATTTCTATGTCGCCTCTGGTCTTGGCAAACAAAGGAATTTCAATTCCATAGGAAATGTGACAATGATCTGAAAGATCAGGCATTAACGATCTTACATTTAGAAATCGAGTTTTTTCAAGTAAGTTTACGTGACCGATTACATAATCAACTAGGCTGCTGCCATTGTAGCGATAACAGGTTTTCTTTCCTGTCAAGTCACCAACAACTCTACCGTTATAAATTCTTAGATTACAAGCTGTGCACATATCTATTAAGGATCTACCTCTTTTATCAATAGTTTCTTTATCGGTAGAGTGCCTATCAAATTGATTGTCAATTAGATAGTCATCTGGTAAATTAAGATATTTGTTGTCATCCTGACTTATGTATTCTTGGATTTCCCCAGTTCGTGCATTGAAATCCCCTTGTAATAACACTATTCCTTTTGCTGAGAAATTAATTATATCTAATTCTAGATCATCGAGTAAATTTTCATTATTTTCCTTGCTAGTTGTACTAGGACTTAAGTATACAGTACCTAAATATATATCATGGTTGAATTTAAAATACTTTTTGTCTAATTTACACCATATGACGTTTTCATTTGATGTGGGTATATATGTTACTCCTTTACTAATTCTGTTATTTATGTAGACAGCTATTCCACCAGCGTGTCTATTACCTGTTTTATCACGGTATTTTACGTAGTGTTTATAGTCGTTTAGATTCAGATCAGATTCGTTGTTGGCATGTGTTTCAACTATACCAAAAACATCATGACGACTAATTATTTCCCCCACATCTTTAAGTTTTAGTTTGTTCCCTAAATTTTTACTGAAATGTCCATGTAAATTCCAATGTCCGAGTCGTAAACACCCAGGCATTGTTAATATATATGAAAATTTTTGTATTTATATCAAACTAATAAACTATTTGGTAAACTAAGTATAGATAATTGATCAACCCTTAACCCTGACTATGTTGGTTTACCCTCAACCAGCTCGCTAGTGTCTCTGCCGCCTGTAGCAGGTGTCCAAGTTCCTCTCTATCTGTGTCATCGTATGGTGCAAGAGGTGGTTCCTGTCCTTGCGATCCTGATGATGCTTCTCGTGTTTGCTCCATGTTCTGTCTAGATGATTTCCAGTCCCATGAAGATGGCCCTCGTCGCGTTTGTCGTAAGGGAGCTCTATTTCTTCTTCTTTGTGCTGGATTGCGCCACCTATCCTGGTTGTTAGCACTACGATTTTTTAAATCAAGGCAGTATTTCAGATTGCTGACCAACTTTTTAGTTCCAATCTGGTTGTTCAGGTGTACATGGTCGTGGTAGACTTCGACATTTAATGTTCCATCTCTGTTACATGCAACTCGAGTGTTGTCTACAAAGGTTACATTGTATGAGTATGAGTATAAGTATGAGTCGCATTGTCTCTGAAGCTCTGCATTGATTGCAAATATATTCTGGTTTTTCTCGTGGTCCCATGGTGTATAAATAAGACCTGAGATTGCTATCCTAGCGCCTGGCCAAAAATGCTGTACAAGTGATACGATCTCCATTTGGTTTTCCACAATATTGTTGTTGTCTAGTTTTCCAATATCATTGATTCCAGTATGTATTATTATTAGCTCATAGCTATTGTTATCTTCAATTGTTCTTAAATGTCTAAGAAGTTCCCTTGTGCCTCCAGCAACATACTGTTTATTTACATATCTTCTCGGGGCAAACTTTTCTTGTCGAATTCCTCTGAACATTGAGTCGCTGATCATCAATATTGGACCTTTATTTGTATCCTGGTTGGATCCTGACGAAATTGGGTCATCGTAGTAATTTTCAGGTTGTTCCACTGTTTGCGTTAAAATTTCTTCGTTCCTGTTGTTATTGCCTTCAGTTTCAGTTAGTAGTGAGAATCTGTTTTCAGTAGGAATGTTGTACTGCAGAGCCTGTGGATCTTCCACTTCCTCTCGATCCTCATTAGAATCCTGAGTTGCAATCGTCGACGAATGATTAACTGGCGCGCTGACCTTCTCAGCAAGTTCGGCTAACGATCTATCCGCAACTTCCAATCTTTGCATAACTGTCTTTGTGTCCTTTGTTATTCTTTTGTGTGCGTCACTTACTTGATTCTCAAGGGTTTTAAATCTGGTTTCATATTCATCTTTAGCATTTTCTATCAAATTATTTACCAACAATTTAACTTCATTTATCCACGTTTTCGTTTTCTGTTCGAGGTCTTTGATTTCTAAAGCAAGTTCACTGACCTCAATTGAATTCCTGGTAATCTCTTTTTCCAGTCTTTCGTTGATTTCTTTTTGAGAATTAAACAGAGTTTGTAGCTCTTCGTAACGGTCATCATGACCCTCTTCAACTTCTGAACTCTCTACAACAATAATGTTTGCTGTATCATCCGTTTCTGGGTTCGGTTGATTGTCTTCAGGACTTTCCTGTGACTCTTGATTCTTCAAAGCTAATTCCTGTAATTTCTTATTAAGTGCCTCTTGGGCTTGATCTTTATCGGTGAACTTTCCTAGGCAATGTTTGCCTGGCCTGTCCAGCTCTAAAAATTCGTCGTACGACTCCGTTAATCCGGCATCGTGTTTGTTCGTCCACAAATAGAAAGTAGTTTTCTTTGCTTTTGCCATAGCTCCGACTAAGTCGAGTTAGTCAGGGGTTTTCGTTGATCTATCGCTCCGCCATCTTATCGCTCATCTCGTACATGATACGTCATTTTATATGATATATTCATGATAGGTGCAACCCCCCCCCCCCCCCCCCCCCCCTCCTAAAGATGGTGCACCTCTTCCTGAAGATAATCCTGGATCCTCAATCCTGGATCTCAATCACATGTTGCTTGAGTTTCTTGTTCATTCTCTCCCTTGCTTTGAGGGTTTTTTTCTCTGGGTACTCCAGTTTTTCCTCCCTCAGTAAAAAACAAACTAGTTTCGATCTATTAAGCTGTGCTCCGTGATCAGACATGGGTCATATAGTGGCTGCTACGCGTGTGTGCATGTATGTAAATTTGTATGTAAATGTGCAACTGACTCGTATTGAAAGCGCCCTTGTATTCCTTTGACTCAATCACGTTGAGCTGCACCCTTCGTAATTCAGCACTTGGCTGCAAGGAAGGGTGATGAGCTACCCCAAATTTATTTATTTGTGGTTATAATGATCTGTAAAAAGTGTCACCATCTAACATCATCAGAGTAACACGTATTGTGTCAACATCTAAATTAAGAGTAAACCACTAAAGTCCTGATTTCTGAATGATATGATCATTTTAAAATGAAATCAAAGCTGCTATGCATGCTTTTTCATGTCAGACGTACAACCATTTTGGGAAACTTCTTATTTTGTCTCTAATTTTTGATAGAGAAAACATCCACTTAGAACCAAAACCCTACATTCGTAGCAAATTTCAATCTTAGTTGGAATTTCTATCATTCTCTCCATCTCAATTTTGTCAGTTTTCCATGATGACAACTGAAAAGGATTATGGGTGATTATGCAAATTTTTTATGTTGTTTCCCCTAAAACTCCTTTATTGCTTGCCGCAGTGGAGCAAGCCTGAGTAAGCGGAGCAAGGCAGCGATCCTAATTCAATCAAGTTAGTATATAGCATTCTGACTTCGGTCAAGATTCTCCCGTACAGACCGACCAAGCTCGGTAAATAAGACCTAAATAGAGATTTCCGATTTACGGGCTTTGGCACTAATAGTGCCACATACTAATTAGCATATGTAGCTATAGTGTGAGCAATAGTGCGTAACACTTACACCACGTATCAGAAAACCCTCCACTCCGAATATACATTTGACATTTTTTATCATTTTTCTTTTCCACACTGAAACAGCATTTTCGTATTTTAGACAAAAGAAATAGGCTGTTTTAGTGTGGACGGATAGCCTGTGAACAGGTTCTGGGGCAGGAGAAGGGCTTGTCGTAGCAATGCGTTTCCATATAATTCAAAACCGTCGGAAGGCAAAACAAATTTTTGTCAATAATCTTTTTGGGCAATTCGTTCATCTTTTAATCATCAAAATTAGCTAACAAACTTATCTAGCCCTTACTAGCAAATAACTAGAAATAACAACTGTTCTGTGGCCCGACAGTCCATAGTGGAAAAACGACGCTTTCGTGCCTGCAGTACGTATACGTGATCGCTCGATACTCGGATAGCATAATTTAGAGATGATGTCTAGGAAAAGGATTCTGCTTTGCTTGTAATGTATCTATTGGCTGATTCAGATGAGTCATCAAGCTGGATTTAACATTTCAGAGATTAATCTTCAGTCACGTACGCAGGAAACGGCAGACGGCAGAGACGATCACGCGGCCTCCTTTTTTTCACAGCTGCTGATATGCGTTTGGAACTTTTCATGTCTACGACAAATGCGAAATGCAAATGCGAATTTATAATAAATTATTACAATTCGTACATTAACTTGTAAAATGTATTGCTTTTTTATAGAAACAATACTTCGAAATTCGAAAAATAATAGTTACAATCATATACAACAGGCTGGTACTATTGCTGGCACTATTAGTGCCAAATCGGCCTTTAAGCCCGTAAATCGGAAAACCCTAATAAGACTATTAATAGTTTAGCACCTAATTATGTTTTAAAGATCTTATTAATATTAAGAAGCCTGGAAGGTATAAGTTACGCTCAGATAATAATGGCTTATTATTAGAAGATTTCAAGTGTAAGACATTTGCTACTCTAGGGGATCGTTCTTTTGCCGCAGCGGCACCAAAGCCAGAGCCTGCGTTCCTCTTGGTCAGCGACCGATTGACGCGCGCTCAAGATCATGAGCATGCGCAACACTGGAACTTGCATAATTGTGGTTACTGGCTTTTTTAAAGTCAGTAACTCATAATGTCATCGGGTATGCGTGAGGGTGTGTAATTCGGAAATCTCCGAAGTAGAGCCGAAAGATATGCGAACTTCGTGCGCCGGTCCGATGGTCAGTTTAAGTCGATTATTGAGAGTTTGTGGTTATAAAAATAAATATATGTCTTGAGACCAAACTGTTCAGTTTAGTTCATAAATATATCTGTAGGGGAAACGTTTGATCAATTCTCGATAACGTAGTATTGACGAAGCTGTTCGGAATGAAATAGGAAACTTCCATAAAAACGTTCCGTATCTGAACCGTCACATTTATATTACCATAACTATAAGCTATTTCTGAAAGAGTTAGGAAAGAACGGCAGAAAAAGACATTACAGCATAATACTATTTTTAAAACTATTATGACAATATTAAAGGAATGAAGTATTATATTTCCAGTTGACATCAGAGCAGCTTCTATTTTTATATTCGCCGTTTTTTTGTGACATGTTTTGCAACGGCTGTGTAAAGTATTTCTAAACTGTCGTCCCACCAATTTAGCTACAAAATACTAAGGTTTTCTTCAATCCTGTACTGCTACCAACGGTCACCCCCGCGCTTTCTGTTTTACCCGAGTCAGATTACCGAAACTGAATCCGCTCACGGTTTGCCTTGGTAGCCGTAAACTGTCATCACTGGCCCCCGTACCTGTCAAGATAATCCAATTATACGAAGAGTGATCTTAAGTCGATTAACGAAATCGCTAACTAACGTTTGGCGGAGCGGAGATTGAAACCCTGTTCGAAACGAATACAAACCGTTGAAACGTTTGTTTGACCGAAGATAGCGCTTTATAACAGCTATAACAGAGGCCAGAAAGATCAAAAGCAGAGGAATTAATGTGACTAGGACTGACAGCAAATAAGTACAATTTTTATCTCGGTTTATTAACATATATACACAACGACTTTGTCCTAGTGCCCTTGGTCTATATCTATATTTGGATTTGAGGCCAGTAACCACATGGCCTCATAGAGGTCTATTTTTTTTATTTTGCTGACGTCAAGTCGCGCGTTCGATCTTTTGGGGCAAAATCTCCAAAACTAAAATCCTTTCATGATTTGTCAACTCCATTCGAATATAGAGCTACAGTAATTTACGAAATATGAAAAAAATTAACAGTACAGATTTTTTTTTTATTTCGTAAAATCGAAATTTTGAAATATTTTAGATTCTGTAGTGCACAATTTTTTTGTTCTTTGCCAAATGAAAGGTAAAGATATGGACTTTCTTTCAAATGAGTTTTAAAATAATTCACCGTGGAAAACGTGCGTTTTTATTTATTTTATTGGAAAATGACCTTAGTTAAAGCTGACGTGAGCAATTGCAGCCTTTCGAGCAATGAGTTTCATATCAAACGGTTCCCCGATTCATGGACTATCATATGATTGGCTGAAAGCCCTGGGTCAAAATATATATCTGTAGCACCTATTATACGCTTTTTACAATTGGTATAAATATCTTTAAATCTATAGTGAGCTACCTTAAGACGCATTTATTTAAGGGAGCATTTATGGCTTAGTTAGATCACTAGTTTATGTCTAAGGATATCTTTTTATAAATTTTTAGATAATTAACTTATTCAATTTATAAATCAGTTATTTAAATATTTACGTTATTGTATATTACATACGTTGCACTGTTAGTAGTAGAAATACAATGATTTTTATAATTTTGTAAACTAGAATGATATATATTAGATTTTGTAATTCTATTTTATTTTTGTAATGTCGGCTGATGAGAATGTACATTGATATAAGCGCTATATAAATTAATAAATATTACTCAAGGTCAGTCACTATACGTAATACATCATGCGACTAACTCAAGAAGAAACATGTTAATGCATTCGACCACCCATATTTTGTTTGCAGTACTCTGTATACATATCGTGTTTCCTTAGGAGACTTCAGTTTTTATATTGACCGTTTATTAGATAATCTTGCCTGTTCAAATCAAAAATATGTTTTCGATTCTGAGCGAGACAGAATCTTTAAATGTATCTAGTACTGCCCTTTTCTTGCTTACAAGTTCCACTTCCATTTCAGTTCTTTTTATTTGATTTCTGATCTCCTTTATGTTTAATTATCCTGGATGACACAGGAAACAGGAAACCAAAATTGCTTTAGTACATTAATTCTCAAAATCCGGGCCCTCTGTGTATATGAGTTCACGTGAATGCTGTAGCACGTTCATGCTGACTATATGCATCAGTGATTCAATTGTCCTGTCTGACTCACAAATTGATACCAGTTACAAGACTTACAAGATACTTTTAATGGCTACTAAAGTTGGACACAAAATGAAGGCACTGCCCGATATAACCTACTTGGTAAAAATGGTTGGAGATACAGGCTTCAAACAGTTTCTATCATTTCTTATAAGGTAAACTCTTCCTTGCTGGCCGAGTCTCCTTTTCCGCGTCCTTGTTTGTAAACTGCAAACTTTTGTTGTGAAATGGAAATCACAACTCACTTGTCGCATGATTCAGTTCAGTTTTCCAGTATGCCTGACTTTGCATGAACATCTGTATTATTTTAATATTTTAGATAACTGTGACATCTTTCAGGATTACATTTTGGGCAAAAGAAGTGTCTGTTTGCTTGGAATTGCAATTATGATTCATATAAACTGTATCAACTTGTTGTGGTTTGTTTCCTTGGGCAGTGACGAAAAACTGCTCTGATGTTTAGAAGTGTTGCCATTCTTTGGACTGCAATGCGGTCAATCGAAAGTGCACACAGTTATACTTTTCATCCAAAGTCGAATTATTTATTTGCTGAGTTATGAGCAACGGACTGTTTTCTGGCATAGTCAATTTATTCTTCCGTAGTGACTGTACAGTTTTTGAAGATCGCTGATCATATACATAGAGCGATAGCACTAAAACCGTGAAACAAGTACTAACTAAAAAGTACAAATAGTACTAATGAAACAATAGAAAACAAAGGGTTTTGCTACTATTTGTCTCTATTAGGGTTTTCCGATTTACGGGCTTAAAGGCCGTTTTGGCATTAATAGTGCCAGCAACTAGTACCATCCTGTTGTATATGATTGTAACTATTATTTTTCGAATTTCGAAGTATTGTTTCTATAAAAAAAGCAACACATTTTACAAGTTAATGTACGAATTGTAATAATTTGTTATAAATACAAGTTTTAAAAAAGCTATTGCCGAGAAATCATTTCGGATAAGCGTTCATCACGTTACACATGACTAACCCTGAAACATCACATTGATGATGTTTATAATTTACATAACATTTACTAGTCAGAAAAGCTTTTTTCGTTTTTACAAGCTTTCATATGAATAAATAGCTCTCTAAACATTTTTCTTGGCCAGAAACTACTAACTATTGGCTTTCAAATCGATCGACGTACTGGCTTTTGTACCATACGTTTGGGTGTACTGAATGAAATTAAACGGAAGTGACAATCCATGGACAATCACAAAATTTATAATTATAACTGTTTGATTGTAATATTTCACTGCGGACTGTATCTCAGTTAGTATCTTGCACAGAGAAAAATAATTTATTTTCGAACTCTTGGCTTTCTTGGAGCTCTTGTGCCTTGTGCGCACAGTAATGGTGAGTTAGCATCAAGGGCCGACTATTTGAACAGTGTTTACTTCTTAGGGGGTGTTTTCATGATATTAGGATCATCCTAGCACTAGAATCATCCTAGCAGGCGAACCAACTTTTACGTTTAGTTGACATGCCCGAAGCAACTCGAAGCAGAGTTCAAAGAAATGAGTGATTGCTCGTCCTAGGTCACCCGAACTACCACAGTGGCATTAGCGTTTCCTAACCCTTGTTGGGCGAAGTATCTCTACTTTTTCCGTGTA
Source organism: Telmatactis stephensoni (assembly GCA_029948255.1). NCBI lineage: Eukaryota > Metazoa > Cnidaria > Anthozoa > Actiniaria > Isophelliidae > Telmatactis > Telmatactis stephensoni. The sequence goes on from JALIZF010001929.1 coordinate 705,405, forward strand.
CATGACCGAAACATACTCCTAATGCTAGGATATTCCTACCGGCGAGACAGGATGACCCAGTAGGATGATCCTAGTACCCGAAGAGAAAACACAAATAAACCGAAGTTTAGTAGAATGATCCTCGTACCCGAAGTGAAGACACAAATTTCCATGTAAGCAGAATGTAGTAAACGTATAGCAGGAAGGATGATTCGCCTGCTAGGAGGTAAACACCCCCTTAAGCAGACTCTCTCAACTCATCGCAGAAAGAACTCGCAGCGATCATTTTTATTCGCCTATGAACAATAGATTTTATTTCTAACGGGTACTCCTTAGCTCGCTGCGAGTGCTGAGGTAAAAAGGTACATTGATTGGCCGATCACACCCAAGTACTCGGGTTGGCTTAAGCTTCACCCAGTGTACGGGAAACGGCAGAGGGAAGACTTTTTTCGCGTTTGTCGTTGGCGTTTGAACGCGAAGATAAGTCATTTCGCATTTGTCGTAGACATGAAAAGTTCCAAACGCACATCAGCAGCTGTGAAAAAAAGGAGGCCGCGTGATCGTCTCTGCCGTCTGCCGTTTCCCTGCGTACGTGACTGAAGATTAATCTCTGAAATGTTTAATCCAGCTTGATGACTCATCTGACAAGCAAAGCAGAATCCTTTTCCTAGACATCATCTCTAAATTATGCCGATCCGAGTATCGAGCGATCACGTACATACGTACTGCAGGCACGAAAGCGTCGTTTTTCCACCATCGACTGTCGGGCCACAGAACAGTTGTTATTTCTAGTTATTTGCTAGTAAGGGCTAGATAAGTTTGTTAGCTAATTTTGATGATTAAAAGATAAACGAATTGCCCAAAAAGATTATTGACAAAAATTTGTTTTGCCTTCCGACGGTTTTGAATTATATGGAAACGCATTGCTACAACAAGCCCTTCTCCGGCCCCAGAGCCTGTTCACAGGCTATCCGTCCACACTAAAACAGCCTATTTCTTTTGTCTAAAATACGAAAATGCTGTTTCAGTGTGGAAAAGAAAAATGATAAAAAAATGTCAAATGTATATTCGGAGTGGAGGGTTTTCTGATACGTGGTGTAAGTGTTACGCACTATTGCTCACACTATTATTTATTTATTTATTTATTTATAAATTTCAGTATTCCCATAAATTACAAACATGGTATTACCTACTCTAAAGTAACAATAACAATAACTATTAGCTAGATATATAACTATAACTATAGCTACATATGCTAATTAGTATGTGGCACTATTAGTGCCAAAGCCCGTAAATCGGAAATCTCTAATTAGTTACTAAGTTATTTCACGGTTTAAGTGTTATCGCTCTATATACATACATATATAACTAAATTGAAGTTATTTTACCAAAGAACTCATTTGTTTTGATTATAACGAGCTGAGCGACAAAGAATCTTTCAATGTATCTACTGCCCTTTTCTTGCTTTCAAGTTCCACTTCCATTTCAGTTCTTTTATTTGATTTCTCCTTTATGTTTAATTATCCTAGATGACATTTTCTTCTCCGCACATATACACCGATGCACATGCACATTTATCAAAGTCACGTGTTCCTGCTGTGTGTCCCAATAAAAGATGGCAGTTTCGACAAATATTACCTTTTGTTGGACATGATTTGAATCACTGCCTTTCAAAACCTTTTATACTAATCTCTTCCCTCGAAGCTCGTCGATTGCTTTTAATTTTGTTTGTGTATCTTTTCTTCAGTTACTAGTAGAAATATAGCTTTCGATTGGCTTTCGATTGGCCAGTGGAATCGTCCGTTTTGAAAGAAGAGTTACATTTCTCTAGTGAAAAGAACTTGACGATGAGGATGGAAAATAAAGGGAAGTTCGAGTTGATTTATGAGGATAACCCGTTTTGTTGAGGCTAGACATTGAAGATGTCTGAAGAATAAAGTGAAGTTCTTGAACTTAGAAAATCCGGCCGTTTCCTTTCAGAATTTTCGCATTGACCCGCACACTCGAGTTCGGAGTGGCTTTTTTTTTTTCATCTTTTTACGGATGGTGATGACTGGAATGATGGAAAGTCTTTTCTTGTATATTTTACAAATTGATGAAAATCAAATGATGTAAAATATTTTCAAACCAAAAATACACGCATGCGCAGAAAAATTCTCCATATGTTTACGCGATCGTTGAGCGTCGCCACAGGGAACCAAAATTATTTTAGTTTCTGTGTATATGAATTCACGTGAATGCTGTAGCACGTTCATGCTGACTATATGCATCAGTGATTCAATTGTCCTGTCTGACTCACAAATTGATACCAGTTACAAGACTTACAAGATACTTTTAATGGCTTTTAAATGAAGGCACTGCCCGATATAACCTACTTGGCAAATCTGAAGTAAAACTATCGAAGTAGCCAACAAAATGGTTGGAGACACATGCTTCAAACAGTTTCTATCATTTCTTATAAGGTAAACTCTTCCTTGCTGGCCGAGTCTCCTTTTCCGCGTCCTTGTTTCTAAACTGCAAACTTCACCTTCAGTGGCATCCTTTAAATCAAACATTAAGACATTTTTATTTAAAAAAACTTATTTTTCCCCATGACAATTAGCGTAACTTATTTTATTTATTCATATTACTATAAATATCTCAATTTTATTCATGAAATTTAGCACAATTTATTTATCTACGGATTAATTACTTTTATTTATACACATATGTAAGCGCATTGAGCCATGTTAAATGCGCACTAAGTACATTAGTATTATTATTATTATCTGATTATTATAAACTTTTGTTCTGAAATGGAAATCAGCTCACTTGTCAAATGATTCAGTTCAGTTTTCCAGTATGCCTGACTTTGCATGAACATCTGTATTATTTTAATATTTTAGATAACTGTGACATCTTTCAGGATCACATTTTGGGCAAAAGAAGTGTCTGTTTGCTTGGAATTGCAATTATGATTCATATAAACTGTATCAACTTGTTGTGGTGTGTTTCCTTGGGCAGTGACGAAAAACTGCTTAGGAATTTCGAATGCTTTTACAATCAACACATTGCCAGGCACAATATAAACAAAATACTTTCTTTTCTCTACTATCTCATATCAGATATACTTTTTGAAAATATAATGGTCAAGATGGTCTTTCACCTGCAAAAAAAAAAAAAGAAAGAAAGAAAGAAAGAAAGAAAGAAAGAAAGAAAGAAAGAAAGAAAGAAAGAAAGAAAGAAAGAAAGAAAGAAAGAAAGAAAGAAAGAAAGAAAGAAAGAAAGAAAGAAAGAAAGAAAGAAAGAAAGAAAGAAAGAAAGAAAGAAAGAAAGAAAGAAAGAAAGAAAGAAAGAAAGAAAGAAAGAAAGAAAGAAAGAAAGAAAGAAAGAAAGAAAGAAAGAAAGAAAGAAAGAAAGAAAGAAAGAAAGAAAGAAAGAAAGAAAGAAAGAAAGAAATCTTTCACAAGCAGAAGGCACCAAAAAAAAAAAAAAAATCATGCATGCTGAAAATTCCCCCAATCACTTTCCTATAAATGGGCCTTCCTTCACTTTGTCCTGTTTGCTTCAGGTTTGTTTTTGTTAATGGTCAGAGTGCATGGCTGCAGGGACAGTCCCCAATATTTATAATGGCGTATTATTATTTTTGTCGAAGTCTGAACCAATCAAGGCGTTTCTATTGTTGATAAACGACCCAAACATGACCTTATATCGGAACTCGACTAATTGTTCGTGTCAAATAACATGTTTATTTACATTCGTGACTATAGGCCTACATCCATAAGGATACATTTGAAAACGCATATTTTTTTCGTCCGTTTTCATTGTCCTCATTGAAACTTGTGTTAGCTTAAACAAAAGAAAGGCGCCGTTGAAGGCACAGTGGCAGCGTGACATCGTTGGTCACGAAGTTTTTTAAAGTAACGATTGGTCGTTGGCATCATTTCTTTCTTTCGATTTTTTAAATACTTTTTTCAATTTTCATTCATTCATTCTTCCATAGAACCCCGGAATTTCATAGAGCAGTAGTTTGAGTCAGTGGTACAACGATCTAGCCAGAGATTTAATATGGAGAACAGCATAGTTATTTTTGAACTAAAGTATGTCGTTGTCGAAGCATAAAGTCAAACTTCATCATCAGTCTGTGCGAAAAAGCCATCTTTTACTTATTTTTATTTAGGTCAATTATTTATACAGGGCATCCAATTTAGCAGAGCTAGTTTAAATGGAGCCCTGATATAACATAATTAACTAGCCTAATTGACATTTAGTGAGTGCTGCCTAATATTGTTTTTCCTTATACAATAAACCGATTGCTCAAGGTTGTTCGCTTCAGAAATCGAAGCGCGAAATAAAATGCATGATTACTACAGAATATGCAAAAAATATTTCCAAAGAACTGGAATGTATTTTGTTTTCAAATACCTCATTTTACATGCGACTACCATTAGCTTTTACAAACTATTACATGACGCCGGATTGCTGTCATCTTGTCTTTCACGCCGTTGTATGCCCTTTGCCCCGCTCTATTTGAAACTAAATCTTGATAAACATTAGATCTGTCGTGAAGATGCGAAAAGCACGAGGCGATGCAAGGCAATTTAAAGGCACCAGATGAACTATTTAAGCTACTATTTACCGTAATTATTACTTCGAAAGATAGTATAAGAAATTGTAATATAATGAATTGAATATAATAACAAATGGCAGTGTTTTCAAAGCATTACATGAAGTAATCAGTTGACACTCAACGATGAGAAGACGCATAAGGTTTTATAGTGTAGGCTTGCAAAGCATGGTGGTAAGAAGTAATTTTGCATTGTGGGATAGCAAGAACAAAGAAATCTATTGTTTTTTGCGACACTCGCTAAGCATTGTGGTCGTATCCAAATCTCGATTTTAGCTAGCTACTGAAATAGGATCGCTGCCTTGCTGCGCTCGCTCAGGCTCGCTCCGCTGCGGCAGCAATTACAAAATAAACATAAATAGAACTACTCATATACATGACTGACAGAGTGCCTGTGCGGAATGACTGTTCAGACAAAAACGTGAACTCTTCAACCTCAAGGGCAATGTAATGTATAGAGTTTCACATCACGAGACTTGTGTGTGTTGATTTGTTTGAGCTCAAAGTATCAACTGGTTATGCTTCTTCAGCATATTCAAACTTCATTGTTCTCTGTAAGTTTCATTTTTACCCCGTTGGAAGTATGGAGAACGGAGACTCTGAAGACCATTTTGATGGTAATTCTGTGATAGTTCCGGTTCGTGCCTTTGGTCATCAAAGGGACGATTTAGCTCTCAACAACTACAGTCGCAGTTTTCGAAGACTTTCGCTACCTATATCCATACCTACAGTTAACAACACATCGTCGAGGCCATCGTCATTCTATAAGGTAGGACCATAGTACATCAAAAACAAGTAATCATTTCTGGCCCGTTGAACATCGACCTTGAATTTATAAGCTATTTATTTACATAGTTATTTAGCTAGACATTGAATGATCGCTAGTTGGTAACAACTTCTTATATATCATATCGATGAAGCATACATTTCTTACTAAGATCTTTCCGACAGTGACAATTCGATTCATTAACTTCTAAATTCTTTTTGATTTAAGGTTAATGGTGGGTTTCTAGTGTGCGTTATGAAAAGTGCTCACCACATACGTGCATGAAAGTTTATCATTTAACAAAGAATAACATGAAAATCTCTTGGAGATGAAAAATGCAAAATGATGGGAATTTTGATTTATTAAGTGAAATTTGAGTAGTGTTCAAAAACACTGCTGATTTTCAATGCCTGCTTTTGATACTTTAAGAGATGTTGGCCTTCAAAAATGGTGTCGAGGATTTGACTGATAAGCTTTCAAAAATGATGATGATGATGATGATGATTGTGATGATGATAATAATGCCTTTTTTAGAAGTTGTTTGCAAAGTCTGAAAAGGGCATTGAAAGCTTAATATATACTGTACGGGTATTTAGTTCGATATTGGAATGTATTTTGGCATTGATAAGTGTGCAACTCTAGTTTTACATAGAGGCAGGACAAAACGATCTGATGGAATTTCATTACCAACTGGAAAAGACATTGAAAATCTTGATGAAAACGCAGGTTATACATATTTGGTTATCTTGGAGTCAGATGACTTTAAATGCAAAGAAATGAAAGCGAGTATTACCAAGGAATATCTTCGAAGAGTGAGAAAGATACTGAAAAGTAAACTAAATTGAGGAAATATCATAAAAGCAATTAACACGTGGGCAGTATCCCTTTTAAGATACTCCGCAGCATTTGTGGATTGGACGAGAGAGGAATTAAGAGAACTAACTGATAGGAAAACGAGGAAATATCTGAACATGTACAAAAGCACTTCACCCAAGGGATAGTGTTGCCAGACTTTATTTATACCAACACAACTTTGTGGTCGGGGACTAATATCAGTTGAAGATTGCTCTGATCAGGCCAGTTTAGGCTCAATGAAATATATTCAAGACAGTGAAGAGCGCTTTTTAATGCCTGCTAGGAAAGAGATTAGCAATGTCTCTTATGAAATAGAAGAAGTGAAAGAATTTAGAAAAAGGGAAACAGAGGAAAGAATGCAAGAACTTGTGAACAAAGAGCTACATGGCCAGTTTATCAGAGAGGTTGAAGGTGTTTCAAGTGACAAAAGTTGTGGCTGAAAGACGGAAACTTGAAAAAAGAAACCGAAAGCCTAATTATATCCGCTCAAACTCAGTCAATTAGGACTAATCTTATAAAAAAACAAAATAGATAGATCACAGGACAATCCCAAATGTTGGTTGTGCCATCAAAAAGATGAGAATGTTAATCACATATTGTGTGCACTGGCACAAAAAGAGTACAAAAACAGACATGATGGAGTTGCTAGAGCACTCCATTTTCCATTTTGGGATTTGTGTCGAGCATATGGGCTTGAACATGCTGAAAAGTGGTATGAACATAATCCTGAACCTGTCATGGAGAAACAAGACGTGAAGCTCTTATGGGACTTTACTATTCTAACTGACAAGAAAATCCCAAATAATAGATGTTGCTTGCCCTGGAGATAAGCGAATACAAGATAAGGAAAGAGAGAAAATAGAAAAATACACAGATCTTGCAGTGGAAATCCAAAGCGGGCTTTGGAAACTGAAGAACGTGAAGGTTGTGCCAATAGTAATTGGCGTGTCGGGAATGTTCACCAACAAACTAGAACAATATCTAAAGCATCTTAAGTTAAACATCAAAGTGGCATTAATTCAATACTGCAAGTTTCCTAGCAGGCACAATGTTTGTAAATAAATGTTTGTTTGGCCTTTTGAGGTTATCAATAAAATAATAATAATAAACTTTTATACAATGATATGTACATAAGTATTGAACCCAATCATTACAAAAATAAGAGTGCTAGTAAATGTAATAAGAGTGCATGTAATAACAATAACTAACAATTTAAAAGATATATATAAAAATTGTAAAATATTAATAAATTGTAATGATTAAGATTTGTTACGAGACAATAAATCGATAATCAATCGATATTTCTTAAAAACGAGTTATGTCCAAAGATATATATATAATTGACAGTTCAGAAACATTTTTGATTAATTTGTTATATGAAAAATCAAACTGACATCTACAAGTGGTCATAATTAATCTTTGACATTTTACTGACATTTTAAGTAGAACCCCAAATTCGCTAATTAATTCTTTGAGTTACACGATAATTAAGCAGGAAACTTTGGTAGACTTTTCGTCTACTGTTTGACATTAGTTGGTTGTTGGTTCACACGATTATTATTCGCTACGTTTTAGGGGATAGTACATCCCACTTTTGCATTTACACCTGTCTACGCCCAAGTCAAGTATTAACCTAGATTTCTTTCTTGTTTCGATCTTTCTTTAAAATAACTTTGGACTAGTTGAAAGCCCTCTACCTTTGTCAAGCAACTACATCGAGTCGACGTTTGAGCTGCCAAGGTAAAACCCTCATGGTTTGTTAATTGATTCAAAACACCTTACTATCTGTTGCCAAATTCCACTCGGGATCTAGACTTTTGGGAATAAAGACAGTAGTTCTCTGAATCTGAATCCAATTGCTTCTGAGTCTAGATCCTGTGTGGAATTTTTGTTTTGAATAAATTAACAAACCATGAGGGTTTTGCCTCTCTCTCTTTATTGGTCTTTTGGGGGAGTTTGAATAGCATGGCTCTGTAGGTTCAATAGATATTTAAGGTAACAACGATTTTAGTGGAAAGGATTGGGAAATAAGCAGCTAGTGTTGTCACCAACGTAGGGTTTGCAAGATTTTTTGTTTTTAGTCTACAGAGCATGCGCGCATTTTAATAATGTATTCAGCCCCGAAGTGACCTAGAGCGCGATAATTTTGTCCTCCAAAATATATAAATATTGCATTTTGCCCTCCAAAAGGCTCAAATATTTTCTTAAAACCTATTACGATAATGGTTGGCCAACAATCAATACATTTTTTGAGTGTTGAACTACAAGCAATGGAATACAACCACATTGAAGTTGTACTTCCGAGGTCTCACTGTAGGATTTATAGACTTATTACATTAATACAAAGGTTATTGGCATCCAGTCTGTGCTGCAGTCTCTGTCGACGTTCCTTAAGGTATGACGATCGTTTTTCCCTACAGTGATTTCAGTACCTAAGTAGCTAGAGTCTCGCTCGATCTACAGTCAACCAGCGAAGCTGACTGCGCGCACGCCACTGTTTCTTCGCACGGATGAAGGTGATATTGTAAGGTTGCGATAAATTGATAAACGCATATTTTTTTGCTCTATTTTCACTGTACACACTGAATGTGTCAGGTTAGTGTGGAAAAGCCTAAAAGTAGCAAACAAGATGCGTTTTCAAATGTATGCGCATTACTGAGTGACAATCTCAGCTGACTGCAAGAGACTTTCACTATCTATAGTTAAGGAATATAAAACGCGCGCGCATGTCTCTGTACTGTGATATAAACACGATGGAAGATGTAGAGCAAGAGAAAATCAAGCTTAGGAACACGAGGCGTAGCCGAGTGTTTCTCTTGCTTTTCGAGTGCATGCTCTACATCTTCCAGAGTGTTTATGTCATAGAACAGAGACACAAGCGATCGTTTTATATTGCTTTTATAAAATATTTTCGACGTTTTTTGAGCGAGCCATGTCTCTGTCCTCTGATATAAACATGTAAGCCAGCCAATCAGCGCGCGCGTTATATCTCAAATATTTTATAATGCACATTGAAAGTGCACGATCGATAAATTTAAACATCCAAATTTAGACATCCAAAGAATTGTTTTTCTACAGTTGTCAGCTGTCCTGCGCCGTGTGTGATGTTTTTCATTAGTAAAAAGGCATCAAATTAATAGACAGGACATCTTTTCACCTTTTTTTTTACTTACTTTAGAGTGTTCTCGATTAGTTTTCCTATTCAGGTGGTTCGTCCCTCTTGTGCTTTAATCTTGCTGTGGCAATACGTGTTGTTATCAGGGTACAGTACAAAGTTGTTATCAGGGTACAAAGCTCTGCTACTTCGGCTACTGTGCACAAACTTTATATGTTCTATAAATTTCTATTTCTTAATTATTCTGGTTTATGTATATTATTCACAATTATATAAATCTGTAATATAGTGCAAAATCAATAAAAAAGTCTAAAAAAAAAAAAAAAAAAAGTACACATCATGGATCGTAAAAAAAGGACTAATATAGTCTTTTTACTTCCATGTATAAAGTAATAGCCTTGTTGACCCAAATATTGTGATTAATCATACCTCATGGAAATGGAGTGACATAAACCATCACGAAACACGTATCCGACTTTGATTCCATAACAATTCCATAACAACCACATCAAGTTTTCTGTAGTACTTCAGTATTGCTCTGCTGAACAAAATATTTATCGCCTTTTTATTTCATTTTAATATTCTAAGCTATAGCTACATGTGCTATTAAAGTGCCTTTTTGTGATAATTGTTTGTTGTGTTCATCCAAGTAACTTCTATTCTAGCGTATTACTAATGTATCAGTGAACTGTACCTAGAAATTATTTACACAAGACAACTATACAACCAGTTTCAGCGAGGGGCATCTTCTTTATTAGCCAGGTCATGATATCATGTCTTTAATGAAGAAGATGTATAAAAGGAAGTTTGGTGTAATAAATCACTTGCTAGTGATGAGAACCTTAAGTGGTGCTTAGTCATTGTTCTCTGCCTTACTTTGAGGGTTTTTCTCTGGATCATCCAGCCAGTTTACCCCCTCAGTAAAAACAAACTAACGAGCTGAAATTTGTATGCACAGAATATTAGAATGTAGTGTTGTGTGTGAGAGAGGACAGTGTTTCCCAGTTAGTGCGGCAAGTGCTAGCTAGAACACATTGGACACTTAAACAAACTTTTATTGATATTACTAATATTACTGTTCTGTTTTGTGGCCCAAATTGTACTAGCAAAATTGTTGGTGACAGCTTGCAAACCCAAAGCGTTGGATTCACTTGTTCCCCTAGTATTACACACAGGTAGCCCGAGTGAATGCCTATTAGGCGTCTAGTATATTCATGAAGTTACAAACTAAGTTTGAAATCAACTGAACAATGACGCTTGGCCGTCAAGCCTTGTCTCCTTCCCCTTTCCTTTACTGGTTTCAGTATTACACAAGTTACGTAATAAATATTTTCTGGAATTAAAATATTCTCGTTTATTTCCAGAGATACGATGAGAATACGAAACAATGTTGATTGGAATAAAGACTTCACCGTTCTGCCCAACGAAATTCTTACCCCATTAATTAGACGTATCACCATAGCAACTACAGGCCCAAAGGAGGGTATACGTAATGTACAAATCGATGCCAACACCATAAAGCGGTTCCGTCATTCCAAATACGATGGACGAATAGAGCTTTTAACAGATTGGACAAGGTCAGATAGTAGAGCGTTTGGAATTGCAACATCTTTGTATGAACGCAACCCTTTGTCAGAGTCAACCACAGGCGACCCAGTTGCTGATGTATTTGCGGTTGTAGCGCGTGAAAATAGCTGTATTTTATCACTTGCTGACGGCGTCAATTGGGGAGTTAAATCGCGCCTTGCAGCCCGTTGTGCTGTTGCGGGATCTATACAGTACCTAAACCATTACTTGTGTTCAGCGGCTACTACACATGACGTCATGGAACTTTTATGTCGATCATTCGAACTTGCGCAGGATTGCATTGTTGAAAATGGTGCTACCATGACAACACTTTGTACAGCGGTGATTTGTGAAATCAAAGGCAGTGATAAATGGGCCGTGTGTGTGATTAATGTTGGAGACAGCCTTGCTTATGTCTACAACAAAGAGAACGGTACTCGAGAAATTACCATCGGATCACATTGCTCTGAGACTGAACGCGATATGCGGTGCCCTGGTGGATCACTGGGGCCAGTTGATGGCCACAATCCCGATCTCAGAAATTTAACGTTCTCGTACACTCAAGTCTCAACAGGAGATATAGTCTTCCTGGCTAGTGATGGCGTATCTGATAATTTTGACCCAGATGTATCTCAATGTCACCACTGCCAAGGACATTTAAGGCCTTCTTTGAGTATGGATTCCCTGTGTAGCAGAAATACGGCAGATTCTACTCAGACAGTAAGAGCTGATATAGATACAAGTCCTTATACCGAGTTGGATATCCCAACTATTCGACATGACAAAACCCTGCGTGACATGCGAAATGTAAGTAATGCGTTACACATATAGCAGTTTTCGTATGACTGTGAGAACTAGCTGCACGGTCACGCTAGGAATTTCGAATGTCTTTAGAAACAACAGCTGCTGATGTGGCCACAGCACCACGTGGTACGTTTCACAAGAACACATATGAAAACTGCTCTAACATCGCTACACACATTCAGTGGCCGCAAAAGAAATAGTGGTCGCACACACAAGGGAACTCATGGTCGCTGGGGGAGGGAGAGAGTGTTATAACTGTAAAAACGCATTTTCAACTTGAATTCGAATTTTGTTTTTTTCAATTTTTTTGAGTATTTGATTTGTTTAAATTTTAGTTCACGTGTTTGATTGTCTTCAGCTATTTTAGCAAATTATATTCATTATTATTATCACTGTTTTACTTTATGCGTAGTAATCTAGAGTGGCTGTTTTCGATACGATGGGAACCAGACACTTAAGTAGAGTAGAATACGCCTTAAGGATCTGAAATGCACAACCTGAGAACGAAAATAAACTAGCTGAGGATTTTGATTTATTCAAAGCCGTGAATAGAATAGATCATTGACCGAATCGAAATATGGCGGCAAATTTGAATAACTATTGTTCTGGACTGACTAGCCTCGTGTTCACGTGGAAACACAAAAGCGCTTTCACATGAATGAGAGGCTAGTCAGTATAAAACAATAGTTATTCAAATTTGCCGCCATATTTCGATTCGGTGTATTGTAAATTATGTTGCGCATTAATGATCTTCTTTACAATGATCTATTTTATTGGCACGGCTTTGAATAATGCGCAACATAATTTACAATGATTCAATAATACATTCAATGATACTTTATTCCACTGAAGTGTCTGGTTCCCATCATATCGAAAACAATCACTCTAGATCACTGATTATGGCCAGGGAGTTCTCAATAAGTCGGGGAGGCTTAGTTCCTGAAACCCTTACCCTGTTATATATACCATTTTTTTACCATTATTCTTTATCATTCAAAAAATGATATGTTCAGTATATACTTCAGCTGGAGAAATCCCTGCCATTTTATGTACCTCCTGCCTGAAAAAGGTACCCATTTTCACACACACCTAGCCTGTGAACAGTAACCGTTACTTTGCCGCTCGCCTGGCCGGAGTCTTGCGCTACTTTTCGCGTCAAGCAGCGGTTGCTGTTCAAAGGCTGATATACCTAAAATCTGAAAAAACTTACTGACCCATTTCGAGTGAAAACTTTTCATATAACTCATTAATTGATGATGGCTTAGGTCATATACAATCGCAGACAAAGCAAGCGCTTTTACAGGATTGCTGACATTACCAGCGTTTATCGACTTCAAAAGATAAACCAAGCTTTATGTGTTTGGTGATTATGTTTTTCAGGCGATTGAATTAGAGACTCCCGATGAATGCCTTTCTGCTCAAACATTGTGTGCCAACTTGATCAACCACGTGGCAAAGTGTACTCAAGAGAAGCGAACTAATGTCGAAAAAATTTTAAAAGAAGGAGAACAACGAGGACTTGCACGAAGAATTAACGACAATGAAATTAGACGAGTCATGAGAGAACTTCCAGGCAAGCTTGACCACGCCGCTGTAGCGGCCTTTGAAGTGGGACACTATCCATTAGAGCATCTAAGAGTTGTATCTGAAGGACCAAACAAACACAAAAACGGCTCACAATTCATGGGCAGGATAGCCGAGATGCTACATGGATTTCGAGGATCATCGCCACCAGATGATGGTAGAAACCAACTTGTAAATCTTCTATCTCCCAAATAGATTTGTAGTACTGTTCCTCTTAGTAGACCCATCTATAAAACATATACATTTCCAATTTAGGGACAATATGATGAAAGTATTAAGAATAAGAACTTGTTTTCAATCCTTGGGCGGAGTAGATGGAACTATTATTGTGTTTCCATACCGACCTTGCGTAAAGGCCGTCTTTAGAGGGAAGGGGAAGAGGAAAGCGAGACGGGCTTTTCTCCTCTTCTCCTTAAAGAGGGCATCGACGCAGGTTTGCATTGATTTAGAACTGTTACAAGGAATCTAACAAAGCTAATCTAGATAGCAGTTAATATTTTACTGCATAGAGTAATGAGAGGATTTCTTGATATAGTAGTTTGTCCTTGAATACTATTCGTGAAGTATTTGTTTCTCTTTCAACTAAAATCAGTGGAAGACTGAGCAAACTAAAGTTTTTGTAATTAACCTTCATATTTGTAGTGGCTACACAACCCAGGCCCCATATCCATTCACTACTGCAAATATGTCAAACAAATTTGAAAACTGTACTCTACTGCTTAAAATATTATGGCCATTCATAAAGGTTGTCAAAGTATTTGTCAAAGCCTTGAACTCGAAATCATATAATTCCGTCCTTTAAAATTTCTGACACTGACTTTTAAAGTTAAAGCCAATGTATCAAGTACAATCGCACTTGTGTCCCGTATGCTCGTCAAGTCCCCGGGACACCTAAAACTTGACCCGTCCTTTGTGTACTTGGCAGGTATGCGAAGGGAAAGTCACTCTTCTTCGCAGCCACTTGTTAGTCTCGTCGCGCAACGGTACTGATGGCTGCGAAGAAAATTAGGGGGCAGCTAGAATGGGGAAACGCAAACGTAAGCATATCCATGAAACCAAAGATTACAGGTAGTTATTTAGACTAGAAAACCTTTTTCAACAGAGACGAACATGTTACATAACCCTAACAGGGGGTGGGGAGAAAAAAATAAAATCCAACAGTACAGCTGATTCCCTATGAGTAAGAAACGGAATTTAAAATGATTCAAAGTAGAATTGTAGATATGTATACCAGCTCAGACGTTTAACCGTCTATAAACAATACATCAAAAATTTATAGCTTTTCTACATGCAGATTAAATATTTTTACCAATGCAATAACTCTAAGAGATATGATATTTAATGAAAAAATAAAACTTGATTGCTGTTTGTTCTTATACTTACTTAGTTTGAAGTCTTGGTTAACATTAATTTGAACCAAATTAATTATTTCACGAAATTCCTGACTAGTTCTAAATAGCAGGTGTAAAGTTCCACCTAATAGGTACCTTATTCTCACTTATTTTCACCGGACTGTGAAATAGTTACTAAGCTAATAAACACTAATAGACTCTGCACCCATTGTTTTCTTTTGTTGCAATACAACTATTAGACATTATTAAACACTGACTATTAGTAATTGTTTCACAGTCCGATGAAAATCACTCTAGAGTGCACGCACTTAATCCGTGAAACATAAATAGTACAAAATAGTGCTAAATTATGGTAATTCCTTTGTTTCCTATTGTCTAATCAACACTATTTACTACTAATTAGTAGTGCTTGTTTCACGGATTAAGTGCATGCACTCTACTTTGCACTATTTAGTACTAAATAGCACTGATTAAACAATAGAAAACAAAAGAATTTGCATAATTTAGCACTATTTAGTACTATTTCTATGTTGCACACTTTTAGTGTCTGTACTCTAATAAGTATGTTCGTTGGACCCTCAATTCAATGTTGGTTTGTGTCCTTAGTTGGTATCGGCGTAGTCCTATAAATACCAGTCACATATATTTGTACGATTTGGATAAGCTCTTCTTTCAAAAACTGTAACTTTCTTAATTTGATAGTCATGGTTCTAACGATCAGTTCATAGAGTTGACAGATACGTTCTGCAACGTGTGACACCAAAGCAAGCCACTCGGGTTCCGATTTTGTGAAAAATTGTGTCTCCGGTTTATTTCAAGGTCATATCAAAATTGCATGTTTTGGACGTAAGACATCAACAATTGGAAAGCGTTGTACTTTAGTCCTTAACTTTTTAGTAGAAAAACATCCTTATCAGTCCATTATAATTTTACATTTATAGCAAATTTGTTCTCCCGTTTTCTTTCAATGAGCCCGGAAACAGCGTTTTATTTAAGCACGATCGAAAAGAATTATGGGTAAATGTGGAACAGCATTCTAGCTACAACTTTTGCTTTAAATTTAACTTATATAAGCCTAGGGCCTTAGGGCAGATTTCGTATGACTGTGAAAACGGCACCGCACGGTCACGGCACGGTTACGACAGGAATCTCGAATGTTTTTATAGTTAACACGGCACTGACACGGTGTGGCGCGGTCCGTTTCACATTCATACCGAATCCTGAACTCTATACGCAGCAGTTCACTTTACGTAGATTCATTAGCAATGCTTGTCTTTTTATTCACACTCCTGTGATAAATGCGGGGGACGGGGGATGTTGGATAGAAAATAGTTGGGTTTGTACGGCACCACAGGGGCGGATCCAGGATTATCTTCAGGGGGTGCACCGTCTTCAGGAGAGGGTGCGTCATCATATATATTGGGAAATTCTGAGGGGATATTTTGGGCGTATTGAGAAAAAAGGGCTCGAAGTCGTCTCAGTAGGGATTTTACCCCTCCCCTAGATCCGCAAATGTGTACGATGCTGAATATTTTTCCATTCGACTTTATTTATTTTGCTAAATCGATATGGCGAATCTTAATGCACGATAGATGCAGCAAACGACAACTAACGGAAAAAGGGAATCACAGTTTTCAGTTTGCAGTAGAAAGATGGAACCTCAAGTATAGCAAACGACAAACGGGAAACCGCGGTTACCGGTTTGCGGTAGAAAGCTGGAACCTCAATCTTAAGGTCTCTATAGCTACATTACATTGCGCCTGAACGCGCTGTTACACGCTGAAACTTTTATCTGAAACTTGTCTCGATCGCCGATGCGAGGCGAGTTTCATAAGTGGTGTTACACGCTGAAATTTTGTGGCCTGAAACTTGTTCGCAACCGCAAGTTTCTGTTGCAGGAGAAGACTCTACCCCTGAAGCAGTTCTAGAACGCGCTGTTACACGCTGAAACTTTTATCTGAAACTTGTCTCGATCGCCGATGCGAGGCGAGTTTCATAAGTGGTGTTACACGCTGAAATTTTGTGGCCTGAAACTTGTTCGCAACCGCAAGTTTCTGTTGCAGGAGAAGACTCTACCCCTGAAGCAGTTCTACTTTTCGTGAACCGACCCGAGGAAAGTTTCAGCTAAATGATCGTGTTAATTACACGGTGCAATGCGTTGTGATACTTGTCACGCAACGGCAATTGAGACAAGTTTCAGAGGAAAGTTTCAGCGTGTAACAGCGCCTTGAGGAGTAGGCAAATCATACTTTTTCGACCGAAAACAAATGTAGATCTGGTTTGAACAAAGTATCAGGCATGCAGCAAAAAAACAGCATTTGACAAGTTTACTGAATTTACTAGTTACAGTGAGTGACTAGTTATCAACCTTACTGAAGATAATATATTTACTGTAACCCCCGGGGGGGGACTCCGATCGTAAATGGACAGGGATGCTCGTCGTACCTTTTAGGTCAAAATCTGCAATCTGGTACCTTTTAGGGTGTTTCAGACTTATTGGACTACCAGAGACATAGATGGTACCTTTGTTAGGGACTGTTTTGGGGTAAATAAACTACCTAAAATAAGCATGAAAGGGACGATTTCGTTGATCTGAAATTCTCCTCCCCCCCCCCCCCCCCCCCCCCGGACTATAACTCTCTAAAGATACCTTGAAATTCTAACTTAATTAAAAATATTAAGACTTAATAAAAAATTACTCTTACGTGAACTTCTAATACTTCAAAAAGTACCTATATAAAAAATTTTAAATCCTACATGGACTCGAACCCTGAACCCCAAAGTTACTAACAGCTACTAATGCTCTTACTCCATTACAGCACGAGGTAATTTGATGTTCAAATGTTAAATGTTTCCGAACTTAATATTTATATGAATCAGTGATCCGTTAGAATACAAACACTAAAAGTGTGCAATACTTTGCACTATTTAGAACTATTTATGTTGCACACTTTTAGTGTCTGTACTCTAAAACGTCTACTGTATATTGTTTTGTTTAGTAAACAACTCAAATAGTAAACAGTATTTGCTGTTATTCATTCACTGAATGAGCTTTTTTATCACGTAATTCCAAAAGTCTCGATCTCACAGGAGTTACCATGGATGGAAAGAGCACATCAAAATTAGTAACATCGTGAAGTTTGAACCAAGTAAGTTCAAACTCACGAAGATATTAATTTTCAAAATCGGAATTTTGCATGAAAACATTCAGTTGGTAAGCATGAGATGCCTATCAGCAAAGGTGTTCTTATCGCAAAATTCACACTTTTCAAAAATCATGAAACGGTGTATAAATCGTTTTAAAACACAAAGTAACGTGTGATCTCACATACATGCGCAGAGTATATCTAAGGGGCCCGTTACCTAACGAAGAACGACACCGTAAACGAAAGGCCTAACCGCAGCAAAACAGAATCCGTTCTCAAATTTTACCCGGACTGATCTACAATTCTAATCCTATATTTGTACTCCGGAAATTGGTTTAGCAACTACATGAGTACAAAGTTAACTCGATCCGATCCAAAACAGTGCAGGTGTGGGTCGGATTAGGATGCGATATTCGAGGGTAGAAACAACTGTGAAAGGAACAACAAACTGTGCGCACAGTCAGTGTGACAAACCTAATACTGAGATTCTACTTTAGTAATATTACAAACAGCATTAAGTGTTACACGACCACAATCGCACAAGAGCTTTGGTTGAAAAAACTCTTTTATGTTATCTATCTCCTCGCTAATCAAACTGCGGTACTTTGAATAAACGTTCAATAGTCTGGACCACTGCGGCGGTTTAACGCATAAGCAGCTGTTGTTTCTATGTTATCACTTGTGCTTGCCTCAGCTGTTTCTGGTCGATCTCTATATGGATTATGGGCTCTTCGTCGCTTAAAAATGAATTGCCATTTTGTCTGTCCTTCACGGCGATGGTTGAGGTAATACTGGTCCAAAGCCCTGTACAAGACGGCAGCTAATACAACCAAAGGTACGTAGGCCAAGATATTGACAACGATCTTCAGGCCGGTACGGGTTGTTGGACTCTCTTCAATAGCTGAACTAAAGATTGCTACCAATGTGAGATTGGTCAAAAGAATAGCATCTGAAATGTTAATCCAGCTGTAATCAGTCTGTCCTGGTGCGCCTTCTTTATATGGACGAAGCCAAACAAAGGTTACTAGTATTACTACGCTGCCTGATTCCAGAAGAGCTCGTTTTACAGGACTTCGTGGAACGTACGGTATCCAGGAGCAGGAGAAACAATCTGCTGAGGAAATAAAAGGCTGCGCACCAACGGTACTTATCTGCAATAGTGAAAAATATGACGTTTGAGCAAGAAGAAAAATTAAACAAACAAGCTAACTGACTGGCTGACTGACCACTTGACTGACTGAAGGGGTGGGGAGGGGGGGAGAAAACGATATTTCGACAAAGAAGACGATATTTCAGTTGAAATAGCCGCGATTTCAAGATTCGAGCGATTATCCGGATCTTGAGACCGGGCGATACGGTCTAAAATCTGGAGAATTCAGGATTATCCGGAGGAGAGTTGACAGCCCTGCTAAGGTAAAATCTGTGGATAGACTTTTTGGTATAATCATTCGTCAGAAAACCATGTCTTTACCGGTGAAATAGAGCATACTTAGATTTTTTTATATATATAAAGCAAATTGATACATCTCTCGCCCAATAACATACACTCTAACACTAAGTTATTATTACACTTTATAATGTAGCTCAATTATAACACACGTTCTGATTGGCTGAGAGACCACATCTGAAAGTATGTAACTACAATTTTGATATATACAAAGCCTGATGATGCAGTTCTATTGGAAAAGAAGTTATGATGCTTGAGTTAGAATTATGTTTTTCGTATTTTAGTCAATAAAAGCAATTTATTTATGTTTTGTCTTAGATTCAGATTGACCAACGTCTACGTCTTTAGAAACAGGTATATAGCTAATTCACTAAACCGTCGTGCAGCTGGAAAAAAGCCTTAACGCCCAAAGCCTGAAAGCTTTGAGAGCGGAATCATGAATTTTTTTCACCGTGACATAAATTACAATAGAGAACTCACTGTATGCTTGCAATTCTACAACTTGGACACATATTCTTCAATTTCTTAGACTACAGCGAAGGTTTTAGGTAAACAAAAAAATAAATGATAAGCCGTTAAGACTTTTTTTCAGCGACAACGTCACTTGAAATAGCTATATACGCAAGATACCGTAAACTGCTGCCTATAAACCCTTGGCTTATGCATTAAGGGGTTTGGACTTATAAGTGGGGGAGTTTATATTCGGGATGGAGGTGGGGGGGGGGGAGAGAGGTGTGGTTTATAAATGGTAGAAAGGAGTAAAAACGTTTGATTTAGCATAGATTAAGACCAAGAATCGCGGGGGTATTTTTTTGTTAAACTACTAGTTAAGAACATCTTAAGAAAGGTATTACATAGCGGCATGGCTAACAAATAATAAATGTTCAGGAGACCATAATACTAAGAGAGCGAAACTCAGTATTGATGTCTGTGCGATGTTCGTGGCGACTAAGGCTATTTTTAGTAACTTCGCCATCGCGCGCGCAAGGCCCTCGACCAATAGAATTTGATTTTTGACGTGCGCGCGGACGCGACCGTTTGAATTCTATTGTTAAAGTGCCTTGCGCGCGCGATGGCGAAATTACTAAAAATAGCCTTAGGCGCCACGAACATCGCCCAGACATCAATACTGAGTTTCGCTCTC
Organism: Telmatactis stephensoni; assembly: GCA_029948255.1. Classification (NCBI taxonomy): domain Eukaryota; kingdom Metazoa; phylum Cnidaria; class Anthozoa; order Actiniaria; family Isophelliidae; genus Telmatactis; species Telmatactis stephensoni. Next base: position 725,769 of record JALIZF010001929.1, read on the forward strand.
TTAGTATTATGGTCTCTTGAAATGTTACGATTGTACCACATTCGATTCTACAAGTAAGGTGTTGATTTTACACAAGAAACGAAGAAAAGAGGGAGTTATAGTCGAAAACGTTTACAATCGGAGTGGGGTGGGTGGGGGGAGCTTTTAACAGGACTATCCTTTTGTGCTTAACCGGGGGAAATCTTATAAGCAGCAATTTGTATCCTATCTACATGGTATTCAAATACCTTTGAAGCAGCCTTGGAGCTTGTCGAATATGGGCTTTAGTCTTTGCACGTTGATATTTAAAGGACGAAGACATTTTGCGATCCAGGGCTGAAATATCAGCAGCAGAGGTATGGGAATGACGATAGTCAAGATAAACAAAATTGCCAGTAAACCATAAGCCAAGTGTTTATCCTTGAACATTTCTAATTCTCCTTGGGCAAATACTCTGGCCTTATGACCAACATATGTGGGGTTGAGAATCTTGAGGGAAATGCCTGTTATGTTGGTGTAACACAAGACAAATATTGTACTTAAGGCACTGAAAGGAGATTTGACATACTTATTGTACCGCCAATTAGGAAAACACTTCGCCAGTTGAGCAACCACAAAAACTATGAGAAGTACAAAGGCTGGTAGAATGTACATCATGGCAAGTTTATCTGATTCGTCAAGGCCTCGTGTAAAGCACGTCCCCGTGTCTCCGATACGTAGTCTTAAGCTCGCCAGGCCAATAAGAAACTCCATAAAGTCATCAAATTCAAAGGTCTCTGGTGTTACCAGTAAGATGACTTGGTAGGAATACAGCCAGGCATTCAGGTAGCCTGTAAAAGCGTCCACGTTAATGGTCATCAATCCCATTACCAAACCTATCAATATAACGGCTATTAGAAGGAAATATGCGATTCGAGCCGGACTACAGTTTAAAACACACGCCTCGCTACCAAATGATGCTGTGTATCCGGGTTTACACTTGCCGCAAAGAATACTACGATCATCTCGATTTCCGTCACACGCTTTATGTTGTTGATAAGTACATTCTCCTATGGCATTCTCGCCAAAGGGGTTAGAGCATTTGCAGTAATTGACTGGACAAGGAACGGTGTGGAATTGACCACGTATTGTGCCCGCCCAGAAACCTCGCCTCAAGAACACAGTCTGCCCATCATTCGCACATCGAGAAATTCCACGCAGGGTGGATTTCGAGCAAACGCACCTGTTGCCGTTGCTATGGAAACCAGGGTTGCAATGTTTGAGTATTATATTGGTGATCTCCTTAGTTAGATAGTATCGCCCTTCAGATCTCAGTATAACATCAAAGACCTCACCGCCTTTGCCAGCTAAGGACAACAAAGGGACTTGTTTTCGATGGACAAGAAATAATGAAGACGGCGTCGCTAATCGAACTTTTGATGAACTATTCTTTGCCTGAATGTTAATACTGACAATGCCATACACAGGGTTCCCAATTTCATCCAGTAGCGTGATGGAGACATTGAATATCTGACTGGGAGCAACGTACCAGTCCTCTCTACGAAACATCACATCAACAGGATCAGTAGATACCTCTTTATTAATGTTTGATAAATTCCTACCAGTTTTGTCGAAAAACTTGATAATTTTCCACTGTAGTACGCTGTTGTTTTTTCTTGTTTCTCCAACACGACGACAGTTTTCAAGGGATGTGACGTAGACAGAAAGACCTGATTCTTCGTTCGGTCCAACATTGCCCTGAAAGACAATCTCTGTTTGCCACAAATCAAAATCAAGAAATCTCTCAACGTACTCAAAGAAGCACTGGTGGGTAGGGTATCCCGTGGCGTTAAAACTAGCCTGTGGGGACCCTGGTGCGTCAACGTAGATAGCTCCACCTTTTTCAACACATTCGTTAGCGATGAAAGAGAGTTTGGAATTCTTGGCAAATCTTACTTTGGAATTACCATATAGTGCAAGAGCACCACCCCTGTAACCTGTGTTATAAGAAAAATCCGTTTGTCCATAGATGGTTACAATTGCCGAGTCAAGTACCATACTGGTGTGACTGTTATTGGAAATCCTAAGACGACCCTTAAATAGGATTGGTATTCCTACTGTATACAACGCCCCTTGGCCAATCAAAACATCGTCTTTTCGAGTAATAACATCATTGTTTGAAATGTTACAGTTTTTCAACACAACGTGTACAGGAACTAAAGGCCCAACGTTATCATCGTTTAGATTGAACAAGAACACTCCAAGGGCCGAGCCGATATTGGCATTATTGTCACGCCATTGAGAGTTACTGAACTCAAATTTGTCTCTAGTGTTCCAAGGGGCTCCCACAGGCTCTACGAAGGTAGTACCGTATAAAGACGTACCACCACCCCAAGTCGATGTGTTATTTAAGAACTTACATTTGTTGAAATAAAATCTATTGGGTTTCAGAGCAATGTTTGAAATGGTTATATCACCTAATCTTGCACCACCACCAGCAAAAGCTGCGAAGTTTTCGTTAAAATCGCTCTCCGACACTTCAACGGTGTTACCTTCAGTTTTGTGCTTAAATTCAATCTGTAGACCCCCTCCCCACTGAGCGCGGTTGCCAACGAATCTACACCGTGACAATATGAATGCGTTACCACTTGCGTTACCAAATAGATAAATACCCAGTCCACCGCCACGGCTGAAAGGGGTCAATGGCGAGTTCAATCTATCATCTAAGTCGGGACTCTTTGCTTGATTTCTGATAAAGTCGACGTCAGTAAAGACAAATTTACCATTGTGTTGATACTTGTCGTGTTCTTTACTGCTGATGTTGATAGGGTTGTAACCATAGGAATTTAATAGCAAAAATACACCTCCTCCGGCGTGTGCCCGCTCACTTCCTTCCGCCCAGGTCCAGTTACTCGTATAGTCACGTCTCGGCAGATTCTCCTGAAATAAACTATCGCTGATATTAACTGTACCACTGACATCAGTTAGTGTTACTCCAACTCCATCACCATTACTAACATGTACGTTTCGCATTTGTAAATTATTGCAATAATTGAAATACAGTGCTGTAATGTATTCCATGTGAAGCATTTCTCCAGTCGACTTCTGGCGGCCAATCAAGCTCTTCTGCCAACCACCGCACTTCTGAAACTTCAGGTTGTACAACCCCACATTTTCACAAAAAATAAAGGCTAAGCTGACATTTGGAAAGCAAGTCACAACAGAAAGGGCATCTTGTTCTCCGTTGATATCAAAATTTCTGACTGAAGTTAGAACATAATTTCGCTCCAAACTATACGAACCTTTCTTCAGAATGATACGAGTATTGTTGGCGCCTTGGTTTAACGCTTTTTGCAGCCCCAAATCTAGAGTTCTGCAAGGAAATCCAACTGAACCACAAGACTGGAGAGAAGATGATCCCGCTGGCGAGACGTAAACAGAATTCCACGAAATTGTGCACAAAGCGTCGTTCATGCAGGCCAAAAAAACATTAAAGGCCAAAATTCCTTGATAAAGCATCTTTATATGGCTTCAAACGAGACGAAATGTCAGGAATAAAAAGAAAATGCATCGGACATACAATCTTTACAATTCCTAGAAATGGTTAAATTTGGAGGAAGACTTTCATCAATGTGTAATAACCTCTGAACCGGATATCCGGTGAATTGACAGGTTCACAGGGAGCCCAAACTACAGCACAGCCTCCATCTAATAATAATGATGATGATGATAATAATGATAATAATGATAATAATAATAAAGAGAAAGAAACTGAGAAAGGTTAGTAGCAGCAACAGAAATCTTTAGTGAAGATATTTGTATGGAATTTGGAGTTGCCAAGTGTGCTTTTTTGACCCTTTCAAGAGGTAAAGTAGTGCCCGGCCATACCAATCGATAATTCCGATAATCGATAAAAATCGATAAAAATCGATAATAATCTATATTAATCAATCGATTAATATCGGAAATCGATGAAAATCGATAACTCAGAAATGTGTGAGTATCGATTATTATCGATTATCATCGATTTTCATCGATAAGCTTCAAACCCGTGGCGAATGTAAGAATCGATAATAATCGATGAAATTCGATGATAATCGATGAAAATCGAAGAAAATCGATAATAATCGATATGATTAGAGTAACTTGGGTTGTGAGTATCGATTTTCATCGATTTCCGATATTAATCAATACTAATCATGTGATTAATATTGATTAATATCGATTAATTCGATTAGTTTCCGATGATCGATTTTTATCGATTGGTATGGCCGGGAGTCGGTAGTGTCATCTAAAGGATTAGTTCAGAGAACAGAGAATATTATCAAAGAGCTGGACTCCGAAAAAGGATATCGGTATCTTGGGATGTTTGAAGCAAATAACATACAACACCAGTCTATGAAAGATATCATTAGGAAAGAATACTTTAGAAGAGTCAGAAAACTACTGTCATCAAAGTTGAATGGGGAAGTACTGTTACAGATATCAATTCAAGGGCAGTGACCAGGCAGTGACCTGGCAGTGACATTGATGAGATATACGGCAGAAATTGTCAGCTGGACAAAGGAAGATCTTCAGAATATGGACAGAAAGACAAGAAAAATTATGACCATGAAGACCCATGAATAGAATGTTGCACCCTCAGAGTGATGTAGATAGATTGTATATACCTAGCGGAAAAGATGGTGGGACAGGTCTGTTAAGTGTACAAGATTGTGTCGAACTTGAAGTCATTATTCTAAGCAAGTATGTTGAAAGCTCAAAGGAAAGGTTGCTAAATATTGTTCATAGTGAACAGTGGTTAGTTTTGAGGGGGAGGAAGGAGTCAAGGAAATAAAAAAGAGTCAGTAAAGCAAAGACGACTCTAGGACTGGAAACAAAAATCTCTTCATGGAATGTTTATGAGAGATACGGAAGATGTAAGAGACAACATGTCGTTTGAATGGGTTAGAAAAGGATACTTAAAAAAAGAAACGGAGGGCATGATCATGTTTTGCAGAAGAGGATCAAGCATTGCGAACCAGTTGGATAAGGAAAAATATTGACAGTCAGAATGTTAGTGAGAAATGTAGAATGTGTGGGCAGAAAGATGAGTCAATCAATCACCTTATTGTTGAGTGCCAGAAATTGGCACAGTGTGAATATAAACAAAGACACGTGCACGATAATGCCAGTAGCAAGAATTATTCATCTCGACATTTGTAAACAGCAAGATTTAGTTCAAGATGCTAAGTGGTATAACTATCACCAGAAAGAGTTAAAGGGAATGAAAAGGTTAAGGTGGCTCGACTGGGTTTTGTTTGAGGCGCACCTCCGCTGTTTGATCGCAAAATGCGTCTTTCAGTGATACCGTATTGGAATGCAAACTCAATTGCCTAGTTCGTTAAACGTTTTATTATATTGAAATTATTTGCTTTTTACTTCCTTCTCGCGGAGTTCGAAACTAAAGGAGGAAGGTATGTTACCTAGCAACAATCTTAAGTGTTTTAGTCCTTTTGATCCCATTAGGTCTAAGTATAGAATCAGTCATGAAGTCATGCTCTGTACTTGGCCTGTAGGTCACACGTAAAGCATATATACAATTTGTCTGCGCATGTCTGTGTTTATGGCCGTGTGAAATCCATTTCTGATCGAATGCAAGCAATTTTTTTGTTGGCATGGAACATTTCGTTGGCGATCTCGTTCTTCAAAATTATGTTCAGTTTATATACAAGGTGCATGAAGCAGTGGACGTCATTACCAACACGTTACTGTGTGAATTGGAACCGATTAGGGAATTTTTGACTTTAGCGATCATTGAATATTTATCCATCAGTTACCGGAATGCCGTAATTTTTTGCCCCCCAGCATCTCCCATCTGGGGTGCATTCGATTTAAATCATTATCCACAGCGCACTTGCGGTAGGTAGACTGCTTATATCTCACTATTTTGTTGGTTGAAGATATTTTTGAAGAACGAGATCGCCAACGAAATGATCCAGAGGGCTCCTCTCCTCCCCAGTCCCCCACCCCTCCCCTTTCCCCTCCTTCCCCCTTCCTTCCCCTTGAGAGCCAGCAACGCAGGCTAATCATTCATCCACTTTTAGTTTAAAATTGTCGCATTACTACTTCAAAACATACTGTAACAGACTTAATAATATACATGAAAAATTTACTCGATTCTGATTGGTTGAGAGTAGCGATGTTAATCGTTAACACGGCAGCCGAAAAAGTAATTGCACTGCCGTAAAAATTAATAGTACCAAACAAAAAACAAAGAAATATCCATACGTTAAAAAATATTTTCTGACTCGCTATCGCCAGTATTTTTGGCGGGAATTTGTACATTCAAACAGCGCGCGTTGCCAAATTTCCCGCCATTCAAACAAAAGCGATTGTCTGTCAAAATGAAGTGAAGCTCTGACAAATTTAGTGCAGTAAACTGGAGTTATCTGTGTTTATTACCTCGATGGATTACAAAGAAATTTTTTTCACATTTGGGAGTCTAGCTCTAACGTTGTCAAGTGAAGGAGTCTAGTCAGCCTAGTCTCTATCTTTACAAAGAAAAAGAACCCAAAGCTGCTTTTTGGTACGAAGACAGATTCAGCCGCCATTTGCTCATTTGCCATATGTAAACTCGTCAGCAAACTGTCAAGATTTGCACAATATAAAATGAACAGACTCAGTTTTTCTCTTGAAAAATCCACGCTGGTATTTTAAAACCTGGAAATATATAGTTTTATCCTCATTTGGACAGAAGAGAAAAGATAGATACAGATTTTGCTACTAAAGATTTGACTTCAGAAATCGTACTGACATAGAAGGCTGACTGGCTGGACTCGTCAAAACTGTAAGTTTTTAAAATTTTAAGCAATTCATTTTTGATTTGATAAACTTTCCTCGTGAAAAAAACATTTTTGGCCTTTTAGAAATCAAACTTTTTCATGTATATTGTTAATAAGTAATCATACGATTTCTCGTTCAATTTTGAATTAATTTACACTCGTGTGTTTTTCAAAGATTATCAAAATTGCACGAGCCCGTACATTCCAAATTGAACTCGAAACCGTATGATTACCTACAGGTATACATAAAAATGACTTTTAAGGACGGGGGCCACAAATTCGAAATTTGTTTGTATCTTTTGCATAACTGTAAGTGTTTTCATACAAAATTTCGGTTTTTGAAAATTCGTATCTCCTAGATTTTTCAACTGATACCCTTCAAACTTCACAGTTTTACTGATTTTGATGTGCTCTTTCCAGCTATGGTCATTGTTTTTAAGTTTGGGAACTTTTGGAATTACATGAAAAAGCCATTAGTATGAAATGACTGTAGCAGTTCACAAAATACGTCATTTACACGTATAAGATTGCAGAATACGTCTTGGTAACAGTCATATTCGCATCCAGCATCAAAAATCGGTTTAGAATAGTTATGTTACCAGCCTCTACCCCAAAAGGCCTCCAGGTTTCTGATTTTTCGAAAATGCGCCTTATTTGTTGAATTCATATTAGAGACGGGAAACTCGTCTCAGACGGAATTTCGTTGCACAAAAATCTTTATAAACAGAAAACCCGTCGCGATTTCCACGTCTTATGGGAATTTAGGACGGTTTTTATCATTAGACGAATTATCCGTCCAACTTTCTTGTCGTTTTGGCCGGGAAAGTAGGACGAGTTTTCTGTCAGACGAGTTTCCCGTCTCTAATATGAATTTAGCTAAAACCTTTTGTGAAACCACCCCAAATCCTGAACGATTCCTTAAAAACAAACTCCTTACTCCTTGGTTAAAACTGTATACCTGGTTATATGAGAAAAAGAAAGAAAAATCGTTCTATACTTACCGACTATCCAGACGATAACAACTACATGGAGCACATGGACAGGCAAGTCTACAATATAGCTTGGGTTTCCTGTTTCATTCTGAATGTCCTCGTAGACACCATATTTATCAAATAAAACTTGCTCTATTTTTCCCTCGAATAGTGATTTTCAATAAAATATTAAAAACTAATCACTACAAATGCCAGCTAGTTTCTTAATAAATCTTATTTTCATAGCGAAATTCGAAGGAAAGTACTCGGCAAAATTCGGAAGGTTTTCGTTCTCATCCGACTGTCACCCGAAGTGATTAACTCACGGACTATCGGACTTACGCACTCGATGACATAGTGTTACTGGCTTTTATAAAAAGTCAGTCACCACAAAAACGTTGTCGTAACAAGTCCACAGTGTACACTCCATGCAAGACTGCAAAGGATTTTGGCAGTTTTTCTTTTAATTTATCTATGCACAGTTGTCTTTCCTTGTGCTGTGTTTCCTTGGTGAGCATTTTGAGCATTTCAGCAAGCGTTATGAGCAATTAAGCCTTTATGCAACCAAAACATGTTATGATTATATTAATTAGTAGAAAACTACCAAAATACTTTGCAGTCTTGGAGTGTACACTGTGGATTTAAAGTGACTTAAGGACATAACGACAGCGTAAAAAATACTCGAAGTACGCAAAACACCACGAGAACACTTTGCAAATATTGCTAAAATATACACTTACCTTACGTGAAAAAGCCGACTTTCAACTCTTCATCGATGTCAAGATATATTTTTTTCTTTTCATGTCTTTTGTGAGACATTTTCTCCGCAACTTTTTTTGAAACGCAGGATTATTTTTGCTTGGCGTTTTAGTAGGGCACTACTTGTTATATACACAGCAATATTGCAGCAGCTCATTCAAATACAAGCACTAAAACGACCCGAAACTTAAACCTAATGTTGACCCAAACGCCAGCTCAAAACTTGTATTGAGGCAATCATTCGACTCGCTAATTAGCATATTGCACTCGCAAATTGTTCACAGCACGTGCAAGTGCGTAGCATAAATTTGCATAGAGTTCCACGCTACATGCATCAGGAACCGGAAATAAAGCTGTCCACTGCGCCAAATGAAAATGTGCGGTGCGGTCTGAAGAAAACTACTTTTTGAAATAGGTATATATGAAATATCTGCAATGACAATTCTAATGTGTGTAGAACTTTTTAGTATATAGCTAATTGCACAAACATTAACCCTTTCAAAACATAGAAGGTGAGACCGAAATGCACATTGGGAAATATTGATTAGATGATTTTAAAAAAGTGCGTTGACGTGGACGTTTCAAACAGCAACTGAGACAAATTCTTGGTATTTCTAACACGATTATGCAGCACATTCATAAGTAAAACACATGAAAATCAAAATATTGCTAGTGTACCCAAGCGCCATTTCGGTCTCAGCTTCTAGGTTCGATGGTTTTGAAAGAGTCAATGTTTGTGCAAACAGCTATATACCAACTCCACCACCTTGTAAGATCGCGCAATTTAACACTTGCTAGATGATTAGTTAACACTTCTCACTGGGGATGTTTAGACTAGCTTTTCAACGCAAAGGTATCGTATAAGCTGGAATGAATAAATAAAAGAATGGATAAATAAATAAATAAATAAATAAATAAATAGATAAATAGGGTCTCAATGGGATTAACCGTCAGTCGTCAAACGGCCTAAATTTTAACCATCAAATGAGGAAATTTAACCGTCAAGCGTCAAATAACAACAACAAACAAACAAACAAAAGCAAAAGCAAATTAACCGTCAAATACACTCGAGAACAATTTTCGAAAGTTATTTTTTCCAAATGCGCGTATTTTTCAAGATTTTATAGCAATTTCACTATTTCAATAATGTAAAAACTTCATAAAAGTCATACTGAACTTCATATTGTCCAGAACTGCTGGCTCGTCGAAAGGATATTGATAGTGGAGATGTAATTTCATAAAAATTGATGGTTAATAATAAGAGTAGAATTAACTGCCAACCGTCAAAACACCGAATTTCTTACCGTCAACCGTCAAAGCTACACCCCCATTGAGACTCTCTAAATAAGATGCCCTCATAATTTTTTACAAGAAGAAAGTGTTTAAAAGTGCTCTCTGTGATACTTTTAAAACTGAAAAATATTACATTTGTTTTTGAGTTTCCGGATAAAAATCATGGGCTGCCACGCCCACCTGGATAAGACTTACCTTTTAGGGGTCATTTCCATTTCCGACGAGCATCCCCGCCCTTCTATGTATATATACACTCGATTTGCAGAAAAGGTTGTAGTCTGCATTTATACAAATATCTCATTTATTCAGTATATTTAATGAGATGAGATGAGAGTTTAGAAGGGCTAAAAATATATTTTGGCAAGCCGATTTAAGCAGTATTTTAGGTTTTGCATCTCATTAGATATTTGTATATTTGTATGAATGTAGACTGCAACCTTTCTGCAATTGAGTGTATATACGTATATTAGATACTTATTTCAACTTGTCATCGTGCTTTGACAAACGATACGCAAGTCTAGACAAGTTGGTTTTTTACAGTAGCTTCATAACTCCTTTGTTGAGCATGCAGCTTTTGTAATAATCCGACCCTATCATGAAATAATTACTGCACCACCCAACATTCCATTTATTGTAGATACAATACGTTATTGTGTGCCGGCTGAAGTACTCCACTAAGTCCCTCTCTCTCTTTCCGAGATTCCAAGTTAATTGTAAGGGGCGTGTATATTGGGGCTATGGTCCTCGCAGCAAAGACACCAGATGGTCCTTGGCCTAGTTAACGCTTTTGACCTGGCAAATTATCAGACATGATCGGAAACTGATCCAAAACGATTTAGTCCATCTTAAGTCTATCTCACTAACTTATAAACACATTATATTTCATAAATCATAAGGATAGATCAGTTTATCATGAGAGAATATAATTTTACATATGCAATTGATGAAATTGATAGAGTCAATTTATATAGGAATCACCAGCACCCCAAATACATATCAAATTTTATTTAGAAGTTACATCTAGCAACTCAATTCTTATCCAATATATAACCTTTTACACGAATTCATTATACATTCAAAGCACACGACTCAAACTTTCCACTTTGATCAGCCATGATCGGCATGATAATGATAATAATCTCTTTTTATAGTAAGTTTTATTCTCCGTACTTTTAGAAATTGTTTTTTTCTCCGGGTTCTCCGGTTTTTCCTCCCTCAGCAAAAATCAACATGTGAGTTGAGTGTTGTATGTCGAGTATATCGAATGTAGTGGTAGCGAGCGTGAATGAGTCTCGGAGATATTAGTAATAATGCTACTCTGAAATCCGAGGATAAACAAAAATATATTTTTTAAAAGAAGTGTTTATACTGAATAGTCTAGACCTGTTCGTCTCGTTCACCAACCCATTCAGTATTTTATGTCTACTAGCCTGTGTTGTTGTAAGAGTTCCTATTCAACACGTCCTGTTCTTTAAGTGATACATAAGTCTTTTGTTGCTTTGCTTGTCATAACACACACACGAGTAATTATTATTACAAATAGGAGAACAAATTCAATATATCACTTGTAATGACTAGACCTAACTTTTAGCTTAATCGCCTAGCTTCCTTTAAACTTCACAGCAAAACGGATGAGATTGTTAAAACTATCATCAGTTTGATGAGTCTATAAAGACAAAAGATGGCTGACCCATTTAGACTTATTTTCTTTACCATGTGTAATGATATTGTTGAGACTAAGTTCAATGGCGATGCGACTGAGACAATTAGTGCCATTTTTATACGGATCCTGATTTTGAAAAAAATCTTTATTAATTTTTTCTGATTCGATTTTTTAATATCTAATTCGAAGTAAGAAAATCCTCTGACTAGTTTTGTTGCCAGTCAACAAACCCAATCAACGTGAATGACTATTTTATATCGTAGCGGCCTTGCGAGAAATAAGCTTTTGTCTTTTAGTTTCACAAAAAAATTACGACTTAACCAGACTAAATTTTTCTTTACATTTCTACTTTTACTCTACGTTTCTACACACAAGTACGTCTAGATGTTGTTAAGTATATATTTCAAACTGTTTCTATAAACTAGCCATAACTCTTTCAAGTGTTAGCTTCCACAAATCAGAGATATTGACATGACTACAATCTCTCCTTTAGTCTCCTTGTGTACGCCATCAATACATCATGTTTACATTTTTAGCTTATTAGGATTGATACGTACCCCCAATTTCTTAGAGAACTCACTCACTTTACTCAGAAACAAGGAACTTAGAAACTTGTCATCAATATAAATGTTGGCACTTGGCAAGTCCGTTCCATCCACACCAAACGCATTCACATTTCTTAAAATAGGAGGTTTAATGGAGAAAGTATCACGTTCCTTTGGTCTTTACTTTAAACTTAGATTTCACAATAGCTGTCTAGTCTTTGGCCGGATGTCATAACTCAGCAACCAGTCGCATACTCTTCAAAATAGACGCAAGAAATGATTTAACGATCAGCCTTAAACAGGCTCAAAATAACTAACTGTGTGCGGTCATTTAATTGGTAAGGAGCCATTTTGTCCATACAATGACATCTACGTCCACGTCCTACCAGCCAGTGGAACGACCATCAAAAACCCATTACAATATACACCAGACTGATGAAAATTATCCCAATCGCACCAGAACGTAGTGATCACAATAGAAGCTAAAATATAGGTAAGAGCAAAATCGAAATCCTGGTAAACAAGTCAACATCCACTCTTCAATAGCAACTGGAGCTCATTTCTTAACAAGTCATGATTTCGTGACCAGCTGTTATCTTAAGAAGAGTGAACGAGACAAACTTAAATCTTATTTCCTTGGATTCCGGAACCTACATGACGAAAGACATATATAGCTCTGACCGGTAACTTTAATATCGTAGGAACTACAAAACTCCTACGCTAGAACCCACAAACAAAAACAACGACAATAAGTAACGAAGAAGGGGAAACAATTAATGAACTGAGAACCCCAAGGACCACAAGAGCCATCCTGTTGGAATATAATGTAATGTATTAATTGTAATTGTTCATCGTTGTTTCGGATTTTAAAAACTACGTTTGTACAAAAAAAAAGTCTAATTAAGTGCAGTTTATCAAAGATCCTTATCTTTCCAACGAAAGTTTGTGAATACATGACCCAGTTATGAATGATACAAAATTCCCTAGTATATTTCTGGGTCCTTCTTTTAATAATTGGGGTCAATAAACGACTTATAAAAAATAATGCACTAATTTTACTTCTTAGAAGAGTGAGTGGTTCAGTTATTAACCATTGCCAGAGTTTTGAATAGGCTGGCTTTAATTCGTGCTGTCTTCTGAATACGTAAACTCCTGGGCATTCCCCTTCCTTACCACAGAGGAAATGTGGTTATTTTTGAAATCCAGAGGCCTATATCTCGGAAAAAGCCCTTGGAGTGTCTGTAGAATCATAGGAACCCAGTTCTTAAAAAAACTAATTTTTCTTTGCCATTTTCACGTGGAATTACTATGCCGAAATAGTGCTATAAAACGGGGAAGGTAAAATAAAAGAAAAGAAATTAATAGGAATCAAATTCGACACGACGTCTTTTTTGGATTTGTCGTATCATGAAAAGAAATCCAGCTACGAAATTTGACTTTTGACTTGGCCTGACGTGTGTTACAGACGTTGAAGGTTGTTTGTGTTTTTATAAAAAAGGCATTTCTTATCTTAATCCAATAAACGCTAATCGACTCAGAATAACACTTGGGCACGAACTTGACACATTTTACACACATTTAACTCTATAGTCAAAACGAACTCAAAACTAATACAGGAGCACGCTATGTTGATACGGAATAATAGCCAACATACAAAAGGTGCTATTGTTAGGAGTTGTTTGATATTGTTTGCGAAAAAAACACGGTTTTTTGTCATATTGTCGGGTATTGTGTATTTGAGAAACGAGACTTTTATCACTATCACAATCAGATAATGGCTATTATATCTGGACAATTTCAATGATTAGTAAACCCACTGCTACCGTACTGGGATAATGCAAAACAGAGGAAAATAGACCCAGACATGATCATTAAAATCCCTGAAATACTGCCCGATATAACACATAAAATATTAACTGTAATGACTTGTTATCAGTGAGTTCATCAGTAAACTGAAAACCATTTAGTCCGAGTGCATTTTTGTTGCATTTTCCATGGGTAGAAGAGTGGGGGGAAAACATCTATTTCACAAGACCACACATTAGTGGCTACTTGCTAATCATTTCTAATTGAAATTTGTAAACGACTTGACACCAATTACGCGGGAAGGTCTGTGTAGCGATTTGATTGGTTGTTTGATGGCTTATTTCGAGAAACCCCCAGTGAGCTGTGAAAAGGCAATTTCCTGATCAGAGTGTAACCAGAGACAACACGAGGCGGCGTTTATAAAAGTCTCCAACGCCTTGTGAACCGTGAGTGGAATGTGTCCAAAGGTTATCTTGAAAGGGATATAAATGAATAAGCAATTATACTAAAGCCAGATCAAGAATTGTTTTGGAGCACTCCCAGTTGACATATCGCTGTTCATCTGATCACAACACAGATAAAGCTACTGCTACTGCATAGAACGGTCATTCAGTGAACCACGAGGTCCTGGTCGCGTTCTCCGTCGCCTCGAACCAAAGATAAAATCATTATGCGAGACATAGAGGCATCAAGTTGCGAGCACTTGCTGCTTTCGCCGTTGAGTACAGGTAGTACTGGATCAAGTGGATCAGAAACAAGCTTGAGTTCTGGTGGTTCAGTAGCAAGGAACCCACGGTATTACGTAAATAGGAAAGTTGTTACACTGCCTTTGGATGACAGAAGACATGCCTATATGAAGAGGCTATACACCAACAGCCGTGAACGATGGAGACAGCAACACGTTAATCTAGCCTTTGCTGAACTGAGAAAGCTCATCCCTACGTACCCACCAGAGAGAAAGCTATCGAAAAACGAAATTTTGAGACTCTCTATGAAGTACATCAAATTCTTGGAAAAAGTTCTCCGAGATATGGAAATAACTTCAACAAGTGACCCCGCAGACCCTAGTAATAAAAATCAAGATAGTGAAAGGAAAACTACTCTCACAGAAGTATCAACAGAGACTTGTTCACTGACCGAAAGCACGTTAAAACTTCAAGATAATGACTCCAGTTCGTCACAAGATGACATCTCAGAGTTAATTTTTGGCCACACGTGAATACGTTTGGATAATCTTGTCTGCTGCAAATTTAGAGTTGTCGTTACTGAAGGGTCGAGCTATTAGATATTATCACTTTGAACTTCTAGATAACTGTTATTCGCTTTTGTAAATAAGACTCCTCAGCAATTATCAATCTGATCTTCTCAACCTTTAGTCGCTTGGATTTGACAAAATCTTTGGAATGTTTTTGTAGAGTGTTTACTCGAGTATATATGAGATAGTTGAACTGTTATAGTGTTTATTTTATGATTGATACATCGAAAAGGTCGGATGAATTTAAAGACAAGCTTACTCAGTTTATCTTTTTGTTTGATATGAACTCAGAAGTTTGTAAGAAAATGATTTATATGACTGTAGATTTAAGGGATCAAGTAATTTCACAGGTACTAATTATTAATACTGTAAATAGCACAGACGAAGCGTGTCAGCTTTAAAGAAAAAGTGTGCCTTACGTTCATTAAGTTAAAGTGACAATAAAAAATAATTAAAAGAGATCTCGAATTTTAGTCATTTGACGGCTGGCCTAATGAGCAGCACACCACATTAGGATGAGTTGGTATTCCGTGCAGGAGGACTCAGAAATGCGAGGAGATGAACATAACTTAGGAAGGATACGAAGGGATAGGATGTCTGTTGAAATCGGTAGATCGCAACCCTGATAAGATTCAGATCGTAGAAAAGGGTAATAAAGAGGTATTCGAGAACACACTAAGACAACATAATTGTTTTGCCATCGGGGTCAATCCCATTGAGTACGCGCCTAATAGATCTACAGTAAACCTTCCCGAAAAAGCCATGACTCTTGACATAATACTTTCGTCCATTCTTAGTTATGACCTAAATGGATTTTCACACAGTTCTCAATAATAATCGTTCTAGGTTTGGCCTCTTTTCCCACGACCGTACTACAAAGACAAGGCCTTGAGGCAAACTAACATTTTTTCGCCGTGTGTCTGACTTCGTGACTAAAAAGAACCCTATGAAAAATGTAACCCCCTAGTGAGGTCTATTAGTCTACAAATCGACATTTCGCCAGTAATAAACTGTTTTGCACTAAAGCGGAATAATCAAGAAAATATTTGATAGAAAAGGTAAGTGTATTTGTGGCATGTGAGTGTATGTTTACAAGATGCTTGAGTTAGGAGGACTTTTGGACGCGATCCAATTGTTATACGTCTATATTACGTCCTCCATTAACAATCTGCGATTTATCCAAAACTTTTTGGCAACGACTTCCAAATTTTCAAACGTAGTTTTTATCGATTAGTCACACCCAACTTTTTTCCTGTCAAACTCATGTTTTTATACAATATTGATGTCTAGCTCTAGTGAGCCCTAAAGTATTGCATGCAGGCTGTTTGTAATAAATGCCTTCAGCAAAAAGGAACACTATTAAAAAGCACGTACACGCTGGCAATTTGTCAGGATTCAAATGTTCAAGAACTTATGAATGACATTCTCTTCGCCGCTTTGTCATGGCGTGTTCTCGACAGTGAAATCTGACAGTGAAATGAGACTATTACTGAAATGTGCAGATTACTTTTACGTCACAACTATCACTGTGGATAATCTGATTTAACCACGAAAAAAAAAACACAAGAGATATTGCATGAGAAACGCGCTCGTGAGAAAACAGTTTGAATATATACTGAAAAGTTTCCTTTGGAAGAAAAATTATAGGGAATTTGGGTTATAAAAAGTGTTTTATTGTTGTCAGACATTAGAGCAATTCACTCGACGTCTTATACCTACGAGTCTATGAATCAGTGCAATTGGATGAACTTGTCACTAATCATCTTGATAGTATCTGTATCCTATAAAGATGAATCAGATATCTTTATTACTAAACGATACCGAGTGTTTTGAGCCTGGTTTTAATATCATCATATAGAGGAGGTTAGAGGCCATAAAGGTTTACAGATAAGGAAGAAAATATATCTTACTTAATTGCAATACCGTATTCAGAGCGCCTAATGGAGATGCTGACCTATTTTAGTTGTTGCATCAAAAGAGATGAAAACTGCGTAGATGAAGGATTGTCATTACTTTCCGTTACAAACTGACCAAAATAATGTAGATATTTGATGCCTAACACCGATACGCACTGCAAGCACAAGAGCTCCTCTTTAAAGCCAGATGTTGGTAGTTGGTATAGTCAGTTGGTAAAAATTTTGGGAGAACATGTGTGTGTTTTACGTCAGGCACCAGATTACTTATAATAACTCATACGGGGTGTGCAATGGACAGGACTGGTCTAAACATGCGCATGTATCCTAGCTTCAGTAAGCATGCACGACACTTGCTCTATGGCTGGTGAGCTGGCAAAAAATGGAATTTTTTTACGTAGGCATCGATCAAGTCACGTAATGCACATCAGGATACGCGCGTCAGGAAAGTATAGGTTTAGGCATATACGCATTTCAAGTTAACTCAGTTATTGTAGAAGCAACATGTTTTTTGAGGTTAAATTTGCCGCAAAGGCGATGCACGGACAAATGGGTGTCCAGTATGTAAGCACATGCGTGCTAGCTTCAAACAACGGCAGTAAGTAAGCAAATCGATTCGTACTTTTGAGGTACAAACTACTGTTTGTGAGTCTGTTCTTGCAGCTCTTGGCTCTCTCCTTTTTTACGTGGACAACAGGTAGGAAAGCCGAGTAGATAGGAGAGGCGTCGCTATGCAAATAGGTCGAGGCTTGCATCCTTTCTAATGAATCACAACTGAACGTCCCGCAGCTGAGCAGCACAACAGCAGACAACATATGGACATCAGTTGTTTTATATAAGAAAACATTTGGATTCATTTTGCTTTCCAGATCCAAATTGAATACCTGTCTCAACAAACTTTGTCTAGCGATTGCAGCACAAGCAAAAACACATTGAACATGAAAGTTGAAAGTCTCTTCTTTCCATTCCTTTCCTTTCTTTTTCTTTTTCTTTTCTTCTTCTTTTTGATTTTCTTTATTCTGCACTCTAGCGTCATTTTGGTGAAAAGCGAGCCTCATATCTATGGACGTTGAGTATTGAGTGATAGAATCAATCGTTTTAAGATGCATCGTCACTCAGCAGAACGAGGGCGGGAAAAAGAGAAAGTGCGCGCGCACGGTTTTATTGACGAGTTGTGAAGTATCATAAAGCGAACGAGCGAGGAACGAGAGAGTGAAACCTGATACTACTACATACAATGACATCAACCTGATACTACTACATACAATAACGTCTTCAATTCATCCACTATATTTTGTTTCCGAGAACACTGGGCTGTTCAAAGCTTGAACAAATTTGTGGTTGAGCATCTTTGTGTTTCGGGGCACAATTTGGATTTGAAAACTGAAGTTGACCATTGTAAAAAGTTAAAAATACAACAACAAAATACAACGTGTATTTTTTTAGAAAACAAATTGATGCAGCAAAGCAAACTCAGTAAAGTCTCTTGATTTCTGTTCGCTTTCTTTAGGAAAAAGAACAGCAGCTCACTAAAACTGAATCAATTTCAAATCATTAATTTGTTTGAATGAAATACTTTAGAAGCAAAATAGAAAAGACACCAAAAACATGGAAGCTTCCATTAACAGACTAAAAAGTTCAATATCGGCAAACAAACATCACAGGCGGATTTTAACAGAGCCAGCTGGCCAGGGCTACCTCAAGAGGAAACTCAGCTAGAGAGCTGAACAGCATCGAAGTAGGAGGCATGAAAACGTTTACAAAATTAAAAATTACTTCATTTGATTTAGTATAGGATTATCATATTTACAGTAAATGCAAGAAAATTTTAAAAAGTAAATGAGGAAACAGTTGTTTGCGGTTCTGAATTGTTTTCTTTGAGCCTGAAGAGTCAAGTTCGTTCATCGCAAAAGATTGTGTTTTTTTTCACAATGGACAACAACGACCTCGAGACTGGCAAAAATATAATCTCTCTTGTTCAACACCTAAATTCAGTAGATTAAAAAATTCGGCCACTAGCCGATGTAATTCAAACAAAATTCAGTCTTATCCAAGTAACCAGGCATCACACAGTTTCATAAACGTTTTATTGCGAGGAAGATATGATGATAATCACTAATGGTGAATATGGCTTTTGCAGTATTCCTATCAAACAAAAATATAAGCCGAACAAAATCAAAATTAGATCATTTTTTAACTTTTTCACTGTCTCTAAAGGTTTTTTTCTTTTCTTTTTTTTTTTTTTTTTTTTTTTTTTGACACAATTTGTATGGAAAAAACAGCTTCCTTACTTTGTTTTATCAAATCTGTTATTTAAATCGCTAAAGGTGAATGTGGCTTTTAATAATTGGTTAGTTAACTTTCATTTAACATCAGTTTCATTCATATTCGACAAAAATTTAAGCTAGCAAGTGAAGGTTTGATGATATGATTGTGAAGGGACACTCAGTAGAGACTTTTTGTTCTTGGCTGGTTCTTTATTCCAATATAGATTCTGGACCCAACTTTAGCTCGACTAACAACTAAAGTCAACTCTACAACTGAACAACAACTTCTCAAAATTTTAACTACTAAGTCACAGTGCACCCCTTTTATAGGGAGTTGTTGGAAAATCTAATTAAATGACAAGCTGTCAAAATTATTCGATATTAACTAGGAAATTTCTAGAGGCGGTGCCCCTTAATAATTAAGAATACGAAAATTACAATATTTAAGCTTGAGACTGAATGTATCAAAAATCAGTTGTTGTACGATTAAAATACAATTTACAAGAAAGCGTTTGGTCATGAAAGGTCAACTGGTACATCGGTTTAAAAGGTGTTAGGACGCAGTTAAAGTACCGATTAACTTTAATAAACTACAGGGGGCAAGGAGTCGTACAAGCAAGGGGACAGGAGTCATAGGAGCCAGGGAACCAACGAGGTTACGTAAGGTAAAGGTTGGTCAAGGTCAGTACGTGCTGGTACGTGGATCATACGACAATCATATGACTCACCAGTTCAGATTTCCCTTTAATTAAAACCAACGCGGGCTTGTAATTCGTACTTTGCACATGCGTGCACATCCGTTAATAATTGTCAAAACGATTCCGTAATAAAAATAGATTCAGAATAACCTAAAAATCAGTAGTTGAACTCAACTTTCACTAACTTTCCTAACACGAGCTAAATCGAGGAGGCGTGGTCATTCATAGGTTGACAACAACAACAAGGACAACCGAAAATTTGAATTTCTACCGGAAGTTCTTCAAAATGCCGTCTAAAAGCGACGTAAATACTCTCATTGCAAAACTGAGGAACTTTATTCACAGTTTTCGCCTCGTTATTTTTTCTTCCGTTTATAGCTCATGCTTCTTTTTTTCGCTAAAAAATTACAGTAACTCTTATTGTTAATATTTGATCATTCAAAATAACTTTTGAAAAATTCCCTAAAAGGCTTTATAGGTCGGTCCAGTCTTTCTGTTTAGACTTTAATAATAATAAAAATAAAAATATTATGCTCTAAAGATGTGTCTATCTAGACTGATGTGTATGTCCGCTCACGGGTAGATCGCAACCACCACAGCAAGCCCAACTGAAGAGCTGCCATAAATCAACTGTTACTCGATCGATGTTAATCCAATCCAATCGAGTTATATACGCCATTGGCGGTTTGATTATAAATAGTGTCCCGAAAGCACACCACATCTCCCCCTCATATCTTGAGAGTGACCTCGGTGATCACCCTCTTTTTCTTTCACGTTTTATTTCCATCTATGTACCTCTTTCTTTGGAGGAATTTAGAAGACAAGTTTATCGTAAAATCTATGAGTCCCGAACGTCCTTAAATGTTAACTGATGCAAATTGAAGATAGATGTAGAAAGGACGACGCCATAACATTTGAATAACAAACATTTTTTCGGAGATCGTGTTCACACAAAAAGCATTGTGAAAACAAACTCGTTTTACGACTTTTGGAAAAGAAAACTCTGATTTTGAAGAGTAAAATACATGGTTTATCATATTCTAAATTTGAATTCATTTTAGATGACGAAAAACGCATTGAAATTTTCTCTTATTACGACGGGAAATAAAAAATGCCGTTTGGCCGCCATCTTGGAAATGCCATTTAATGCATTGTATTCCTTGTTTTTCATGGCTATTTAGGCAATTTCTATTACTTTTTAAGGTAATTCGGGACCCTTGCCACTGCGCATCTCCCGCGCA
The DNA here is from genome assembly GCA_029948255.1 of Telmatactis stephensoni. Lineage (NCBI taxonomy): Eukaryota > Metazoa > Cnidaria > Anthozoa > Actiniaria > Isophelliidae > Telmatactis > Telmatactis stephensoni. Next base: position 746,962 of record JALIZF010001929.1, read on the forward strand.
CATTCGAGCGCGCGCACTTTTATTAAAGAACATTCGGCTGTCCGTGGGAAGTCTGGGCACTAGCGAGTCAGCGATTGAAAAGCGAAGATATTCTACTTTTAGCGACGAAAAATAACATTTTATTGACTAACTTCTGCAATTTTTTATCAACAAATACTGTACACTGTGTGAAGTAGGAGCAAAAGCTCGATTTTTAGAATTTAGCGAATATTATCGGTCAAAAAAGCCGCAAGAACAACGTTAAAAAGGCTGATTTTTTGGTGTTGGTTTTCGAAGAGTTTTACCCTTTGTTCTTCTCTAACTCTTTAAATAATACGGTGACCCCCTGAAAAAAAAGTACACTTCTATCCGGTTAGGATTTTGAGTAAATGTATTTTTGATCCTTCAAAACCTGTATTCTAGACTAGACGGCACATTATTGTAGATCTTTCGCTTCTTCGCAAATTGTTTGGCAACAGCTCAGTTCCAAATGTTTTTCTACATCATATGGCATCATTTTGTTTACTTTTGAATATTTTTGGTTGTTCCAAAATGTTTATATTTTGACCAGATGTCGCAAGGCCATTTCTATAAAAAAGTGTCCCAAAACACCCCACATCTCCCCCCTCATATCTCGAGAGTGACCTCGGTGACCCCCCTTTTTATTTCACATTTTGTTTCCACCTATGTACCTCTTTCTTTGGAGGAATTTTAAAGACAAATTTATCGTAAAATCTGTGAGTCCCGAACTACCTTAAATGCATTTCGATTGAGTGTCTTAGCCTCCTCCGCTGGCAACTCCTTTTATCTCTTGGGCTTCCTGTTGCAAAGAAGAGAGACTGGTTCCAGTCCCCCTCTCCCTCTCCTCATTTACCACAGGAAATCCAATAGAAAGGAGTAGCCTGCGGAGGAGGCTATGAGTGTCTAATGCCTCTTTGAATTTCATTTAGTCATTTTAGTATCACGTTAGCCTGCGTTGTACGATTTATTGACGTTTGGTGCGAAATTGGAACCACGCGCGACCCTGATTCCGCCAGGCGATACTCTTATGTAGTAAGAATGAGCATCACTGAGAACCAATCAGAATCTATTATACGTAATCGTAAAGTCTCAGGGAGTCCAGAACACAGTTTCTGGTGATGTTTCGTGACTCTTTCGTAGACGGACTAAACGGTGCGATGCTATTATCTAATGGGAGTTCGTGTAAGAATGAGCATCACTTAGGAGAGAACCAATTAGTCTATCAAGTTTCAACAGTTTGTCACACTAGATTTGGTTAATTGGCGAGTGGTTAAGTCCCAGGGGCGGATACAGGGGGGTGGATTTCCACCCCCCTTTTTAGAGTGCTTCTCATAAAAAAATGTAAACTATTTTAATTAAGAAAATAAACGGACGAAATATCAAGGTTATTTTAATAACTGATTAAAATTCAAATATTTTATCATGATTTATTTCACTTCATTCACATGCAAGGCCTCTGACTGTTTCATCTATCTGCTGATTTGAAAATCTCCTAACGTCATACGGTGAATAGTCCCGGCCTTTCTCTCAGCCAACATCCTCGTTGGAATCCATAATTTTCTCTCAGATATATTCCTACTTGACGATATGTGTAATTATTTTCTTCTACAAACCAACGAATAATCCCCTCTTATTATATGGCAGGCCCGTCCGAAGAAAAAGGGAAAAATCTGATTGGTTCTCGGAGCGGTCGGCATCCTCCAGTCCGGACCGACGTTCCAGACCGGCTTTGGCACTGAAACGTTTTAACGTTTCTTGGCTGTTTTCTCTCGATTTGTTTCGTTTAAAAAGCTAACAGTTGACATGGGTGAAAGATACAGCAAAAAAATCAAATGACTCTCATTTAAAATAAACTTTGGACATTTTTGAAAAGATAAAGCGACGCTGATCCAGTACAAACACTCAATAAACTGGCTGTGTGTAGGCAAAAAAATAATATGCTTACTATAATTTTCCTAGAAAGTATCTCATGTTTGCATGATCGAACAGCTGATGAGAAATTTGGTGAAATGAAGATGCATATCCAAATAGTTGTATAAGCAATTACAACAGATAACAAGACATACATTACAATCAAACTCACCGAGACATCATACAAAATACGCCTTGAGAAAATCAATTGTCCTTTCAGATATTCTCTTCAAAAAGACTCATGTTTTCTCCAGCCATCGTCTTCAAGAGTCACGTAGATTTGGTACCAAAGTGATTGTAGACATTTTGAGAGAATCTAGGTGTCAGCTTTAACTTATTTCTTCTTTTAAAATTCAGTGAAGACCATGAGCTTTTAGGCGACGATCGAGCAACCAGACTCAACAAATGTGCAAAAGATGCTGTTTACAGTCCCAAAAAAAATTGCTTCCAGCCCAATTACGACAGCTTGAAGTCGGCAAATTGAAGCAAAAGCTATTTTTCTGTCCTTTTTTCTGTCCTTCATCTTAAAATCAGCTCAGTTCAAAGCGAAAAGTCAGTTTGCTTTTTATCAAAGAAGCACAGAATTCCCGCCATTCGGTGTGCAGACGCGCGCGTCCGCCGTGACAGAAAGCGCGGGAATTTTTTGCTAATTGTTTTGATTTGTTTGGCTAGGACAAAAAAATGTTTTGTCTAAAGTTGTTTTACTTAATATTTTTGGCTATTTTTCTTTGGAATGGCTCCTTAGTTCGTACAAAGTGATGATATCTTTATTTGCATTGACAATTTCTGTTCCTTGCTAGTGAAACCGGAAGTCAACTGAGCGAAGCCAGTCAAAACCGGCGATTTTTTCTTTATCGAGTTTACCAACAAACTTTTTTGAAATCGGCTGGTCAGCCATATAATAAATAAGTTATTGACCGAGCTTGTTCGGTCCGGATAGAAGGATATTTCGGTCTCGTTCATTTTTGCGCTTGTACGATCGGCTCGGTCCGTAGCTGCACGCAAAAAAGAACTCGGCGACCAAATATCCTTCTATCCGAACCTCACGCTCGGTCAATAACATATATGTATGGAGATATAGAACTATGTAAAGACATTCCTCATAAACATTCGATTCCTTGACTTCTTCGGCGGTCGTTATCTCGACTGAAAAGAGCCAAGATAGCCTAGCTAGCCAATCAGAAACATCCGTTCCGAAGGTTCTATACCTGCACTGACTCACTATAACTCCGTGTAACTCCGGTAACTCCGTGCCATATTCCATACTGGTCCCTCCCCCTTGAGTAAACTTCGTAACTTTGGCTGACTTCCCCCTTATAATCTCAAATGAAAAATCTTACTCTAATTATATTTTCATTTTCGAGAGAAATAGGTAGATTCCACCTTTCTAAATCTTTTAAAATATTTCACAATTGAGTTTCGAGCTTTTCGAATCAGTAAAACTAAATTTTCAATTCACATCTCAAAATTGAAAAATGCCACTAAAAATGTGATTTTTTTATCCTGAATTTCGTAAAACATCGAAAATTAAAATGCAGCTAGTTGGTACACGTGGAGCCACGCATCTTCAACGCATTCGCATTAAGAATTACTACTTTTGATACTACTTTGCAGAGATTTCTTTTTCCGAAACGATCCCTACCACAAATATCCAGATTTCCAAGGGACGTACTCTAAAAACGCGCCCAGCTTCATCTACTTCAGCTAGTAGTGACGTCTTCTTGGTCGTGCTACTACACTGCAATCTTGGACTAAAACGCTTAACCAACAGAAAAATTAGATAAGAGAGCTCGATCCCCGTGCGTCACGATAACGGGAGTCGATCTATTTTTAAATCCGGAGTCTATTTCAAGCAACCAATGACTGCTTTAGTTTTGGTCACGTGATCCTTAAATTAATACGTATGTTGCAGACATTTAAACCGTAGAAACAGTAATATTTTGTAGCGTGTAAATTTGAACTTTTATGAATGAAAACTATTAACCTTGATAACATGTTGTACTTTATAATGTTTAGCTGAGTTTGGAGCCGTTTGGGGGCGTTTTAGGGAATTATCGTCGTTTTGGACTTTGGGTCAACCTTAATGTTTACAAACCGCAAAGTAACACAACACAAACCAGTCACGTTTACAAATCAAGAGCTTGGACTGCCTGTGAATTACTGGCTTTTAGAAAAGTCAATTAATTTTGTTTTAGAGATGTTTCCCTCGTCTTGTTTTGCTTCTGTTTTTAAAAGGAAAAACTGTGCTTCGTCTACAAACGTGATTTCAACAAGTCTGCTGTTTTTGTTTACAGTGATTGTTGCGTTTATTTACGTATCGATGTCAGGATCACATGACCGACATTAAAGCAGCCATTGGTTGCTTTGAAATAGATTCCGAATTTAAAAGTAGATCGACTCTCGTTATAATGCCAAGAGAACCCAGTGCGGTAGATGGATTCTCTTACCTAATTTTCTCTTGGCTTGAGACACTCTAGTCAGTACCCTCCTGGCTCATTTAGTGATGCTTCAAATAGCACATCTTTCTCACTCCCTCGTTCTCACACGCCTCAAAGTAGTTCCCTTGAAATGACAGAGGTCTGGTATATTGACAAAACAAGCGTTTCAAAGTTTATTTTATGAGTTTTTGATTCTATCCATCATGTTGCGATCAAAAGCTCATGTTCCTTCTGTAATAACGATACACTTTGCATGTAACCCAAAACACTGTTTTCAATGCAATGATGCTTAGCATGGTCATATTCGCAAGATCATATCAAAATAGAAATCCACAGACACAACGGCATCTTTTCAGAACTAAAGCTAGTACAGATTTAATGTCTGATCAGTTCTGGCTCAGGATGCACGAAGGGAGCATAGCGCAGCCCATTGGATAATCGGTTTATCAAATGGATAAACTTACTGGAAAAAGACATCATTTTGTCCACTGGATGAGGAATTATCCAACGCATAGCGCAATCCTTCGTGTAACCGGGACCAGCAAGATAGCCATGGAATATTAATAACGAGAGATATACGTCGTTTTAAGGTAAGAGCTCCCCCGATCGAAACAAAACTGTGGCACTCTTTTTTCACGTACAGCAAAACAGAACTATATCGTTCGCAATAACGGAGCGCTAATTACGGCCAGTGATTGAGTGCAGCAACGTTTGTAAATTCATATCAGTCAGCCTCATGATACTGAGTACGTTTTCACCATTAATACCTCATTACATTTGATCGCAGCATTTAAAAACTATTTTTTCGCTGAAAGCAAAACCCAAACCTCCCATGGATAGAGTCAGGAAAAAAGGTTTTTCACTGACAATTATTATTATTGTTATTGACCATTAAGCCACGATAAAGGCATTTTGACAATGTAGGGAAGATCCTATTTATCGTAAGCAAAGTTAACAGAAGATTACCGACTCCCATTTGGACAAACCAAGACATCTGGTACACGTTACTGTTCAAAGTTACAGCTGCTTCATTCTATTCTGTCCTTCACCGTCTTGGACCATCTTGGACAATTTTGAGATAACAAAAATAACAGCTGGACTGGCGCTTGTGCACATTAAGTACAATAAAAACTGTCTTTTATGATCAGTTAAGTTTTCAGACTCAAAATAACCACTAGTAATTAACGCTGACAAAAACAAATTCAAAAATTCTGAATGAGTCCAACTGTCTACAATAATAAGGTGACTACTCTAGTCTACATCCTTCAACCACAGCTAAACCGATTGCAGCTTGCAATTAAGTTGATAGTTTCACTAACAATTCCATACGTTTTTGATTATTGGATGAAACAAGTACTGTATATGTACTCGACTTGGAATAGGCTCCGTGTTGTTATAAACGAAAGCACTTAATTGCATGAGTTCATTGCTTAACTAGCAGCCTTTGGAACAAATTCTGTAGTCGTCGAAATTGCAGAATTTAATTGAATGTACACATACACAAAGAAAATCCTCAGGTAAATCAAAAAGGACTGACCACTTCAGACTCAAAGAGATGGTACATGAGTCATTAGTTCCGTTGATGCTACACAACTCGGTCACGACATATATATTCTTCTAAACATTCAGGTGGAGCAAACATCGAAAGGTATTTCCGCAGAATTCCTGCCCTTTCCAAGGGCTTTTTTTCTGTTCTGACTATGTGTTCATAAGACGGATGTGTAAGACCAGGAGTCCATTACTAGGAGTGTGAATGGACTCCTGGTAAGACGTATTCCATGGACCATCACATCAACTCTATGCTCTTCTCAATTTAACCCCGGAGACGATTAACTTAGATTACTTATAGTTTCTTCTGAGCAGGAGCCGAATTCAGAGCTATTTGATAGTTCCATCAAAACTGGTTTTGTTCCTTCCTCAACATTTTCATCTAAAGTATGAAGTAATTTGTCTAAGAATCTGATGTACTTCATCGTTGTCCGCAAGATTTCGTGTTTTGAGAGCTTTTTATCGGCAGGGTAGGTCGGGAGTAGTTTCCTGAGTTCCGTAAAAGCTATGTTGACCTGGTACTGTCTCCATCGTTCCCGGCTGTTGGTAAAAAGCCGTCGATGGAACACACCATCCTGAGGTTCTTGGCGGGACAGAGTTCTTCGCCTTTGATTTGCTTTTTTAGACGCTGAATTCTTTTTGGAACAATTTCTTTTCTTTTGTATTTTTTGTGGCTCTTTACAAATTGAAGAATTCCTTGATTGGAACATCGCATCGGTAGATATTTTGCAAAATCAATAACTACTGCCTGCCCATCAATAAAGCCCTGTGCCAGCTTGCGGCGAGTTTAAAGCCTTGTATTTTTGTCGACTATCACTAAATCACTCGTAAAGATAAGACGATCTAGACAACAAACAATCATTTGCCATTTGAAACAAGTAAAGATTGTTATTATTCCCCGATGAAGCTCTTGTGCGTAACGTCTTCTAACATGGTTACAGTGCCGCAATTCACCAAATAGTTTACGTTTTGGAAAAACGGATTTGGAGTTATTAAGCAACATTGAGATGTCGACTTGTCGGCTCGTGCTCTTTTCTTATCTTGATTACGTGATAACTCTACCTGTACGTTTTTTAAGCCAATGATTTGATCCTTTATTGTCGTTATCTGCTCCATCTTTGAGAGGGAACGATTGCTGTTATGTACGCTTAAGCCCTCTGGCAAAGAACACGCGAAGTATCTTATGAGGAAGATAAACCTTTTCCAATATAAAAGCTACTAAGCAAAGCAGGAGTCCGCATCAAAAGACCTTTTGCATGTTTATGAATTCTCCAGAATAAACATTTGTCAAGTAATTGAAGAATCTTGATGAATTGCTAAATAGCAGTAACCTCAAGTTTCTTAATAGCCTCATTAGTAAGTAACCTATATTGGCTTAACCCTACACGCCAAGGAATCTCAAGGGTTTAAAGCTGTGAGTAGAGAACACGGAATTTTTGTGATGACTGATGAATTTTTTTCATAATAAACATATAAACGAAAAAATTTGCTTGGTCATGCAAAAGTAAATGCAGTAGAAATACGGTACCAAAACAGTATGTATTGTGCCAGGAATTTCAATGGTATAAACGTGTTACTGGAAATCAAGCAGGGTATATGGTATCTGGGATATCAAGTAGATAAACCTGATACCAGTTCCGGTGCAAGAATGAATCCATAAATTTACATGATGCTTTCACTCCCTGTCTGATTTTCATTAGTTTGACTCGTTTCTGAAAGTACTACGTAGCTGCCATCATGATATAGCGACAGGCCCTGTATGAATTCAAACAAAGCTTTCTCCATGTTATTTTCAAGTTAAGCCACAGCAATGTTGATGTTGCCAGGGACGTAGAAGACGAGGGTCTTGGAGCAAACAAAAAATCAAAACAATAACTAGCTTTTTGAACCTCTGTTACTGAAGATGTCAGCTAGACGGCATTTTTTACCCTTTCTCAGGACATATCCCTTTCTTAGGATAGTAGAAAATCGCCATGAGGAAAATTTGCATTTTAGCTCCCTACCTAAAATTGTGCTCCTACGTTCCTGGTTGTATAGGAAACTCTTCATACAAAAAGTGGACCGCGAACAAATTTAAAGTCACATCTGTTAACGTTCTTAATAAGTCAGACTTTTTTCAGTCATGGTTTTCTTCAGTACTTATCTAACAACTTCAATGCTTACTTTCTCGCGTTTTTCTTTTCTTTTCTTTTCTTTTCTTTTCTTTTCTTTTCTTTTCTTTTCTTTTCTTTTCTTTTCTTTTCTTTTCTTTTCTTTTCTTTTCTTTTCTTTTCTTTTCTTTTCTTTTCTTTTCTTTTCTTTTCTTTTCTTTTTTTATTTCATATCCCAGTTCTTGCTTCGTCTGGGAATTGAAGCTTCACGTTTCACATCGCAGATCAATGCTCTAAACCAATAGTAAGTCCATCTCACAATACGCAGGCACGAGTAATAAAAATACACAACTTACGCAACAAATTTAGAATCAGTTAAGCACCACAATTAAAACTCTGTGTTTATGTGGTTTGATTAGTTATCTTTGGCTTGGCATCTAATTATGATCGTCTTTAGATGGAAATCTATTTTGGTCATTCAAGCACTCGATTAGCCTAATCTATTGATGATAAACTCTGAGCCGTATACGTATAGGAATGGGTGTACGGACTTTCTGTGATACCATCAAAAATCCAAAACGTCCAGTGAATATGTGGCCAGTATCTTGTTGAATCATTGCTGACTAACCCTTTGGAATGACCGACGCTCTATATCGTTTTATCTACAATCCTTATGAGTGTCCTTATGAACCCGCTCTTAAGTTTTATTACTCTATCGTGAAGGATGTAGAAGATTTGTTTGGATTTCAGTCCACAGATTTAAATGTACTTTACACTGAGATAACAGACACATCACTAATCATGGGAGAAACTGTGGCTCAAAAATTGCAACATTTTGGAGGAAATCATGACGCGTGCGAAACGTGTGATCGCTATGGTCACAAGCAAGTTTAACAGAAGTTCACTATACTTTTCAATTAACCAAAAGAATGATTGCGAGGATAATGAGTGCCTCTAAATTATGCAGAAATAGTTAATGTGGAAAGTTAGCAATGAATATTTTACTATAAACATTCAAAATATATATCATATATTATCGGAGGAAAGACGTTAGTGGGAGTAAGTCGAAATCTGATTTCTTTATAAATAAAACCTTTCCCCCTTACCTCTCATCCTGAAGGATCTACCGTGTATATATAAAGTTTATTCTATTCTATTCTTATTCTATTCCCCCTCCTTCCCTCCATTCCCCCCCCCTCTCCCCCCTCCCCCCCCCCCCCCCCCCCCCCCCCCTCTCTCTTTCTCTTTCTTTCAAGTACTCGGACAGCTATCAATGTCCCGAGTGATTAAACTAGCGGACATCCAACGGCATTTTTCTTTCAGTGTCCTTAAACCGGAGGTTCAACAGTAGATTTTAGAGTGAAACGTCTGCCAGTGGTAATCAGTTAAGACAAAACGGAACAACAATTGAAAATGGTTAATAACTAAACTACACACATATATTTTTTGTAATCCTACACCAACTGCGGCTAACCAGACGGCGATCAAAATAAATGTAAGACAAAATAGTTCTCTATTTATCCCAGATCACTCAAATCCGATACATGTGTTGCTAGCCTAACAAAAAAACATTACAAGCTGTGATTTGACGTCGGGCGTTTTTATGGCGACTTATCGTCTAAATTCTACGAGGTCGAGGTTCCCTGGGGCAATTTTTTCGCGAATGCCAGAAAACAACGCGTAATTGTATCCTGATAAAAGAACATTTGCCTTTTATTGACCAATCTTTGTCGGCAAATCGGCCTAAAGCATTTTTTAATTCAAATTTGATGGTTTTCTAATTAGAATAACAGATTTTTTTCCTGTCTTTGATTTAGAAGTGACCAACGTGTAAAAAGATAATCAGAACAAAAACTAAGGATCAACGTTCAATGGACTGATGAAATTTTGATTTTGTTGTTGATGTAAATGTATTAATTAAATGGCTATGTGTACGCGAAGAGATAAAGAAGCTCCTAGAAAATCGAGTAGAGGAAAAATCAACTTTGATTTTGTCGCACTTGGACCAATTCGGAATAAATTTGTTTAGATAAGTCAAGAAACTGTCAACATTATTATATCAACACTGCTCCACACCAAGTGTAACCCTTTTTTCAATTTGTTCAAAACTTGTAGTTCGGTACAAATCTTCAAAGGCGTCGAAGTGCTACTTTCCAGCAAGACTTTCTACGTACAACAAACACAACCTTCATTTGGATAGATTTGCTTCATCAACCTTAATACATTTACTTTCTTTTACCGAGCTTTCGGCCTACGCTGTCATCCTCGTGGTAACATCTAAAGTGCTCGTTACAACTTTAGAAAACAATTCGCGATAAAAATATTAAGCGCGCGCATCTAACAATAGCGCGCGACTAATGAGTCTCCTAGCAAACTTAAATATAGTCTCCCTCGCAGCCGTGTTTAGCCTCGTCACGCAACGCTCTCTCGTTTTTCCGAGGGAGCGTTGCGTGACGAGGCTAAACACGGCTGCGAGGGAGACTAACTTAAATAGTTGTCAATTGATGGTTTGCACTGACGTCATCGAAAAAAATGACGGCTGTTTGTGATGTGGCATGCCTCCTCCCACTTCCTTAGTGCCATCTGCCATCTGTGTTCCTTGCCCAAAATAGTTGTTTCTTGCCACTTGATAGCATGTCTTGTGGTATGGGCGTGTTCGGCTAAACTCGGGATCTTCCCTATCACCTAATGTCGAGCCGATTCCACAGGTAACCGCTTATGTATAAAAGCTTATGTATCAAGGGTTTGAAGGCGCGTTCTTTACCCCCTCTCTCCATTAGTGCTTCATATTACGGGTTATAGACTCCAGGCGCAAAACTGAAAAAGTCGATTGCAAAAAGTGCCGAAGGCATTTTCGGGTAGAAGATGGTAACACAACTTTTCTTAACTAGTTTTTCACGCTAAATCTGGGGTCATCCACTACGGTTAGAACGAAGCTTGCGATGTGGTAAAGCAACAAAAACAAAGAAATGGGGGATTACTCTGAACAATGTCTTTTTGTTCTATTTGTCGCCTGTGGCATTGTTTCCTTCCGACCGTAGTGTATTACTGTAAATCCGAAAATGACAGTTACCAAGACGAATTCTGCGATCTTCAAGGTAAAAAATGAAGTATTTTGTGAAGTGTCAATGTGAAGTCATGATAGCATGTTGTAAAAATAGGCTTTAATTCCCTTATGTAAAGCATTTCGTTAATGAAACAATCAAATTTAGATCTACATTTCTTTAACACTCTGAATTGTTCGCTAAGGTCTTTTTTGACAATACAGTGTTTCTCTTTGTAGTGGTTGCCAATGCTGGAGTTCCTGTGTTCTTCGATTCTTTGCCATAGGTGTCTACACGTGTAGCCCACATAACCCGTATCGCACAGGTCACATTTGAAATGGTAGACAACGCAACACACACATTTGAAATGGTAGACAACGCAACACACACATTTGAAATGGTAGACAACTTTCCACATCGTTGTACCTATTATTCTGTCCAATCTTAATAAATCATTACTCGATAATGGCGTTAGGAATGACGCCGAAACGTCGTAATCTAGTCTCGCTATTTTTACAGTTTTACTGTATTAACAAATCCTTATTGATGCTAATGTTTTACTTCGAAATCGTGGGAGTGGTTGTGCCCAATTCTCTCCGAGCCAGGGATGCCTCATGCTATAAAGCGCTCGAAGGTTCATCACTTTACCCCCTCTCTCCATCAGTGCTCCGTTTTACGGGTATTTAAAGCTAATTAAGTATACAACGGAAATGGAGGAAGACAAGAATGCAAACAAGGATGTGAAGTCACTGGGGATCGAACTCGGGACCTCTTGCACTGAAGGCCGCGCGCGCACTAACCAACTGTGCCATCCTTGCTCCTTAAAAAGCTGCTTTTGCTTGTCTTCAGTCTCTTATTCATATGACTTTTTCGTCAGGATCCACTGAAATACCAATCACTCCACTTAGGTTCTGCCAGCTAAACGAAGAAACAAGTTTCCAAAAACCTGCATGTAGTGCTTGTTTTTGAGGTGGCCCTTACCTATTGATTTGTTTGTTGGGCATGAATTTCAATCGCGTCTTTTTACATCAAAACCTTGTCAGATTTCTGAGAAATTTGCAGCCATTTCTCTACAAGCCTTGAACTTTGTAACGGTAATTATTTTTCTGCGAATTAGATCAATTAAATATCTCGAGATATCAGACGATTTTTAAAAGTGGCTTTGTGAGAAAAACTTTTGGTCATAAATCCAAAAGTCTAAGGTGAATTTTTTTCCTATTCCATTAATCCAGTATAAAGGCATAGAGGACTACATACAACATGTATCGCGCCAATTTAATCCTTAGAAGTTACGATACAAATTTGCGCTGCCTGTTTCGACACAAAATTATGTAGTCAAAACTACCGCCAAAATCTCAATAAAATTTCAAAACCAGCGAGAACCATATCTGCTATAAGAAAGACAAATGCCTATTGTAACTTGTGAACAAAATATGGAGACATGAGAAGCTAAACGCCAATGTTATCCTCAAGCAAACTTGGGGAGTAATTTTTGTGACCACGAGGTGAACGTTGCGAATTTGTATTACCTCGACTTCTACAAATTCTGTCGAATTGTTTCGTGAAATTTTCTAGGTATGGGATAGAACAAGATGTTAACATACCAGGTATAATTCAGTAAGCGTTCAAAAGTAAGCAACTACATCGAGTCGACGTTTGAGCTGCCAAGGTAAAACCCTCATGGTTTGTTAATTTATTCAAAACAACACCTTACTATCTGTTGCAAAATTCCGCACGGGATCTAGACTTTTGAGAATAAAGACAGTAGTTCTCTGAATCCAATTGCTTCTGAGCTGTCTAAATCCCGGGTGGAATTTTGCAACAGATAGTAAGGTGTTGTTTTGAATAAATTAACAAACCATGAGGGTTTTACCTTGGCAGCTCAAATGTCGACTCGATGTAGTTGCTCACTTTTGAACGCTTACTGAATTATACCTAGTGCAGCAAAGACAACGACACTTGGCAGCAGGTATGTTAACATCTTGTTCTATCCCATACCTAGTAAATTTCAGGAAACAATTCGACAGAATTTGTAGAAGTCGAGGTAATACAAATTCGCAACGTTCACCTCGTGGACTGGTTACAAAAATTACTCCCCAAGTTTGCTTGAGGATAACATTGGCGTTTAGCTTCTCACGTCTCCATATTTTGTTCACAAGTTACAATAGGCATTTGTCTTTCTTATAGCAGATATGATTCTCGCTGGTTTTGAAATTTTGTTGAGATTTTGGCGGTAGTTTTGACTACATAATTTTGCGCCGTAACAGGCAGCGCAAATTTTGTATCGCAACTTCTAAGAATTAAATTGGCGCGATACATGTTGTATGTAGTCCTCTATGCCTTTATACTGGATTAATGAAATAGGAAAATATTCACCTTAGATTTTTGGATTTATGGCCAATTCTTATCATAAAGCTACTTTTAAAAATCGTCTGATATCTCGAATTATTTGATCTAATTCGCAGAAAAATAATTACCGTTACAAAGTTCAAGGCTTGTAGAGAAATGGCTGCAAATTTCTCAGAAATCTGACAAGGTTTTGATGTAAAAAGACGCGATTAAAATTGATGGATCACAAACAAATCAATAGGTACGGGCCACCTTAAAGCCACGTTTGTAGCTAATAGCTCAGATAGGATAAAACGAAAGATTGAAATTTACTAGGTATAGTACTAGTCCAGACCCCAGGCCTCTTTTTACCCCGCTCCGCTTCGGTAAAACAGAGTCCAGAAGAACTTGCATGCGCATGCGTTACATGAACCAATCAGACACCGTAAAAGTTTGGTGTGACCAGGTTACAAGGCTTATCGTTCAATATGGCGCTGTTTACGAAGGGTTAGACGAAAGGTTATCTGAATTAAATCAGCTTTATTGGGCTCATTTTGAAAACGAATTCACCGAAGCAGTTAAGTATGCCTTCACTTGTACGAAACACGCGTTTTTACCCAAATTGGAGCAAATCCAAGCCCTGTGTGAATTGTCGAAAGGCCTTGTAACCAGGTCACACCAAAACTTTACGGTGTCTGATTGGTTCATGTAACGCATGCGCATGCAAGTTCTTCTGGACTCTGTTTTACCGAAGCGGAGCGGGGTAAAAAGAGGCCTGGGTCTGGACTAAGCGAGTACCCGACCAAGGTCAAGATTCTCCCGTACAGACCGACCAAGCTCGGTTAATAAAAGTTTTATTATATGACCTTTTTTCTAAAATAAAGAGAAAAATCCCAGTCTTTTGTTATTAATTTTACATTTTCAAGCGTGCGTATCATTCGAATGGCTTCTCAGTATTTTTACTCCGCCGACTTGTTTTGACAACCGGTTGGACACGAAGTGGAAAGTGTACAACGTTTGCACGAACTTCCAAGACAAAGATTCTTCTAAAACCATCATTTTGTCTAGTAATTGCTACACCTGTGGAGGAGACAATGTAGGCAAAAGCGAAAGATTAAAAACTATTCATTAGAGGGAAGATTGAACGGACCAAACGATGAAAAACATTTAGACACGTACTGGAGTGAACTTTCAACCTTTCAAACAGATTTGTGAATGATTTTATGCCCTTATTCTGCTTTGAAAAAGAAAAAGAACTGGATGCAATAATCTAACTCACCACATTGAGAGTAAATGAATAGTATTGTGGTGGTTGAGCCTTTAGGACATATGAAAGTAAATTCGGGATATTTGGCTCCTTTTGAGCCGGGATAACGTTGTGACTCGTTGCATTTATGACACTTTTTGTTTGAACTATTTGGCTTAAACATTGGCATCAAGGAGTCTCCTAGTGGACATTGAATAATTGTATAACTGGTAAGTTTTCTTTTCTTATTCCTTGTAAAAATGTCGGTCAAATTAGGTGACAGACTGCAGAGAGGACGCAGATACAACAATATGAAAGTTTATCAGTTTTGCATCTGTTTCACTGTCACTTTGTCATTGTTGTATCTTCTTGTAATTAAACTGATGGTTTAACTAAAAAAATTTGGTTAATCAGTTGATGAAAATTATTTTGGACATAAATCCGGCCGAACAGTACACTTTTGAAGAGAAATAGCTTTTTTTCCGCTTTGTTTTCAACTTTAATATGCAATCGGATCCGAGATCGATGTGATCTAACCAATCAAATCGCTTGATTTGCTAGTGTCCAGGCTCCAAGATACACGGTCATATTATAAAGATAATTATTAATGCCTAAATCTCTGTCACCCAGGGTACCAGCGACAGGGTATGAATAAGAAAATTAAAAGGATATGGATAGATAGTTTTAGAGAAGGAAGTAGTCATTAAGGAAATCGTCTGGGACAAACTCCTAACTACCACTTTGGACATAATGCATATAATTGATGAAGAATGACCTTCATTGCTTCAAATTTGATATGACGATATAATTAATCTTGTGATCACTGAGGAACATAGGGCAATTATTTATGGGAAGCTTGAAAATTATATCAACTGGATTAGCTGATATTTAGTGGGGAGGTTGATACTGCGACTGGAAAATTCTTATCAAATGGAAAGCGCCAACCATTCTTTGGATTAATTTTAAGGTAGTATTGCGGTGCGTTGATAGACATGGCGCCTGATCTCTCGATAGAATCTCATCCGATCCACTGACAACATGAACACCACATGCCCATGCAAAATGTTCCATATTAATTAAGTAGTACATGGGCTTACAAATCTGCCTTGTGGTGCTGCCACACCAAACACGATGTGCAGCCGCGGAATAGCAAAGATATACTTGCTCTCAACATACTCACGGTGTTCTATCACTTGTGCATGATTCTTTTGCTAATGAACTTGAATTAAAAGTTGTTTTGATGGTTGTCTGATCGTCCGCAGTTTGATAATTATTTTTCTATTTAGTTGCTATTTAATGGTCATACGAGACGCTACAAAAACAAATTGGAATACGACGCTTTTGCCGCATTAAAAATGCTTCCAATGTAGAAACTCACAAATGAACAGCAATGTTCCCATTTGTTGAGGGTTTCCTACTTCCTTCCGTAAAAAGCAGGGTTCTTTCCTCTAGTCATGCTGCAGCAACTACGGAAGTGGCGCGGATGGACATATGGATTAGGATATTTACTTACAAATGAAAAAGCTATGAGTACCACTTAGCTGGATTCTAAGTCAACGAATTGATTTAAGATCGTATCAACAAGCCGAGAAAGCTGTGAGCTTGACGACCGGAAAACGGTAAAAGCACACCACATGTTCTGCACACCATACACTGCTAGATAACCCCTTTCAGCCAAATGTCTGGTTGTATTTGGTCGTCCTAATGCTGTACCCACTCCAATCGACCAATTACCATCGACATGGTACTGGCACGAATTAAAGACTAGTGATTGGGACCTCACGCGTGGAAACCAATCAATTAGTCGGTGCTAATAGTCCTTCGTGAGAACAATACTGCCATCTAATTGGATTAAAACGACTGATTATTGGGTTGATAAATAGAAATGTTGGCAGAGCGCACCCTCAGAGTTGGATAATATTTGCACACAGTAAGGCATTCAAGGGCAATAATGGATGATGTTAATAGATTCAGAGTACGCTACTATAACAGGACTTCATCAAGAAAACCATCCAGTGTTTTATCCACCGTTCACTTCTCTTCATCCAGACCAATACATCAGGCACTTTTCCACCGATTTTAGGAATTTGGACCTTGACGCACTGGCTGTTGCGCTTGGGCTGCAAACAAGAATGTTCACTAACAAACGAGAGAGATGGAGACAACAGAATGTGAATCTGGCCTTCACAGAGCTGCGTCGATTACTGCCTACATATCCACCAGATAAGAAACTGTCCAAGGTTGAGATACTGCGTAACGCTGTCAAGTACATCAGGTTTCTTGATAACCTTCTTCGAAGTATGGATAATGCAGGATATAGTGGCACAGATGTGGAACAACCTTCAATTACCTCTTCGCCGTCCTTAAAAGAACTGAACGTACATGTAAATTTTCCATCACCAGTCGAAAGCTACAGTGGCAGTTCGTCTTACTAACACATTGATTATGCCAACCTGATTTGGAAAAATTACAATTTTCGGCTTGGTGACTTTGGAAGTAGAAAATAGCATGGATTTATAGCTAGCCATTTAGAATGGAAATTCAACTTTAGCGTTTCAAGCAACCCAACCGGTTTCCAAAGTGGATTATTGTAATTGCTCGAAGAAAAATTAAAGGTTAAATAAACGCGAAACATTTTTGTCAAAAATAGCAAAAGAATACAGCATACCATATAAGATAAAGATAACAATGACTGAAGAAGTCTTGTTACATTGTAGATGATATATGTTGCCAATGTATATATTTATGTTAATCTTTATGATTGAAGTTTTATTTTGTAATTCATCGAAACAATCTAGTAACATTGTCATGTCCAGTCATGTCCTAACTGTTAGCATATTGTACAGTTTGGAAAGCTTAACTAATGTACTGATAAAGAAATTTGATAACGAGAATAAAAGCGACTTGATAAAAGGAATCTTTTATTAGTTAGTCAGTGGAAAAAGTTGTGAGGTCGATTTGATCCCTTTTGACGACCCGCAATCGACACTTGAATTTAGGTCAAGTGATATTGTTACCTAGATGTTTCATAGAAGGGAATTTTGCCTACAGTAAAGCGGTGCGCGTTTGTGTCTTGAGCTCAAGTGGACTAAGATCGCACTACAGATGGTTTAGATTTAGACAAAGTTTGAAGCGGTGAGAAGGAAAACCTGGAAAAATATCGTCGGCTGGATATAGTTTAGGAATATATGTTTTCATATGCCACTTTGACGATCTTGGGAAGAACTTTAATTGGTTCAAACTGGTGCGTCTCAAGAGAAACTATTACTCTATGAGCAAAATATCCAAGAATGTGACACGAATCAGTTACCTGGGAATTTGTAATATTTACGTACTACATCTTCAGTGGCCACTGGATGCAAATGCAATGTTGGAAAATATCTTTTTAATGGACTATCTAGTCTTAATAGACTGAACTGAAATACTTTCTCATTCTACGGAGATTAAGATACTTTGCCTGTTATCAGACAGATCTTTATCAGGCACTGTCATAGGACGTACAATTCATGCAGAACCCTAATACAAAGACTCTCCAAACGCTGCGTGTTATTAGTACATTACTTCATGTGAATATAGTATTATGTGTATTCAAATGTGCGTTTGAAAGGCCTTTACATGCAGGCCGGTAAATGCCATTGCCTGTTGGAAGTCTTATCACTAAACCCTAGCGACATGTGGGTTTCAATTCGACATTTGAGGCCGACTTTATTATTGTTGGAATCCAAGCAATCATTTTAGAGATTGTTGGTAAAACTGTTCAACAGACAGATAAATAACTTAAATCGTTCCAGATTTATTTGCGTTTTTGGCACGTGTTTGCGGTGATTGCTTGCTACTGCGTATCGTCGTCATTGTGTTTTTGTTCAACTCAGTATTAATTGTTATCAAGAGAGATTAAAGGCTAATGAACTCTTTCTCATGCTCACTCATTCTCCTCAAACCTTCCTCTGTACAGTTTCAAATCAACCACACTGCTAGTTTTTGTCTTTTCTTTTCTTTCCTTTAATTTCTTTTTCTTCCCCTCCTTTTCATTTACTTTACTTTACTTTTCTTTTCCTTTTTTCTTCTTCTTTTTTATTATCATTTTTGCCTGCAAAACCAGGTTTCTAAGATTCCCCAAAAACCAGTGGTAAGAGCGGCTCTTTCTCAGTGGATTTCAGTTATAATAAAAATATCTTTCTAAAAGAACAATCGATTGGCATAACAGAAGACTATATAGTTTCAATCACGTGTACATTTATCAGTATAACAAGCTATCTCGGCACAACTAGTCGCCATTTTTCCGAAATTAAATCTTGGCGCCATAAAAACTGTGCAGTGGTTTCTGCATGGGTTATTCAAAAATAAATTCAATGGTTTAAACTATACTGTAGACGTCCACGTACAATGGGCCGGGCATTATTTAAATATTCCCAGTTTGTCGTGCATACGTTTGGCACTTAATACTTTCTTCTTCTTCTTCTTCTTCAGTGAATTAAGTGAAAAGAAATTCAAGTGAACGAATTAGAGAAAATATACGCATGGGTTACTGCAGTTGGTAATTCTTATTTATGATCCAAGAATGCGCTAATGTGGTTCAGCGTGTAGACATTCAATATGTTTTTGATTCAGTCTCGAAATTCTGACGATACGGGAAACAAAGTAGTGTAGTATAAACACATGGAAAGTCAATATTTACAAGACAAGAAAAACACTTCCAGAGAGTAAAACAAGCAGTCATCGACCTCATTGGATTGTTTACTTAATGATTTAGTTACTCAAACAATAGCATGTGCTCGCAAAGGGGGCAACAATTAATCACAGATGTTTGTCGTTGATCCGAAAATGGTGGATATTTGCACTTTTATAAAGTTATTATTTTATCATTAGGAAGCTACAGGAAGAAGCTCGTATGCTTTGTTCCAGTAACTGTTTACTAGGGGAATTACCAGAAAACGACATCAGAGGGAGAGAAAGGCCTTGAGGCCCGAAACGTAGCTTTTAGTCTTTGAAATTTTCATATGGTTTCAGGAGTGTGCTTCTTGAAACACTTCAAAGTACATAACATCTTCTAAGATATCTTCATAACAGTAGTCTGATATATAGTTAAAGAATACTTTGGTGCAGAAATTTCACTCGCTCCTAACCGTACATAAATTTAGGAAATATCTGCAATTTCGGCCACCAAAGTTTTTCGGACTCTCTTGCTAAAAAATATTATCTCGACAATTATGAAGAGTACAGTCCTGTTAAACTCTTAAAATTGAGTTTTCGTCTATAAATTATCGAGAAATAACGAACTTTTTGACAGTTGGCCGAGTAGGCTAAAAGTTCACCGTGTACATCCGCAGTCATCCATTCACCGACAAAAACCCGACTCAGGGGAGATACTTTGTATACGACGAAAACATGACATTAGGGTAGGGGAGGTGACCATATACATCAAGACACCATGATACTAAGAGAGCGAAGCTCGGTATTCATATTTGTTAGCTCGATTAGTTTTCTACTATTTCTAAGCAGCTGTGCTCTCAATTCTTGAAATTTTTAACTGAAACCCGTTAACATTAATCTTGTACAGATTTCAAAATTCAATAGGCTACATAAATTACCCTAGTTAAAAAACTTTTAAAATTCAAAAATAGAACTTGGAGTTTTATTTCTTATGCGAAAAAGGACTATACCTGACGATGAACGTCAGACAATGGGTTGGCGTCAAAAAAGAAGACTAAAACGATACCATTCAATAAAAAACTTTATAATTATTATTTACATTTCTGCGACAAAATGACATGGATACTGGTTCTTCTAGACGTAATCTGAAAGATGAAAAGTAGCAACATTTTTTGTAAAAGTGCACATAAAGTTAAGGCCCAGACACACGGTGCAACTTTTTCCGAAACATTTGCTGAAACACCGCGCGCAACACGGTTGCACCGTGTGTCCACCACTGAAACATCTCGTGCAATGTTGCGCGCAACTGTTCTGGACAGTTGCAGAAGTTCTGCGGCTGTTTCGCGCAACGTTTCGCGCAACATTGGAATGGATGGACACACGCTGCAACATTGTGTTGCGCGCGATATTTCAGCAAATGTTTCAAGAAATGTTGCACCGTGTGTCCGGGCCTTAAAGGTTTTCAATGATGCAAAACAATGCATTTCAGTCAGATTTTCATACACCAATTTCCATACATCGGTTCAGTGGTCACACACAAAGTGTACCTGGTAGCCAGGATAAATATTTTGATTTACGTGTCCCCAGGAAAAACAATACAAAAGAGTTATCCCAGCTACCAGCAGGAACAACGCGCCTCAGCTGAAATAAATAACGAAACACATGTTGTCTTAGGGACTATTTAACCTAGTTTGGATTCATCAAAAAGGTCAAGTTCTGCACTTGAGTGCTGTGTTCCTAAGTGAGCTACTTGTTTGAGAAACATGACCAAGGACGACCAATATAAGAAAAATCCAAGTGGACAATAACAGTGAAAAAGGGCTGACCTTCCTTTCCATAGCTTTCATACATCCTATTGTGTAGACTTTGTTGGTCAATTCCAAACTGGTGGGCCTCAGGCTCTACAATACTCACACTACCATTGCCACCACCACGTAGACAAGAATCTGTGATAATTTACGTTATTACATTAACCAATAAAGTGCGCATGCAGAAAATAAGACTGATGGAAAATACAACTATTCTAACTTTATTAAAAGGCTTTGACTGATCAGATTTGTTGGGCGCCACTCACAAACACAAGCTCTAACTATCTCATGGAATCGCTACTTACACAGAATGATGATGTAACAGAATTGAGGAGTTGAAGTTGACGTTTGGTTGAAATTCTGTGTCGGTATTTATCATGAAGTGTAAGGAATCATATGCTCTCCCTGACGTATTGTTCTTTGAATATGATTTACCCTACCTATAGCAACTGGGAATTGTATTTGCTCGCGTCCACTTTAAAAATTGGATTATGGGAATGGTCATGGCATTCTCATGTGATTTCTTATACTTCATGTTGACTGCATAGAATCTCAGTCAAACTTCAACTTACAGGAAAATCTCGTTTAACTTTCAAATTCGTTTAAATTCCAGTTCTCTGACATTTATAGTTAAACAAGTCAATTTTCCTGGATTTTCCCATGCAAAGTCACTACTTCAAAACAAACTGTAATACCACTACTTCGAAACAAATTGCAGAAATTTCTTTAGAGTGTGCCGAAACTCGTGTCCGCCATCAAACGGAAAGGCAAGTGCATGGAATTATGGGAATCTCATGGGATTCCTACTAAAAATGGTAACATAACGGAACGTAACGCAATTTACCTTTTTGAAGATGTATCAAAACTACTACAACTCATGAAATAATTAGTTCCACTTTTTTATTACCTTTTGGGCTATTATTTCCTTGAAAAGACGTTTCTAACATCGTAATGCTTCGTCTCTGTTTCGGCGTGCCGATTGTGTTCCGGTTTTGGTCGTTAGGGGTCGATGTGATTGCTTTTGTTGGTTGGTATTGGTCATGGCTTCCACAGCGGTAACGATGAGGGCTGCTGTCTGTAAGTAGAATATCTAAACACTTATTATTTGAAACATTGATATATTCATTTTACACGCTGGGCTGGTAGTGTACTGAAATTGGCGCTTTTAAGCGTGATTTTGAATAACTTTTTGTAGTCAAGTTCGATCAACTTCAAATTTTACAGGTGAAGAGTACTCACCCATAGGAAAATTTTCTTCGTTTCACTTTCACAAATGTTACGATTTTTGACGGGAAAATGACGTCATCGTTTTAGAGGGAAATTGAAAATGAGGGTTATGCAGAATTTTAACTTTTCATTATTTTCCTGAGTTTTATGGCCAGGCAACTAAAATTTCCCTAGCAACGAGTAAAATAAATTGTTCCCACTCCCTGAAGATGAACGTATAAAGCATTTGAAGGCCTGGGTCATTAGGTCGAACTAAAAAAACACAAAATTGCAATATCTCTACCAATACTAGATGTACTTAGATATAATTTTGGCCCATATTCATAATTAGGATCCTTAACATTTTTATTTGTGTATGGTCAGAATTCGTTGGTCACGTGACCCATAGGATGAAAGAACATGAATTTGAAAATGGGCCAGTGAAAATGCAGTCAAAGAATACTTTCTGTTGTTGTTTAACTATAAAGGACATATAGGTAATTTAGAAACTGCCTCGAATGGATGACTTCATTTAAACCATGTATCTATATAACCAAATATCTCCTTAACAATCAATGATGGATGACCATTCCAGGCAGATTTTGAAAGACATCCCCAAACGTCATAAATTGGCATCTCTTTTATTATTTCACTTTACATCTCTATACGCCCCGTTTTCCATTGAATTTTTGTCATTTTCTATATTACGTGGATGGTCACGTGACCAAGCGTTCATTATTTAGTCAATGATAATGTTTCAACATCGACAAATTCTAACACGTCTCCATAGAAAGCGAAACGCTCAATGTTACTCTTGAAATATAAAAAAAGTACCATTTTATGCTATATAGGGGCCTGACCCAGGCCCCATTACAAAAATGCTCTTCTTGAAACGTTTACATCAAGAAAGTGCTGTTTCACTAACCTCTCTCTAGTCCATGATTCACGTGACCAAATGATCGTCGTTTGCTTAAACTTGCTTTTATGGAAGAAGACAATGATGGTATTCTTCCTATAGTAAGCTTTATGCTGCCAAAACAACGCTAAAAACAAAGAAAAAAGAAATGGTTCACGCTTAGCGTGTGTCCATCGTGAAATGGATGCACGCGGGAGGTTGCTAAGCAGGAAAGAAGCGTAAGAGTCGCAAGATCGCAAGAGGCGTAGCCGAGTGTAACTCTAGCTTCTTAAGCGCTTGGGCAACTTCCCAAATGCATCCAGATTCAGATCCAGATTCAGTTTTAGATTCAGATTCAGATCTTCAGCCGTCTATGTTTTTTGAAACAGGTATATATACACGAATAAGCTGGTGCAGTAAAACTAACAAACCTTGAGTATTTGTACTGCGTGCTCTTGAGTTGCGTTACGTAGATTATCGTTGTTGACCTCTATTATCCTGTCACCCTGTTGTATGGTACCTTCTAGATCAACGACGCTTCCTTCAGCCTAGACCAACAAAATTCATTGGCATTCAAAGGCCAACCGCCAATTGGCGTGTTTGCTTCCGTCAGTCAAAACAAAAATTAAAACACTAATAATAAAGATAACTCAAAAATTGGGCTCACTTGATCAAATGGTTTACTACAAAAGGATTTTTAACGGTCAAGTGATTCATATCGCCATGACAACATACATTTGGATCACGTTTATCTGTATTCTGTACGCGTGTAGTTCGGCAGTGTTACATTTGTGGATGCTAACTGCCATGGCATTTTCGATCTGTACCTGGTGAATGTGTCCAATTTTTTTGTTTGCATTTCAAGATAATTCTTGTTACATTTTGGATTGTTACATTTTGCGCTAAAAATTGTTACAATTCGCGTTATAGAAATTGTTATATTGTGCCTCGAAAGTTGTTAAATTTCGCGTTAATGTTGCATTTTGCGTCAAAAGTTGTTACATTTCGCGTTGATTGTTACATTTTGTGACGCAATAGGGATGAGCAATTAAAGGAAGAGAGAGAGAGAGGGAGGGAGGGAGGGAGGGAGGGAGGGAGGGAGTGAGGGAGGGAGGGGACAGAGAGGAGACTGTTAAGAATAGGTGTTGGCTGCATTTGGGACAAGAGGAGGGGGTGAAAGACGAGGAAAGACAAAACGTTTAGGGATAACAAGATAAAATGTATGAAACCTAAAGAACAAAAGTACTTCATATTTGTGAACGTACCACATATGTGACAAATACTCCATTCCCATCTCTAAAACATACCAAAAATAAGGCATTTTATCACACTAAATAATCAAGCATGCTTCGCATTTCGAAAGCTGCACCCTCTCTACATGTCTCTAATTCTCAACCTATCAATGTTTTAAACATCTAACTCATACCATAACACATTATATACTACATCTTCCATCCTCGACCTAGCTGAGCTATTTTTATAACGAGCTCTGATTGGCTGATGGTCACCTTTGTGCAACCACATGTACACCGACACCGATAAATTAGTTGCATTTAGTTTAGCCAAACAGGTTTAGAGTTTTGTTGTAAAGCGCGGAACCTGGAAACTAAAATAAGCTACAAATACAACAGTGATTTTGTATAGAGGGATTTCATGGCAGCCATGTTTGTGGGCAAGCACAGTAGAAATTTTTTGAATTAGAAAAGATTTCATTTCTCTTGGAAAAAAGCTCTATTAATTATTTTGACCACAAACATGGCTGCCGTGAAATCCCGGTGTATATATAATGGTATAAAAGTATTTAAAAATATAGAATAAAGTATTTCGCAAATTGGGATGTTTTCCAATTTGCGAAATATTTCGTTTCGTTTCGTTTCGTTTAGCAAATTGGTATAAGCCGAAACA
The DNA here is from genome assembly GCA_029948255.1 of Telmatactis stephensoni. Lineage (NCBI taxonomy): Eukaryota > Metazoa > Cnidaria > Anthozoa > Actiniaria > Isophelliidae > Telmatactis > Telmatactis stephensoni. The sequence continues at coordinate 772,034 of JALIZF010001929.1, forward strand.
GCTCGCCTCATGTAACCAGGCCCGGCCTTATACGTGAATTTTCGCGGAGACATGCATAAATCAGTATATGTACCTTCTTGAAAGAATACTTAGTCCAAAACATTCACTGATTGACTTGTTGATGCGAACTTTTATCAATGATTTTGGATCTGAAAACACATCGTGAAGCACTGTTTAGCATATTGAATAATGGTATCAAGAACGTTAAAAGCACCTTACTTTCTTTGGATGTAAATATCGCTTCTGGGTCTTCTCTGAACACCAAGAGACGTACTGGAGAAGAAGCTACTCGAATAGTAGAGACAGCTTTATCATGCGATATTTCCTCCAGGCTCAAACCATTTACCTATATGCGTTATTAAAAATCTTAGAAACTTCTGATAAGAGAGAAGAAAGGAAAATCTGTTCTCTTTGAATGCTGTCACTCAGTAATTACTGATGTCATGTATATGCTTACATTGTGAACTTGATCTCCAATACTAAGGCCAAATATCGAATTCTTAATAGAGTGCTTCAAAGAACTTTGACTCGCATCTCAAACAGGTATGTACTTCATGGCAGCAACCCCTACCACATTTGTAAGGGAGTACCCCCCTCCCCCCCCTAGAGGTTTTTGTACTGATTTTCTGAATTCAGTCCGCAAGTTTAGTGACTTTAGTGAGTATTACTCCTCGAGCCGGAAACATAGTATGTAGTGTTAAGGTTCTGACTGATGTGAAATTATAACTCGCATATTTGTTGGTTTTGATTGCCTTCTATTGTAGATGGTTAATAAATATCTTGGGTATGCCCATGTCCATGTTTTTCACTATTGTTTGTGTAGATGAGAAGTTTTACTCCTAATCTATTTCAGTTTCCTTTGTTCCTTTTTCCCCTCCTGTGCCGTATGACACATAAAGCTCGCCGCGCACGTTGAGAAACTGCGTGAGGAAACTGTCACGCGAGGCACTTAGCTCAGTCAGACGATTTCTCGCCGAAGACATTACATCTTTGGATACGCGAGGCTAAAAATATATATACCTATTTCAAAAAAGGTTGTCGTATGAGAGGTCTCAAGTCTACGCGACTAGACCGAAAAGGAGTATGGGTAGTTGCAAAATTTTACTCTCTTTTTCGCGTTGTGGTCTTGATTTTAGCATCAGCAAATGAAGCTCTTTGATGTGTTAGGTCATGGCAAGCTGAAGTTGAATTATGGTGTGGATATTTGTGTGTTTGTATAGCTCTAGTAATTTCTACCCATACTCCCTTTCGGGTGAGTAGGCTTTTGCCGACAACGTTTATTGAAATAGGTGTATAACAAGACGCTCATAGTGCGCTTACTCGTGCCCAAGTGGAATTCAGTCTGGCATGAGAATGAGCTGGGCAGTAGGACATCGCTTATACCTGCCTAATCATAGAGATTTAGACAGGAAGGGTATAGGAGGTTCGAAGTATTTCTTCAGGGACATTTCAGTTATTTTGCCTTTACGTTTTCTCTACTGCACTTCATTTTCCCCTACCTCAAGAATCTGATCTCCAGCTTTGAGTCTTCCATCTTTATGAGCAGCCCCATTCTTTTCGATAGATTTAATAACGATTCCTCTCTAAATGAAACACAAATACGTAATCTACCTACCAGTGCGTAAACAAATTTATGAAAACGCAATAACACCAGTTATAAACTGAACCTCCATCGCTACGTAATTAATTCAACGCAACAACGTGAAATCCATTTACGTAATCCCAAGGTAAAAATAAACAATAAACCAAAGATGAAATGATTATTGAATTGGTTATTCAACACGAATGCTTAAACTCCACATGTAATCAATAAATGTGGGTTTATACCAATTTGCGAAACGAAACGAAATATTTCGCAAATTGGAAAACGTCCCAATTTGCGAAATATTTCGTTTCGTTTCGTTTCGTTTCGCAAATTGGTATAAGCCATAAATGTGTGAATAATGAGTTTAGATCGGCCCATGAAATACAACATCAAAACCCATGCGTAATCTAACGTATCAAACACCAATGTATAAACCAGTAATTGACAATCTACAACGAAAATTTGTTACACTAAGAAAACTTGCCAACTTTTGAACTTTACCAAATATGTATCTGCACCTCCGACTATCTGGATTCCCAGTCCAGCGGTTTCTTTTTTAATAATAACAGTCGTCTCGACGAAATCTTTTATTTGCGTCAGATAGTCTTTTTCTGTGAAAGAAATACAAAATTCATATAATTTAATTTATATAATAATATATATATAATTAAGTTTTTTGATTCGGGAATCAACTCAAAAATTAGCTAAACTTCGTCAATTTATTTTATTTTATTTTATTTTTATTTTGGCACTGGCTCCAAAGTTGTCACCGTCTAACTTCTATAAATCCTTTGAAAAAACATTCCTTTATATTACCATACCATATACTCAAGAGTCCACCCTCCCCCCTCCCCACCCCCTCCCCACCATATTATGGTTATGATTTTGAGAAATCTTGAAATCCTGGTGAGATTGTTTTCATCAGTGACTCTAGGATTTGTTGCGATTTGGCTCAAGTTATAGGATTCATGTCATTTTAAAATTTACGAGTTCGCTATTTATTCTGTCTTCGGCATGTTTATACACAAACACGACATGCCCAGACTTGGTAAGTGCAACATTTTTCAATCACAACTTCTTCCGTAATCACTGATACATGTAAAATTAACCCACCAACTGTGCAATCCAAGCTTGAGAAATCGAAAGTGTCAGAAATAAGAAGATTTTCTAGGTCTAAAGTTGTTTATTGGAAACATTGAATTGATAATATTTCTGAGTCAATGAATCAACTGATTGTTATTCGTCTTGTTCCCTCACATGAGTCTTCTCCAACTCTGAAGGGCTGTTTATATGAGGGCAAGTTGTCCCTGTAGCTGGTAGCCGGGATAGCTGTTTTGTTTTAGTGTCCCAAGGGAAAAGAAAACAAGAGGTATCCCTGCTTTATATACCCGGGATAACTCACCTTATAACCAGGGCCTGAGGCAGACGTACAATAAAAGCAAAAGGAGGTATACATTCGTGTATAGGAGCGCTAGCGTACGACAATTCAAAACGTATCATATATACTTAGTAAGTTGGAAAGTTAGTGCTATAAAGCTAAAATATTTATCTCACCTTTGGTAATCATATGGTCATTTCTGCTGGGTTCATCGTCTTGTGAAAATATCCCCATATTACTTAGTTCTTCGTCGTCAAATCGGCGATAACATTCGGCATTATTGGTCAATGCTTGTGTGCTTGCCGATGTTTGCTGGACGTGTAATGAGAGTCGATGCATTGTACTTTTTGTCATTTGTGTACAGAGAGTCAAAGTTTGACAAGACCACCTACAAATACCATTGCAACCACAAACAATAAAACCTTCCAGAGAGGGGAGAGGGAATCAGGGGAGAGGAGGGTAGGGACAATTTAACAGATGCTTTTTAATTGAAATTTTCTAGCTCAGGGAGACCAAGCGATGATTCTATTGTTCGAGAGGCTTGCGCGCGCGATGGCGAAGTTACTAAAAATAGCCTTAGTCGCCAAGATCAACACTGGGTTTCGCTCTCTTAGTATTATGGTCTCTTGCTAAAGATCGTAATTTTTCATTGTTTCTGTTTAGCGGAAATGTTCTTAGCTTTGGGTTGCCTGTCCCGCAGCTAGGCTTTTCTCGATCTGTGCTGGCATGATTTTTGGCATAATTTGGATAAAAAAGCATGATTTTTGCCGGTGTTATCAAATGAGCAGTGCTAGCAAAATTTAGGATGAATTAACCCCTCAGGGATATTTTTAAAAAAACTAAAAAAGTTAAAAAAAAAAACGATGCGTGCATTCTGATTGGCTGAAAGAAATGAACGAATGAAAATTTACTAAATGGAATTTTAGTGAGTAAATCTCGATATGTCAATATAATAACAAAAAAATTTTTGCCTTAGTTTGTAGTAAATGTTATATTTTCGTGTTTGTTTATTTGTTTGTTTTTTCGTTTGTTTGTTTTTGGTTTTGAAGCGTTTTAAACTAATGTTAGTTGTAGTAGAATGACGCCATCAAATGTCACCAGGAATTCAGCAAAAAAAATCTCTATACAAACCGGAAGTTTCATAATGTTTAAAAATACCAAATCACTTCCGGTATATATATATATACGAATGGTAAGCGTGGTTGCTTGGCATTCGTCTCTGACATGTGTATCTGAGGTGTTTGCAGTAGGAAAAGATACCACAAGACATGGCTAATAACGACTGTACTATTACGTATACACGACACTGGCCAAAAGATGTAGGAATTCTTGCTTTAGAAGTTTACTTTCCAAATACTTATGTTTCTCAAGAGAAACTAGAGGAATATGACGGTGTTAGCAAGGGAAAGTATACAATTGGTTTGGGTCAACGTCGAATGGGGTTTTGTGGAGATCGTGAAGACATCAATTCTTTGGCTTTAACAGTTGTGCATAACCTTTTAGAGAAAAACTCCGTAGATCCTAACAATGTTGGAAGACTAGAAGTCGGTACAGAAACGCTCATCGACAAATCAAAGTCTGTTAAAACAGTTCTGATGAAGCTGTTCGAGGAGTCGGGGAATTCTGCAATCGAAGGAGTAGATACGACAAACGCGTGCTTTGGTGGGACACAGGCTTTGTTCAACTCGTTAGCATGGATCGAAAGCAGCTCATGGGATGGTATGTTAGTATTTTCATTAGAAAGTATCCTAGTAATCTCTTAATGCTCAAACCTAAATTCTGATTAATCTAAGTTGTTTACTAGGATCATCTAGGATCATCATCATCCTACCTGCTATACATTTTCTGTTTACATGGAAATTTGTGTATTCACTTCACGGGTACTAGAATCATCCTACTACTAGGATCATCCTGTCTCGCTGGTAGAAATATCTTAGCACTAGGCGTATGCTTCGGTCATGTAAACGAAAAAAGTAGAGATACTTCGCCAATCAGGATTAGGAAACGCTAATGTTGGTGCTGACCTGTGGTAGTTCGGGTGACCTCTGCTTCGGGTTGCTTCACGTGACGGAAAATTGTCATGTAAACTATGCGTAAATTTGGTTCCCCTGCTAGGATGATCCTACATGCCATGTTAACACCACCTAAGCATACCACCATTTAGAACGAAGCTTGTTATTTGTTTAAATAACAAACACAAAGAATGTGTAGATTATGATGAACAATGCCTTTTGTTCTACACTGTACATCTCTGTCCTCTCACATATACATATAGCGGCCTATTTCAAAAAAGGTTGATGTGACGAATGGCAAATGACAATTGGCGATTGGTGATTGCATGGCCGAAAGGAAACTTGGGGTAACAAAAATTGCTTCATTTTCATTGATTAAATACCCAAGCAATGCCGGTACCATGCAGTAAAGATCTTATTAGGCACAATGGTCAATAGGCAATTCATATCTCTGGGCTGGATAGCAGTCTAATAGTGTGACCACAGTTCCTTTCGGTCTGCAATCACCAATTGCCGATCGCCATTTACCGTTTGCCCCGTCAACCTTTTTGAAATAGTGCTATATAAAAACATCCCAGCAGGTGTTAGTGATGTAAAGTAATAAGGCTTTGTGTAATGTCCTTTGATGATACAAGGCTTGTCAATATTTGATTTATTGGGCCTGTGTTCTTGAGTGTTTGTGGAAAATGTGGAATTTTTCATTTGTACTATTTATACATATGACCACAGACATTTCAGCTGTCTTTTTATTAGGATTTTAAAGGTGCCACAAACAAAATTTTATATACCACAATGTAAATTTTTTTACAGTAATAGATTCATCTTGTTGTTTTTCCTATTTCTAGACCTAGCTGCTGCTGCTGGTGCTTCTTCTTTTTTCTTTTACTTTTCAAAGTGATTTGAGAGAAAAGTATTGACTTAATTCATAGTTCCACTCCAACAGTAGCAAACAAATAAACATCCAATCAGTTCATGGCAAGATTTCCCAATGGAATAATTTATGTCAGACAAACAAAATCTTTAGATTGTTGTTTGTAGACAAATTTTAATGTTTTGATAAGTTTCATTCTGATAAATTAGTATTTATTTTCTTTAGCAATTTACATGGCTCAAAGGGAGAGCACTTGTAAAATTTTAGTGATTTGACCCCGTGTATAAATAAAGCTCATTCATTCATTCATAGAAGATTAGAGTATCTAAAAAAAATTTACGTACAATATGTTGCAATCACACTTATTCTTGTGCAGTTTTCTTATAAAATGTGTTGCTTGTCGGACATAGCAACAGTAACTAAGGAGTTGTGGAACCATGAATGCCTAGCCTGTAATCCAGCTCTAGGGATGAAGGGGAGGGGAGGGGAAGAGAGTACATGTACCTATAGTTTGACATGCAGTCTGTTCCTTTTTTGTCTTTAGGCCGTCTTGCAATAGTTGTTGCTGCTGATATTGCTGTTTATGCAGCTGGCAATGCACGAAGTTCAGGGGGAGCAGGTGCTGTTGCCATGCTTATTGGACCAGATGCACCGCTTGTTGTTGAAAGAGGTATAGTACAATGTACACAATCATATCTAAGTTGCTTGTCTTAAAATTATTGAAATTATTTTGTACATTGAGGAAACTAGTGCATTATGAGCTTAATAGGCCTTCTTTAGAATTGCTTATGTCAGTTTTGTTAGTATTCTTTTTGTATACAGTGGAAAAGGTACCAGTTTCCATTCATTCATCCATTCATCCATTCATTCATTCATTTCTTTCATACATATACTTATTATCCAACTCATCATAGACAAGTAAAAATATCATGCAATAAGGGACAGCAGCGAGTAAAAATATCCAGTGATATTTTTACTCCTCTATAAATGGTTTGACAGGTTTGAGCATGAAAGCATTGGAGTTTTGATTTTCCTTGAATATTATCAAATTTATTAAGCTCTAAAATAGTTCTTGAATAAAATAATTTCATAAAGTTAAGTGGTTTGAATCAAACTTATTGCCGGCTACATACTGTATTTGCCTATCAGTTTTTGCAAGCTTATGCATTTTGTTGAGCTACAAACTTTAGAACTGGCAAATCAATAAAAACAAAAAACTCTGAAGTTAGAAGTTAGCTCTCATTCATCAACTAAACTGAACATACCTATATTTTCTTGACCAAAATCCTCATACATGTAGGGATGAAACACAAAACTATTCAATATATACGTGTGTCAATGTGTTGCAAGAAAGAAATAATCTTTTACATGCACATATTTTGTGCAGTTGTTGTTGTTGAGTTGCCAACACAATTACAAATAATGGCAAGTGACCCACCTTTGGTGGAAAATGGAAAGTGTGACCCCCCTTTGAAATATTCTGGATACGCCCCTGGTATTGTACATGTAGTTTAAACAGATGTCAGAGTGTATATAGCCCCTGGCTGGCTTGAAAGTGATATTTTTTCCCTTTAAATAGCTTCAGGAGTGTCCTTTTCTTTTTTAAATATCTGTATTTTTACATTCAATATTTTACCACTTTTCAAGGACTTCGAGGCATTCACATGCAACATGCATATGACTTCTACAAACCAAATATGTCCTCTGAGTATCCAGTTGTTGATGGCAAACTGTCTGTTAAGTGCTATTTTAAAGCCATTGACCTCTGTTATTCAAGATACAAAGAAAAACTTGCCAAGAAAGAAAACAAATCCTGTTCCTTACAGGATATTGATTATATGGCTTTCCATACACCATTTTGTAAAATTGTACAGAAAAGTTTAGCAAGAATGGTGCTGGCAGACTTCCTTTCTGAACAAGAATCAGATGCAAATATGAATGGTTGCAATCATGACAGCCTGTCTAAGTACAGGTAAGGCATGTAGTTTTATAGAGAAGTTTGTCAAATACTTGGAGATTGTATATTGTGTTAATTTTGTTTTTTTGTCTTTGAATTTGTGTATATATATTGTTGTAAAAATTACATGTAATACAATATAATACAGTACAAAACAATACAAATCAATACTGACAATACAATAAATTTTTATTTGGTATTTTTTATAGACATTTACAATTTTGGTTTTCATTTCTAATTAAAAGTATATTAATTTATAGCTTGTCTCTAGTTGAATATTATTCTAATGCCTACAGTGTAGGTCCTAAATAAACATAAGGTTTTGTGTTAGAACCTACATTTAGCTAGCAAGTTTAAGAGTGTGTATTTAACAAAATTATCCCTAAAAGAGGACATTGGAGTACACATGTAGCAGCAATACCAGTTGTATTGCATACTACAACAATAACAAATTAAGACCTATTGTTAGCTACATTGGATCCCCTACCTATCAGTTGTCCAAGTACTTAGTCACGATCCTATCACCTCTAGTTGGTAATAATGATCATCATCTATGTAACTCTAAAGATTGGTCTGACTTAGCACAACAGTTAGTTTTAAATAGGGATGAAGAACTCGTATCGTTTGATGTTGTTGCTCTTTTCACATCTATCCCTACAAGTATAGCTGTTGGTGCTGCAAAATCGAGACTCGACCAGGATGACAATTTAAAAGAACGTACTATGTTAACATCCACTGAGATTTCATCGTTGCTTTCGTTCTGTCTAAATGCCACTGAATTTTCTTTCAAGGGAAAATTCTACAAACAGATACATGGTACCGCAATGGGCTCCCCCATATCTGTGGTTGTAGCAAACCTGGTTATGGAGGTCTTGGAAGTAAGAGCATTAGAGACTTTCATTGACCCACCGAGAATATATAAACGGTACGTTGATGATACAATCTGCGTCATAAGGAGAGAATATATTGATATGTTCCATGAACATCTGAACAGCCAAGATAACCACATTAAGTTTACTGTGGAGCGATATTCTTCTGCTGGCATCCCGTTTTTAGACACTCTTAACAAGATCCTAGAGGACGGGTCCATTGAAGTTTCTATGTACAGAAAGAAGACGCATACAGATAGATATCTCCAGTTCTCAAGTCACCATCCTTCACAACACAAAGCAGCCGTAGTACGCACCTTATATCACAGAGCAGAGAACTTGCTTTCCCTTGAAAAGAACGTACAGAATGAACGTACACACATACAAAGAGCTTTAATGGACAATGGATATCCACGACAATTCATAAAGAAATTCAGCAAACAGTCGTCTAAGAAAGAACAAATATCTGGTGAAGAAACCAAAAGGCTATGTCACTCTGCCGTACGTCCAAGGTGTAACGGAGAAGATACAACGTGTATTACAATCGTACAACGTAAAAGTTAGCATAAGACCAGCTAGCACCTTGAGAAAAATTCTTAGCAGTAAGATAAAAGATCCTTTGCCAAAAGAAAAGAAGACTGGAGTGGTATATTCTATTCCATGTGGTGAATGCGATACTGAGTACATTGGGGAGACGAAAAGATCTGTGGGGACCAGAATTAAAGAACATCAGGCAAGTGTTCGTCTACAAAAGACTGAAAGGTCAGCGTTATCTGAACACGCACTAAATTGTGGACACTCGATAGCATGGCAGGATGCAAAGATCTTAGAATCAGAAGGAAGATGGCACCAGCGTAAATGGGCAGAGGCATGTTATATTTCAAAAAACAAGAACGCTATTTTTAATAGAGACTCCGGCAGAAAACTGCCTGATAATTATATTCCTCTATTAAATTGTAAATAGTATAATTCTAGAACACAACCTTAGTGGTAGCTCGCGCTCGTTGTTGTTATTGTGAGCGCTCGAGGATAATGTTGTTAACGCCATAAGCGTGCGTGGATTTTGTAACGATTTTGTTGATTCCATTTACCCTGATGATGGGCCTTAGGCCCGAAAGCTTGGTAATAAAATTACTTATGGTTGATGAAACAAGATCAATGATATGACTAAACCAACCAACAAAGAATTATTAGATATAGTTAACAAATTATTTGTTAAAAATTCTCCAAATTTTAAAATGTATATCAAAAGGGTTGAAGAAAGTATGGGATAGCATCCCTATATACAGTCAAACTTACACTTAAGACCATTTTTGGAAAATACCAAAAGCCTCCCATACAAATCACTAGCACTAGCACCTCCCATAAGCAACCACCTACAATGCAGTACAGGTATACCAAATATGGCGCTTACCGCCCAATATAAAATTAGAAGTTAAGGAATTTAACCCATTTGCAAATGTGCTACAAATTGATTTTTCAGAGGTTTAAGTCTAATGGAGACATTAGAAAATGAGGCAGTTGCCAAGGAAATTGAACGTGTATCAGTACAGGCTAGCCAAGACCTCTTCAATGCTAAGGCTTTACCTTCTCTTAATGTGGCAAGAGATGTGGGCAATATGTACACTCCATCACTCTATTCTGGACTTGTCTCACTTCTGTACAGGTGAGCTTGAGTAGCATCTAATAATTGTAGCCTGCGTAGCAAACGTTTCTTTTAGGGGAAGCTGAGTGCCAAATTTAACCTTTTAAGATTCCTTCTTCTTCTCAGTTTTGGTTAAATTTCTTTTCATTCAACTTTTCAATTCTTAAAACAAGATCTCCTTTCAAATAAAGTTCATTGTTGTGTATGACAAAACAGTAGATACACTCACAATGGCAGGAAAGATACTCAGATACACTCGATCACAATGGCATTATCCTGCGTGTGCCACCTCTAGTAGTGTTTTCATATGATTCATTTGTAAATCTGTTGGCTCTCTCTAATGATTTTTACTCAATTCAAACAGTGTCCCTGCATCCAAATTAGCTGGAAAACGTATAGGAATGTATTCGTATGGATCAGGATTGGCCTGCAGCCGATGTTTTCACTACGAGTTGCTATGGATACCAGTGCCAATTCCTCGCTTGATGTACTTCTCAAGGTCACTGCAGGATATCCCAGAACGCCTTGCAGCACGAGCAGAGGTCTCTCCAGAGGATTTTGTCAAAACCTTAGAGATAAGAGAACAGGTGCTGCATGCAAACAGTTATTCGCCCGTTTGCTCATCAGAGGAACTCTTTCCGGGAACCTACTACCTGGAAAACATAGATAAAATGTATAGAAGATCTTACTCAAGAAAATGTAAATAGAATTTGTGATTGCTGTGCAATTTATTTTCACCCCATAAACTTGTGTAATTCGCAGGTTTTCGTGAGGATGGCGTAAACTATAAACACTGAATCTATGCCTATGAATAGACCTTGTTCAAAATTATTAATATAACTTCCTGTGCGTGCATGTTTTATTTCTTTGTATAAACTTTTGCTTGAAGCAAATGTATTTGAGATCTAAGTGAACTATATTACAAAGCGTTTATCAGGCAAGAGGCCTCATGTCTACCTGGATAGCCTGAAAGGGAATATGTATAGGGAGTAATGAAATAATACCTCCCGATTAAGGTGGCTCGATCCAGTTTTTCTGTAGCGCTACCTTTCATGTTTCAGTGCAAATTCTGTGTTCATGAGCAGTCTAAAAGCAAATTGATAATAATAAATATTAATCAGGAAGGAGGAGGCGTCTCTATTGTTTTCCGATCCGGATTCATGTTCAGCGTTGTTGGATCTCGTGACGTCACGAGCTCTACTTAGCAACCGCAGGATCAGTTAATCATTGATTTTCTTTTTACTACACTAGAATGAAAAATTCAAAGAGAGAGATTAGGTACTCAGTCAAATTGCATTTAACTTTGGGTACAGGTTTTCTCTGTGTAATAGTTGTTTTGTTTGCTGATTTTTAATTTTATTTCTTGCTTCCCCGAAATTGCAGGATTGCATCAGAGGAAGGTAATTTAAAATTTTTGCTGTTTTCGTAGCTAACGACAAGCCGCTTCGCCACAAAAAAGCGAGTTTCATAGATTTTTCTTTGTTCTAAACGATTTTTCTGTGTGTCAGCTTTTGGTACCGTCTTGAACCTCATATCAATCCTGTAGAAGTCGTACGACCGGCTAGCAGTCAACTCGTTACATAGAAATGTACGTGAATACTTTGATCTTCATTTAACTAACTTTTCTGTTAAGAGTAAGGTCCAACTTTTCTATCGAGACAAGAAAAATTTAGAATCTTACTGTAGCAGTTTCAAATTCACATTTTGTAAAGCGGAAATGTGCGCTCTTATATGTTTATATGTTTTTCCTCTCTTGAAAAGTTTTTCCTCTCTTGAAAAGCACTTTAAGGTGATAGGGACTTCCTCTCAAAATATATGATTATGATCATGATGATGATGATGATGTTTGGTATAAGGAGGTTCCAGATGAGGTTAGGATTTCGGAAGATGGAGAACTAGAGATTTGATGGGACAGGAGCGTCGAGATAACACAGAGGATGGAACATAATCGTCCAGATGTTACTGTGTTGAATCGGACGGCTCGTAAGTGGACCTTTGTTGATTTCTCGGTGCCTTTGGATCATAATGTGGTGGTGAAGGAAAAGGAGAGAATTGACAAATATTCTCCTCTTGCAAAGGAAATACGAAAGTTGCACCGGGTGTCAACAAAGGTGGTTCCGTTGGTTGTTGGTTGCTTAGGGGTCGTTTCAAGTAATCTTGAGGGGTATACCTGAAAGATCTTGGTATTCTAGATGTGCTGGGTGGTATGCAGGCGTTTGCGGTCATAAGGACCACCCTCATTCTACAGCGTGTGCTTAGTCTCCAAGCCCCAGGTCTTATCTTGTTAATTTGAGTGCAAATACAGAATTGTTGTTGTTGTTGTATAATACAAAAGTAGGCATTTTCAAAACTACCCTGGGTTGCGGGCAGGCTCTTCCTTCCTTTTCTTACCCCTCCTTTCCCCTCCGTTCCCCTCCCTTCCCCGCCCTCCCCCCTTCCCCTTCCTTTTCCCTCCCTTTTTCCTCCCTTTCCCCTCCGTTTTTCCTCCCTTTTCCCTTCCTTTTTCCTTGCTTTTCCCTGGATCCGTTTAGAACCGTTCCAGTGCATGCAAACATAGCCTAAAGTAAACCAACAGAGTAGATTACTACAAACCAAATTGAGCTTTTGTCTACTCTTTTTATTAAAATAAAACAATTGATATTTAATAATAAATGTATAATAAATATTAATACTCAATACTTCTCAATAACTTTTGCATTCAATATGTAGGAGTATCATGCAAAAGTTCAGAACAATAAAAATGTATAACATTCTTATATAACGTCACTTGTGTAGGCTCTAACAAATCAGTATTCAAGAAAAAAACTCGAACACAATGTAAAAGGAAATGTACAAATATTAACTTCTGTGGACATTGCTTCAGTTACAAAGTTAGAATACGATAACTTTGATTACACTGTGCTATAATTCAAGGCCTTACTACTGTCGCAGCTCCCATCTTCCATTTTAGTTAGGTTGAATACAGGATTGGCGTAATAACCCATGGCGTCGTGCCGCGAATCGTGGCCGTTACCTTGCTCAATTAGAGTACTATGTTCACTGTCATGGATAGTCCCGCTATGTAATGTTTGAGATGTGTCGTTGTGCTTGCGTCTTATGTTTGTCATGACCATATATTGTTCCTTTTGTGCCCCTCTTTTAGTTCTACGACGTCGACAAATAAGATACACGACGACTAACAACAAAACGACGATCAGGATTACCAACGCGATGGTATATGGAATAAAAGCTGTCTTGCGATCTAAAAAGAAAGCGTTATATTGCATGAAACGAGCTTTAAGCCTGTAACAAAACTATAGTATATATATACTAGTACATATTATATACATATATGTATTTCAAAAATCTGATAACTTTTATCTCTAGGTTACTCAGTCTCAGATTTCAGATCTCGAACCGACAACTCATTTTTGGAATAGGAATAAAACCAAATGGAAACATTGGCAAAAACCGCTACAGCATTTCAACAAACAAATTATACATTTACGCGTATAGCTGCAGCTTTAACCCAGTAGTTATGTTTGGAATGGATGGTGTCACTCACCGTTATTTGTCTTATTCATCTTCCTTGCTAGAGGATGACTGGTAACGAACTGGATTTGCTCAAGTCTGATTGGATAAGTCGCTATTTGTTTGCCATTGAATACACCACACACAAAGATACCAAAATCCTTTTTTGACTTGAGATGAACGACCACAACGTTCTCAATTACTTTGGTCGTATCTGAGATATTGATAGGGACACCGTCCTTTGTCCACATGTAGGTTATTGGTGGAGAACCTGTTGCATAGCAACCAAGGCTGACACGATCTCCTAAATCTGCCCGCACCAACGACGTCATTTTGTCGGTCAAAATCTTCAGTTCATCTGTAGAAAAAATTGAAAGCTGAAAAATCGGCAGTCTTTAATAACAGAAAAAAATAGATATCACGTACAGATTAGAATTTACCTTTACTTTCATTGGTAGTTTCACTCTGCTTACATTTTATCCAATGGCTTGACTTCTATCGTAAAAGTATCAGTCTGATTCCCTTTGGAAACTCTACAGATATATGAGCCGAAGTCAAATGTGGATAAAGGTTTTATAACCAAAATATTGCCAAAGGTTTTAACAGCGTCACTTTTAATTAGATTCTCATCCTTTGTCCAACTATACGTAATGGGAGCGTCCCCCGTTGCATAGCAACCAATGCTTACATTATCTCCAATAGCAACATAGTAAGCTGAAGCCATCTGTTCTCTCAATATAGTAAGAGTGCCTACACAACAAAATATGTAAATTGTAGCCAATATCTTTTAATGGGCTGCCTGTGTTATGTGCTTGGTAAAAAAAGGTATCTTCTGCAATAATTGCCTGTAGTAGTTTCGTTAATATTTTAATTTCTCAAATTAAGTGATTCAATGAATACCAACATGCCGTCGATCTTCGATATTGAATGAAGCATGAAGTATTTTCCCTGCTATCACGATGACTTATCTACAATCTCGGACATAACTGTTAGGACTAATTTCGGCCTTTTAGGATCTACTCTTTTTTGTTGCTCAGGATACTTCCCACCCCTCCCCTCGCCATACAATGTTGTAATGCTTGTGAATGTACTTGCAAACTGAACAGCCACGTACCATTCGGCTTCAACATTGAGAGGGGGAAAGGGAATTGCATGACAAATTATTTGAAAACCTTGAATTCTTCCAGCAATGACATGAAATCATGTTAGAAACTAAAAAAGTCCTAACGGGTTTTGTCCAAGATTGTAGTATCTACTGTGTATTGCAGTAGATACAAAAAAATTGGAGTGCAGTGGAAACTGGTTACTTTGCCGGTAAGATGAAATTGACGTGTAGTACCGTGCAAAATGACTATTTTGCCGTGAGGTGAATTGTGTAGTGCTGTAGAAATCTTATTTTTCAGTTCGTTGCATTGGATAAACCGCGGTGTGGTGCCGCGAAATCGAGCAGTTTGTCGTGAGTAGATTATATACTACCGTAGATATTGATTACTTTACCATGATTAAATCATTACTAATTCTTACTAAGATAGAATATATGAAGATCTTGCCGGGACCTAGAGATCTGTCTATAGTTCCATAATATGGACTGGATACCCGTATAATAGAGGTGTCATATATAATAGAGGTGCCCACAGTACTTACAAAGAAATGGTTTATTCGTTTGTTTGTTACCTGAATTTCTTGTTTTGCTTCGTTTCTCACAGCTTTCCAATTGTACAACGTCAATCGCGTATGATGCTGCCTGGTTGCCATTGGTTACGTTACAGATAAACTTCCCATAATCCATAGCCGTCTTTGGTTTTATTATTACGACGTTTTCTATGATTTTGATGTTTGAGCTGTTTATTGGTAAACCATTCTTGGTCCATATGTATCTGATTGGTGGAGCTCCTGTTGCATAGCAACCGATGGTAACTTTTTGTCCAAGGCTGGCAGTAACTAATGACATCATTTTATCTTTCAGAATTGCCAGTTTACCTTTAAAAATATAAAAAATCAACTGCGATTTATCAATATAATCCAAAATCAAGGAAATCTTGCATAACGAATTGATGCTCACAAATACCTTTCGATATATTCGTCTTTTTACTTGATAAAGATTGAAGTAACCTAACTGGATAAGAAACTGTTTCATTTCTATTGGATGCATAACACATATATGTCCCATAATCCCAAGAAGATTTTGGTTTTATTACGATGACATTATCAATAACTTTTGTGGACGAGCTTTTAATTGGAGCACCGTCCTTGGTCCAACTGTATGTGATTGGCGGAGTTCCTGTTGCATAGCAACTAAGACTAACAGTGTCACCCGTACTGGCCTTTACCAATGACGTCATCTTCTCTTTTACGATAGTCAGATTGCCATAAACACTGAAGTTCTGATGATTACAAGGTATCAGTTGCAGCACTGTGATTGGATAAGAAACGGATGCATTTTGATTAGATGCATTGCACACATACACCCCAAAGTCATTTATCGTTGTTATTCTGATAATCAACACATGATTTATAACTTCAGACAAGGAGTTGTTCACTGGAGCGCCATCCTTCGTCCAGCTATACGTGATTGGTGGAGTACCTATTGCATAGCAACTGAGAAATACGGAGTCACCAATAGCGGCCTTGACAAATGGCGTCATCTTCTCTTTCAGCATCGTTAGATGGTTGTGAGTTGTGAAGTTTTTTAGCTTGCAAGATCTTAGCTGTTGCAGGCTGATCGGATAAGAAACAGTTTTGTTTTGACTGGACGCGTTACAAAGATATATCCCATAATCAAATGCGTTCTTTAGTTTTATCATGATAACATTATCAACAACTTTCACTGATGACCCTGATGACCTGTTTATCGTGACACCGTTCTTTGACCAGCTATACGTGATTGGCGGGATTCCAGTTGCATAGCAACTAATACTAACAGTGTTACCAATTTCAGCTTTAACCAATGGCGTCATCTTCTCTTTTACAATAGTCAGATTGACAGGATAAATGATGTCTTGCTGCTTACATGATAGAATTTGCTGCAGTCTAATTGGATAAGACACTGTTTGATTTTGACTGGATGCGTTACAAAAATAAGTTCCATAATCCCACACGGTCCTCGGTTGTATTACCATGACATTATCGATTAGTGTTACTGATGACTTATTTATCGGAGCACCATTCTTCCACCAACTGTATGTAATTGGTCGTGTGCCTGTTGCGTAGCAACCAATACTAACTCGATCACCATGGGATGCTTTTACTAGGGATGCCATTTTCTCACTTATAATCTTTAAATGTCCTTCAAAAAGATAACGAAGCATTTAAAATGTGCTTTAAAGTACAAGCAGAAAGAGTCGTTACTTGCTGGTAAGAACAACAACTAACTGGCAAAATGCTGAAATTTCCAAACTCACGACAAACCGTCAAAAATACGAGAGAGGCGACATAATTTCTTGTTTTACCTGAATGACTTGTTTTATTTCGTTTCTCACGACGTTTCCATCCCACGACGTTAATTGCGTATGATGCTGCCTGGTTGCCATTGGTTACGTTACAGATAAACTTCCCATAATCCATAGCCGTCTTTGGTTTTATTATTACGACGTTTTCAATGATTTTGATGTTCGAGCTGTTTATTGGTAAACCATTCTTGGTCCATATGTATCGGATTGGTGGAGCTCCTGTTGCATAGCAACCGATGGTAACTTTTTGTCCAAGGCTGGCAGTAACTAATGACATCATTTTATTTCTCAAAATTGCCAGTTTACCTTATAAATATAAAATATAAAAAATATCAATTCCTATTTATCAATATATTTAAGGTGGCTCGATATAGTTTTTTATTGACCACGCTTCCGTTTTTCATTCCACGAATTGAGCAACTTACTCTTGACCAACCAAAACGGTTTTTACACTAGTTATTTGACTTAAATCAAAGTTTATATTTTTGTCTATTTCACTTCGATTTGTGTGGCCATAGCGACAGTAAACAGAGATGGCTGAAATCAATTTTTCTAAAATATCTTTCGAACTCGAGCACCTCTAGACAAGGGACTACATGGGCAATAAACTACACACTAAGGCAAAGAAATTAAGGTACAATTCAAATGTTTTTAAATTTTACAATGTGTCTAACCCGATCTAACCTTGCGTTGTATTTCCACAGGGAGGTAATGGTTGCAGATTTATGACGTAAGAGGTCGTTTCGCCATTGATACTTGACACATTACAGACGTATGGCCCATAATCCCTAGCAGTTTTAGGTTTAACGACCAGGACGTTTTGGAACTTTTTGGCTATTGAATTATTCACAAGGACACCCCTTCTTGTCCAAGCGTATGTGATTGGCTGTGTTCCTGTTGCATAGCAACCCATGCTTACTATATCACCCGGGCCAGCTCTAACCAATGGTGACATTTGGTTACTTAGGATTGTTAGCTTACCTGTAGGTTTAGAGGGAGAGGACATTTCTTAATGCTTGTTTGAGCGTTAATTTGCACAATGATCCGAGACATTTCAAACTATGCCATCTTTGTAAATTTACAGCACTACATATGTTAATAAAACTAGCCATTTCTAATAGAAAGTGAAGTGCTGCGAGCAGAAAACAGCTGGTGTATCCACGTTAGCAGAACTGTTCCCCTAAAACTCACGAAAGTACACCGCTTTCTCTGATATATGAAATGTTTCTTGTCTATCTCTTGTGCGTTGTGTGACGAACACTGCTAGTTGACCTTCAATATATGTTGAACTACAAAACATGATTCTCCAGGATCAGTGTCGGACACACTGTCACAGTTCAAAATATTTAGCACTTTGAGTAAAAGTAATTTTTCAAACAATCACAAACGGCTAGCGTTAGTTGGCAATGATTATAAAACTAACTGATTTTAAAAAGCTAGTTGTACGTTGCATCACGGTCAAAGATACCGCATTGTCTACTGTATTTGACGCTTTAGATTAAACGAATGATAAATACAATTCCATCACATACAAAGTATAAAATTTTCTTTCATAGGGTAACCAAATATATTGCAGAGATTCTCAGCGCGACCTCACTTTATACTTATTATCTTGGCTTGAATTGATTCGGCCCATAGACGAGCTTCGACTCGAACAGTAATACGCAAAATGACCCGTAACAGAACATTCCCTCTCGAAAAAATACACTTAGCATTTTGTAACCCTCATGTATACTTCGAGAAACATAAAACCTCTCGAATGGAATCGCACAGGAATCCCAATTCATCCCTGTGACGTCAAGGTTCGCCATGAACATACCACCGTACATAAAAATCGAGTTCGTGGATCAATATTAAGGTGACGTCATAAATCGCACAGGAATCCCACACCAAGAATAGTGTTGCTGCTCGCTTCGCTCCCAGCAATTACCAACTCGTACTTTAAGGCTCATCGAAAATCAAACTTTTTAACGGATGCGCGGTTTCTTCTCAAAAAAGTCGATGTAATACATATATAACAAATAACGGTAATAAGACTGTTTAGAGTGCAATTTAAAATTAAGCTGAAATCATACGAATGATTACAAAATTGCACGACTGCGTAGAGGGAGTGTCAATATGATTTCTGGCCCAAAATTGCACGACACGAAGCTAATTACCACTTAATTATATCCATTTTGAAATCCCAATTCAATCAGGTGCAGGAGTCAGCATACTCAAGAAAAAGCCTTTTTATTGAAATTTATTTAGTTCAAACACAATTGAATAATTTGAATCAAGTACTGTGAAAAACGTCCACCTTACAATTGTGATAAGCTTAAAAAAGGTGCGATTTAAAGTAACAAATTGATGAAATTTAGGAAAAAATCACATCCTTTTTAACCAATCAGAATGCAGGATCTGCTGGTGACTGAAGTTCAAAATGGATATAATTATAATAGCAACTGCGTTTCTATTATCATAGTTATCATAATACCATAAAAACCGTATGCTTGCACGCTTTCTCCACGGAGTAATCTCTATTGATACTCAATAGCTGCTCAATAACAACTCCTGTGGACATCCAAATGGATGTCTTTAAGCGTCCAAGAGTGAACAGTAGCATATCAATCAGACAAAAATTAAGTCGAAGACTTACTGATCCGTTGAGGTGTTGCGTAAAGTACGTTACTGGGTGGACCATCTTTGACGGTAAAACCAAGAACCTGGAACACATACTCTGTTGATTCACGGAGACCTGGTACTACCGTTGTTATAGCTGCAGTACTGTTAATCAAAACGTCTTGCAATGGTACTGATTGATTATTGGATAATTTATAGACAACTTTGTAACCACGCAAAATGCCATTTGTGCATTTTTTATTTTGAAGGGAAGACCAAATAAGGAGAACGCTGTTGCTCGAGAGACTTTGAATAGACTTGAGGACTGGAGAACATACTGGGGCTGAAAATAGAAATATCGACAGACGCTAGAAACATGTAGAATATCATAATTACAAAAAAACTATATATTTGCCGAAGACTTAGCATAAAACCCTTATTTTGAATGAATGAACGGACGAACGAACGACTGAATGAAGGAATGAAGGAATGGATACGCGAATGGATGGATGAAGGGATAAATGAATGAATAAAGCAGTTTTTATCATTATTGGGAAACGTACCGCGCTATACAAACAAATAAACAAACCACAAACAAACAAATGAAAAATATTGATGTCTTGATGAAAGTAACTTTACCATCTTCTAAAGTCTTTTGTTGAGATGATAAGCTTGGTGGGCCAACATACAAGCTGTTTCTCACAGAAACAGTAACAATGTAGAACGTATTCTTTTCTAGTGACGTTAGTGTGTATGTACTGATGTCATCGACGTCGATAGTTGTCATGGTTACCCTGCCTTTCTTTCTGAAACTAATTCTGAAGCCAGTCATTGGTCCATTGATTTTGTCTGTTTCTGTAAACTTAGGAAGAAAAAAAATAAGCCTTGAAATAAGACTTGGTGTTGCACCGAAAACACGCTGAGAGAGTGGAGGAAGAAGAGATAACAACATACCTGCCAGTCAATACAAAGACTAGTTGAAGTAATTGCTGTTATCTGTGTAATGGTAGGAGTAGCATCGGGTACTGTGGAACAATGATAACCGTGGTTAACAAATCAGGTGTTCCCCCCTCTCATGTTCTGCAGGGGTTTCCGAGCGCTCTTAATTATTTCGTCAGTCTTTACGCTATAACAACAAAGTTATTAATATCGTTTAAAAGGTTTTCGCGGCGATTATTATTGAGATTATTACCAATTAGAAAGGCTTGCGAGCGCGAAGCGCGAGCCGCTCAGGAAAGTGTGAACCGGCCCTTAGCGTTAGGTTTCTCAATTTTTCTCTTCTTTCTGGCGTATTTAAACTTTAAATAATATAATTTAACTATCAATGGAAGTATACTTTAGATCATTTCCACATTCCTTTTTGTAAAGTTACCTATATATTAAGGTGCAGGATGTTTTTCTTAACCCCTAGGATTGTTTTATTCTGCACCACCTAGTTTTAACAGCATTAAATTGTAAACATCGTATATCATTATCTGTCTAGGAAATAAAAACCTTTGAAATGTGCAAATAGTCTTACCCGCTATCATGGTCATAACTGTTTTCAAAATACTTGGTAACCCTTGTCCAACTTTAGTTATGGCCTTGATTCTAACCGTAAAGTTTGTGTAAGGTCTGAGGTATGTCAAGTTATAGGAAGATAACGCCTTGCCAACTTTAATGGTTCTTAGTGAGCTTACATTCTTGAGCTCAATGGCATAGCCTATTATTCTACCAACATCATCAGCTGGGTTTGGAATACTCCATGATAAGCTGATTGAACGCTTGTAGGGAATGGCTGCCACTGTTGGTGCCTGGGACACCTCTTAAGAAATAAAAGAATGTTTTGTTAGAATCCACCCCACCCCCACCCCCCAGCTCCGTTGCCTTATATACGGTAGTTGGTTGAGTGTTGGTCCGTGATTGGGTTTAGCGTCGGTCTTTCGTTCGGGATGTCTGGGTTCGACCCTGTCTCAGCACACTACCGACTCCAATCCCTCATTTATGGTACGTAAGAGAACCACATAGATATAGTCCAGTGCCAGACTCGTCCTGGAGCGGAAAGAAAGAGGAGTCTGGGACTGGACTACACATAGATACTGATCTAAGTTGTGTGTCTCTCTTCTTTTAAAACTTTTTTTGTCTTGAAGACATTTTAAAAAAGTGTCAAGGTTAAAATTTGAATTGTTGTGTGCGTATATGTCACGTATATGGCTGTTTGACGGGGCGAATGGCGCTCGGCGATTGGTGATTGCACGACCGAAAGGAACTGTGATCACGCTCTATATCCGGCGTGGAGATATGAATTGTCTATCGACCACTTTGTCCAATAAGGTCTTTACTGCACAGTACCGGCATTGCCTGGGTATTTAATGAAAATGAAGCAATTCTTGTTACCCCAAATTTCCTTTCGGTCGTGCAATTACCAATCGCCGATTGCCATTCGCCATACGCCCCGTCAACCTTTTTTTTGAAATAGCTATATGTAAAAGCGTTGATATCCAGCCAGCCAGCCAGCTAGCAAAGCCTTTCTAGTTATTTTTGCGAAGGCTTTTATTACGTACTTAGATAAATTGTGACTTTTGATGTAGCCTTGTATATTCCAGTTGAGCTTGGCACGGCATCCATGTACGATACTTGACATACATAGTTTGCTTCACATATCACAAGTCGTGTCTTTGGATCTTGTCTTACACAATTGTACTTGGCCATTACGTCCTCGGCTGAAATAAACTGTACTCGAAGGACTGTTTGTGTTGCACTGGGTATCATTGTCCCGTCCCTAAACCACTGAACACTGGGTACTTCTCCATGAATGATACATGATATTATCCTGGTACTGTTCTTAATGCTTGGAAGGATGAAACTACTCACATTTAAACTGATTATGGGTGGCGTAGAATCTATCAAAATTGTATCAAAAAAGAAATTTACGATATATACGTCTATGAAAAGAATGAGGGAAGAGAAGGAATGTCGTTACTCCGCCATTATGAAAACTCTTTGATGCTATTTTGGGAATTGCGATGAGCAATTTTTGTCCTGTTGCCCTGCCTGTGGGTCCACCAATTTGCTGTTGTGACCTCTAAAACTAACATTACAAACCCAAGATGGCGGACACATTGCAACTTCTTATTCCAAACACGTGATTACACAGGTTACCAAAGTACAATATAAATATAAATTATTATAACACATATCACTGCTTTAGTAGCGAACTAGAAGTTTTTCAAGTTGTCATGAACCATCTAGTGCAAAGAAATTTTCATAAGTCGACTTCGAGAAAGAGAAGAAAAAATCGCGCTTGAATCCAAAAATGGCAGCAAACAGTGCTTATGATGGTTACAGACACTAAAAGGGAGGTTCCTTCTCTTCATTTGTTTGCTTACTTTATCATTGATTCGGAATGCACTTACAAAACTCGCATCCGTAGAGATCTACTCGAAGGCAATGTCCAATGTGGCTTGCCAGGGGAAGAATTCTGATATATCGTGCTGCTATTGGTCGACTAAGCCAATTAACTCTTACGTCATTTCTGTTGGTGTTCCCATTAAAGATCTGGAATATGATGAATATGGCATCAAACACAAAGGAATAAAGCACAGTAGTTATTTATCTACTTACAAGAAACTTCTTATATAACAATACTCCTGTTAGATACCTTGGTAGCTTTTCCTTCTGTGTATTCGTACCAGACTCCACGCTTAAAGCTATAGGTAACTTTGTATGACGTCACCCAGTTGAATTGTGTTGGGTCACCCTGGGTTGCAATTCCTGTTACCGTCTTCACCCGATCAAGATCAACCTGTAGGTACTCAATGCTGGATGTCGTTGAACTGCACCAAGCTGAACCATCATAGAGACGACCACGTGGCGCCAGGTGAAAGTTGTCCGACGAGGACGATGAAGCCATTTGAGAATCGGATATCTTGAAATCTTCAACTCCAAGTGAAGATGAACACGCTAAAAAATAATAATTATAATATACGAAACAAAAGGCGAAATTAACCCTTCTGCAAGAACCTTCATCATTGCAGTCATTTCATAATTTTTCGTGCTTCGTTATTTGCACAAACTGAGACCCACATGAACACTGGGAAAATTGTTGTTTAAATGATTTTAAAGAAGTGCGTGGACGTGGACGCTTCAAAGACCGACTGAAACAAATTCTTGGTATTCCAAACACGCGATTTTGTAGCAAATTCATGAAAATCCATTTATACTAGTGTACCCAGGGGTCATTTCGGTCTCAGCTTCTAAAAAGAGTCCATGCCCATGTGTTGTGCAAATACGTATATACAAACAATGCTAATAATATCATGAACCGCCATCAATACTTGTCATGACCCGGAGAATATAGAGTAATGAGTCCGAAGGCCTGCTTATATGCTAAACTGCAAGGTGTATAGAAAGAAATAACTCTTTTAATCATAGGTCTTGAGTTCTTGAGAACTTTTAGAATTTTAGACCTGGGTTCAGGCACTACTTCAAACCAATGAATGATGTAAAAATGAATGTCTCGAGGTGCAGTGTAAATAGTGCGTAGACGCATCGGACTGGCCATGTTTTGTTTTGTTTTGTTTTGCTCTGCTCTGCTCTGCTCTGCTCTGCTCTGCTCTGCTCTGCTCTGCTCTGCTATGCTGTGCTCTGCTCTGCTCTGTTTTATTTTGTTTTGTTTGTTTGTTTGTTTGGTTGGTTTTGGTTTTTTTTCTTTTTCTTTTTACAACTGAATTTATGTGAAAAATTGTTCGTGTTCATTTCACTGAGAGAAAAAAAGTGAGACACCTGACGAAAGGATCGTCGATTAACAGTAATGTTAATTATATAAAGAATGAGGTTAGCATATACCATGATTTCTTACCAGAAGTAGCTCCCCTCAGATCAACTCTAATGGTCTTGTGTGTGTGATAATCTGTAGGAATTACACGGACAAACTTGGCTTTGAAAGGGTTTGCCATTGAATTAGTGACCACTGTCGTTCTATCGCGATTTCCTTTGAAAACCTTAGAAAAAAATTGAAATAGCTCAATACATAGCTCAGTAATCACGGCCATAAATTTAATAGAGGTAAGGTGACAAACCGTAAATCAATTTAGTTTATTTAAGTTTTACGGCATGTAAAACAAATGATACAACAACAGCTTCCGTAATTTACTGTAGGTGCCCTGAACAAGCCAGACTACACCCACACCCACACCCACACACATCGGTATCTTCCTACTCTTCCAAAATATTAGTGATTTGGGTACTTTTACATTCCTCCAATGCATGGTTAATTTGTAGTGGTGCTAACGCCCTCGTCCCAGAAGACGTGATCGTCAAGCCATTGCAGATATAATTACAAACGCAACAAAATTCTCTTCAATTATTTAATTGAATCTAAGTATTGTTGCGCACGGGAATCGAAAGACCGGCGTTCAACCGACTAAGCCAACAGTGCGGTTGGTAAAATGACGGTTCAATGACCTGTCCGCGACAGCTTCAAGATGGCAAGGTGTACTCTCGTACCTTATCCACGCCACGTTCACTGTATGTTGTCCAAGAGACACCGTTTGTAGAATATACAATCTTGTACATGGTGACCCATTCATTATCATCGAGTCCTGTTCCTTGTGTAGCGACTTGACAGATCAGATGCACAGCACCAAGGTCGATCTGGAGATATTCATTGTTTATAGTGTCTGTTTTAGTTTCCCATCCATTGCTGCCGCCCACTCTACCATAGTAGGGAAAGTATCTTTTGTCATGATAGGATGTTGCAGTGAACCTATGGTTTGGAACCAGAGTTGTACTTGGTATGCCAACACTGCTGGAACAACCTGGCAAAGCAAAATCATCTATTTATGATAACGTAGGTATTGTTGGCATACCAAAATATGTATGCATGCAATGCCAACCTACAACTGTACAGTTTCGATTGGAATTTGCATCGCGTAGAATGGCAGGAATACTTGCTTTTGAATATCATTAAAGTCCCTATGACGGATAATATTTTATTTTCAAACTCAGTTCTTGATAGAAAGCATAGTAAAGATCTTTTAATCTTGTTTTTCCTCACTCCATATTTTCTGAGATATAAAGGTTTCAAATTTCAAAATGCAAATGTGATGACGTAAGAGGAGTAATCATTTATTATACAAAAACAAGTAGAATTTAAATTACTTGTATTTTTCCATTTGTAACTCATTTCCATTGGCAAAGCCTGTTGTTTAGTAAAAAATTTGGCTCTCGAATTGAAGTCCTCTTTTTGTATATTAAAACCCATGAGAAGTTTGCAGTGTTGCCTCCTCTTACGTCATCAAATTTGCATTTTGACACTTGAAACCTTCATATCTCAGAAAATACGAGGTAAGGAAAACCTGGCTAAAAAGATCTTTACTGTGCTCTCTAAAAATAACTAAGTTTGAAAATGAAAAATTATGTGTCATGAGGACTTTAAAACAGCCAAGTTACTAAAGCGGACAAACTTTGCTGAATTTTTATTAAGTGCTTTATAATCTATTCCTAATTCTGCTCGATGTCCTAAAAGCCATTCTGCGCGATGAGGTAAATTTGAACCAGTGGGTCTTCAAAGACTAACAAAATTGCACGAACCGTAATTTCTTATCGGTAAAACACTAGTAAAACTTCTAACAGAAAGGTACTGCCAGTAAAACACCTTTGATCACAGCTGAATGACTTCAAGCTCAGTGATCGTCAAATGATTCTTTTTGCGAGAAAAAAAATGCATCTTGAAAAGAAATCTAAATAAGAAAAAATAACACAAGTCTTGCAGAACTTTTATTATTTGTTGTAAGTTTAAAGGCCATCTGATTCTCATACGGCTTAGTACACAAAAATGAAAGTTGTTTTACTAGTAGTTTCTTCTGTTCGAGTTGTTGTTGTTTTTGTTTGTTTGTGCTTTTTAGCTATTTGAATTATTAACAAGAAATCATGCGATTTTCTCGTGCTCGGTATTAGACATAAATTTAAACTCGTTTTTAAAATTAAAGAGTACAAATTGAATTAAAGAGTACAAATTGTACTCGCCTGCGGTTTGTACAATTTTATTACTCTTCGAATGTAACGACCACGCTTAAAAGAGGCGTGTATATGATACATCAGTGGTAAGGGACACTTACGAGCCTGTAGTTTGTACCCATATATTTCCAACCTTAAGCAGGGAGCTACTTGGTACGTTTTCGGTAAAATACGTATGTATCTGGTAATTGGACTCCTGTACAATACGTTTCTAACTACTGTTGAGCGGTCGTAATTCGCAAAAAATTTCTACAAAAATATAGAAAACAATTGGTGTCCTGTTTTACTGAAAAAGATAGACAAACACATAGAAAATAAGTAAGTGAAAAACCGCGCAGCTCGCATCTTCACTACGTAAAACTATTCACTGATGAGCATATAACGGATTAACTAATAGGAAATGTATTGCATGATGGCGTCATATACGTACTACAACTACCAGAATGCTTTGCCCACTTTCTTTTGTAAAGTAATTACAAGTAATTAGTTCCAGTTGTTTGACTATTCTTAAGAAGGATTAGAAATTTGAATAAGAAAAAATTCGTAAAGCATTCAATCAATCAATCAATCAGTTTATTTCGAAACGTCTAGGTATGTCTTTACATAATATACATAAATTACACATTAAATTACACATAAATAACACATTTCATCCTTTTTTACAATTTTTTTTTGTACAACTTTACTTTTTTTCATTCAATTTTTTGGAACATACCTAGGGGCAAGGTAGTCTATAAAGTCTACCATTCTGGTAGTTGTAGCCCTAAAATGACGCCACGGTGCAAGTGTTCTATTCCAGCCAGAACATTTCTAAGTAAAAGTCTATTATGAAGGAGCATATGGAGTTGACGAAGTTAAGGTACAAACCCTTGCAGCGCCATTTTCTTTATATTCCATCCAATTTTTCCTATCAGACGATAGAGAGATTTGAAACGACTCAACCCAGTGATTAGCGGTACTATCACCTTGTGTGGCCACAGCACAAATCACGCAATCTGAGCTTAAATCAATCTGTAGATATGGACTGGAGTCACTGGAAGAAGCGCACCACGATGACACCGATTGTATTCTGGCGTTCCTGGCTGGTTGTTCAGACGATGATGCTGATATGTGGTCATCTTGGATAAAACCTGATTGCATTCCTAGCGGAGTCTTTTCACAGGCTGGAATGATATGTGGAAGCAAAGCCAGATTATATCATTTGCTCTAAAATGTCTTAAAACCGCACGAATAAATGGGATTTGGGACTTATGGCTACCAATCTATCAAGTAATTACTTGTCAAACGCAACGGAATATGCGAAGATGCTATTCAGTCAACTGACAATTAAGTGGCAATTTCATTTTGTAATATTTTATCTGTCATTTTAATGAATATAACCAATCTGTTTTTTTCCTAGATAAGTAATTTTTGTAGAGTAGACAGCCAGCATTTTAGTCATCAAGAATTGAGTAGCTTATTGGCTTAGTTCGGTTTTCCAAACAAATTTAAAGAAACTTATTAATTTTGTTATCATATATACGAGGCAAAAATATATGTATTCTTGAACAAAGTTAAGGAGGGGTTAATCGCCATATGACTGTCAAAGAATTTGGTCGACAATGAGAAAGGCCAATAAAAGGTCCTTCGCATCAGTCGGTCACATGATACCAATGAATGCTTAGTATTTTCCATGGGATGTGATATTGTTTTGTAAAAGCGTAAACGCCCTTTATCTGAACAACGTTATCATCCCTGGGATTTTAGCTACAGCTTGGCGGTCATTAACAATGAATGGCCACGACATATCATCAACTTAAAAGCGAACTAACTTAATTACCTTTGAGATACCCAAAGAGTCCTACCCTCATCGCTTTATACAAATGATATTTAGTTGGAATGAAGCGTATTAGTCTCAGCAATACTTTCACGATGGAATGCCGTTGAATAATGTTCTGATCAATGTTTCCTGCAAAAAGCTGTTCAAACAAAAACGTTAGGTTGACTGGGCTATTAAAAAGGCAATAAAATACAACAAAAACAACAACAAAAAGTGTTTCCGAAAAAAAGTGTATCCGAAAAGTGTATCCGAAATATCATTTGTTAACAAAACTTCTCGTCATTCTCTTTATTACTAAATTAGCCCAGAAAAATATATTTGTTTCTTCTCAACTATGGTACGAAATTCCATACCTTTACAATTCCATTTTCCTTATACGTCGTCCACTGTTTGTTATCTATGGACGTAGCTATCTTGTACTCTGTTACCCATTCTCCTACTCTACCATTTCCCTGTGTCGCTACAGCGCATACAACGTAAGTTATCCCGAGGTCCACCTGAAGATAATCATTTGGATTTGTGTTGGTCTTAGGTTGCCATGCAGCATAGGAATTAAATCTAGAGTGTGATGGTACGTAATGAATGCTGTACACATCGCTGGCAGTAAAGCGGTTGTCGGGAATGATAGCAGGGTTCTCCACACCAATTGTTCTGTCACAATCTTAGAAATTAAAAAGAATATAAAATATATGAGAAGCAAAGAAAGAAAGAAAGAAAGAAAGAAAAAAAAAAAAAAAAGAAAGAAAGAAAGGAAGAAAGACAAAGAGAGAATAACAACAAAACTGAATTCCATAATAGATAGTTTTCACCTTCGTGAATTGTTCGGAAATTGGAGTTTGTGACGCCACAGTTGCCACGAGCTCTGTCTCTTTATAAAAGCAAATACTGGAGAGAAGTCATCGAATCGCTAATTTGGTTTTATGAAAAAGGTCTTTGTACTTAAAGTAATATATGATCATAATAAATTAAGCAAACCTCCTTGATATCCATAAATGCCGACTCGGAATGTCTTGTGATTTACATAGCCTTCAGGGATGATGCGAAAATACCTCGCAACTGGCTTATTTATTGCATTCTTCACAATGGAATTCTGGTTAGAATTACCACTGAATACCTGAAAAAGAATATTGTCAATAGCTAAGAACAGCTAAAACTCTATGATCAGTCCTACCATTGTTTTATACATTGAACTTATTTAGCGGCCACCTAATGAATCATCAGTTAAGGTGGCTCGAAATAGTTTTTTATTGACCATGCTTCCGTTTTTCACTTCACGAATTGAGCAACTTAATCTTGACCAACCAAAACGGTTTTTACATCACTTATTGGACTTGAATCAAAGTTTTCACTTTTTCACTTTTTTTTCGTGGAATGAAAAACGGAAGCACGGTCAATAAAAAAAACTATATCGAGCCACCTTAAATCAGGTAACAACAACAGCAGCAGCAGCAGCAGCAGTTGTAATAAACCGTGTTTATTCTATGGATGACTAAGGACTCATTCCATAACATCCCCATGGTTAGGAGTCGTTGAATTCTAGGTGAAGCTTGAGACAGGGGTTTGACTATTATAGCCTCCAGTGGTTTGTGATCGCTTTCCGAAAAAAATTCCTCCTCTTAGAAATATTGATTGAAACGCTCACAGGCGAACACTGTAGCAAGAAGCTCTTTTTCTATTTGGGCATAGTGTGCTTCAGCGCTGTTGAGTGACCTTGATGAGTAGATGACCATGAAGTAGACATGTACCTAGACCTCCTTGGGAAGCATCAACCTGCAGTAAAGTGATTAGCTCGGTGACATCAAAAACCTTTAGATCAGGATTGTTAGTCAATGTTGTTTTATTTTCATGCGCGGTAAACGATGTTCATGTCGTTTCTTTCTCAGTTAGAAGTGAATCTTTAGTGGAACAGTGATCTTTGACATGTTTGGTATGTATTGTGAGAGGAAATTGACCACCGTTTTTGTAACACATTTTTTTAGACTTTTTTTTCTTGTCCCCTAAAACCCGGATAGAGTTTTTAGAGGAGAAAAAAACAATATAGAGCTACAAGGTACAACGATCATTATGTTAAACTACTGCCACAACTTCAACACTCACCATGTCGTTTCCATTTTCTTGATATGTAGTCCATATTCTGTTGTCCAATGAGATCATTATTTTGTATCGAGTGATCCATTCACGTTTGTCTCCACTACCTTGTGTCCCAATGCCACAGATTGTATAACTAGTTCCTAGATCTATCTGTAGGTAGTCAGCAGGGTTTGTATTAGTTTTCGGTGCCCATCCATGAGGCGAATACAATCGTGCTTTGGGTGGAAGAAATCTATTATCATAGTTTGACGATGAAGAAAATCTGCTATCTGGAAATATTTTGTCGTTTTCCACGCCAATCGATGTGTCAAAGCAACCTTAAATCGATGAAATTAAAAAATAAATAAAACATGGAGCTTGGAAACATGAAACATGGAGTTTCTTAATGCCATTAAGAAACTCCATGTTTCATGTTTCCAAGCTCTCGGAGATCTTTTCAACATTATTTTTCACAGTTTAGCGGGTATATCTTTATGTATAATCTACAGGGTCCTTACACTAAAGGCCCAGTTACAATGGACCTAAAATTGGCAAGGCAAGGATAAGTTACGGCAAGGATGATTCTAGTTTTTCATGTTAAAACGGTGAATTTTTCGATATATATCTGTAGTACTGTTGGTTTTATATACAAAAAGTCAGAACAGTGCCACTTACATCAAAAATTCTTATCAAAAAGTATTTCCATCCTTGCCGTAAATTATCCTTGCCTTGCCTTGTTCCAGTGTAACGATGTGAACGAAAACAGTTCTACTGTATTTTTAATTCAAAGACGACCAGTTATTGCTGGGTTCCAAACACAAACAGCTGATGAATCTCATTATCCGTTTCCAATGGTGGTCAAACACTGAACACAATGTGCTCTCATCCAAATAATTTTGTATTGAACACTTGTCAGCTAATGAAAATTTCAACGAGATTGAGAATGAAGTCATATGAAACCCAGCAATGAATAGGTTTTGTGACTATTCAAAATTATTGATCTTGTACGTACAGTCGAGAGCTGTAGAAAGTCTCATAGGTATAATTAGTGATTCTTTTTGTGTAATTGGTTGGCACAAGCTTAAGTCTACTTTAGCATAGTTAATCCTTAACGGGTGGCCGTCCTATCATATGCTCATTTACGGCATTGTCAGTTAAACAAAATGCTCGATGAACAGTGGTAGTCAAACGTAATGAGAAAAATTACTAAATTGCAGAGGAATTTCAAAGTTTAGTTTAATTTAAAGAAAAAATTTACTTGTTTGAAATCAAATTTTGTTCATCGATGATTACACGTGTGGAACTTTCCTTTGTTAATAACATTCGCTTGATGTGGTTAAAGCCATCTAAATCCAATAAATATTCTATGATTAATTTGAAAACAACTCATTACAAATAAAATCCATTTTTAGCAAGAAAGCTTAAAAACCAATTGCGAAATATCCCATGCCACTTTTCGTGGACAGTGAGGTTCACAAAGCTTGAACGAGTCAGTCTATATATATATATATGTACAAAAGGCTTGTAGTTCTCGGCAATTAACCAAACAATAACAAATATGAAAGCATTCTTTGAAAAAATAATAATGGTAAAACTAACAGATTACTGGTCTGCCAGTCATAACCGGTGTTTTTTCCCATATTATAGGCCAGTAATCTTTTGGTTGGGTCAGTTCACCTGTGTAACCTGTAGCATTCAGACGAAGCCGTTTTAATGGCCTAATTTACATTTTCTTTTTTAAAAGATCAATCTCCAGCTGATCTCGCTGATAAACTTAGAATATTTACTATGCATGTATACTAGTCATACTAAACGATCTCTTTTTGATGAGCTTTCTAACGGTAACTTTGTAGTTAGAAACAATATGAGAAGTCTGGGTGCCCCAAAAGACTAAAACAAGTTGAGGATTATGTACTCATATTTGTACAATGATTTCGCATTATTGACAGGAAAACGAGTGATCTACAATGGCGTTTAAGACTAGCATCATGACATGCTATCGAGAGATGTTGATCAAATCGAATCGATGAACACGAATACAATTCAAAGTGTCAGCCACTAAAATATGATCGAGAAACAAATGTGGGATGATACTGGACCATGTGCTCCACATATGCATATTGCACACAAGTTCAATGAAATAATGGAATTAAGTAACGATAAATAAACTATACATTAACCAGAGTCGTTAAATACTGACAATAACTTACTGATGTCTTTGGAGGGTTTGACTGGAAGCAATAAAACTGCTATGATCGTTAACCGGAAGTGGCAGGAATCCATTGAAGCTATAGCGTAAAAAACAAGGTTTGTTTTGGTCTTCTTTAGCACAAAGCATCATGGGAAAGAGGATCCATAGCAGCGCAATGATCGTAGGCATTATATGGTCTATATGGTAAAGTGGAGAAAAGTGGGCTGAAAGCGTTCGCTTAGCTAATCCCTGGCGAGTCAGAATGCATTCAATATAAGCATGGAGTACTATTAACTAAATAGCTCAAGTCCCGCGCGAGCACGAGCGGAGCACCATAGTTAACCATAGGAACCCATCAAGTTCATTTTCCATGGCTTACCACAGCGATGCTGATTGGCTGATTGCTCTGTCGTGGGAGCTTGACACGTACCGATATTTTGAAAATTTTACATATATTATTTGGGAATCGTAAGAAGACTCGAAAAGTGTTGAGACGCCGAGAGCTTCTCCTAACACTTCTCTCGTCTTCTTACAATTCCCGCGTGCTTCTATAACTCAACATAGCACGCTGCCTCGTTTTCTATTTCTACAATATTTCATAGAAATAATGAATATAAGAGGATGTGGGGTAGGGCTACAAGAATATTGAGTTTATTATATAGAGCATATTTCGAATAAGTGTGAAACGTACCGCGCCGTTCCGTTACCGTGTCAGTGATGTGTTGACTATAAAACATTCGAAATTCCTGAAATCAGACTGTCAGTCGATGTTGATCCAATCCACGAGTTACATACGCCATTTGCGGTTTGATTATATTATTTTATTCATTTCAAAGTTTTGGTTTCCATTTGATCGCTACAATCGCTAAAAAAATGTGTTCAGCGATCGCAAGGATCATATGGAAAGAGCGGAGAGGAACGGTTTAGGGAGGAGGGAGGAATAGCCCCAAAAAAGTAGGGAGGAGGGATAAAAGAGGCAGAAAAATCGGTTTGGGAGGAGGGAGGAAAACAATTATGAGATGTAGTGAAGGAGAAATGGCCGAAAAAATTAGGGAGGAGGGAGAAAAATGGCATTAAAATGAGGAGGAAAGATATTGAAATACCTGTTCCTCTCCTCTCTGGAAACCACACTAACTAGATATAGCCTTTTAGTGTGCTTTCTCGAACGTTTCCGTGTGATCGCTGCGACCTATATGAACATACTATTCAGTGTGATAGCGATCTCGTGGAAATAAGCTTAAAGGACTTGTCTGTCACGTAAGCTGGAAGAAATAGCTCACTATAATGAAGTAACTAAGTATTTCATCATCAACAGTGATTAAGTATGACACAAACAAGTGTCTATGTCATGGACTGAGCTCTTTTGAGAATGACTATATGTAAAATATTCATAAACGTTAGATGAACAATGGTTTGAACAGTTATTTCTTTTCGGAATTGTCAACTGCTTGATAGAAGTTGTCGTTTGATATCGTGCAGTTTCTAATTTCTCATTCTCAATCTATCATTACAGTTCACCTTTATTGCTCTGGGATGACATTCTAAAATAATAATTTTAATGGAACAATAGAGTTCATCATCAAATTTATCATATCAATGAATGTATGACTGCAAAGTTTCACCGAAATTGCTTATAAACTGAATATGTTTTGAAAATTAAGGATTTACCAAAAAATGTATGGAGACCGCCGGCACAGTCTTGCCCGCCCACCATACATTTAATTCTTTGTAGAATTTTGCAAATTCAAAACTTGTAACTTTTTTCATTTCAAAACTGTGGCGACAATCTTTGTAATTTTATACCTATATTGACAGGACAAATTTGATGGTTGAAATTTTTCTACTGCAATGAGTATTTCACAATGTCGCTAAAGCATGATATAGGTTAATTGGTGGCAGCTAAATAAATTGTTTTTTTTTTTCAAAATATTCTCCTATTTTACTGTTGAAAGTAAGAAAGGGGAAACAGAGAGTAATTCATTTTTCTTTTATTGCCTGAAATAAGTGTCCAGGAAGTCTAATATTTTGTCATATTTAGTACATTGCTATTTGCGTGCAGGTTCTCTCTGGTTATACTGATTGAAATACTAAATGATCCATTAATATAGTCTTAACACTAGTATTTAATCATTTCCATTTCAAAAAAGTTCATTAACAGACCTATTTCATAGCGTCTTTCGTTATCTTTTTATCAACTTCGCCTTGTTAGCAACACACGTTCGCAGAAGGAAAATCGCGATTGATATTGTTCATTTTAAGTACCGGTTTAAAATTTAAGCTCAAGAAATTCTTAAAGGTAAGAAAGAAATAATATTATTTCCTTTAGAATTTTTGCATAAGCCATGGACGTGTATTACCTTGCCTGCACTGACTAGCATAAACTGAAGAAGACTGATCGTAATTGGCAGCACTGTTCTTCGAGCATTGTAAGGATTTGAAGGTTTTTAGTTGTTTTCCAGTTGATTGCGATTAGCATTGCGATTACTCGCCTTGCCTTGTCTGTCACACTAGAAAGAAAACTTCTTACGGATTGAATTTGCGATTAAAAGTACTTTCTATGTAAGTTGTAAACAAAGCTTAAAGGCCCTTTTTGGTGGGCTTGTTTTTGGAGGAGTATATGTGTTTCAAAATGAACTTGGCAAGCCTATTTTCGTGTTTATCTTGAGTCGCTCGTTAATATGTGTTCGCTGTATTTTATGGTATTGGTCTTGCTGACATAATTCTGAGAAAAAAACAAGGAATCTAGTTATTTTCCTGTTTTTTTCGATATCGTGGTTTACAAAAGAAGGACAACTCGATATTCGTGCAAAGATTAGAAAAGGTCTTGCGTCATTGAGAATTCTGAGAAAAATAAAAGAATTTACTGAATGCCAGTTATTTGCTTGTCTTTCGGGCGTGCTTTACAGAAGAAGGACAACTCGATATTTATGTGAAAGAAAAAAATGACCTCAAATATTGAAAATAACAGATCTCAGCTTAATAAATATAAACCATAATTAAAAATCCTATAAGAGAGAACATAGATTTGGACATCGGGACGAGGCCCTACTCCAAAGAATGAAAATTGAGTCTCGAAACCAATCCAAACTTTGAACTCGCGTGCTGAATAACTACAACACAACACAACACAACACAACACAACACAACACAACACAACACAACACAACACAACACAACACAACACAACACAACACACTGCCGCACTGTCCAAATGATCTTGTATAGAGAATTGCACGCGTTAATTAGTAAAAGTATTCTATTACAGTAATACTCGTTCCTCCAACACAGTTGAAATTAAGTATGGGGGAAATATTGACCAGTGGACGTCGGGAGTCATCGGCGGTTGATTCCTGCGTCGACGGGGTACACGAACCGCACGAATTTCCGGGTGGCATGGGTGGGTGGGTGTTCTGTAACTTTCTCATCCGATCCGCTGGCAGGAACTGAAAAGGAGGACCAGAACTCGGGAATATTTATACTCCCCAAAGCACACACTTGTAATGTGCTAACATGCCTTAAGTACATTCAAGGAAAATCAGTACTTATTGATTCATCTAGCTAGTTAGTACGAGTATTAGAAATGTAAATTATCACACACTATATCTTCTCTCTTACCAGCGAAAGAAAATGAATCCAAGCAAGTACTTTGTTGTCTTAGTAGTAGTAGTTATCATGGTTCTTGACTTCGTTGAAGTCCAAGAGACTTTTACCATTTCACCATCATCTACTGTATCAAGACTGATAGCCCATGCAGAGAAATCTGAAACTTTACTCCCCATATTACCAACGCTGCAAGTAAAGCCTAAAAGTGTCACAAAGGTTGCAGCTGATACTTTGAAGGAATTTAGTGCTTCGGCACCGTATTCTACAACAACAGTGTCAAGTTCAAAAGCAACAGCTTGGCAACTCAGTACAACTCAAATAGCTCCAACAAGGTCTGTTACAAACAACACACTGCATAAGAAAATAAAAGACACATCTAAAACCTTCGGAAATTGTCCAGTTAAATGCTCATGTGAAAAGTGCATGGACGAAGTCAACAGAATTCAACTAAAATGCAAGACAAAAGATCTCAACAAGCTGTTACATAAGGATATCACTTATAAGAGCAAAGTTTGTAGTCTGTGAGTACAACAAGCTATTTTACTTATTTCGTGACCATATACCTGCTTGCCTTTCCCCCTGCTTGACTGCCTATTAGGAAACTCCCCGTGACTTGGTAAATTGGCCTCTAAATGTTGTCTGCTTGTCCACTACCGTGCTTCTAGCTTGTCGTTGCTATACTTTTGTACTATAATTCTCTGCTGCTCGAACTCGTTACTAGTCTCCTGCACGTCGGAAGCAACACCGCAGTCATATGCTTGTCAGCGCATGCGTCAGTTTCCGCGTCATGACAACAGAAAGCCCAAGCAATACGTATAAGAAAACTTGTTTTTAAATTTGTCTCATTGCATAGATCATTGTATAGAAAGGAATTGTATCTTGTATTAAATTTTTTCTTAAATTAAATTAATTAAATTTTTACTTTAATTTCGACATTCAATTAAAGTGTCGCGAACGGAAAATGACGCGAAAATTTAGTGACTGGGATTTTGACATTTAGTAGAGAAAGTATGTTTTATTACCAATGCAGCGTTTTACAAAGTGGTCATAAGTTGTCATGAAATTCAATCATGTACAATTTCTTGTTCCTCATCACCTTCAATCCCTTCAATCAAACAATTATTTGGCATGATGATGCGGATCATAGACACTGGCATAGAATTTAAGACAAGACAGGAAATCACTAGTATTGGCATGGTCAACATGAAAAGCTTATAAAAACTATTTGCAAAGTTGGTCGCCGTAACTGAATTGCAAAATTAAAGTGAGTTACAATGTGACTATTTCACCAAATTGCGAAATTAGAATGTTGCGAAATATGCGACCTCCACAATCGCGAAATTAACGTGTTGAGAAAATTTTATGTGAGCTAGTGGGAAATTTGTTGAGTAACTGAGCATTTGCCGGCTTACCTAATACCTATATGTTTATTGTGCTTGCCAAATTAATATATACTGTGTATATTTTTCTCTTAAAGTCATCTTGCAGTTTAGATAATATAATGATAGCTAAAATACAGATTTTGCGGTACCTTCTGGAATATGTTCGCTTACTCTATATTTGAACTACACAACGAGATTAAAAATTCCTAGTAAACAGTAATAGTACGAAAAAAATTGTGGGAATAGATTTTTCATGGGCTTCCTGTGGTTAAGACGTAGCCGCGCAAAAGCCCGCGAAATCCGGCGCATGCGCAGGCATTTGACTGCGATGTTGATCGAGATAGTTCGATTGTTTACTCATCTGCGTGCGAGTTAAATTGCTAAATTTCATTGAGATCTGATTGATTTGATTGCAATTCATTTTTCTTACCTGAAGGGACTTCACTAAAAGTAACATCTCGTCTTTGTGGAGGAACGCTTTTAAAGGGTTTAGAAACTTAAAATATTTGTAAGTATACAGGTAGCTTAATCAAATCCTCTCTTCTAATTGTTGTATCACTGCACTTTGTTCCTATGCACCAGGGTTCCGTAAGTCGTCCAATAATTCCAACGTTTTAACCCTAACGACAATACCAGAATCCATTTCGAGTTTTGTGACAATAATTTAAAATATTTTGTGGCATTTTCAAAGGAATTTTGAATGGGAAAGATTTTGCTGAGGACTTTGGTAGGACTTTGGGCTTATCAGTTAAAATAAATTAATAAACGAATAAATCTTCCTTGAAAAGAAACGGATGGTAGCTTCAGACGAATCTATCTCCCTTTTTAACATAAACAGATCAAAGATGAAGCAGAGTGGAGATAGTGAATTTTGAGTGCTTATACAAATGATCTACGGACGTCCACTGCAAATAAAGACCTGTGACAGTACTACTACTACTAATAATAATATATTAATCTTTAGCCAGGGTAGACCCGTCAGCTAAAGCTGGTATCAATGGGTGCCCTGGTAAACTAAAATACCAAAAATATTAAAACAAACTACAATGAATAAAATAGATTAAAAAAACCTAAAAAACACTAAGCCTTAATTCCGGATTCATACTTTCTTTCTGGTGACATTTGACAACGGCAGTAATCGCCGCCCGGTTGGCTCTGTTGGATGAGCGCCGGTCTTCAGTGCAGAAGGTCAGGGACTCCATTCCCGGCCTGACCAACACTCAGGCTCTTTAAATAACTGAGGACAAAGTGCTGCCTTTGTAACCATATTACACATGGTTAGACCTTCACGTCTTCTCGGATAAGGACGTTAAACCGTAGGCCCCGCCTCCCGCCACATCGTTCACGACTTACATTGGAGGGACGTTAAAGAACCCACGCCACCATTCGGGGAGAATAGGCCATGAAGTTGCCGGTGTGTGCATGTGGTCTGGCCCACAGTAAATAATTTGCGAAAGCTGTTGTGGTATCCCTGCGCTCACTGGAAGGAAAAGCTAATAAACTAAATTAACAAAGAAAATACTTTCTTTCTAGGAATCTGGACCAAAATAACTTAACGACTCTGTATCAAGGAATGTTTAAAGGCTTGAAGAACCTAAAGACCTTGTAAGTTCTTATAACATTCAAGCAACAGCAGATAGTTTTCTATGCCTCTACAGCGGAAAATAGAGCACACGAGAATGTTGGGAGAAACAGGAGAAGGTTTCAAAATCACGAGCCGTAGGCAAGTGATTTTCAAACTATTTCTAGTGTTTCTCCCAACATCACAAGTGCTTTATTCATGGGCAGAGTTACGATTTCTGTGTTGCTCAATCTTAACATTAACTCCATGTAGACTATTAATAAATTTGAGCAAAAACCTATAGTTACTTTCATACATGTGCATTATTTACTTACCTTCCCACGAGCTGTCATTAAGTTATAAAATATGCATTACGCGCAATTGAGAGGAACTCGAAATGGGAGCATGGTTAGTGCGCGGCCCTTTAAGCGAGAGGCCATCCATGTAACTTCGGTTATCCATGTAACTTAACATGGTTCGGTAATCCACTGTAACTTTTACTTTACATACTCTTAGAATAGAAGCGATCGATACCCTTAAAACAGAGCTGCACTGACTGATGTAGAGACGGGGGGTAAGGTGCGCGCGTATGGTACATACATTTTTCTCCAAATATCGTAAGCAACAACTAGATTTTTCGAGGGCTTTGGATTCATATTCCTAGCAGCTCGTGCGTATACGTGAGAAACGCAGGCTACTCCACTGCACCACTGGAGAGAAGGGGTTAAGTGCGCACCATCGGCCTCAAGTTTATCGGTCGAATGATTGTTACTGAGTAAAATATGGTTGTTTTACCTTTAACTGTTCAGTCTCTTTTTATAAACTACTTGTTTCTCATCATAATCTGTTTATCTTATTTCTAGAAGTGTCAGGCACAACAATTTAATGACATGGAAAGGAAATCTTCGGAAGGACCTTCCTAGTCTTAACTTATTAAATATCCAAGGCAATCATCAGTTTCAAGTTTTCCGACATTATTGTTGAAAAATACCACACTAACAAGTATTTTGGGTTTAACTGCTCTATCAAGTTCTTGTAGGGATTGCAACGTGTCCAAACAGAACACTAAACTGGAAACCTTACTTCCCAAGTCCAAATGTAAATACTTGCCTCACGAGTATCGTCCAATAGCCGAAGAGTTTCTTCAAAGGTTTATCCTATTTGCAGGGAAATGTAGTGGTGGAATGAGCTGTAAGTTTTCAGTGACAAGCAAAGGCACCGTGAACGAACTCGTGCGAGACAAGTGCTGGGAAATGGTTAGCTCTCTTAGCCCTATTGTCCTTATACTTGGAATTGGTGCAATTGTATTCAATCTTGTGGTTGTTATGGTGATTGTTTGCATGGAATCACTGCGCTCAAAGACTGCTCTGTTGCTAATCGCACACATGGCCTTTTGTGATATTCTACTTGGGATCTACGCGGTTGCCATTGGAGTTGGCCAAGGCATTTCAGGCAAGAATATGACTTCTTTTCGTCAGTGGCGTAGTGATTTATGTCCATATTACAGGACTATTTTCGTTTTTGGACAAATCACGGAAGTTTCAACCTCGTTGCTAGTGACAACAGAGCGTTATCTGGCCATCGTGTTTTGCATGAATCCTTCATTTCGCCTGACCAAAAAGCGAGCGCTTACTCTCTTGTTGTTCTTCTGGT
The DNA here is from genome assembly GCA_029948255.1 of Telmatactis stephensoni. Taxonomy (NCBI): domain Eukaryota; kingdom Metazoa; phylum Cnidaria; class Anthozoa; order Actiniaria; family Isophelliidae; genus Telmatactis; species Telmatactis stephensoni. Next base: position 813,189 of record JALIZF010001929.1, read on the forward strand.
TATTTTCATCCATGATGTGCTACGTGCTTCAAGTACATGACGCTAGCATAATTACTGACAATACAATGTGCTTTATTGTGAGAGTGCTAGAAAAGCACGAAGAAACAAACATCTTTTACAGCCAAGTTTTAATAATTGTGCTCGTGGTCTTGTACTTCATTACTATGGCTCAGTATTGCCATATTTACATCGTGGTACGAAAATCTGCACAAAACTCTGGCGCGCGTCGTGATTCAAAGCTCGCCTTTCGAATATGCCTAATGGTAGTCACGGGTTTTGTATTCCTAGTGGTCCCTTATCTTATGACAGTAGTGTCAACACTGGCAAGTTTGAAGATTTCTGCACAACCTCAAAGAACTGTAATTCATCAATGGCTCCCTCAAGTATTACTTGTCTTCAATGCATGTTTAAATCCTGTTTGGTTTGCTTACCGAAATGAAAAGTTTATCAACGCTTTTAAACTCTTTGCTACAAAGATTTTCAACTGTTGTAAATCGGTTCGCGTTTTCAAAGCCAGCCGTGGTTGTCATGGCAACAACTCCATTATGCTTGAGATGGAAGTGCGTCAAGGCAATACAGCAGCACTTGATGTCTCAAATGCATCACACTTGAATCGAGCATTGGACATGAGTGTGACTGATATCAATCACAAGAAATTTGACAACAGCACCTCATAGTCAATAACGTACATATATAAAAAGATTCCCTGGTCTAATTCGAAATACTTTTTTTCTAAGATTATTTTGACTCATATATTGACTTCATATCTTTTCGATGCTTCTGATGCAATAGGAAAAGAATGGAAATCTGTAACACCGTCTAAAAATAGAGTAATTCAGTATTATATTATAAGTACTTATTAGTCACGAGAGCGTGAAATTCATTGGTTTTCCTTCTAGCTAGCTATTTTGAAACATATGTTCTGTATAATCTTTCTGTTCTAAACTAAATATGAATTTTTGTCCAGTCTGATTTTAACTAGTCTCCCTCGCAGCCGTGTTTAGCCTCGTCACGCAACGCTCCCTCGGAAAAACACGGCTGCTTCAATGGGCGCTACATTCCATTCCAATTGTATCAGTTGTCCAATCAGAAGATACATCAGCAAACGGTCCATTTCCCGTGTTCCGGAAATAAGTTTTATATCTGTCAACACCACAAAGAGAGTAAACATTGCACTTCCAAAAATAAGTTTCACATTTTTGCATACGAAAAGATATATACAGATGGAAGATCAGTAAAACTTTCTTCTTTGTATATTTCTCAAATGATACCAGGCACTTCGAATGAAACGAAGTGAAGTGTTTGTAAACTAGCTGTTGTTTTGGGATCCGAGGTTAATCCAATTATTCTCCAAGTCAACGGAACGCTATATGTAGACCTTTTGGCATTTTTGGCGCGAATGACTCCTTGATTTTGAGAGTCAAGCTCTGATTGGTTAAGGACTTGGAATGGAATGTAGCGCCCATTGAAGCAGCCGTGTTTTTCCGAGGGAGCGTTGCGTGACGAGGCTAAACACGGCTGCGAGGGAGACTAGATTTTAACGTGAAGAGCAAATATTGCTGAATACCCGGAATAAAAAAGAGCGAAAGTGATAGCTGCTACATATCCAGAGCTCACGTTACTTTCGACCTGCCTTCAATCACGTGGAGCATGCGCAGTACCATAGTTTAACAATTTGTGAGTGACACATTTGCATACTTCGTCCCCTCGCTATAACTCGTGGGTCTGCAATCCACGAGTTAAAAATAATATTTTGTCAACCAAATATCGAAAAAGGTTTAAACAAGAAACCTTGTACACTGTGTAATGTAGGTATTTAACCTCGAATTTTACATTTAGTTAATCTTATCCATCAAAAAAGCTGGCGAGAAAATGGCTAAAATGGATGATATTTGGTGTTCGTTTTCGGTGCGTTTTCTCTTTTGTGCTTTTCTAACTCTTGAAATAATACGGTAACCCTCTGGTTTTTTTTTTCTTTTTATTCAATACAGCACTTATTACTTTTTCAATTTAAAAAATAAAAATACAACTTCATTGATGGGATTGTCGTAAATTTTCCACATTTTTACAACTTCGTACACGATTTCGGAGCGTGAAATTGGGTAGGAATTTGATTCTAGAATGCCCTTATAATCATATTTGCAACTCATCAAACAATACATACAATAAAAACTGCTAGACAAACCTCAGATCTATCTTTTGAGACGGGCATGAAGTTTGAGTGGCAAAGCTGTCGCTTGTAGCAGACATTTAAATATAATAGGAAATTTGAGTTCCAAGTTATGTTTCACGGTCAGTGTTTTAGATTCTGGTGGCGTCGAAGTCCCATTCCAGCCATAAAGCAAAAAATATTCGTCATGACAGTCGACCAAACTCGCTGTTTAAGGCCATGCAGTTGAAGCAGGCGACGTTGTTAACATTCCTGTTAGTTTTGTATCATGGACTGTCTGCGGGTTTTCCATTCTAGCTAAGCAAAAAATACTCGTCACGTCAGTTTAAAAGCCGGTTGAAGCAGGCGAAGTTGTTTATCTTCCTGTTCGTATCGTATCTTGGACTGCCGCTGGTTGAAGTCCAAATGCTTCTCACCCTATCCTAGAGCTAGTGTATAGTGAATTTCCTTATATGGAAGTGTACAAAGCTCACCTCTTACAGCATATAACGAAAGGCGGAATTATCGTTCCTGCCCGGTGAGTTTAGGGACTATGAAAATTGTATGGCGTAATAGCCAACAAGTTGGGCTTCCTGTGGCCACAACGTCTTAGGAGAATTCAGAAGCTAAAATGCATGAAAATGAATAAATATCTACAAATAGAAGAGAGAAAAAAAATTAAGAAAAGGGACATACACCTGATAAACATTTAAATGTATGTATTTGGATATCGATCTATTGTTAATACTTAAAAACTGAGATATAAGCTTAACGCTTCCTGTCGCTCATGGCCGGTTAAAGTCTTATAAATGACAATAGTTTAACTAACATTGAACAAACTACTCAGTAGTTTATAAAACTGCAAGCCAAAATGTCTGTCCCGTTGATGAATTACCCACTCCGAGCAAAACCCGTATCAAAACCCTTTGCCGGTTTAATGTCAAGTTTGTTATTTTTATTAAGAGTACGTAACATACTATTGATACTATTGATTCGAATTTTCAATCAAGTTAACTGCTAGAACCGCCTGAAGTTTGTATCTTGTGTAAATTTGTTTGAAAAATGTACTGAGTCAAAACTTGCGATTGGATTTCAGGGATTTGTTCCCTACCTCCGGTCAGGCCAGCAATGACGCACTAATTTCCCCCTCGGGGTTACAAGTACCATTCTTAACCTATGTAGCATTTTAAAGATCTGCGCAAGTTTTTTTCAATGAATGAATATTGTCATAGAGCTGCAGTTTTGTCTGAGAAAAACGTACAACACGGACGGACTGCATTAAAGATACTAGAATACTGATACTAATATTCATCTCCGTTCGTCACAGTTTTAGGGCTGATTGATTGCTTTCAGTGTCAGACAGACAGACAGACAGACAGATAGTCCGTCAGTAAGTCAAGTCAGAGTCAAATTAAAGTTAACCATTAACTTGACCTCGCTGCAGTTCCTTAACACATTTGGTGACTGCAGTCTTACTATGTCCTCCCTTTTCAGTATACAGACGAGTAGTAGGGCAGTGCCTTGTGTTTAAATAGCCTGTGAGCAGGCTCTCTGGGGGGAAGGGGAGGGGGAGGGAAAGGCTAGTGTTTAAATGACAGCTAGTACAATCGAATAATCAATTAGACGTCTACACTAATCACGATAAATTTTAAAACGCGTCTTTTTTCACACGACAAAAACACCGTTGTAGTGTAGACGGAATAAAACCGGATAAATCCGGAAAAAAAGAAAAGATGCTTTTTCAAGTTAATCCGGATTAACGAGGACGGAGCCTTAGTCGTTCAATCAATGACTCAATCTCTTTCTGGTTAGTTTGTCATTTCTTATTTTAAAACATTTAAATTAACAATAAGAATTATTCACTATTATGGCATTTGCAAAAGGCATTGCATACCTTTTAGCGACGAATAAAGGTTCAACTTCTTGTCAGTTATCGTTGCAAAACTTAATTTTAAAGTGTAATTTAAGAGGTTTCGCAATTCTGAATCAAGAAACTTCATAAGAACTGAACAAAATTCGAGAATCCATGCGAAGTATAGTGGGTTGTACAATGGAAATCTGAAAAAAATGTCTGTCTTTCAATCATATATATTTTCCGTGCCCGACGATATTTCAGGTTTTGCGACTAATTTCCTGTGACCTCAAGTGATTTATAGTAACAAAGTTTTAAGAGCCAAAATTAAGCGTTAATAATACTTAAAAACAAGGCGCCATATTAGCCCGCGTTTCTTTTCATAAATCATGTTAAGCCATTGTCAAACGTCAACAAAAAGCCTGTGTTGGTATTGTTTATATGCCTCCAATAGGTTATTGGACAATGTGTTAGCATCAACCTTACGTAGACCTACTGGCGACAACTAGGCCTCTTTAAAAAGTCGACTTGTTTTGTGGCCTGTTTAGTAGTTTTGCATGTCCTCATAGCGTTCGCATCTTTGAGGTGAATTGTGTTGGAGGGATTTTCCTGCTGATAGAAAGAAATAGTTACTTCTTTATCGGAAAGTTTGACTTTTGTTTTCAAAGGTAATATTGACTTATTGTTTCCTGAACTATCTTTTGTATGTAGTTTTATTGAGAATTGGCAATGTAAAATTGCAGTAGAATATCGTTGAATATTGCCTTTTCGGTCTGTCAGGTTCTCTGTATATAAATCTTATGTTTTATGGTAGGCCTTCATAAATTTCTTGATAGCTTACTCACTTAGCCGAGCTATACTTATGTAGAGTCATTTTTTCTCTCTTACAGGTTTATATAATGTTTGGACTCTCTCAACAATCACTCTTTTTCCAGCTTTTAATGGTTGTAATAACTATCCACTGGACAAACGGTAGAACAAGACCATTTCCAGGATTATCTCCCAACGATCTTGCCAGTATCGCCAGTATCCAACCGATAAGAAAAGTAGCAGCGCGTCGAAGACCTTTACCCATAAAATCCACAGACGAGAAGTCTTCCTTCACGATTGAGAGACCACAACAAATATCTAAAATCGTAGATCAGGATAGACTACCTCTTATTGGAGGTTCCACAGTAATGGTTCTTCCATTTCCACAGCGAGCCTTACCCAGTAGTTGGTGCAAAGCAAAGACGTTTCGCCAAAAGATCCACCACCAAGGTTGTAATTCTACGTTTATTACAAATCGCATGTGTGTTGGCCAGTGTCTGTCTATTTTTATCCCAAATCACTTTACATCTTGTGCTTCGTGCGTTCCAGTGGAGAAAATTGCTCGAAGTGTGGAGCTGAAGTGTGAAAACCGTTCAAAACCTTTGGTTAAGAAAGCTTTCATCGTAAGGAGATGCAGTTGCCTGCCTTGTGAAAGATGGAAATAAGCCTTGTAAAGACCATTATAGACTAAACCTGAGGCCTCTTAACACATATATATTTAATATATGGACATTAATATAAATATAAGCAAAGGAACCAATTTAAAAATAGCCAATGACAAATGTGGAGATACAGGCCTGGACATAAAACAGATTATTGTAAACTGTATTAGGAAAGCCCTTTGACGTACTAGTAGATATGAGCAATGGCAACGTCATCAAGGAGAGAAAGTATAATAAATTAAATGTACCCCGGAAAATGTATAGAAAAACAAGCATTGTAAATAACTAGCAGGAATGTATATCTGTTGATCTACACGCCTGTTTAACTCTGTAGCTTTTTTACGAACAATTAAAGTCTCCAAGGCAGTATGTAAGCAGTATATTCTAAGTATAAAGTCAGTGTTACACAATAACAAGGAAGTTATTTATTAAACAAAAATATAACACGTTGATACGAACCCGTAAAGATCCACTTGGACTAGGTAAAGAGGACAAAACCAATGTTGTATGCTTCTAAAACAGACCACATATATGTAGAGTCTGGCTTAGATGCACACATAAACACACAGCGAGAAGAGAGAGAGAGAGAGAGAGAGAGAGAGAGAGAGAGAGAGAGAGAGAGAGAGAGAGAGAGAGAGAGAGAGAGTTGGCGATTCATGTTTAGACTTCAGTTTGATGTAGTAGATAGACAGCCTATTGGACTTCCATCAAAGTATGGGAATAAGGCAAGGTATTACATAGCAACATGTAATGCATTTCATGAAGAACTGACTCAGTGAACTTGCGCCTAAACAGTTTCTCACGCCGGGGGGATCATAAACTATGTAAATAGTCGGGTCAAACGAATGCTATTAAAACAAGTATTTCTCTGATAACAAAAATCGTTTATCAACTTAGATGAACTGTTTAGATTCTGGCATCGATAGCTTTTCCTCAAGGATTGTGTTTTGACTATCGCACTATGTGGTCTAAGGTTTCAATACTTTGAAAGAAAGAAACGTTCTTTATTGCAACAATTCATATCAATAAAATATTAACAATAAATGAAGAGAACTGTTGTTAGTTTATTTAAGCTTAGTGAGTGAAATACAGTTATCAATTTTGTCGACATTTTAGCTAGGTTCGCTTCCAGTCTGCTGAAAAGTAGTTGTATTTCAGTACAAGTGCTCAACTTGAGTATATCGGTAAGTTGACTAATTTTGATATCTAATATGTGATTAACTCAAGTAGCTGTCAGGCTTTGCCAACACTTCACACCTCGGTCATAATATTTGTAGTTGGCACATTGTCGGCGCCACATCAAGCACAACAGGAAAACTGAGGAGCCAAAAGGTCTGTGACTGATAGTTCTCATTATACAAAACCAATTGAACTCATTATATCATAAGGCAATTAACTTAGCTAATGGGGAATGTTTTAATATAAAGACATTTCGTAATATCTTATATTGAATCACCCAACAACTGAAAAGTCAGGAATAATTTTCAATTACCAGAATATTTGGAGATTATTTTTACGCGGATAAAGGGTTCCACTGGCTTCAATGTGTTTCATTAGTCCACGCTGTATTATTCGTATTGCAATTAAATGTTTGGCTCGCTGCAAAATACTGGACCATGTTACTAAGCCAATACAAGTCAAAACCGTAAATCGACAATTTTATCCTTTTCCAGTTATCAAAAATAAAATCATCCTTGTTGTAAATACCCTTGCCTTACCAATTTTTGTTCAAGTGTAACTGGGGCTTAAGTCTAAGCCGCGACCTAGTGACAGAGGAACTCTATTAAAGTTTCTGAGCTGTTCTTGCTCTGTTCACGTACTTTAGGACAAAAAATGTCGTTATGCAGAGAGTTCGTTTCACCACAGAAATGCCCTAATATCATTTCAATTAGACATCTGTAGACATCAATACATCCCCCACGCTTTATCCTGTACACTAAATAGTAAAAACAAAATCCAAGAATAATAGACTATCGTCAAACAAGTTGTCCGTGGTGTATTTTTAGCCCACACTAGTTTGTTTGTGAGTTCTCTTGAAAGTTCAAGGAACTTTCCATTGAAGGATGTAATTAGCGCCTACTCGTCTAGCAAGCACGTGTGCATTAATTACTTGGTAAACACTTTATCTAATTAAATCTGAATCATTTTTTTTAAACACCTAAAGCTTTGCACCTTATGAACCAATTGATCGCTTTGGTGAAAGACATATTCGATTCCAAACATATCAATGTAGCCTTCATTTTAAAAGTCCTAAAACCACTGTGCCACGAAAACAATATGCCTTTGAAGTATAAGCCCAATTCTTTATGATGAGCAAAGTTGCAGATGCATTTTGGAGAGAAAATACAGCCACTTTCCGTGCTATTCTCGTGTGTTGATGAAGTGCCAACTTAAAAGCTTAAAGAATGTCGAATTACGACTATTCAACAATTTTTAAAAGCCCTGTTTGCACAATCAAATTTCCTATGACATATTTCACATGAAAAGTTTTATTTATTTATTTATTTATTTATTTATTTATTTATTTATTTATTTATTTATTTATTTATTTATTTATTTATTTATTTATTTATTTATTTATTTATTTATTTATTTATTTATTTATTTATTTATTTATTTATTTATTTATTTATTTTATTTGTTTGTTTATTGTTTTGTTTTGTTTTATTGTTTCATTTGTTGTTTTGTTCATTTATTTTTGTTTTATTGTTTTATTTATTCAGTGTTTTTTGCCCTTGTATATGTAGATAAGGGAGAAAACTGACCAAATCATTTATTTGGCGAATGCTTTGCTGTTGACTGGGTCAAAGTCGATCATGTTGCGTTGCGAGTACGTTTTTGAATTCAACAATCAAAACCTTGCAACGTGTTGCCGAAGCAAGCATTGCGCATGGCGCGAAAAATCGTCGTTGCAAATCGTCTCGTGTAAGATCAGCTTTAGAACGAATCCAACATTCGATAGTTAGAAGCAAAAATATGAAATTCAATTGGAGATGACTTAAAGTCCAATAATCGTAATTATTTTCAGAATGAACCCTGCGGACAGATTTTGTGAAGGGGAGAGCGAAATAAAAAAAATGTGTTTGAATCTGATGATCTACACGTCAGGCAAGTCCATTTGTTGTAAGAAATATGCTCGTGTATATCGACCTTATTAAGCCTCGATTGCGCGTGACTTATTGATTTATATATGATTGAAAATCCCTAGAAATCTAAAGCTTTTGTTGATTTGTTCCTTGTGTTTTCATGCGCTGCCATTAAAATACCTGTTAATGCAATCAAAGCTACTGTCCATACTAATAAGTTATTATTTGAAACGATACGTTTTAGCCTTAGGTTGAGGAAAATAAAGAAAAACGATACATTTTCAACCCCAAGTTTCAATTCTAAAAAGGTTTATTGAGCGATTCTTGTCGTTTACTATGACAATTGATGTTTTCAGTATTCTGGATATGTGGCCAACTGAAGTTTGAAATTTAGGTTCAAAGCGAGGCTTAGACTGATTTTTAGCTGCGTGCGCAACCTTAAGAAAACAGTCTATTGACGATATGCGACTATATTGAAATGTTCTAGGTCGTCGAAAAATGTCCGAAAAAACGTGCATTTTGTTAGAGGGGCTTTGTAATGATCGTGCTGCTCTGCCAAACCATCTATTAGACTTTGTACAGGGGTGAGCTGATTACAAGCTAGGCGAGAGTTCGTACTACAAGCTGAGGTAGAGCCAGGCCAACCAGAAAGACTTCCCTTAGTCGTTGTGGTTGTCAGAAGTAATGTTTACTCGACCACTTTCCTTACTTAGAGCTGTACTTTCTAATGAAGTTGAGTCGTACCCCAAAATTGCCTCGCCAGTTTGTGCAAAGACTAAGAGAGCGCGCATCGGTGAGAGATATCGACTGACAAGCCTATTCTTGGTTTGCATGTGACGTCATCAAAAATAAAAAATCTAAACTATTCATCACACGAAACTGTTTCCTAGATATTTTATTTATATCATTAAGAAAAGTCCTCACACAAAAAACTGAGTTTTTTCGATGAATGGTTTTCGACTTATTGCGAGTCAATTTCTGTCACGCAACACTGTAACGTATATCGTAAAAACGCAGAAATATAGGCAAATGTGATTCAAATCATACGACTTTAACTTTTTAAGTGATAAATAAGTTTGTTTTGGTGAATATTTGCGTAGAAAACACGAATTATAGCGGTATTAACGTGATTTTGGTCCTTCGTGTTACTGTCCGCCATGTTGGTGTACAAACTTGTGCACCAAGATGGCGAACCCATACATTTCACACCAAACAATGAAGATATTTGATCGCTCGTATCTCGTTATCAAAATATTCTTATGACTAAAAATTTCGTATAGAGACATACCTTCAACTGCTTTTTTTGATGCAAGATATTTTATTCAAAAATATTCTATATTAAGCCCGAAAAATTAAACTAAACTAAATCTAATTTCCTGTTTACTTCACATTTGGAGCCAAAGTGAAACCCTACGTTGGTCTTATATTTGGGTTATAGTGGAAAAGGGTGTGTCACAGGAAACTACATTCTATGATAAAAACAGTCAAGGTTACAACACTAAGAATGCTTAACTAGCAAAATAGCTCAAAAACACATAAAAGTTTATAAATTTACAATGTAGTGTAACAATTTGATGGCGGATTGAATAGATCGCCAAGCTACAGTCCCGGCTAATCATTATTTGTTGGCATGATGTGAAACACACATAATTCTATGTTGGCTCGGTTGTACGAAGGTTGGATAAAGTTATCCACCGATTAAGAGTTATCCACTGTATAGATTTTGTATAGATTTTATCCGCTGGATAGGATCTATTTATCCGCTGGATAGCGCTATTCACCCTTCGTACAACCGGCTCCAGGCTGAAGTCTATTCCACATTTGGGCAGGCATTACCTTATTTAGAAGTCACGTAGATTTGTTTTTGTTGATTTTCCTGCTATTTGGAGCCTCAAACTGTTAAAATTCTATCAAAACTTGCAGATATTGTAGCGATGAAACACATCACATTGTTCACCATCTTGAAATTAGCTTAGAAACCTAGCTTTTCGGTAAACAGGAAACCCAATAGTAGAAACACAGGAAGCCCGCACGAACGAAACAATATGAAACTTTATTGCGCAAAAAATATACGATTAAATTTAAGTTCGTGGAGGTCTAAGGAATCACTACATTACTTGCCACGAGTTGATTTCTTAAATCACCATCGAGCCTGAGTAATGAGCAAAAATACATTAATCATTTTTGTGTTGTATATTTAGGAGTTTAGGGCTCGTTACTAAAATAGTATGGTAGGATCGGTGACTGACGTATCTGATGTAGAATTAGTGCTTATGCCTACTGTAGTGACAAACATAACCGAATCGAATCTCACATTTTCCTACGTACACTTTGATATGGTTAATATACTGATTTTGTAATGTGTCCTATCAACGTGCCATTGGTTACCCTGTGGTACAGATTATCATGTAATAACGAGAAACTTGTGACAGTAATTTGTAGCGGCCGATATGTTTATTTCCCTTATGGAAAATAGAGATGAATTTATACTATAGCACTTTCTTTAAAAACGTTTTTCATTTCTTTTTATTAATTAATTTATTTTTTTGGAGGGGGGATATGTCTAACAATTCTCTTTACTTGAAATTACTTGAAGTTATGTCGAAGTTGTCGAAAAACACCAGACCACGACGGATTTCAAACGCTCGCCTTTCATATTATATGTACTAGGCGTAAAAATGTCATTTTGCTATTAGTTATTGCGTCTTTTTCTTTGCTTGTTTTCTCATGATAATTTTTGGCAGCTATTGAAGTTTGTTTTTGAACTTTTTTAAATTAAGTTTCGCTAAAAACAAAAAGAAGGAACACAGCAATCGCGGGCTACCTGTGTAAGTATGCAATTCCACGCTGATTTCTCCCTCAGTGTTTTACCGTCAATATCTTTGGAAAAATATTTTCCTTTCTCTTGAAAGCTATTGAATGTTTTTTATTGGCTTGTATTTTCATTTTATATTAAACTACAAAAAATAATTATTTTTCAAACACCGATTACGAGGAGGAAAAGAAATCAAAACAGTCGCGGGCTGCCTGTGTAAGTGGACAATTCCACGCTGAATTCTCCCTCCTCGATGGACTTGATAGCCAATCAGCGCTCGAGTTTCGTTTAAACTATGGGATTCTATGGATAATTTTGTATTTTAATATGCAATCTTTGCCAGAATCGTTGGTACGAATTTGTTGGGATGCGCGGGCAGTGGATGGTAATGAGATTGGTTTCTCTCACGTCCCCTGAAAAATCCCTTTGGACGGCCTTGTTTGTTGATTTAATTTCCTCACGCTCATTCTTATCAACATGATTTTAATAAATCTATGTTAATTATAATCTTTTTTATATACTTTTTGTCTGTAATTTATTATTTCATTTCGCATAGGCGATGCAGTTTTCATTGAGGATTTTATGAATTTTACGGAGAGGCTCTGCAAGGAAGAGGCTCGATCCGGTCGGAAGGTATGCATGGCTTTTCATGCACATAAAAAGGATATATATTTCATTTATCAGTCTTATTATGGATAAAGGTATGTACGTTTCGCCGATTTGGATCCTGAGGCGCATGTCACAAACTATCAATTAAGTTTTGGTTAATCGTTTCATGTTTTATTTACGCTTACAAAAAATAATTTTAACTAAAGAAATGAGCTACCAGCTACCCTACGGGAACTGATTCCATCTCACAAAAATTCGTTCTAAACATAAATTTCTAGTTTGTTTCCTTGTGGTGTTAGTCTTCTTCATCTTCGTCGTCAATTTTGTTGTACCCTTCTGCTACGTAGTCAGTTTTTACCTCAACTCCCAGGCATTTTCTCATCTCTTCTTGAGCATAATGGGGGTTTTCTCTCAATATATCGTAATCTCGGCCGACTTTTCGTTGAACTAGCTTTCTGGCCTCAGCTGGAGTAACTTGGTTTTCTTTGGGGACTTTTTGACCATGGCGCTGCATCAGCCAGGACCATTCCATTCCCATCTCGTCTCGCATACGTATTATGTCCGTTACATCTGAAACAACAATACTAGAATAAAGCCAGCTCTTTGTGTGGGAATAGTCGGAACAGGGAGAGGCAAAATTGTTCCTATCCTCTAAAACAAAACGTTTAAATCCAAATTTTGACATAAATAGATAGACACAAAGCAGCAAAGAGAGTTTTGAGTGACGCGTGATTTTAGCAAGTGATTCGTGAAGGAACCCACGCGTGATGCGTGATTTGCTATTTAATAAAAACTATCAGCGTTATTGCGCCGTCACAATTTCCCGAATGATGGGTAATTTTTCCCCCTTTGCTACCCTTATAGCATTGTTAGTCATATAGCCTGTATTATGAAAGGGCATGGAAGAATGGAATAGTCTCGAAGCTGAAGCATTTCTATTACTCATCATCCTCCTTGACCCCAAGAAGGCATGAAGCTTTATCAATAATAGCGCTGTTCGATATATTAAATGCTTACAGCATTATTACTTATATAGTGGTCTCTTGTTGACCCTTATGGCTTTCAACCTGTTGTCGTTTGATTTTGCTCGCAGCGCAGCATTGCTCATAACTAACTGCACAAACATTGATGCTTTCAAAATTTGAACACAAAAACCTAGACCGAAATGAACATCAAGGAATCTGTTGATTAGATATTTTAAAGAAGCGCATGCACGTTTCAAACAGCGAATGAGACATATTTTGGTATTTCAGACGCGATTATGCAGCGCATTCATAAGAAAAAATATGACAATCCAATTGTTACTAGTGTACCGAGGAGCCATCTCAGCTTCTATGTTCGACTAGGGTAAATGTTTGTGCAATTATCTCTATAAAAGAAAAAAGGTTTTGATGAGGTGTACGCATCATAAAATGGTTCGTGAGTAGTAGAAGACAATAGTACTGATCTGTTAGATCATTTCAGTTTCTCTTGATGTGTGCTGAAGTTTGTAAATGAATGAAGATTCAATAGCAAGATAGGCGTTGCGCAAAAAGTTGCCCACAATGTATTCACCCTTCATCGTTGGGTGCGGCTTGCCGCCAAAGTAAAAGATAAAGCAATTATATTTAACACTTGTTGTAGCTTCAGCATGAAACCGACGATGTGCTCTTTTACCAGCCCTCCCCCTTCAACAATTTTTATTCAGGGAATTGAACTGCTGAATTACTGCGAATCAAACTTGGGACCTCTCGCTCAGAAAGCCGCGCATAATAAACTATACTTGGTCCTATAGCAACGCATGCGATTTATCTTTTATCTTTGGATACGTCAACCACTAAAGCGCGTTCTCGTCTTTTTTACATAACGCTGACCATAATATACGGCGACGTTTTATGATTTATCGGCGCACTTTAAGATAGTACGAATGCTCTTTAAAGGAGTTGTGAGGATCCGGTTGTAGTCAACATTACACGGCACTTGTTTCCCGTAGTTTGACATTAGAAATAATAACCAGCGAAAAAACGACGACGGTGCGGACGGCACGTGCACATGTATGCATGCGCCGCCATCGTCTTCAGGGTTCAAAACGTGAGAAAGCTCCAACTAACGTTCTGACGAGAACACAAACCTCGAAGACGACGGTGCGCGCATGAAAATAATCATGCTCATAACGTACTGTCGTCGTCGTTGAGTAAAGTCTCGTACACACTAAATAAATAAGAGGTGGCCTATACCTGGTACTCTCTCCTTGTCCAATCCATACTCGGCTTTATATAGATGAACTTTACCATCAGACATGAATTCCAGTACAAATTCTTGATCGCTCTTTGTTTTAAGCAATAATGCCGAGTGAGACAGGTTACGGACTTGAAAATCATTAGCAAATGATGTCAGTCGGCGTTTAATGATGAATGTCATGACGATGGGAGCTAAAAAACAAGAGTACGTTTGCAAATCGGGTTTTAGGTAATAATTGGTATTTTAGGATTATATTATGATTGGTCAAGAACCGTGTGTGATTATGTAGCGATGTTCACTATTACTAACAAATTGTAATGCTAAAATAACTTTTCACAAGTTTCTTTGAAAAATAGCCAATCGCTCTCTAGTTGGCACATGAATGATAAAGGCTTGCGTCAACGTGAACATCGCTATAGTACACAGGAACAGATAACGAAGTCGACTTGTGTGACCGTTGTTCTTGTCACGTTTGACGTCTTCTGTGACATTTGTTAGGGTACAGAACCAAGGGGAAATGGGATCTATTTGTTGTATATAATATTCATCTACACATTTCAACCAATCAGAGCGCGTGTAATATTCTAATTATTATAGAGCAGTTTTCGTATGAGCATGAAACCGGAACAAAACGGCCGTGCCGTGACCGTGTCAGTGTTGTGTTGTCTATAAAAAAACATTCGATTTTCCTGCTATAGCTGTGCAGCTTTGACGGTCACACGGAAACTATAACATAACGTAGATAGTAACAACGTAACAGCTATTAAAGGACCTGATTATATGAACCGGGCTGGTCAGGTTAAGCGGGCTGACTTCTTTTGTTTTGTGGCTCCAAGGGAAAAGAAAAAAAAAAAGAAGTCATCCCGCTTAATTAACCGGGCCAGCCCGGTTCATATAATCAGCCCTTTAATAGTAACGTAACAACATATACTTTCGCTACTACACTGCATTTAGTATTAATGGCATTTTCGCCAAAGAACCATTTGACCAGCGCAAGTTTCTTTGTTTTCCAAATCCAATGTTTCAAAACCAATAAATGGCTACTAGTTTAAACTGCAAAGCTTCCATATATTCTCTTGATGGTTCCTATCGGCAAGGATTATAGAGCCGTGAGCGCAAACACTAAAAGCATGAAACAATTACTAACCAAATAGTAAAAAAGTACTAAATAATCAATGGAACACAAAGGATTTTGGTACTATTTTGCACTAATCAGTTACTAAGTTGTTTCATGGTTTTAGTGTTTGCGCTCTACCATATTAGGTATATAACCATTCATGGATGCCATCAACGTATTGAAAGTATCTATAAATGAAAATTCCAGTCTCTACAATTCTTTTATCTGAATAGGCAAAGGCTCCCATTAAAAGATAAAGCACTAATGCAGGGATTTAACGATTTTTCACCATGTCTTTTTCTTCTGGTATGGAAACAATCAATCTATGATACCCCAAGGCGTCGGATATTTGCTGATGTAATGTTAATACTCACATGAATCCATGTTGAATTGGTTACGTCAACAACTTGCTAGAAAAAAACAAGCAATAACATTTGGAATTTCATTCCATAGAACAAAACGTTTTCATTAGACACTAGGTATAGTTTACTGGTGCGTGAAGGTCCTTACACACGGAGAGATTTGTTACAGTGTCAAGTTCCTGGGCATATTTCCTTCGTGTTTACCAACGATTCCGTGTAAAAAGGTTGGGGATAGAATTATTTTCCTGCGACACTTTTTGTCATATTAAACTTGTTTAGCATTATGAACATTACACACAGGGATAATTGTCCCCTTAGCCCCTTCATTTCCCTGCGACAAGTCTTTTCGATTGTATGGACGTTAATAAACAGCAACAAGTAAAAACTAGAGTCCGAAGCCTTGCACTTAGGACCATCTGATTATGCATGAGCACAAGCAACATAAACAGATTCATCATTCAAATCCGAATCAATACGTTCCTTACTGTTTCTTGTGCTTCTGCTCATGTTGTTCGTGAAGACAAAACCTAGAAAACTCGCTAGAAACTCACTGCGTCAAGGTCCTCATAAAAATGATAAGTTGCACCAAAGAAAAATTCTGGCAGTCACATCAGAATCATATTTTGACTTAGATGTGTGGACTGAATTAGGGAGTACATGCAACGATCGTTTTAAATGATGAATGAAAAACCCTTCGGCATAACTGCTAAAAACATCTTGCAAACACATGACTCTCGAGATATCTATGAATCGAATTGGAAAGTGAGATGCTTCTATCAGTACAAATCTTATTATTCATCTATTTACATGTTGTAGTCTTCCTTGTCTATAATTTACCAGACAGGGTTGTAAATATATTTCAGATACAGATATAAGTTTCCTATTCTAATTCTGTAGTCTTCAGCAATTAAGCTCAATTGCCGATCTTAGTGTCAAAAGCGATTTTCGTCTGAAAATCGCATGATAAGAAACCAGACTTGAACTTGTTTTCACCTCTTCAAAAGTAAGTGGATTGATGAACATGATACATTTACAAACTACGTTACAACACTAAAGCCATTAATAAGATGCCGTACTGGAAATTAACCTCCTCCGACAATCATTTCTCCAAACACGCCTATTATTACGCCATTTCTCTCTATTTATTGCTCCTAATGACCACCTAGCCTCTTAAGCTTGGTTTCTATATCCTATACATATGAACTACGATCGCAGAACAAAGTGCTCAATGAGCGATCAGGTGGAATATTACTAGCCATGGCAGCAATCGCAGTCAAACAACAGTCGAACCTCCACAACGGACACTTAAATTGTCCCCAAGGTGGCCATTGTTGAGATGTTATACACAGTGGCTACATCATCATCAAGTCTCTCGCTCCTAGCTCTACAACGACTGCCCCTCTGACTGATGATGACAACGAAATTTTCATCTTGAATCCTGGTAGTCGCTGTAGACAAAGCTTTAAAAATTGCATGGGGATTAAATAAGTAATTTGATCCAAATAACATTTTAATTTAATACTCACTTCAGATCGGCACCTGACACACATATAAGAAGAAAAAAGCTTAGAAAACTTTTGACTTGTGACGAAAGACTGAGCTTTATGAACGTAGCCTTGCCTCAAGCATGTCAGTGGCAAGTGAAGTATTTCGGAAGTCTCTGAAGTCGGCTATTTACCAAAAATATCAAGTGAATTTAATTTCCTTTTATGGCGTGGTTTTGGTCATAATGATAAATATCGTGAGAACACTTGAGCAAACGTTAAATTAAAGTGCCAAATGACTGTCATAAATAAGAAGAATCATTTTCAGCCATTCTTGTCGAGTTAGGTCACCATATGGTGTTTAGACGAGTTCAATGTTAATATTTCGGAAATCCCTAGAGTTTAGCAGTTTAGTTCAGTTGAACCTTCCCGGTATTGCAACCACCTCTCGTCGGTGACCAGTTCTCCAAAGTACAATTACTGAGCCAGTTTCTGAGTTTCAATTCGCTGTAGTTAAAACCGTATAGACGAACGACATTCGTTAGAGATCACCTCTTCAAAGTTTCCAGAACAGTTTTTCAGAATATACTAAGATTGAGTTTCCCATTCAAGGACGGTTCGGGCGACCACTATCTTTGCGATTTACTACTGCAAGACCTCTCACCGGCATTGGCTTCTTTTGAGGAAGCGCCATTTGATTTGATATTTGAAGACTTATTTCTAGGTTTATATCCTCTTGGCCTATAACGATCTCTAGTACTGCAATATATTTAATGACATAACGTTAACAGTGATAATAATAATGATAATGATAATAATAATAACAATAATAGTAATGATAATGATGATCATAATGATGATGATTGAAAAAGAGGAAAGAATCATTCGAAATCATAGATGATTGCGGTCCCAGGAGATAGTAGAATCTGTGAAAAGGAGTGGAAAAGCTAGAGAAGTACCAGGATCTTAAGAGAGAAATAGGAAGATTATGGAACATGAGAAAGATGGTGGTAATTCAAGTAGTTACAGGTGCTTTGGGGTGTGAAACTAAGAATTTGGATAATTAAATGGGTGGAAAAATTGGGCATTTGAGTCAACACAGCTGTTCTCCAAAAGAAAGCACTCCTACGAACAGCAAGGATTTTGATAAGAGTTCTTTAATCATGAACTCGTGAAGAATGAGCCCTGGGAACTTTGGCTATTTGTTTTGACCCGCTCCCTAGAGGAATCAGACAGCACAAGAACAGCTTGAATGAAGACGAAGAAGAAGAAGAAGAAGAAGAAGAAGAAGAAGAATGATGATGATGATAATGATGATGATGATGATGATGATGATGATGATGATGATGATTGCAAATCTAAAGGAAGGAGAGTAGTACAAGTTCTTGATGGGTGTGTTAGAGAGCCTAAAACAGGAAGACACGATGGCATTGAAGATTGTTGCCAAGAAATACATCCAATGGGTATCTGTCATCTGGTTCAGTCCCCTTTCGGACTGGAACAAAGTCAAGTCCACAAACGAATTTGCTTTGTCCACATTAATGTATTTGATGTGGACCCAAACATGGCCTCTGGCAGAGCTCAGACAAATCGACTGAGATGTAAGGAAAGTCATCGTCAAGAATGGAGGGCGACACCCAACAAGTTCAAATGCAACCATTTACTTGCCAAGGAGCATCAGAGGAAGAGGTGATTAGATCAGTGGAACAAGAGTACAAACTGATCAAGATCAAGGCAGCAATGAAGATATACGAAAACCCCGATCCAACGATAGGAATCGTCCGCACATTCGACGAGAAGGTAGCTGGGCGAGGTCATCAGTCTTTTATTAAACATGCTGTGACGTTTGCCCGAGAACTTGACCTGGAATTGAAGCTATCTTATCCCCAGTCGTCTTGTTCTAAAGTGGGAGGTGATGAAATCCTAAGGCAGCAGGTCAAAGAAGCCTTGAAGAATATACTAGTTAACAAGTTGATGAGAGACGTAGAAGACCAAAAATGGGAGGGAAAGCAACTAGCAGGCAGGTGGGAGGATGAAGACTTAGACAAAAGTGTTTCGACTGGTTGAACAACTGGAGAACTGCGCCGACCCACATGATAACTGGTATTCAAGACCTACATCAACCCCATCAACAGCTACTACCCACGAAGTTGTACACTGGGAAGAAGATTAAAACAACTAATCACCAAGATTACACTTGTGGCATGTGTGGCAACGGCCAAGAGAGTGACGCGCACGTCTTAGCGGGATGTAGTCTTATGGCTCAAACCAAATACCTAAGAAGACACAACAGCGTCCTTAGAATCCTTTTCTTAGAGATTCTAAGTAACTACAACCCAGAGGCGTATCTAGAGGGGGGTCCTAGGGTGCCCGTGATCCCCTTTCTAAGTCAGGGGAACGATAGAAAATATAAGAATAGGAACATAGAAGGGAAGGTGTAGAGTTTTACAAAGTGTAAATTGTGCCCGTGACCCCCCTTTGAAAAATCCTAGATACGCCCCTGCAACCTACTACCAAGAGAGGAGTACGCGTGGTACAAACCAATCAAGCCAAAGCCAGTCTACGAGAACGAAGAAGTTAAAGCTCTGTGGGATGTACCTTTGATTGCAGAGCAAGTAGTCAAAGTGTCTTTGTGCTATGTAGGATGTTTACATGAACTAAAGTCAAACTCTGGTGTCACAACAAGAAGCATTACAATACACCGACCTTTACTGGTTGGTTACGCATTTTTATGTGATTGGTTAAGCCAAGTGGCGAACCATTTGGGGGAAGCTAGTGTCTCAAAAAATAATTCGTTTGGAATCATTTCCTTTCCTTGCTGGTTATAGGGCGGACTTGGTTAGACAAGGCAGATTAAAAGATTAAGCTTTGTTCTTGAAACTTATCTTTGCAGATCCCTTAGGGCATATGTGCCCGATTTCTGATTATCTGGCGGCACTTTTGGGCTTAACCCCCAAATCGGCCTTGCAGCTAGCGTGATATCTCATTTTGATAATGATAATGATGATGATGATGATGATGATGATGATGATGATGATGATAATGTAATTCAGTAAAGAGGAATTGAATGCTCCAGATATGATATGATATATGATTATTAAGAGAGAAATGTAAATGCATGGTGACTGGGATGGATGACAAGCCAGCGATGAGAGATTGTATCTGGATTGAAGAAAACGGGAGGAAGAGGAATAAGGGATCTTTCCAAGACCAGAAAGTCTAAGAATTGCAAGCCATATTACACTATCAACCAGTCCATGGACATGGACCAAAGTAGCCTGGAAACATAAATACAGAAAGGAACCTTGGTTGAAAACGCACTGGAAGGACTGGGAATAGAAGTCGTATTTGGAGATAATGGCTCACTTTCAATAAGAGGCGAAACGGAAACGAAGAAGAAGAAGATGATGAAAAGAAATAATTTTCCAAATGTATAACATATGAAAATTATTAAATAATATAGAATTCCTTGATGTATAATCTAATGATGATGATGGTGATAATATTAATTTATTGTTTATCACTTGATGTAGCAGGCACCCTAGGCCACAGTATAGAGCAGTGCTTACAGAATGGTAACTGTTAGCAAAGTCCGGGCTAGCTTGAAAACTCATGAAATACAATTCATTTTCGTCCTTTTTTAAAACATTACCCACTACTGTGTAAGCTCTAATTTATTGCCTGGACTGAGTACTCGAAAAGTTGTATATGCAACAGACATCTTTATTGCAAAACACAGGGAAATTGCCTAATAAATAAACTCCAGAAAAAAATTTAGGATGCATATGGAAAGCTTTCCAAAATAACAGCAACAACACAACATGTACAACAACATGAACAGCAGCAGAAACAAACAAAAAAAAATCAAGCAAACAAAATCCAACCCTTGTAGTCACCCTCTATCGACTATGAAAAAACGACCACGTTTTTCAATCATTATAACTACTTATAGTGTAAGCTACGAACGCCTCAGTTGTGCGCCGACAACCGAGGACCAGAACTAAATCTATTAAGACAAAATTAATCAACAGTGCTAAAAATATATCTTCGATTCCACCACATATCAATAACAAACTACAACTGAAATATATATGAAAAGTATTATAAGTGCTTTCTGGCACACAGCATGGCAACTAGCCTAGCTCTTTGTGCCAGATGCGTTCAATGACGGCGTTAAATTGGCACAGATGTCAACACTAAATTGGCGATTAAATACACGCCAAAAAGATTAAATGTGAGGGACGGCTTGACTTGGAAGGTCATTTCTGGCACGCAACCGTAGTGTTTTAATTATACAAGAGATTACTTGAACTTCTATAACAAGAAAACATATGTTCTATTAACTAAAACACTTGGAAATCAGGGACACAAAGATTTCCTGTTTGTAGTTACAGGTGATTTTCGAGTGCAATAAAAGTTAAACACTCATTAAACAACTGAAATGTCATCGACAATTACTGTACTATAAGAAATTGGTTATGTTGTATTATTTTAAGGAATTAAACTTTTTTGAAGGACTCTAGGTTATAATGGATGTCACAATAATTGCTTCAAAGGGAAGTCATTCAGCTGACGATTGATCAAATGAAATTCTTAAGGAAAATGTCTGCTTAAGTGATAGTAATAATAAATTTGTCGATAAACTAATATCAAATAATAATAATAATATTATTCGATGTGTCCATACAATGAGATGACAAAAATGTTTATTTTAAACTACGAAACCTATGGTTTGATTATCTTTCAGTCAATAAGTGATAGTGTGATATAAAAAGATACATTAACGATAATCAGTGGAAAACTAAGTATCTGAACTAATAAACTATGATATCATATAAACATTTCTACCTAAGATGGTAGGGCAGACTTACCAAGTCTGTGTAAAAGTATTCAGGGTATCGTATTCTGTAGTAAGGGGTTTTGTTTCTAGAATCATCTCATGCATGTGAAATCATGGTAAAGGAGTTTCAGTTCTTTTCTGTCCATTCACACTTGAGTACGTCTAAACTTAGTGCAACAACCTTCGCAAACAAGCTCTCTTTTAACCTTTTTCACTTCAAGACAACAGAAAATTTATTCTGATATTAGTATAACTCACCTTGCTGTTATTCCAATGCCTGCCTTGTGAAGACTTGGTGCTGAAATGAGACTTCACTTGGGGTATAGTTGCTTGGAATGTAAAACGGATAGTCCAAGTAACACAGTTAATCCTGCCCCTAGGGTCAGACAATAATTACGACTATTTGGAGCACCGCAACGTAATCAGTACAGAATCCTATCAATTCCAGTCTTACTCCTACACTACTCTACATTTTCTCTAAATATTTCTAAGTCGGTTAGAAGTGAAGAAATTCAAACAAGAAAGCATCGGACAGGGCTTACGTCCTGTCATGATACTTAAACTGATAAACAGTCTTGTTGCCTGGTTTTGTCACATTCAAGTTTAATGGACAAAAAGGGGGTGGTGAATGAGCAATACCATTTCCACTTAAAGGACGCCTAGGGGAGTTTCTCAGTTTTTATTCCATCTCAGTCAACCAATTTTCAATGCAGAGCACAACGAGCTTCAAATGACGTTCCTTTAAAACGAGTTCTGATTATTGCTGATTTTGTTACACATAATTCATAATAGAATTGTTTGGAATTCTTCCACTTAACGAATCTTAAAATCTGAAGAGTCTGTCCAAGTTTGTTGAAAGATGTAGAAAGAATTAGGTTCAACGTTTATAAAAAGCTTTGCAAAATTTCTAGCATTTAAAAATCCTTCATTGGTTGGTCTGTGCAGAGTTTCATTGCTTTAAAGGAAAACTGTGAACGGTGACAGTCATATGCAAACAGTTTCCAAAAGGTAAAGACTTTGCAACTTTATAAGGAATTATAATCAATCTAAAAAGCAAAGATTTGACAGATTAATAATTACCAAGTCCTTGGATTGTTAAATACGTTACACCCAAGTGCAAAACACATCTCTGACGTATAGACCATGCTGGACATAATCTCATCGTTACTACTGATTTCACTGGCAAAATGACTTTTTTTTTCTCAGCCTTCTGCAAAATCTCCCATCGATCGATGAGAACTGAGCTCTTAAAAAACTTTTCTGCTGTTGTAATTTTCGTGGAACGCATCGACTGTATTCGTTTTACCAACGAAAACTCAAGAGAAATTATGAACACATGTACAGAACTAGATATATTAAGGGTTAACTGATTACATGGCTAGATGGGTTGGCAGCTTTTTGAGGGTTAAGATTAATAGCTCTATATCAGCTCCAGGTTTTCCCCGTGGGTGAATCCCGCAAGGAACCAAACTGGCCCCACTTTTGTCTGCCATACTAGTTAATAGGTTAGCTCTTTCATGGCCCTTAAGAATTAAGTATGTTAATCAGTTAGATCTAGAACTGTTGGCGAAATAATACTCCTAGGAATTCGCCTAGCTATATCTTCCTTGCATTGCTAATGATATCTATATCTTTGTCTTAGAGCATGGCATGCGTTTAAATCCTAAGAAATGTAACTGCATTAAGTAACGGCTAACTTTCTACAGTGCACACCAACTCTAATAAGTCCTTTTACAGTTAATCGGTTCTATAACTGAAAGGGTCACTAGTTATAAGCTTTTTAGTGCGTATATATTAGTAATGATCTAACATGGAATATCCTGATGTTGAGTACATAGTTAAGTAAGCCAACAAACGCCTTTATGCTCTTAGAGTGCTTAAGATATCTGGTGTCTGGTGAGCCGATTAGAATTTTTTGCTCATTGATAAGGTCCAGTTTAGAGTATGTCTCGCTTGTATGGTCTGCACTGCCTGATATATTATTCATCAAATGTTATTGAATCTGTACAAATGAGGGCGCTGTGTATTATCCTTCCTAGTTATATTATGATGACGCGCTAAATAACTCAGGTTTACATATACAGCGCTTATCTGATCGCCGTAATGGCGCTTGTATTAAGCTAGCTAATAGTATCCCTAATATTGATTCTCTAGGTATTTAGTTATCCAAGAAACCAATCATCATGGGTATGGTCTACGCTCAGGATTAAGTAACCGTCGAGAAGTGGGTGGTATAGAACCGTTTCAATAAGTTTATTACTTAGATTATATGGCTTTCAAATTTCCTGAATTCTGATTGGTCGGCGCACGGTCCTTCCAAATGCGTATTCGGACCACGGTCCGTTTTTGTTTATTTATTTGTTTGTTCGTTCGTTCGTTCGTTCGTTCGTTCGTTCGTTCGTTCGTTCGTTCGTTCGTTCGTTCGTTTGTTTGTTTGTTTGTTTGTTTGTTTGTTTGTTCCATTTAATCCAAATTAAATCCTCATAGCCCGCTCAGCTCTTTCTTTCTGTTCTCACTTCAATTTTATGGCTTGTTTCGGCAAAATGAGCCCCATGAATTCAACAATTGCAGATTAGTGGCTTTCGTAAATTTCTTGTCAAAAAGTTGATTTATGGCTTCAACAATTCCTGTAGTCGAATGTCTTCAAAATTGAAATTTTCCTTGGTAATCGAAGATTTTATAAACGCAGAAACTCCAGTTTTTGAAAATAAAATGACCTTAAAATGACCTCGAATTTTCAACTCCGATCCGGCTTTCGACGAAGAGTACAAGGCTAAAGCGCGAAATCGTAGTCGCGCGCGTGAATTCCCGCCAAAACTGAAAACATATAAACAATAAATTTTAAAAATTGAATAGCCCTATAATAAACGATTTATTAACCTCGCTTGCTCGGTCTGTACGGAAAAATATCAGACCTCGGTCAATTTTTTTTTCGGACCTTGCTGCGCTCTGTCCGTACTGCCAAGACCTCGGTCTGATATTTTCCCGTACAGACCTCGCGCTCGGTTAATTGTGAGTTGTGTAACTTAATAGAACAGTTTACCGGTTTCTGGCACATCATACAGGGGTTCCAGTGTAGAAATATAATCAGTCAAAAGGGTTAAGAAGTGGGGTAGCGGTTTTTCGATTGGAATCCAAACTAAAATCCTTCAATTTTCGTTCCACCTTCCACCACTTTTCTCATTCATCTTCTTGATCATGAAATATCCTGGGGCTGTCTCAGATGGTCTCACAAAGTCACTTAAAAAGTCTAATAGGACGATAGAATTACTTTCAGCGAATACTATATCGACTACATTTTAAGACAATCGATACAAATATCAGTTTCCTAAAATCATTGGCGCTGTCTCGGAAAGTTTGGCATGTGGCCACATTTGCACTGAAAAGCTGTTAGCTAAAAGCGAGATTATTCTAAAAGGAAAGAATTAAAATATCTATGCTCAGATCAATGTAGTTGTGGCGATATGAGGTTTCCAAATGCATAAATATCGTATCTATTTGAGTGGATCTGGGTTTGGTCAAAATATTAAACATGTTGCACGTTAATCATCATAGCCGGTTAGTATAACGGCTGTTAAAAGATGGATACAAAGCTACGCATCCGCTTGAAAAACGGGTGATATTGAGATTTGAGTCTACACCGTACCTCAAAGAATTATCTCATATTTTTTGTACACTCCAAAGGCACGATGGTACTGACCTAACTTAGAAATAAGGAGAATATCATTAAAAATTCCTAGTACTTGCAGAGATACAGTGATCAGAACAATTTGCGCCGATAATTTTTTATTTTTTAATCTACTATCTCGCCACACTTGTGCAATGTCTTGCTCACAACTACACGCAAATTCGTCATTAAATACAGAAAAGGCGAAGGAAGGATCTATAGTGGAGATAATGATTAAGCTACACAATGTCTGCGAAAACCTAGACGTACAATGCTGTACAGGTTTTAAAAGAGAACTCCTATATATAAGAGGGAGGGGATGGTCATGGAAATTTTAAAAATGACCCCTAAAAGTCTTACCCTGGTGGGTGTGGCAATCCATGATTGTTACCCCTAAAAGGTATCAACTCAAAGACAATAAGTGAAATACTTTTAAAGAAACAGACTTCCCGTGAATGCATGGTGTTCAATTGCGTGCTCAATGTCTCTGTGATTGCTTTTCTTTCTAGTGAACCTAAAAGCAAATCGATGCTGATCCGCAACCTGACCCCGCGGTTGCTATGTGACGTTCGTGATGTCAACAAAGGCAACAACGTGGAACATAAATGCTCTGATAAGTTTGACACACCCACCTTCTGGATACTTGAAGCAGTGATCTTTTTCAT
The DNA here is from genome assembly GCA_029948255.1 of Telmatactis stephensoni. NCBI lineage: Eukaryota > Metazoa > Cnidaria > Anthozoa > Actiniaria > Isophelliidae > Telmatactis > Telmatactis stephensoni. Next base: position 839,527 of record JALIZF010001929.1, read on the forward strand.
CGTCGGAGATGGTATTTTCTTCACTTGCGTTTACTGTCGTTGGTCGACTGGTTTATAAATAAATGAATTAAATAAATAAATAATAATAAATAAATTTATAAATTTATTTATTCATTTCAATGAAGTTATTTTTTATTTCCGCAGGCCACGACGTCGCAACATCTGCACAATTAAAAGAGGCAATAGATGGAGGAATCAAAGGGCAACAGTTTGCGAGCTAGACCACACTAAACAAATCTCCGTCCCTATTGTATGGGCCAGAATTAGCAGGCTTAACATACAATTTTGTGTATTATAAAGACGCTCAATAAAGGTATGGCGAGCGTTTAGCATAGCGGACGGGAAGATAATTACCAAAGGAGAGATCGCGGCAATGGGAATACTACATAATTAAGACTGGGATAAAGATTCTTAGTGTGTTTCTTGAACCACGCGAAACAAGAGGAGCCCTAAAGAAAACCAGTCGACCAGCGACAGTAGACACAAGTAAAGAAAATATCTCTGCGACGATGAAAAAGATCACTTTACTGCTAGCGCTTCAAGTTTCCACAGTTTCTGTGATTAAGTCAAGTCAAGTAAGTCAAGTCAAGTCGAGGCTCGGGATAATAAAACTGCTAATTGCGATTTCTCCATTCGCATTGTTTCTTTTGAAAATACTTTTCGCCACCCCCCCCCCCCACCCCACCCCCCATAAAAAAAAACTTTCTGGGGGACATTGTGGGCTTCCTAGTCGAAGGGTGGAAGTGCACATGAGCTGTGTATCGATTTGTTTGACAAAACTCAGAAAGATCACTAACGAGAGATTTATATGTTCCGATGTAGTCATTCCGGTACGAATCAAATACATTTACATACATGTACACTTGTTACCTTAACATCAGTCCCAGTTGTATTATTTCTAGCAGTAATGCGGGCCAATATGTGCCAACTTGTTCCATTTTTTTAACCACTAGCATTGCGTCTGCCACGATAGCTCCTGGGAAGCCACTTCATGGCCAGTCCATTATGGCTAAAGCTTGGTGCACATCGAGGCCATCCAAGAAATTATTCTTTGATCTTTCTTGATTTATCGTTCTCATTATTTGTGCGCTCCATTCTTAAATTCTATCTTTGGCCTGTTCGACGTCGTAAGTTCTTCTTTTTTCCCTTGATAACTATACAGTTTAAGAAAAGTTAGGGTAAATAAATCATGTCACTGGAACTACTAGCTATTTTTATTGCCCTTACGAATCATCAATCGTCTTCAGAGACGTAAGAACTGTAAGAATATCGTTCAAGGGCCATACTCAAGTCCTTACATCTTTAGCATTCTACTGAGTGCTCGTTGTCACAGCTGGAATTCAAGTGTGAATCACCAGTCGATAGTCCGTAACCCATACACTGATCAGCACAATGGCTTTCTTCTGCCACTTGTGACTTGAAATCTGTCTTCAAATACGTCTTTACTACCCGCACTCTCTGTATGATGTTATCAGTCCAAGACAGAGAAGCACCTGTAAAATTGTAAAACATGTATTAGAAATTATACTGAAACTGCAACATGATTTTATTTGTCTTACCCAGTGAGTGTGAATTGCATGTTCTGTAGTATCAAACGCTGACGAACCTTCACTTGCCACATCATCAAGTCCAGATAAACTTGGAAGCTCCGCAGACCTATAGAAGAAGCGGAAGTCAAACAATCATTGTACTACACTGTTTGCGCACTGAATTGTTACCTTAAGTATATATTGCGAAGAAAGTCGACTTTCCAAGGGACCCAAAATCAATCTCTTTACAGTAGTTTTGGTAAAGCATGACCATCCTAGAACTAAGTACTTTGCGCACCAAGTTTGGCATCTTGATGACCTCTCCAGAGGACATGCGCAATTTCTTTGTTCCGTAGGTGACATCCTATATGTAGTTTGGACAACTGATAAAATCCAGAAAGTGGTGAACTTTGTCTTTGTCCAAACCATATCGAACAATCAGCTCCCTCAATACTAACTCCTGCACCAACCATTGCCGTGACTTGTGACGTCATTGAATAGGAAAATTGAAAAATGCTAGTAGGTATGGCGAGCTTATGTTGGTTTATGTTTATGTTTATGTTTATTTCGCTTCGCCTAATAACAAACAACAAAATACAATATAGGCAGGGACACCACAACAGTGTGACCAATTACTGTGGGCCCAAGATAAAATACAAAAACTGTGACAAGTATTATAAATCTTTTCCTCTCTATGTTCTTTATAAATTCACGTTTGGAATGGTTGACTTTCGATTTTGATGAAAAGGATTCTGAAGAAAGGACCTGTTTTATACAATATCTCTAACGGAAGAACGATAGTCGTCCATTCCAAACGTGATTTTTTTCAAGCTTTTAAAAAGGACTATATTTAAGGTATTGTTGCTTTATTTAGAGGTTAACGCACTCAGCGAGTGAATTATCGGGATTTACCTTCACGAGTTCGCTAACAATAAATGAGAAATGTTAAATACTGCACGAGGCGTTAGCCGAAGGAGATATCGGCTTTTTTCCTTACTTTTTCGTCTAGTCCTCTAGTCCTCCCTCTGTGAAAGACTAAGGACAAAAGTCTAAAATTCCCTAATCGGTTCCAATTTACACAGTAACGTGTTGGTAATGACTTCCACTGCTTCATGCACCTTATATATAAATTTAGCGCCCACAATATAACTCGAAAGTGCGGAGTTCTGCATGGTCCTTCTTACCACTTCATACTGACTTTGACGTGTGATATTTTCCCATCTGGGGTGCCTTCGATTTAAATCATTATCCACAGCGTACTAGCGGTAGGTAGACTGCTTATGTCTCACTATTTTGTTACTTGAACATAATTTGGAAGAACGAGATCGCCAACAAAATGTTCCATGCCAACAACTGATAATTTTTGCATTCGATATGAATTAAATTTGAAACCAAAAACACTGATATGCGCAGACAAATTGTATACATGCTGTTTGCAATAATTTGTTCTCTTTCCTTCTGAACCGCCCCTATTCACTATTACTGACATACCAGCTACATTTCAAGGGTTCATAGATTATCATTTGCATTCGTTACTGATTTAATCATTTCGATTCCTTTTTTCTTTCTTTTAGTATAATTATAAATTCGCTTCAATGGAAACTCGTTTTTCGTCCTCGTCTTCAATGCTTAACCTTTCTAATATATTTATTTATAACATAGCTACAATAAAGCGCGCGTTCTGATTGGCTAATTTACCTTGAACCATTTCACAATGGTCGCACGCTCACGTCAGATTTTCTCTTAAATAGTTTTAATTAGTGAACAAAATCTACTTGAAAAGGATTCTGGTACAGAGAGGGGGTGAAACCGTCATCACGCTTGGGGCATATTGGGGGACACTGTACTCTCACGCGCACTACCACTACATATGCTATGCATACAACTCTCAATTCACTTAACTGTGAATGAAGCTCACTTAACAGTGAATGAAACAAACAAAAATGTAAGAAAAGAAAACAATTTGAACAAATTCAACGTCAAGCAATTCGGATGATAACAATAACATCTTGTGGACAGAACTGATGGAATGACCGGTACCTGTAGAACGGTTCATGGCACACTGTAATCTAGCTAGAGTGTACTTCACTGTAATCGGTCGTCTTTAACGTTAATTAAGGAGTTTTTTAACTAAAATCTCTTCCTCGTTATGTAGTGTTTTGATAGAAAGTACAACATCTCAATACATGGAGAAGTGGTAAAACCAAAGGGCTATGCAATGTAATGATTGTTAATGAAATCACTCGTCGTGAAGCTTTGAAAACAAATTAGGACCGTCTAGGAGGTAAGAACCAGTTTATCTCTATGTCAACACTTATCTGAATAAATTTGAAAAGGCATCCGTTTTTGCTACGGTTAGTCTTTCCATAATATTAGGATTTTTCTTTGCCAAGAAAACGCGGTTTTAGTGTAGAAATGATGTAGCAAAGAGATGCGTTTTAAAAATTCCCTGGATATTCGGAAGTGAGGACGTAGCCTTAGTTCAAATCTTCTAATTCAGTATTTTACATGCTTCCTTCTGAATTAAGAGTTGGTGTTAGTAAACGATGTATAGAACGAGTTAGTATTTTTGAATTGCAGTCCATGAGAGACAGAGAGGTCTCATAGTACGTCAAATTTTCTATACTTATCATAATTCAAAGGCAGTGTCATTTAATTTTTTTGCAATTGTCCGATATATATTTGTAAATAAAAAGAATTGAGATTTGAATTGAAGCGGTTTACAACGAAGATTTTTCGCGCAAAACCTTGACAGTCAAATTTGTCATTTTGCTTTGCAAGTTTTTGACTTGAAATCAGAAACTCGCAACTTGCTGCCGAAGCCAAAATTACGCTTAAGGTGGCTCGACCCAATTTTCAAGTAGAGCTACCAGTCGTCTTTGAGTGAAAACTATGTATTCATGAGCAGTCTGATAGTAAATTACATGTTACACCCTTACCAGACAAAGATCAAAGTATATGATGACGTATGTTATATGGAGATCGGCGCTATTATGGCGACGCCTTAAAAGAATTCCCATTTTTACACATTCTCGAGTTTAATGAGTTCTAGGCTTATTCTTGAAAAATGCTCTTGTGATCTTGTAGTTAACATCATTGCCTTTAGCTCTAGCGAATTAAATCAAATTCTGAGAGAGCGTTTTCGAAATATCATCGATGAGAGATTTTAACTGCAAAAATCGAGCATAAACAAAACAACTTTTTAAATCTCCTACAATTAAAAAGAGAGTAGCACATCTAAGTTAATTTTTCATCTCAAATTGTTGTAAAGATATCAAATTTGGCTGCTGAAAGAGACGAGAGAAATCACATTAATTGATATTGAGAAAAGTGGGCCGAACTCATGTATATGGACATGCTGAATTTGCTTCTGTTGCCCAAATTTCGCTCTATTGTTACATAAACTGCAATACTTAAAGATCCCTTCGATAAATATTGTTTAAAAATTAGTATGGTTTAGTTTAGGTAATAGTTGATATGATATAGCGTTTTCAAATTCATTGAATCATTTTACGGCTGTAAAATATTTGCCTCAAATCAGTATATTTTTCAGCCGTATACAGCACAGGCAGCCCAAGCTCTTATTCTGTGGTATTGTATTACAACGAACGATTGTTTTAACGGAACATTAACGGTCATATTTTACATCCTTAAAATATGGTACTTGTGTGAATATAACTGACTTAACTCGATAACATGTTGTGTCATATATTACTTGGCCCAGTTTGCAGTCATTTGGGTGAGTTTTCACTGAGTTATCCTTGTTTTGCTCCCCCCACTATAAAGAATGGGAGCAAAACAAGGATAACTCAGTGAAAACTCACCCAAATGACTGCAAACTGGGCCAAGTAATATATGACACAACATGTTATCGAGTTAAGTCAGTTATATTCACACAAGTACCATATTTTAAGGATGTAAAATATGACCGTTAATGTTCCGTTAAAACAATCGTTCGTTGTAATACAATACCACAGAATAAGAGCTTGGGCTGCCTGTGACCTTCCGATCACTCTTCCGAGATATGGTAATCGCTAGAAAGAAACTTTTAACTGTACATTTCTTTGCAGCATATGTCAGCACATCGTTCTATTTTTACTTTGTCTCCCCATGATTCTGCTTTTGACGAGTTTCCATCTGCAGTTGTGTGACAAAACGTTTCTTTCCTTTTTGGCATTCTTATGTATATTTAGTTTTAGCAATTACCATATTTCGGAAGAGTGCTCGAAGGGATCTTTAAGTATTGCAGTTTATGTAACAATAGAGCGAAATTTGGGCAACAGAAGCAAATTCAGCATGTCCATATACATGAGTTCGGCCCACTTTTCTCAATATCAATTAATGTGATTTCTCTCGTCTCTTTCAGTAGCCAAATTTGATATCTTTACAACAATTTGAGATGAAAAATTAACTTAGATGTGCTACTCTCTTTTTAATTGTAGGAGATTTAAAAAGTTGTTTTGTTTACGCTCGATTTTTGCAGTTCTGAAAATCTCTCATCGATGATATTTCGAAAACGCTCTCTCAGAATTTGATTTAATTCGCTAGAGCTAAAGGCAATGATGTTAACTACAAGATCACAAGAGCATTTTTCAAGAATAAGCCTAGAACTCATCAAGGGGAACTCATTAAACTCGAGAATGTGTAAAAAGGGGAATTCTTTTAAGGCGTCGCCATAATAGCGCCGATCTCCATATAACACACGTCATCATAAACTTTGATCTTTGTCTGATAAGGGTGTAACATGTAATTTACTATCAGACTGCTCATGAACAAATAGTTTTCACTCAAAGACGACTGGTAGCTCTACTTGAAAATTGGGTCGAGCCACCTTAAAAGTGGACACCAACTTAGGCCCCTGGCTAAACGAAGAAACATGTTTCTGCCAAAAATGTTCCCTGGGTAACTGTGAAGAACCAATACTTTCTACAAAATCAACTGACGCACGCCCACACGGATTAAACAAAATTTCAAACTTTTCATTTTCTCGTCTTAAATGAATTCCCTTTATATTTTCTTGCTTATTTGCTTACTAGTAGCCTTGTCTGACTAAAAAGGCTAGCAGTAATAACATGTATGTACACTAGCAAGATTTCTTTATCAATGAAAACTTGGTCGTGTAGACGACAAAAAATTGACAATTTTTCCTTGGCTTACGTGGCCGGCTCTAAGGAAAGGGGTAGGGAAGTAGGAGGGGGGGAAGGGAAGGGAGAGAGAGACTCTACCTTCCTTTTCCCCTCCTCCCCAGTCCCTCTCCCCCTCCCCTCCCCTCCCCTCCTCTAGAGTCAGTTACGTAGACTATTTGTTCCTTGCCAAAGAAAACTTGTCATAAGGTAAACCTGCTCGTGCTCTGTTTTGCACCGCGCACGCCTACTGCGCATGGTTCAAAAAGCATAAATCGCGACTTTACGAGCATTTTCTTTCAAGGTATAATCAAAAAGGATACAAAACTCGATTTTGGAAATTTTTTTAATCTTTGGTGCGATAAAAGCAAGTTTTGCGAAACTCGCCCCATTCCCTTCTCGAAAAAGTGCCGTTTTTAGCTCTATTATGATGATGTTTTACAAAATATCTCGCAAACGAGCACCGTGACCCCCATTTCTTATTTCAAAACTTGCATTCACGCAAGATGCAAAAAATGTTCCAATGAAATGCGTTATCGAAGTTAAAATAAGCTTTCTTGCGAGATATTTAACTATTTTACCTGTTTCTACTAAAATACTGCTAACTCTGAGTTTTGGAGTCTTTTTCTGAGACCAGATAGACATATCAACGAATTAGCTGGAAAACATCGAACGTTCGCGCGAAATCGCTAAAATACCCTTGTCTATCAAGCCAAATATTTCCTAAACAAGTACCGTGACCCCCTCTTTGTAAGTTACGAGATAAGTAACTCAAATCCTACAAAATATCAAATTTTAAGCGATTTCTATCGGTAGGATCTATTACAGAGGAATTACCTTAACATACAAAGATCATTGACATGGTTATACTTAAACCACTTACACCTTCGGGACCTTGCCTTGTGTCCGCTAAGCAGAGTTTAATCATTACAGTTACTGACAGTTAAGTATCTGAAGATTTTTCACCGATCGAGACCCAGGGGATCCGCCTAAGACAAGGTACCATGGTATTTTACTCAGCCACAGCGTTTCACACGGTCAGGATGGCCATATTAAAGTTATCCTGTTAGTTGTCATCTGTCCAAAATCACTGACAATACGTACTATAGCTAAAGAAAACTTTTACGTTTTGTCAGTAGTATGTGTTGGCACTGATCTTAGCCATATTTGTGATAGAAAATGTCTAGTCTATAGAGAATGATTAGTCTATTGAAGGTTTGGAATAAAAGTTATAGCCGTATAAAGTTGGTAGGTGCACCATGACCAAATAAGGCACATTAATATACCCATCAGTTGAGATTAGCATGCGTCACGTGAACCCCAAAATTTACAGATATCACGCAAAAGATAAGAATATTTACCGACATACCACTTTTGTTCTCATTGAAGAAAATATATGGCCCAACACTCAATTCATTTGTATTTTTTTGATAAATGTTTACAGTGCATTGCTATCAGAGTTGCGATCACAAAGTGAATTACCGGGTACTGTTTGTGCAATGAATATTTATTTGACGAATAAACAATTTTTAGCGTATGAGAGTACTACTCGTACTTTACCGAAACTTCAAGGTTTAGCTTTTGTTGAACTGAAATAAAAGGTTCTTGTAGCACAATAGTCCTGCTAGTATCCAATAATTAGAGGCCACTCAAGGTATTTAACAAAATAGCAATGAGATACATCCACTCCATTTATATAGTAAATAACACGTATCAAAACCGAATTTAATCCAAAGGGTTTCTCAGTCTTGTAAGGTAGGCTAAGCAGGAATAAGTGTTTCAGAAGATCAGCAGTCTCTAACAGCTAAAAATTAAGGCTAACGATGATGATAATTTTTTTTGAAAAATGAGTTAAAAGTAAACTCACGTACCCTTAGTGTGAATGTGAAACAGTGACAAGTGTGGACACAAGCGTTTGTAAGTGTGGACGTAGCGTGAGAATACCCAAACACAATCACTTCCCAAGGGATTTCAATGTTATCAGTAGTCTTAGAAAAGCGTAATTCACACGCTTGTAGCCATCAGCCCCTACTGTGACACACCATGGGTAAACACGTTCAACCTCTTGTGCGACCACGCCTTCTCCTTTACCGATGAGTCCTAGTCTGTTGGCTTTTTCGTTCCAAGTCCACTGTACTCCGTGAAGACCAACTAATTCATACTCAGAACCGCTGACCGGGATTATTTCTTGTTTAAGCCGATTATCACTGAAAAACCAGCCTAATGAAAACGCACCTGCAGCACCGGTCACAATTCCCTTTGCAAAACTCCACCATCCCTCTGAGGATCTTTTTTTCGCAGCTTTCAAAGCAAAATCGAGTTTTACTTTAGCTTTTCCTCTTTCCTCGCCAATGATGCACATTTTCGTAAAATAAAACATATTGGTGTCCATAGCCTTTTCTATTTCAGAATCAGTCAGTTTTTCATCGAGAAGTGGCTTTATATATTCCTCAAAGCCATTTTTGCACAGTGTGGTCTCAAAGAATTCATAGAAATTAAGTGTTTTATTCCACTGCTTGTTTTGATTCATTTCACGCTCCAGTGTTTTAGCCAGTAGAGCCAGACAGTGCCTTGCCGTCCATACTACCTCCATTTAATGTCTTCTTGTCTGGCTGTTTCCATCAAGTGTTTCTTGAGTACGGTGATGCCTTCAAGATAGCCGGTATCTGAGCTATTCTCGATGTTCATCTGAAGATTTGAAATTTGAAACGTGCGGCAAACTGAACACGCGCATACTGTCTTTTGCGAAGTATTTAGCAATCGTTTCGCCATGCTGGTTTTTTGATTCGAACAGAATATGTTTGATGTACTCCTCGATTGATCTATAACTCTCGGGCGGCTTAAGAGGCTCCTCTTAGAACGACCGTCAAACGCGGAAAATGCTTGATCTCCTCTTGATCTACCACTAGTTCACTTAGACGACAAATCTTGTAAAGAAACTCTAGGATGTGATTTGTAGGTAATTCTTTTGTGAATAACATTATTGTTGACGACATTAAGGCAGTAAAAATGCTGACTTTGGTTGTGACTTCATCATTTCCAAGATCTGTCCCTTCGACATCTAAGAACAGCAATGAAGAGTCTGCACTTGGTTGTGAAAGCCAGACGCCACGTGTCACTGCTTCCATAGTATCACCTGTCTCAAACACGCTTTCAACTTTTCGTTTGCGGTAGTGTTTCTCAACTAAACTGTAATGAATATAATTCAAAGCTGTAGATTTGCCAACTCTTGCATCACCAATAGCTGCTATAACTTTTAAAGGGTAGGGCAAATTCTTGATAATTGCAAGTGCTTCTTCGTGGATCTCGAACATGTTTCTGTCTTTGTGGAACGACAATAATTTAACTGCTTTAGATGATGTGCTTTCACAGAAACACATAATTGTTGCTGCAAGACCTAAAATTATGACCCTCGCTATAGACGACATCTTGATCACGGCGAATCCACTAGGAAACTAAAAGTTTTCATCGCTATTTACTTGTTATATAGTCAAGCTAAGGCTACTGTGACGTCACTTTGGTATAATAGCCCGGGAAAGTTCCCGTATTAATCTTTCATGACTAGCAAAGGAGACCAACAAAGAAGTTACCTTTTTTACATGGAATTCCAAAATATATTCCTACTATATACGTGTTGGGCTATTATTTCGTCTTATATGTATTTCACATTAATCAATCAGTTGGCCTGGGGAATTTGTCTATCCATCAGGAAATGCTAACATAAGCAACGCCTTATGAAAAAGGGACTGAATCCCCGGCTTTGATATCAATCAGAATATTTAATTAGTGTTAAACGTTAGGGAAAATTCCCTTCGAAAAGGAAACTTACAGTAGCTTAAATCTTTTCACTGAATTCATGGCTAGCAATATTACGGTCATCTTTTTAATTAAGAGGAGATGTTTTTCAATGACGAGCAATAATGGCGAAAAGCGCCAAAAACTAGACTTTCGTGCGAGTTTTAAACCAAATTTTCGTTCTGGATTAACACTCAAATCCTATTCCTACCGGTTAAAAACTGATGTACCAAGATAAAATAACTGTTTGAAACAGATTTTTGAACTGTACAAAGACTTTTTCTTGGAGTTGTGTTAGGATTAAGCTTTTTCAAGCTGAATATAAGGAAAACATACAGAAAATGAGCAAATGAAGGCCTAAACCTCATTTTTGATCCAAATTTTCGCTTTGGATTACAAACAACTTAAACTTTCTGACAGAAATGATTTTAGATTTGTACAACAGTTATTCTTCAACTCAGGAGTTTTTGTCGTTCACTGCTCGAACTTGAAAAAAATCCCCTCTTAATCGAACTACAAGCGCTTCAGTGCACACATGAATCACAACCTTAATTGTTTGGGCTACTTGTGGTCTTCTTATGAAGCCTTCTACAAAAATCCAAAACATATCGTTACCGTAAAACGCTTCTTAAAACCTCACAAAAAGCTTTTAAACTCAAGAAATACCTTGCTCGTTATTCATTTACGTTTTCTTATGTTCGGTTATGATTTTGAAGTAATTTACCAAAACGTAATGGCTTCGACAATTTTCCGCCTCATCTTCTTCTTTTATAACAGAAAATATAACTCACAGGATTTTGTAGATGTTAGAGCATTTGGGTAAGAAGGAAAATGGCATTGAGATGTCTCAGATAAGTGTTAATTTTGAGTTATTATGAATGTTGTTATTGAATATCTCGCACTGGCTCTGTGTTTCTTTGCTCAGCTGGTCCTCCAGTGAGTTGCTTAACAACGGTTGTCAAGGACGCTGAAACCGGTGCTGTGAACCGTGCAAAGCAGCTCACAGTGTTATCGATTTTAGGTTGTAGCAGATCTCTCACTCAAATTTATCCATTCTGGCGAAATAGAAAGGCTTTTTTTCCCATTAATGAACATTCAGCTCCAAGTGAAATGATGCTTTTATCGTAAGATTTTTTTTACTTGAAAATCGCTACATACATTGCTCTGAATCGAAGGCTACAGGAAACCCAAATTGCCGTGTTATGGTCTGGGAATCCTGGCAAATAACGTTCACGCTTTTAATATGTGCATTTTCGCAATTCGGCAGTAAGAATGCCAATTTCCCATACATTCTATTTCTAATTTACGAAAATACACAACTAAAATACACATAGAGTCATTTTCGTATGAGTGGGAAACTTACCGCACCGTATCGTAACAGTACCAGTATAGAGTCGTTTTCGTATGAGTGGGAACACTGTACGGTTACGATACGATACGGTTACGGCATGAATTTCGAATGTTTATATAGACATTACGGCACTGACACGGTCACGGTACGGCGCGGTAAGTTTCCCACTCATACGAAAACGACTCTATAAACATTCGAAATTCCTGCTGTAACCGTATCGTATCGTAACCGTGCAGTGTTCCCACTCATACGCAAACCAATCTAATAAAAACCGTAAACGAGGTTTCAAAGAAAATATACGTAGGAATAAGATTTGGCGGAGGAATTTGTAAAAATAGTGTGGTTTGAATACCGACTGGTATCAGCAAATGCGGCTATTAGGTAAAATTTCAAAAACGTCACCAAATTCTAGAAGAAATGAATTAGTTTTGGTGTCACAGGAAAAAAATGTCAATTCGATCCCAGCTTGGTTCAAACATGGGGCTTCCCTGGGTGTAACCAGGGAATCCCTGGGAATATGTTCTACTTTTACAAGTTTGAGCATTACAGATTTTACAAGTAAAATGAACAGATTCCCAGTTTAGACCCAGGGAAACCCCAAGTTGGGAATTGATATTTTCCCCCTGAGTGTTAAGGATGATAGTAAAATTGGTGCAATATTGACGCGAGGCCAGCAAGTTAAAAATCGGTCGCTAAAACTCCTTTCTGTGGCGCGTATTGCTTTGCTATCACTACATTTTGCCGTCATCTATGTATCGAATAGAGTGCAGATGTATTGAAAAGTGGAACCTATTTATTAAAGTTTTATTTTTTGCTTTTGACATAAGTATGATGGTTTATTCGGGATAACTTGACTTCCGGTTGCTCCACGTTACGTTAATTCATCAATCTTCAACCGCAAAACGTAACAGACTGTATCCCTTATAAATATATCTATTCTTTACCATTAAGATCCTCTTTCCTGAAGATCCTTGATATCGGCACATACTGGGGTAGTGCGGGGACATGAAGCAGAGACAATTCCCCTGTGTGGGCTACTCAGGAGACGTGCTTCAGTCTAAAGTTACAAGTTTTATAAATGCTTCTTTTTTTATTTGTTAGTTTTTAATTTAACCTTTGCAATGGTATCCCTCCAGTGCCAGGAAAAAGTTCTCCCGTTACTGGGTTTCAACTATTCCCCTCCCCTCCCCCCACTATTGAAAATATTACATGATTAATGAAACGGTAGCCATGTTGGATGAACAAAAGAAACAGACAGAAGCTAATGAAAGATCTTTTTTAAAGTTTATCCAAGATGGCTGACTGCTTTGACGTTACAAGTAACCCAGCCCATCTTAGGGAGTCCCCAGGCATATTCTGTATCAAATCTGACATCGCTCATGAATTCAAAATCTGTAACTCTAAGAATTTCTATTTCCGTTATATAGTGCGTTCAATTTCGTTTGGACTAAAGGACCCTACAATGAAATTCCATGGTCTTGTTGGTGTGTTGTTGTTATTGGGGTTCGTTTATGACACTACAGACGCTTCTCAGCCAAATATTGTTTTTATTCTAGCTGATGATTTAGTAAGTATTATCACATACAGTCATTCTTAAGATGGTCAATCATGTACGTTTTTATACGGTTTTGGACGTGCTTAAAGAACTTACAGCTTAAGGAAATTGCTTTATCTTTGTAAATATTGGAAGTTCCGTCGGATTGTATTTTCTCTCTACAACTGCATCTAAAATATTAACAGAAGTACACTGACCAGAAGTGTCATATCTGTATAAGAGACCATTCACACATCACTTGTCCGAGTGAGTTGTTTTTAACGTTAACGTCGACTTTCATTTCATCATCAAAAAGTAGTCAAATCTTTCTAATTCTAATTTTTTGCCATTTATCTTCGAAATTTTGTCTTGTTGCCGATTAAAACATCTAAAGTTTCAATATTTAGCAATATTGATAACTTCCTCGGAAACCCATCCCATGCGTTCTGTCGCACGTTTCTCGCTCCCTGGGAACGTTGTCTTTTAGTTCATCTCTTTTCTGATTGGACGACCCCAGCAGATTGGTTGGATTTTTTTGAAAGCCGCCATATTGAATTCCGACTTCTAGAGCAAGTTCTAACACAGACACAACTTTGCCAGGGGTGGTTTTTCTAGAAGAGAGAAACGAGCGACAGAATTTCCCTGGGTTTTTGAGGATATATTGATAACAGCAAAATAAGAAATGCCCTGTTTTGTAAAAGAAAAAAATCTCGATCGATTTGTTTTCAAGTTTTCTTATCATTGTACTTAGACTTCAGCCAATCAGATCAGGTATTTGAGATCTCGTGCTCGATTGGCAGAGCGCGTAAATTTAAAAATAGCTCACTCGGGCGAGTGATGGTTTATTACACAGATGGACACTTCTTGTTATGTACTTGTGGTCATAAGCAATAAGAGAATCTGATTGTGGACTATATTCATTGTAGAACGCGGATTTCTGTCAAGTCACATGACTTTGCTTTCCGTGTTAAAGTTATGGACGTCAAGTGATCTGTTGATTCACAATGCTATCAACTAAATCTATAGGTACATCCCATGAGTATACCTTGTTCCTTCGAAAAACAGCCCAGGTTCTTGAAAACGTGCCCTCTCTTTAGACCATCTCCCTCACTTTTCCATTCTGTTAAAGTACGCCGGAGATTTAGAGGGTTTTAAATGCCAGAAAAATCACTTGGTCTACTGCCCAATATTTTGCTCTGTGCTGACAAGCAATGGTTGTGCTCTCTTATAGGGTTGGGACGATGTTAGCTTTCATGGTTCAAGTCAAATCCCTACTCCAAACCTTGATGAGTTAGCACATACTGGTGTTATACTCAATAATTACTATGTAACGGCATTATGTACACCAACACGCAGTGCAATAATGACTGGAAAATACCCTATACACACTGGTAGGTTGTCATTTTGTCTAGCTCTTTCCCTGGTGAGGCCGTCACGTTAGAGCTGTCAAAAAATGGTTGGCTACTATGTGCATCGCCGCAGCTCAGACCAGAGAATGGAAATACCAAAAGATTAGAACCAGGGCCCGGTTGTTCGAAAGTGGATTAGCGTTAATCCAGGATTAACTCCGAATGTTTTCTTTAGAGTTAACCCCGGATTAGCGCTAATCGGCTTTCGAACAAGGCATGTTGTAAACCACGGACTGGACTGGACTGGACTGGACTGGACTGGACTGGACTGGACTGGACTGGACTGGACTGGACTGGACTGGACTGGACTGGACTGGACTGGACTGGACCCGAAAATTCAGTCCGCGTTTTACAAATCAGTCCGCGTTTTTCATAAAACACGGACTCAACTCAGTCCGCGTTTTACAAATCAGTCCGCGATTTTCATAAAACACGGACTCAGTCCGCGTTTTACAAATCAGTCTACGATTTTCATAAAACACGGACTCAACTCAGTCCGCGTTTTACAAATTAGTCCGCGATTTTCATAAAACACGGACTCAATTCAGTCCGCGTTTTACAAATCAATCCGCGATTTTCATAAAACACGGACTCAGTCCGCGTTGATCATAAAACACAGAAAATTTTTAAAAAATCAATTAGCATGGGGGAGAGTTGTTCATTATTTGCATTTATTTATAAGACAGCCGGGAAATTCCTTGATGTGCACAAATTTAATTTAATTGGCAATGTACATTTGGTATTACTCAATCAATCCTAATGGATGTTGTGTCGAGTTATCTAGCAAAACCCGAAGCCATGCAATTGGGGATAGAATGCTTTGAAATTTTCTCTTGGCTCCCTATTCCCTCCAAATACTGTCCAGTGGTTTCTGGTGTTGATTCAACATAACTGATTGCCTCGGCTGGTAAATCCAAATCTAGAATTTAATTTGGCGGAATTTACTGTGTCTTACTGAACGGCTGCTGAAGGGGTCAAACCCTGGAGCAAGGTTAGTATATTCAGTATTCATTCCAATATCATTGATTTGAAGCCCCGGGTTTGAAGCATCCAAATGAAGGGCAACCTTTCAAACATGTCCAAAAAAAAAAAAAAAAAAAAAACCTGACCACCTATCGCTCCGACCACTGACAAAAGAGTACCCCTTCCCAAGGAGTTTATAAAGTTTATGTTATTGGCTTATAAGCGCAAGTAACGCTCACCAAGGGTGTTGCATGGAGTAGCGTTTATCATAAATTTAGTTAATGTCAATGTTTTTTCCCATGCCTTTAAGATGATTTGCAAAAGTTCAATGAATACTACTGAATTATCAAAATAAAATGATTTTCTCTCGTTAGAATATACAAAGCTTTGAGACTGCATATAAGAAAATGAGAGAAAGCAGCTGAATGCAGTAAATAGCGTAAAGAAATGAATTAAATAATGACTACTGACTAATTCTGATGGACTATATTTTGTATTTTGAGGTTTGAAAAGTTTTCCCCGAGCTTTGTACGTAATCAGTTGTGAACGTGTGACCTTTGGCGACCTCGGAGAATAATATCCTTGGGTTTCACGTACGAAACTGAAATAGACTTTGAATCAACACCAGAAACCACTGGACAGTATTTGGAAGCCAAGAGAAAATTTCAAAGCCTTCTATCCCCAACTGCATGGCTTCGGGTTTTGCTAAATAACTCGACACAACATTCATTAGGATTGATTGAGTAATACCAAACACATTGCCAATTAGATTAAATTTGTGCACATCAAGGAATTTCCCGGCTGTCTTATAAATAAATGCAGATAATGAACAACTCTCCCCCATGCTAATTGTTTTTTTTTTAATTTCTGTGTTTTATGAGCAACGCGGACTGAGTCCGTGTTTTATGAAAATCGCGGACTAATTTGTAAAACGCGGACTGAGTTGAGTCCGTGTTTTATGAAAATCGTAGACTGATTTGTAAAACGCGGACTGAGTCCGTGTTTTATGAAAATCGTAGACTGATTTGTAAAACGCGGACTGAGTTGAGTCCGTGTTTTATGAAAATCGTAGACTGATTTGTAAAACGCGGACTGAGTTGAGTCCGTGTTTTATGAAAAACGCGGACTGATTTGTAAAACGCGGACTGAGTTTTCGGGTCCAGTCCAGTCCAGTCCAGTCCAGTCCAGTCCGTGGTTTACAACATGCCTTCGAACAACTGGGCCCAGAATAACAACTTTTTAACGAACTAATCTGAGATACGAAAAAGTGGAGGCCATTTTTTCCCTCGCCATCGGAAAATTCATTAATCTAAAAGTTTTGCGATCCTAAAAACTGGATCCTAAAATTGGATAGCGCTGCCCATTATCGAAATCATTGGTGGTAGTCTTCCCCCCCCCCCCCCCCCCACGCCCCACCCCACTCCCAACCCCACTTCCCCGAGTTCTTATATAAACAAGACACTGAAAATATAACGGCGATAACTGATAACTGATAGCAACAAATTTTAGTGTTTGTGCATGCGCAAACTTCTCGTTACAAAACATAGCCTTAAGCTAGCCATTCTCCAGTTCTTGCTGAAAGCACTCGCAGCGAGCTAACGAGTACCCGTTGGGAATAAAATTTATTGTTCAAAATTTCACTGCGAGTAAAAATGACCGCTACGAGTGATTTCTACGATGAGTCGAGAATCTGCTTTACGCCCCGTGAACATCGCGCTGACACCAATCCGTGAGTTTCCCTCTCTCTTAGTGTTCAATAGTCTACCTCCTTAATTCAAGTACTTGAGCGAGAATAAAACAGGTTATTTAATTGGAGCGTGTAATAATAAGTATTTTGTTGCTTTACTATAGGAATGCAGCATGGTGTAATATTGGCACCACAACCTTTTGGACTGGGACTAAATGAGACTTTACTGCCTCAGTATTTAAAGACACTAGGATATGCAACACACGGCGTTGGGAAGGTATTATGTGCATCAACCATACATTTCTCTGGTAGCATTCTCTGGAATATTCAAATTAACAAACAGGCTTCTTATTACCATATTTAGAAATAACGCTTCTATTTATTCGCCCGTCATTCATTCATTCATTCATTCATTCATTCATTCATTCATTCATTCATTCATTCATTCATTCATTCATTCATTCATTCATTCATTCATTCATTCATTTTCTTTTGTTCTTGCTTATTTACTTATTTCTTCCTTTTTTGAAACTTACATTCCAGTCATACAGCTCTTTCTAAAGCTTAGACCTAGTTTAATTTCTAGTTGAACGAATTTCAAAAGAGGTTGAAAAAGGATGGCAAACGATTTCGAAATCGACATTCCACAGAATGGGCCATATGCACTAACAGGTCACGTGACCCCATCTCCCCTAAATCAAGCAGTACCATCAAAATGAACTCCAAAAAACGAAAGAGCACCTCGATATTAGTAAAAGTGCAAAGTTTCAGTTTATAAGATGAATAAGAGAAAAAATGATAGTAAATTTAAGATTAGATATTTTCTTAAGATTCGTTCGGAAAATAGCGTTGGATGGCACGAGCTTGCCATCCAACGCGTTTTTCCAAACGAATCTTAAGAAAATCTCCAATCTTAAATTTACTGTCATTTCTCCTGTATTACATCTTATGAGCTGAAAATTTGCACTTTTACTAATATCGAGGTGCTCTTTCTATCAGTTTGGAGTTCATTTTGATGGTACTGCTTGATTTAGGGGAGATGGGGTCACGTGACCTGTTAGTGCATATGGCCTATTGAAAGCAAATATTACAGCAAATGATAAATGAAATCGTTCATCTCAGTTTAGCTGTCTAACATTGTCATTTCAATCAGTGGCATCTAGGGTTCTATCAACTAGCCTATACTCCAGTACATCGTGGATTTGATAGTTTCTTTGGGTTCTGGTCAGGTAAAGGAGACTACTGGAATCATACTAACTTGGCTGGTTTGGAATGGGGTCTGGACCTCCATGATGGTGACCAGGTAAACAGCGACTTATAAGCCATAGTAAAAGACTTTTCTATCCGACAATTTAAGGAAATAAACTGGAGGAAGGTGAGTCCAAAAACTGCATTCTGTATTCTTTTTAGAATGTTTGGACAGAGTTTGGTAAATACAGTACGACATTATACACCAACAAAGCAATAGACATCATACAGGCACATAATACAACCAAGCCCTTGTTCTTATATCTTGCTCATCAAGCCGTCCACAGTGCAAACCCATTCCAACCACTACAAGCTCCACAACAATTGATTGATAAATTTGGCAACATCAAAGATCTTCATCGAAGAACTTATGCAGCAATGGTAGCTGCGCTGGACCAGTCTGTTAAAGAGGCAAGATTTTTACTTATATTAATTAAAGAGTCACATTGGATACAAATCACCAATGACATTGAATTTGATGATGGGTTATCATAGGGTTTCAACAATCAACATGCATGCAACACATCTTCATATCAAAAAAAAAACAGTAAAAACTATTAAACATTTTTGCATCTAAATTAGTGAGCTGATGACGTCATAACGTTTTTTTCTGCTTTTATACCAAAATTTTAGGAAGAGTAGTTCTTTACATTATTTAATATTTATCGTTAAATTATTTCAATTAGAAATAATCATCTTCCAAATAATATGACTGATTTTCATCCATGTGGCCCTTTAAAATGAGTCTTTTGTATAGGTAATCACGTGATTTTGAGGGCAATTTGGAATAAATGATCACGAGTAAATTTTCCATTGGTTTATAAAATTATGGGTGGTCATTTATTCCAAATTACACGATAAAATCATGTGATTATTTATTAATAATATACATACAATAATTTCCATCGCGCAACTTTTGAAAGTTTTCCTCACTCAGTTAATCTTAGGCTGATGAATAGAAATATCAAGCTCGCGTTTTCCATCTTTAGAAAAGTTTTTGTTTTCAAAGGACAGCTTGGATTTCTCAAAAATGAAACTGTTGATTTTATACTGTAAATTTTTGACAAATCCTGTTTAACTCTTTTTCTTGTAAAGACAGTCTCTTGCCTTGCTCGATTATGGACGTCTGAGTACTGAAAAAAGGCTTTGAATAAAATAAATTAAATATATAGACTTTAATTTGAACGTGTTTGTAATGGTATCTTTGTCTTTGATATCTTTGCTTTGTAGGTTGTTGATGCTCTGAAGGCCAAAAATATCTACAACAATACAATCATCATCTTTACAACAGACAATGGTGGAGCAGCTGATGGTTTTGACTTGAATTACGCCAGCAATTATCCACTGAGAGGAATGAAGAACACCCTATGGGAAGGTTAGTTCAGACAGATGTCCCTGGGGGGGGGGGGGACTCCTATCTCCTATGTATAAGAGGACGGGGATGCTCGTCGGAAATTTTGAAAATGACCCCTAAAAGGTACCTGAGTGGGAGTGGCAACAATTGATTTCTACCCCTAAAAGGTACCAATTCAAAAACAATAATAAAGAATTAAAGTAATGAAACACTTTGTTATCGATGTGCTTTGAAGATTCAATTCAGATCATCGAAATCGTCCCTTTCGTGCTTATTTTAGGTAGTTTATTTACCCCAAAACAGTCCCTAAAAGGTACCAGCTATGTCTCTGGTAGTCCAATTAAATCTGAGACAAAAAAGATTGGCTGTTTATTAAACAAGGTTAACGTTGTAGAAACATCTGTTAAAATCACACATTGGTGAATATATAAGTGATCGAGTGAGTGAATAACTGTAACAAACAAAATAACAAACAAACCATGCAACTAATATCAGTTATTGACAGCCTAAAGTCCACGACATACGTTGCAACGTTTCCACCCCTACAAATGTTGCGTGCAAAAGTTGCAGGTTTAGGATCGATTTTTACTTCTGCAAAATTTCTGCAACTTTTTGTTTGTTAGTTTTTGCGCGTAACATTGCAGGGGTGGACGTACACACGGTGAAACTGAGTCCGATCCTTAACTATATGCAGTATTCATCAATCGTCCTACACTTAGATGACAATCTAACTTCATTAACTAACATTCTTCATAGGTGGAGTCCGTGGCGCAGCCTTTGTTCACAGTCCCCTGATTGAAAACACGGGTCGTGTTAGTACCAAAATGTTACATGTTTGTGATTGGCTACCTACACTGTACGTGCGTGCTGGTGGTAACATTAAAGACTTAAAAAACCTTAATGGTTATGATGTATGGGACACAATTGCTAATGATGGAGATTCTCCAAGACTTGATATCTTGCTAAACATTGATCCAATATTTGGTGCATCAGCTTATCGTAGAGGAAACTGGAAGGTTGTTGTGAATCATAGTAAGTCAAGTAAAGCATCGAGCTGAGTCCTGAAATCCTGAAGGGCTACAACATTTTCTTTATTGGGCCGGAGAACCGCTCTTTAACTAGTTTGCGTAGCGGCTTCGTTTCTCTTGAGAGGATTGCGCTGCGTAGACTGGGTACGTGTCAACTTTTGCTAGGATATAGTTATGTCCGTGGTCTCTTAAAACGTACACCCGTGAGAAATACAGCAGTTTCCAGGCCAGGCTTTCCTCTGCACCCCCTTCCACATTTCTCTCTGTTTCTGTCTCTCTCTGTCTCTCTGTCTCTCTGCCTCCGTCTGTCTGTCTGTCTCTCTAGTTCTTCCTGCTCTCTCTTTAATTATTTTCCCTGCTCGACCTTTCCTCCCATTCTCCTCCTCGGTCTCTCCCTTGAATGATCCTGTTCTTTTGTCCGTCTCTGTATTTTATTTAACATTAATGTCTTTCATCTTTGAATACATTTTCTTTCTCTCAATTGTCATTTTATATTCCCATTTTACTTAACTGCCTTCTCACTGGCCTGACAATCTTTTTCAGCAATGGCATGGAGCGGTTGGTACCCACCACAAGACAACGAGGAAAGCCGTAAGTCGCTCTCAGCCAACAACGCTGTCGTCAAGTGTGCCAAGCCTCCATCCACACTTGCGCAGTGTACAGAAAAGCTTGGGCCATGTTTATTTGACCTATCTGCAGACCCTTGTGAATATGAAAATCAAGCTGATAAAAAGCCTTCTATATTGGAGAGAATGCTGTCACTGCTAGAAGAATATAAAAAGGGTATGGTACCCATTAGAAATAAACCTAACGATCCCATCGCCGACCCAGCAAAACATGGATGGGTGTGGACAGCCTGGCAATAATGAAAAAGCTAGACTTGGGATCTCAGTGATATTTTGAAACAGGCTTTTAATAATTCACCTCCTCCTCAGCCGTCTCTCTGTCTCCCACAGTTGAAACTGGTAATTAGTACGTTGCCTTCGATGGTGGTTGAGACAGGCCAGTCCGCAATGCACTTAGTTATTTCCAGACGTAAAGACCCACGGCTAGAAATCGATCCTAGTCGCCGGGTATGTCGCTGGACACACGCGTGCAAAACGTTGTTCAAACCGAAAGCATAATTCATATATAATATATATAATATATGTAATATATAGGGATGGGAGTAAATAGTGGCGAGGGGTTGGAAATAATTGTAAATATCAAATATGGGATGAATATTATAGGTATGGAATCAGGGTATGAATTGGGATATACATTTTAGTGGTTTTACAAAGGGTTTTAGATAGGTGTCCCCATTTAGTTAATTGTAAAATAGCTAGAACGATGTGACACATAAATAAAGTCATTATTATCAGCACACTAATGAGTATTAATTAGCGACCAATTTGCTGACTGAAAAGGATTCTGGTATAGAGAGGGGGGTGTTGGGGCTTATTCGCGTTGACTTGATGTTGACGTGCAATTTGTTTCCGTCCAAGGACACTGGAACAGCTCATTGGGAAATATCCCCATGATTTCAAGGTTTGCCATGGGACCAAAATAGGCGTACCTAATTGGCTAATTACCTCCTGAATAATTAATGAGGATTTCAATAACCCAATGTTAAATGTCGTTCTGATCATAAAGGTATTAACGTCATTGCTGATATAGACCTACAAACAATAATATAATACAATATTCTTCCGATACTAAATTTTAGTGATTTTAGTGTCTGCCCTTGCGCGGTTAGCGTTCCTTCCTTCCTTTGTCTGTCATTCATTCATTCTTTCTATCTCTTTGTTTCTTTCTTTTTTTCCTTTCATTCTATCTCTTTCTTTCTACCCCTTTCTTTCTTTATCCATCCTTCCTTCCCAGACGCCCCTCCTCCCCCTCCCCCTCCCTCTTCAAGAGTATGGTTATGCCACAGGCATCCCAAGCTCAAAACTAGAACCATTTGACTGGATTTTGGGGTTATGAAAAAAATCAAAATTACTTCAAGCTGGGAAAAATTATCATGAAACAAGCGTGGCTACAAGTAGAACAAGATAAGAAAAAATGGCGTTATATCACTTCTGTTGTTGAGGTCAGTTGATTAATATGTATATACATATTTCCATTGAAGTAATTTTTTTTCTTGAACTCAAAATTCCAGTCAAACGGCTCTAGTTTTGAACTTGCAATTGGGTGGCCTGTGGTTGCCCATTTTTTCGAATAGGCTTCCTGTGGTAAGGAGAAGTACTGTAGTCCCCAGTCCTGCGCATCTTTCACCTTTTGGCTTCCAGCGGGAAAATTCAAAGAGTGTTTTCCTTGACTCTTCAAATAAGTTGTTTAAATTTCCTGCTAAACTTATTATGGTTCAAGACTAAAGAATACACGAAGCTTTAGTCATAATGGTAAGTTTATTGAAGGCCAATGGCTGGCTTAAAGCTGGTTTTTGTTATAATTGAGTCGGTTCAAACTCGATTAAACATGTCGGGTATTTCTTCGCATCAGCGTCGGTGTTGACGAGGATTTAAATTAGTTTTGAACTTAGCGAGAAAGTTGATCATTGTTTTCACCTATCCTATCTTAATCCTTATCGATATAGCGGAGATCCAGCGCTCCGAGTCAGATCCTTAAAAGAAAGCAGGCAGAACGAGATGAAGAGAAAGACGGGCAGCGAAAACAGGTGATAATAATTGTCACTTCTTATTGAAAAGTATTATTAAAATTGATCTGGAACACTTCATCCAACGATACAGAAGCAGTCAAGATTAACAACTATTATATGATGAAAAGTCCTAAGCCAGTAGCTAATTTAACCACTTTGTTTGTTGAATTGTGGTTCTGTACAGAAAATGAAACTCGATGCTGAACCTCCATCAAGCCAGTACATCTCTTCCTTTAGAAGACCACTGACTCCTTTAACTGACGGAAATAGTGGACACTTTACCCCAAGGATGACTGCTCATGTTAGTACAATGTGAAATATTCTATTTATTGATAACAAAGTAAACTTTGCTAACAACTGTAAATGTGCCAACCTTTTTCACAAAATAATTTATCACTTTTCACAAGATGATTTGATACAAACACATCTGGTTGGCATGAGGGCAAACACAAGTAATGCCAACCAGATTCAGTCAAACCCAGAATTTTTACTTACTAGTTGATAAGAAAAATTCTGGGCTGAGTAGGATTTGCACCCATGACCTTTGGAGTTCTAGCCTGATGCTCTACCAACTGAGGTATCAGCCCTAATTCACCGATCCCGCATCCATTGTTCTGCCTCCGTAGTTACTGTTGCTACGTCGGACAAGCTAGCATGATTTTTGACGTACAACCTGATACAGGCACCCGATTGCTGAAATTTGTAAAGGTCTGTCTGAGACTGAGTGCATTCTAAAGGAACATCAAGAAATCGTGTGATAATATCTAAAACATCTTCGAATTCGAGTTTTGTTGCTCGGACATTTACTATTCCATTGGGAAAACCATCCATTGTTTAGTGGCCATTCAAGCAAAGCCGGGATCGGTGTATTAGGAATGGTGGTGAGTCAAATCCCAGGTCATTCCAAACTCCAAAAGTTGTGGGTTCAAATCCCACTCAGACCAGAATTTCCCTTATTAACTAGTAAGTAAAAATTCTGGATTTGGCTGAATCTGGTTGGCATTACTTGTGTTTGTAAGTCCCTGAGGATGATTCTAACATAAAGGCAACATGAAATATATTCATTTTCAAACTAAAATTGTTACTTCAACCCTGTCATTTTAATCAACTGAGCTTTCAACCATAGCGGTCATCATCAGGCCGGGGGTTACAGTTGGAAGAAATGTCTTACAACTAAACAAAGAAAACTTATAAGTACAAATAATGTGTGTGCAACACAAAATAATACTCTCAAGATCTAAAGACCCTGTGACAAAACTAGAGAAACAAACAAGTACTGTGTACTCCATTCCATGTAGAAAGTGTTTTACAGTGGAATATATAGGCAAAACTAGCTGAGTGTTGGCCACTAGGAAAAATTAAAGAATATAACTAGGTGGTGGTAAGACTGAAGAAACCATAAAAATCAGCACAAGCCGAACATACCTGCAAAACAAGACATGCTGTTCTATGGAATGACACCAGAATCATCAAGAAAGAAGAAAGATGGTACCAAAGAAAATGGACAGAGGCTTGGCATGTTGCCAAATGAAAGAACAGTATTTTTGATAGCAGCAGAATTCTGCCTGCAAATTACCTAAATTTGATACATTTGAATATTTGCTTGTGCTACATGTACTTGTTATTCTTTGTAGTGTGCGTGACATGTTACTATAATTGTTGCATGCACATTATTTGTACTCGTAAGTTATTCTTGTTTAGTTGTAAGACATGAGTTCCAACTGTAACCCCAATGATGACCACTAAGGTCAAAGCTTGGTTGACTATAAAGATGTAAAACTACAGAGTCGAAGTAACAGTAATATTTTAGTTTGAAAATGAACATCAACACAAACATCGATGAATTTTATTGCTAATAGAATATTAACATCTAACGTACAATCAATTCCATTCTTACCACAGACACCCTTGGGACTGTAATTTTGTGTTGGTAATTACTAATAGTTAAAGTTGTTTTGATTAACACTTGGGGAAGCTTTTTGTCCATATTAGTGGGTGTCTGCAAGGTGTCTGCACTTGGCAAAATATGACTCAAGGAAGATGGACATCACATAACTTATATACTAAATGTCAAATGGAATTTATTTTAGGAAGCAATGATAAGGAGCATTTTGTCCAAGCCTTTTAAAATTCCCATGTCTAACTATGAAGGTAAATAAATTGTGATATAACAAGACCGGTACTTATATTTTACTTACTCATAATTTTGTCATAAATTACCATACACAAAAACAAATTAAGGGTTGGAATAAAAATCGAATCAAAGATAAAATTGAACCACAACACATAAAATCAGGTCCTATACATATCACATGACTAGGTCCTACTTCGCTATCGTTCAAAATTTGAACGTGAAGGGTTCAATGTGAAAACAGCCTAAGTGACTTTTTGATATTTTTTCAATGGTATTATTAAATGGTATGATTAACTTTCCTATGCTGGAAAAATTTATCTCAGGACATCCATCAAAAAGTCACTTAGGTCATTTTCACAGCAAACCCTTCATTAATAGTATCAGAGATATAAAGACAATTCTTCTGTGCAGCTTGGATGATGTCCAACTTCATGTAGCTAAATACCCTGCAAGGCTATTAAAGAGCCCTTGACTGTTATTGTAATTATTATTGAACTCAATGAAGGTATTTTCACTTTTTGTGCACAAGGATTAGCATCTACAAGAGGTCTTGGGTTGAGAAGAAAAGGACCCAAAAGATCTCTTCATGATCCATATGAAGAAGATGCCCTGGTGTTATATGAACCTCCTGCATTGTCTGCCCATGACCAGCTTAATGTTGATATGTGAGTAAAGCTTGCTAGTTTCCCTGCAACATGTCAAAGACCATCTGATATACCTGTATGTATGGCATGCATCGGCCAAAATTTATTGAAATAGAACAAAACATGAAACTTTGAAAACCAATTTGATTTTTAGTTTGTTTGTTGTTGTTGTTTTTATTTATTTTTTGTCTGATAATCTGACACTTATGTAATCTTAGGTTTCAGCTGTCAGGGATTTGTGCGCCCACGATAGTATCACAGGTGCATGAATCCCTGATGGCTGGAATCTGAGTCTAATGTAAATGATCTAGGATTCATAATAGAATATACCAATCAAACTGGTTTGAAAATTTTCAAACCAAAAATAATTTCAAAGGTGATTTCAAACCATAGTGTACATTATTCCTTGTTTTATATTTTGACTTTCACATTTTCAGAGAAAAACAAGAAGTTCATGGTATGTACATGGCATATTTTTAGTGTAATTTGTTAAATTTACATCTCACTTGATAGCATTCTCGAACCTTGCTGCATAAGAGACCACTGATTAATTCTAAGTTGTAAACAGGAGTCAGATTGTTTTTGGACAGTCAGATTGTTTTTGGAAAGTGATTAATAATCGAGTTTGACGTGCCAAATTCATTCCGAGCTCGCAAGCCGATAGACTGCTCATTTCAAAAAGCAGTTGAGTGAATTTCGTAGTTGTTTAAAGGACAGAGCCGAAAACTGACAATTTAGTTTCTGATTTTATAGAAGAGCGAGGAACAAGGTCTCTGCTTTTACGCGTACGAAAGCAGAATCTTCTTAAGGTAATGGGCTCGCGCAAATTTTACCGATAGATTTTCCTGAAATTTTGCATATAGATAGTTTTTGAGATGGGCAAAACATAACAATAACAAAAATAGGGGGTTACCGATATAGAATTGGCGCTATGTTAGCTTGAACACGACACTCTCCGTGAGTTTAGAACAAAAACAACGCTTCTCAAAGTATTACGTCTAGTTTAATTCTGGTGGATGTAATATGAAAAAGAGAAGTTTTTAGGGGTACTGGAGTAAATACACTTTCTTAAAAAACAGTTTATTGTCACAAAGTTTAGAAAAAATGCTACGTTTTGACTTCTCCAACTTGAAAAACAGTCGAAATTACGTGCGAATGTCACATCTTTTTTAGGTGATTTTTCACGATTTTCTCCGAAACAAACCGATAGATTTTTTATTTTTTTCGATATGTACTAGTTTTAGCTAAAAGACATCGAATTCTGGAAAAATTAGGATAGGTCACCGTGCTAGATTTTAAGTTATAAGGCTTTGAATACCGTTACGTGGCGTCCGCCATATTGAAATATTTAGAACACAGGAAGCCCAATCAAATTCGATATCAGCGCGCGCGTTCAAAACATGCGCAAACGTTATGCGCACGAATGCGCGAGCGCATTACCTCAAAACGTTTCTTCGTTCTGCAAAATGTATTATGAATATTTTTACGTTTTTTGACGTTCTCAAAAATTTCTAATCACTTTGTTTTCTGGTTGGCTGCTGTGGTTGTCTTCAAAAGTTTTTCTGGACTTGGAAAGCCAATTTGAAGTCAGCTCATTTTTTTGTTTACATATAATGACAGCCAATCATCAAGCGAGAAACGTTTTCTGTTTCTCCGCTTTTCTCCGCCCGTTTTTCTCCGCCCTCATTTGCATATTGATCAAGTACGCTTCAAAAATGCATTTTGTGTCGGTAGTTTTATAGCTCACAAATCAAAAGTTATAAACTACACAAGTTAAATTACAAAGTTTATAATAATCCGGAATTTTTTTTTCGCGTGAATTCACTTTCAAAAACAAACAAATATATTTTTTTCCTATTTTACGTTCTAGAAAATTTTCATTCACTTTGTCTGACTTCCAGGTTCTCTTGACTTGGAAAGCCAATTTGAAGTCGACTCATTTTTTGACCAATCATGGTATGTTTAAGTAGAGACAGCCAATCACAATGTGAGAATTACTTTCTGTTTCTCCGCCCTCTTCGGCTCCGCCCTAATTTGCATATTGATCATGTACGATTTTGTTTATCAGTGTTGGTTGCTTCACAAATCAAAAGTTATAAATTACACAAGTTTATAATTTTACGGAGTTTTGTTCGCGTGAATGTACAAAATCCTGAATTTTTAACTCAGAAGTTTAGAGACAAAAATGAAAATGTTTTGCTTTAGTTTAGAGAGTGCATATGCAAATGAGGGCGGAGAAAAGAGGGCGGAGAAACAGAAAGTAATTCTCGCATGGTGATTGGCTGTCTCTACTTAAACACACCATGATTGGTCAAAAAATGAGTCGACTTCAAATTGGCTTTCCAAGTCAAGAGAACCTGGAAGTCAAAGACAAATTTAAAGTGAATGAAAATTTTCTAGAACGTAAAAGAGGAAAAAAAATATATTTGTTTGTTTTTGAAAGTGAATTCACCCTCCGGATTATTATACTCTTGTGTAATTTAACTTGTAATGTGTAATTTATATAAGTTTTGATTTGTGAATTATAAAATAAACAAAAATGCATTTTTGAAGCGTAGCGGGGGGAGAACAGAAAACATTTTCGCTTGATGATTGGCTGTCATTATATGTAAACAAACGATGATTGGTTAAAAAAATGAGTCGACTTCAAATTGGCTTTCCAAGTCAAGAGAAGACAAAGTGAATGAAAATTTTCTAGAACATAAAAAGGAAAAAAAAATTGTTTGTTTTTGAAAGTGAATTCACGCAAAAAAAACCCTCCGGATTATTATAAATTTGTGTAATTTAACTTGTGTAATTTATAACTTTTGATTTGTGAATTTAAAACTACTGACACTGATAAACAAAAATGCATTCATATTGAAGCGTACTTGATCAATATGCAAATGAGGGCGGAGAAAGCGGGCGGAGAAACAGAAAACGTTTCTCGTTAATGATTGGCTGTCATTATATGTAAACAAAATAATGAACTGACTTCAAATTGGCTTTCCAAGTCCAGAAAAACTTTTGAAGACAACCACAGCAACCAACCAGAAAACAAAGTGATTAGAAATTTTTGAGAACGTCAAAAAAAGTAAAATATTCATAATACATTTTGCAGAACAAAGAATTAAAGTTTTATGAAGATTCTGCTTTCGTACGCGTAAAAAGCAGAATCTTCATAATACGCATTTTTCGATTTTAAATAAACAAATTTGGCACGTCACTGTCGATTATTAATCGAAAAATACGGACATTTCGATTAATAATCACTTTCCAAAAACAATCAATCTGACTGTCCAAAAACAATCTGACTCCTGTTTGTAGTTATTTTGCCTTTTCGCACCGGTAGTCGGTCACTACAGAAAGCCCAAATGAGGAGTAAACACTCTTACTATCCACTATTATACCTTATGGAATCAGGGAATCAGATGAGTAGCCAGGGTTCTCAGTAGAATTTTCAAAAGAAAAAAGAAAAAAGTAAAAAAAAAAAAAGGCCGGGATAAAAATCAAACTTCTTGCATGGGCATTACTTTTTGGGCATGACCAATGTAGGTGGGACAAGTTCCAGGTCCATAACTGGGACCCAGCTAGTCCTACTAATAATGTACATGATGCAGCAACTATTTTTTGAGTCAAATTGTCCCTGCTTCATGTCCTACAAAATCAGAGCAGTTCAAATTCATGCTCAGTTTTCTGTCAGTAATATGTACAATTGGTTCTTTAACAAAATCTGATGCAGTTAGTACAAAACAAAAACCCACAATCCTCAATGATGTGTGGGAATCTTAATATCCTGAAATTAAATCTCCCGAGTATTAAATATCCTAGCACACAATAGGGCTTGTCCCATGTGTAGACCTTTAAAGTACATGGTTTAGATGTTTTTGTGACAGAGTTTATGTTACTTTCATCAGTTGTAGTTGATCCTTTACTTGGGAAAAAGTTGCGGCCACATCAAAGAGAGGTAAGTTGAATTTGTTCCGACTATGTGATAAAAAGACCCAGACTTATACAATACAGCTTTTCTTGCAACTGTCTGCAACAGAGTGCTGCACTGTTTCCACCCCTGCAAATGTTGCATGCATGCAATGGTTTGTGCAACAGATACAGGTTTAAGATGGAGTTGTACTGCTGCTTCATTTAATTCCTGCAACAATGCAATTGCAACATTGCAGGGGGAAGACACATTGCAACTGTTACTTGCAGAAAATGTTGCATCATGTGTTAGCAGGGCCTTTAAATTCTACAAATTAAGCTGTTTACTACAGCCAAAAAGCAGATTTGGACAACTATGGAAAAGTATGTGACATTCCATGCTGTTATGTGCTGTGCGATTCCATTTTAAGGCACACTTTCAGTCCTACAAAATCTTCTCTTACTAATAATATGTCATAAACAATACTTGTCAGGGTGTCAAGTTTCTCTACGACTGTGTAACAGGCAAGAAGATAGAAGGTAGTTATGGCTGTATCATGGCTGATGAAATGGTATGTAAACCCCTATACATTGCATAAACACACACTGTTTGGTATATAGCACCAGGTGCTTTGGACAGTTATTGCACAGGGGAAAAATTGTTCTTTTTGCAGGGGGCTGGTGACTACTTAATTTCAGTGAGTAATTGACTATTATGTGGACCCGTTATTAAACGGACACCCCTTATTAATTGGACACCCTCTTATTAATTGGACACTAGCCAAGGTCACAAAATCTTCATATATTTCCTGTAAATTGAATGTCTATTCAGCAGACGTCTCTAATGAGTGGACACTACTAATTAAACATACATAACTTTTGCTGGTGTTGCCTGAAGACATTGATTTGCTTCAGCAAATGATTTCTCATGACCAAAAATGGTCTACCATGTAAAATTGTCTGTTAATGTTTAAGAGGGGAATTTTTTCAAGTTCGAGCAGTGAACGACAAAAACTCCTGAGTTGAAGAATAGCTGTTGTACAAAACTAAAACCATTTCTATAAGAAAGTTTAAGTTGTTTGTAAGTAGTTTTGGCCGATAAAAGCTGAATCAAAGTGTTAATCCAAAGCGAAAATTTGGATCGAAAATGAGATTTAGGCCTTCATTTGCTCATTTGCTATATGTTTTCTTTATATTCAGCTTGAAAAAGCTTAATCCCAACACAACTTCAAGAAAAAGTCTTTGTACAATTCAAAAATCCGTTTTAAACAGGAATTTTATCTTGGTACATCAGTTTTTAACCGGTAGAAAAAGGATTTGAGTGTTAATCCAGAACGAAAATTTGGATTAAAACTCGCACGAAGGTGTAGTTTTTGGCGCTTTTTGCCATTATTGCTCGTCATTGAAAAAAATCTCCTCTTAATTCAGAATGTATTTGTAAATGTTCTTCTGGTTTAAATTTTGTAGGGCATTGTTTTACTTTCTTGATACACTTCTTTTCAGTTTAATCCTTGGTAACTAATACCCAGCATAAAATCCTTAACTTAACCATAAAACAACCTTCAGAAAAAATTAAAACATGTTTTTATATACTACTGCCTAATTTAATTTAACGTTATTTGTTGGGAGCAATTAAAAGTTCATCATTAACCAACATTCCATGAAATAAACTTGGTGAACACCCTATATTAAGTAGACACCCAGGCAGGGTCCCAAAGGACTGGCTTGCACCTATTTATTCAATTGTGCCTTTCAGCATGATAATCTATACTGATTCCTCAATCATCAAATTATATGGAAATAGAATTGTTTGACGTATGAATTGAGTACTAGTATCTATAGAGATCTTGAAAAATGCCATTCATTTGATAAATTTTGAAAACGCTCATAATTCAGATACTTTGAAGTGAATTTGTTTTCATATAACATTGAGCAAGTGTATAAGTGTTAAGGATTACCAGCCTTACAATAATGTTTCAGGTCAATCTATAGTCCCTATACATGTAGATGCTGCTCCACACACACATGTGCTGAATTTATTTTTAAAATAGAGGTATAGTCAAACAGAAAGTCACAGTCAGAGATATTAGAATGTATGGCTTACAGCTGTAATGATATTCCCCACTCTTTCAAAATGTGTTCATTTCCTGCTTAGGGAGTTGCAATGTTATCTACAATATTCAGAATGAGGCTTCATTAAACAAAAGAGAATTGTTAGGCTAATTTATTCAAAATGGTACAATCAGGTCAGTTTTTAAGTCACACAGTTTTACCATTGATAATTGTATTTTTAGGGACTTGGCAAAACTCTTCAGTGTATCACACTAATCTGGACATTACTGGTAAATATTCAGTCATTAAAAAACCCCTGTGTTTGCCATTTCAGAATTGTGGTATTGCACTGAATTAGCTGTATGTACTGCAAAATGTAGTTGTAGTTAATTTCTCAAAAATGTCAAATGTCCAAATGCCATGCATTTGAGACTATTGGGAAATAACTAACAAAAATTAAATAATGTAATGTTGCAATAATACAAATGTTTGTAATTCATGTAAACATTTATTTTCACACAATTTTCTGCAAGATATTTACCATCATCCTTCTTTTTTATTCATTTTCAGAAACAAGGGCCAAATGGTAAATAGTTAATTAAAACTGTGTTAAAAACACATTATAAAATATTTAATATGCAATCTTGGAGTGAAGGATAGTCCAAGAGTTTGATCATGTTCTTCTGTTTACAGGTCAGCCCATTATCAACAAAGCAGTTATTGTGGCCCCTTCTAGTCTTGTTAGAGTAAGTGTATTGCAGTGCAGAACTTAATGCTAGTCAGATTCTTGTGGAATCCTACCACCAAACTCTGTACATTCCAGCAGCATTTCAGGATTACAGCTGACAGTTTATGTGCATTTTGTCCTAGAATTGGTACAATGAGTTATACAAATGGTTAGGAAACAGAATTGGTGCTTTGCCTATTGACTCTGGCAGTAAAAATGGCATTGATAAACAATTAGGTATGTAATAAGAATGCACAGGTATGTACGGCTGCTGTACCTGTTCAGCCTGTACCAGTGTAGAAGAGGGAGGGAGTACTTAGCTTTAGAGTATTAGAGGGAGGTGCAATTAGCCTCATTGACCTTTTTTGGGCTCAACCATTTTAGCTTCATTTGCACTTTCCTAGTGTTTACTCTAAATTTGCAAAGTATTGCAACCTTTTTCTGTTAACTAGATGCCAACCATTTTAAATTTTAAATGGGATTTGACGTCCTGCTGGCTTTTTAAACAATGACTGACATTGCTATTGGGAAGTTTACAATGATCAAAAAAGTCAAAATTTGTTAATTAAAACTATTTGGTTGTGACCATTTTTGTGTTGATTATCATTATAGCTAATTACATGTCTCAACAAGGAAGTCGTACACCTACACCAGTACTGATTATTTCCTATGAGACATTCCGCCTACATGCAGCAGAGCTTCACAAGGGTAGTGTTGGCTTGGTCATATGTGATGAGGTAAGTGTTAACTTCAGGGAACACAGGGAAATATGGGTTATTTGATAAAGAAAAATTAAGATATCTGGTCTTCTGTTTCTCTAGGGGCATAGACTGAAGAATTTGGAGAGTCAGACTTATCAAGCACTTAACAAATTGAATACCAGTAGAAGAGTGCTGTTGTCAGGTAAAGATACAATGAAAGAATGGATGGATGGGTGGATAGATGAAAGAAACAAGAAAAAACATTTTTAATTTATATAACATTGGAGCTTTTCAAATGAAATCACAGGAAGGAAGAAAAAACATGGAAAACAAGAAGTAATTTTCTTATCTTCTTTTCCTATAATTTAAAAATACTTGATTGTACACGGTGGCAATGGTATGGTTTGAAATTAGTTATTGTGGTTTGGAAATCTTCACCTGATTTGATTTTTTGCCGCTATTGTTGATTAATATATCTTGACCTAGAACAATAGAAAATAAAATTGAAATTTTTCATAGCAAAAGTAACCACACCACCATCTGTAAATGTATCTAGTATATTCTACTTTTTACATTTGATAAATAATAATTATAGATGATGGATTACCACTAGCTTAATTATCACTTGCCGGATAATTTATACTTCACAGTACTAACTGTACTTTTTAGGTACTCCTGTTCAGAATGACTTGTTGGAATATTTTAGTTTGGTTCATTTTGTAAATGAAGGGATATTAGGTAAGACATAATAAATTTTAATTAATAATTATTATAATTATAAATTCCTACTTTGTATTATTGTAAAAACAGTACAGTCAGGAGACAGTTATAGCAGGAATTTGGAATGTTTTATAGACAACACAACACTGACAGTGGTCAGGCCATGGTGAGAGGTCTCTCTCATGCATAGTACAAAAACTGCTCTATGGTGACCTTTGTTGGTCAGTAAAATCTATTTCCTGAGATGAAGGGCTAAGATAAACACCGTCAGTAAGCACTCTTTCTATATAGTGTTCCAAATTTCTATTCTAACATTCATTAATTGTACATTAAGGCAGCCCAAACTACTTCACTTGGCTCTTTGATGATGGCTGGTAAAGTAAGGTGACAGTAACAGTAACGATGAAATCAGTTACTAACCACTGATCATTAAGTACAGATTGTTCACTACAACCTAATCTATTAATATTGAAGTTTGTAAAAACTCACAATGTAAGCCTCAATACCCCAAGGCCTGGTTGTTTGAAGAGTGATTAGTACTGAGTTAATTTAAAATGAATGATTAAATTCTTTAGATTTAATCCTGCATTAACACTCATTGTCTTTCAAACAACGGGGCCCAGAGATATTAGATGTTGCCTCATTATACATTTTATGTTGTTTAGATTTTTGGAAACAGCCCATGAAAATGCACAACATAAATAACTGAGTATAGTACTAGGGAGGTACAACACATTTGATTTCCATCCATGGTTTTCGCTCAGTTTTGATTATCTTATGGGAAATTGAGGCTGACATTGAGAGATATATTTCTGTCTGTTGAAGATGAACATCTTAGCAAAACAAGTGTAAATTTCAGGTTCAGTATCAGAATTTAAAAGAAAATTTGAGACTCCCATTTTGAGAGGAAGAGATGCTGATGCATCTGATGCAGACCATCAAAAGGGTGCAGAGAAACTCGCTGAGGTAAAACATTATTTTATCATTTTGGGCTTTACATGCCAGTGGGTATATATTTTCTCAACTAATATTTACAAATGAAAATATGAATTTTAAATCTTAATCCCTTCTCTTCCAAAATGCATAAAATTATTTTGTAATATCTGAAGAACAAAATGCTAATAGCAAAAAGATAAATATGAAATTTCATAAAAATTATGAATCACTAAATGATTAATAAAGATAATTTGGCATTTTAATTTGATCAACAGCTAACACTCTTGGTCAACAAGTGCATAATAAGAAGAACTGGTTAGTAATAAATTATCAATGCCTTTTTCTTTCTTTCCATGGTTTAATACTAACAGTAAAGCTATTCTCATCCTTGGGGACCCTGGGATCCCCTGCCCCTCCTCTGATGCTTGGGGCCCCCTGAGGATAAGCTATTCTGGGATTTTCTCTACTTTCCTTAATTTTTATATTTTTAATTTTTAGCATCAATACTGTCAAAATATTTACCAATTAAAGGTATTCATTACAGCACTCAATTAAACTGAAATTATTTACTATTAAAAATAAATTAATGAGCCTGCATTTGTGTTACAGTGGAGCAAGTTGTTTGCTGTAAGCTAACACCTCTACAGACACAACTTTATAAGCTCTTAGTCAAATCCAATGTTGCAAGCAAACTGTTGAATAATGAAACAAAAACTGGAGGAGTGACTGCATCTTCACTTGGATTTATAACAAATCTTAAGAAACTTTGCAATCGTAAGTAATTTAATTTGCACTAATATCTTAAAACAAGAACAGGATCCTGTGTACTTTAGGATGTGTTGTGAACCTGATATGTTGTGGCCACTGTATCGGCTGCTATATTGGCAAAGTGTCGGTCAACCACTGGTTGACATATTGGTCATCTATATTAATGATAATCATTACATGTATGTCACCCTGACTTATGAAGCAAGACTCGGCCAATACTTTACCAACACTTTACAGATACACTGCCCCTACATCCCATATTTTTAACTGAGTGTTTTGGTTTTTCATGCAACTTGTCTGACAAAGTCTGAGATTATTAAAAATTAATAGTAAGAACAATCATGAAGAACTAAGCTCTGGTCAAGCAATTTAGTCCATTGTTTTTATCTAGCCACACTAACAACATTTTGTTGTGCAGCTTTTTTACTCATGCCAAGCTGCATTTATTTACCTCCCTTTGTATAATTGCACAT
Source organism: Telmatactis stephensoni (assembly GCA_029948255.1). NCBI lineage: Eukaryota > Metazoa > Cnidaria > Anthozoa > Actiniaria > Isophelliidae > Telmatactis > Telmatactis stephensoni. Next base: position 876,235 of record JALIZF010001929.1, read on the forward strand.
TATCAGACAAGTCTCTAACATTTTAGTGTGGCAGAGTGCATAATTAATATGCAAATGGTGGTACAATTTTAATGTCTAACATCCTACACTTGCATTAAATGTCTAATAGCTTGTTGTACGTGCTTCGTTTTGTACTTATATTTTTTTGCTCTTATCATATTAAGTATATTTAAAAATGTTATGTGTGGACTTTCAGATCCTGAGTTGATATTTGAGAAGGCACAAATGCAAGAAGATGGTTTTCAAGGAACACTTGATATTTTCCCTGAAAATTTTAATCTTAAAAATCTACTTCCTGACTTATCAGGTATAGTAAATAATGAGCAAAATGACAGATACATGAAGCAACAAATTGATCCATAACTAGGCATAGGTTTTGCTTCTTTCCATCAGTAGGACCACCACAGGTAGCCCCAAAAGCAAACTGAGTGGTTCAGTGGAATTAAGTCTAGCCTGCATCACATCCAGAATAGGTGTCATTTAGTCTATCTACATTACAGCAACATGAATCATGTTCTGGACCCCCATCTTTCTGAATGTTGAAAAGATGCTTGTGATCACTAAGGTCACTCTAATGCCACTGTCTCTTATCAGGTGTTTATTATCAACTTAACATAAATGACTAGTTCCATGTTAATATCCTGCAATAATGGCAAGCAGTGTTATATTAGCCAATCACAAGACAGTGCTTTTCAAACTCAGAAAGATGGACGTAAGAATGCTATATTCATGTCTCTGTGAAGTAGAAAGACTAAAAGAGCTTTTTCCAGATGTGACACAGGCTAGATCAGTCTAGTCTGAAGCAGTTGTCATGACCATTTTATTTTATGAGCTATTAATAATAGCTCTTAAAAATGCAGCCTGATTTTTCTTTTCCATTTTTTCTTTTTGATTGTTTGCTCAACCTATTACTTTCTTTCTTTCACTTTCATTCTACCTCTTCCTTCCTTTCTATCTGAACACTTAACATATTTTTATCATTCTTTTATTTCTCAATTAAAATGTTTCAGGCAAAATGCAAGTTCTAGACCTTATTCTGGCCATGACCAAATCCACAACCACAGATAAAGTGGTCCTAGTGTCAAACTACACCCAGACTCTAGACATCTTTGAAAAGCTTTGCAGACAAAGAAGGTAAGCCAAACCACAAAACTTTAATTTTAAAATCTTAATTTGATGGTGTGTGTCAGTATCTGTTATAGTTTTAATGAAACCATGGCATGTAAACACAAGGCAAAGATGGTACTTCAGGTGTTAGTCAAGTTGTAAATTAAACAAAACAATGCTTGTTTATTAACAAATTAATAAAATAGATCTGGCCTCTAACTATTGTTGTACATTATATTTTAGATATCAGTATGTTCGTCTGGACGGAACCATGTCTATTAAAAAGAGACAAAAAATAGTTGACAGGTTCAATGACCCTACGGTATTTGAAAGTATACATAGATTTATGATATTATATAGTTTGTAAGGTTGTCAGTTGTCATCTTTATGCTAACTACACTTCCCCTTCATTTTATTTTGACAAATTGATAGACTTTCCCACGACTGATCAGACTGTTCAGGGTTTTTGTAAATCCCTATAAAGTTCTTATAAAATCCTTATAATAGATAGGGCTACTATGCACTCTTTCTGTAACCAGGGCTAGCACAAGGGAACCTTGCATATGCAGTCTCCCCCATTATCAGATACAGTAGCTCCACTATTATGGCAACCATTCTTTTGCCAGACATTAAGAAATTATAGTGATTGCACTTAATCTCTAAAGATGTAAAACTGCACCACTAGTATGGCCAGATATTTTTGGCCCATTGGTGGCTGTAGTAATAGGGTTTAACTGTAATACAAGCCTGATTTACCAACCACTTACCGTTACCTTACCGACCACTTATCGACCACTTACCGTTACCTTACCGACCACTTACCGACCATTTACCGTTACCTTACCGACCACTTACCGACCACTTACTGTTACCTTACCGACCACTTACCGACCATTTACCGTTACCTTACCGACCACTTACCGTACCGTGCAGATTGTTCATGATTACCGATTTACACAGTCAACATCTTTTATGGCATGGTACTAGATTAATCCTGGGCATGTGGGCCATCATTTTAGGCACAGCATCTATAATAATCATGTGAACAGAACATTTGTTGGCCTTGTAGGGGTCCTGTACCCAATATAATTAGTTAAAAAAGGTTGTCATGGAAACAAGGCTGCAATGTATATTATTAATGTTCTATCATTCTAGGGTGGTGATTTTATCTTCATGCTTAGCAGTAAAGCAGGAGGTTGTGGGCTAAACCTGATTGGTGCTAATAGACTTGTTATGTTTGATCCTGACTGGAACCCAGCTAATGATGACCAAGCTATGGCTAGAGTGTGGAGAGATGGACAGAAGAAGAAGGTAATCATTGTTGATTTCTGGTTCCTGCATCGTTTGTTACCACTCATTCAAAATATCTTTAATGAAAGGCGGTATATTATTGTTTATAAAATAATATTTGTCATATTACACACTCTCTGATTGGTTGAGAATCACGTGTGACTACAGTCAGGGTTCCCACAGTCAGGGAAAAGTCAGGGAATTTTGAATTTTTTTCAAGGTCAGGGGAAAGTCAGGGAATTCCGATTTTGGTCAGGGAATTTTTCATTTTTTCTAAAAAGTCAGGGAATTTTGTTTTTCAAAATGAGTGGGAACCCTGACAGTACACATGCACACATGAAATTACAAAATTTTACTAAATTAAACATTTTCTAATGCAATTTTCCAGGTCTACATCTACAGACTCCTGTCAGTAAGTATTGTACTATAGTATACCAGGGAGGTGATAATCTGTGTACAGCCATTTCCCACCCCTCCCCTAGTCCAGTCCCAGACTCTCTTTCTTGCCGCTCCAGGACTCGCGGAGAAAGAGAGTCCAGTATAACTTGCATGCGCATGTGCAACATGAGCCAATCAATTGATTAATTAGTATTTTGCGAGCTTGCAATATGCAAATGTCAGTGTTTGGTAGTAGTGGTAGTGATGCGTATCGAAAAATTCACAAATACGTCTTTCACAACTGTCCATCCGTAAATGGCCTGTAACTGCTCAAACTTTGGTAAAAGATTATAGTTGGTTTTTCCAAGTGCGTAGCTCACTGAATCAACAAATGGCTTTCCGAAATGAGACTGATATCGTGTATACAAAACACTTTCTTCTTCAGCCATCTTGAATCATTAGATGACTTTAGGATTTGTAACCACGCGATCACCACATGAATGTGGTGATCGCGTGGTCACTAAACTGACATGCGCATGCAAGTTATACTGGACTCTCTTTCTCCGCGAGTCCTGGAGCGGCAAGAAAGAGAGTCTGGGACTGGACTAACCCCTCCCCCTATTGGAAGATTCGAGAAGTTCCAAGATATGCTACACCTGCCACATACAAATGTCAGATTTAGAATGAGGCTATGTTCTAAAACTCAGAAGGCCCAGTGTAAGATTAGCTATGCTAAACTGGTATACTTTAGAAGTATTTTTAAACCTTCCTTAAATAAAGTTCATTATTATTATTATTATTACTTTTACCTTGTTACGAATGACTGAGCTTTATGTGTGTAGCCTTGTCTTGATTCCTTTGTGTGATGCAAGTGAACTGGACAGGTGTTCTTTTTTGTGGATTATTGATGGTGTTTTTCCAACAAATTTTAGTTCAGTTAGCTCAGAATACAAAAAAAACTTTGATTGACTCAAATATGCCAACTCAGTTATGGCCAAAGTGTGGATGTCAAGTGTACCAATCACTGTAATTTATTCACTTGTGTTTACCAAAACAACAAAATATATGAATTAGAGGAGCTAAATGTATTAATAGTGTATGCACAGTGTGGTCCTGATCTGACTTTAAAAAAAATTATGTAGGAGATGGTGAGGGGGGCAGGGGGCATTTAAAAATTGACCTTGAGGAGGGGATTCATCAATTTGCAATAATTACAAACAGCAGTTCAGAAAATGTAGAAAATATGCACGTCCAATTCAACAATTTTGGAAATTTTTGACACACCACAAGAGGATATACCAAAGGTTAATGTTTTCTCTACTTGAAAGGCTGGTTCAATTGAAGAAAAGATATTTCAAAGGCAGGCACACAAGAAAGCCCTGAGTAGCTGTGTTGTCGATGAAGAAGAGGATGTAGAGAAACATTTTTCCCGGGAGCAGTTAAGGGACTTGTTTCGTTTAAATGAAGAAACCTTAAGTGACACTCATGACAAGTATGTTTTTGTACTTTTACATTGAAATTTATACCAAAACGTCCAAAACAAAACATGTCCTGGTTCACATTAGCAGCACAAGCATAAGTGCAAGATTAGCAGATTCAATCAGTAGCAGTTATCACGTGAAAAAAATTGCCTAAAATGACTGCTAATGAGCCAGCACATCACTGAGTCTACGTATATTGTGTGTGCTAAGCTTGTATGGCTAGTGTGAATTAAAAACATCCATTATAAAAGCACTATGAGTCTGTATGTATATTATAACAACAATTTATTTTCACTTGATAGGTTTAAATGCCGTCGATGTATCAACAATATACAAGTACACCCTCCCCCAGAAGACTCTAGTTGTGGTTCAAGCCTTGCTCAGTGGAATCACTGCTCAAGTAGTAAAGGTCTAGATGATATCATACTCAAGCAAGCATGGAAAGGTGGTGGTATTAGCTTTGTCTTCCATCAACAATCACATAATAAACAATTAGGACTTTGAATATATCCTAGAACTCTTTGACACCATAAATAGAAATGTTGCCTTTTTATGTCATCAAAGATTGCGCCCGCATCCTTGAAGGCGAAGCATGACTTTTGAAGTGTATTTTCTCAAATTTTCATTATTTTAAATAGCTTGATTATCCTTCTTTATTTCACATGGAAGATCAAACTTTCAACATACACTTATTTCAAAAATCGTTGTCGCAAGTCAAGCAACATGTGTCAAGCCAAGACTGAAATGAATGCTGGTTTTATGGTGGTAATGTATTCAAATCACACTTGTTAACAACAGAATAAAGTGCAATATAGTGACAAGCACGTGTAAATGACCATATTTTGTCATAAGTTCTATAGAAACAAGTGTGATTTGAATACATTACCATCAATAAAACCAGCATTCATTTCGGCCTTGGCTTGAAGCTCGTAGCTTGACTTGTGACAACAATTTTTGAAATATATATAGTGTATACGAAAATGTGTCAGAGTGCTTAAATTTTTTTTTTTTTTTTTGTGGTGTGTGCACATCTTTGTAGACAAAAGTGTGAAAAAATTCTCAGGGGACCACTATTTATAAACATTCGCAACTGGTCTATACAATAATGGTGTCAAATACAATAATTGAAGAATGAAAAATATGAAGACATTTGAACAAATAAATAATATATTGTGGTCAAAGTTGCTGAAATGGAGAGAGAAAAAACTAAGTATACAGTATAGAAGGCTTTGCATGGTCACATGACAACAGCCAGGTTGTCTCAACTGGCAGAAGAAGAGAATGGGTTTCTCCTGAAGATTTTGATTCTTTAAGGCTGGTCACAATAGTGCTTGTGTGACACACGCATAACTCTAAGCTACATGCACATGCAGTACTTGTCTTTTGTCATAACTGTGATAATGTGATTTGTGCTTATGCTGCTGTTGTGTTTATGCTGCTGTTGTAAAATAATCTTGTTCCTGCCAACTAGTCTCCTTCACAGCCGTTTTTTGTATCGGGATCCCTGTCCGATACAAAAAGCGGCTGCGAAGGAGACTACCTGCCAACCAGCCTGGCCACTATCACATGATCATGCAAAGCCTCTATTGTCCAGCCTTATATTAGATTTACTGCAATGTCCTAAAAATGTGGAAGGGTGTTAGGGGGTTACTGTGGGAAAGTTCTTGGAAGGGATTCCAACTAAAGTGTTTATTTTTAGAAAAAAAATCTTATTATAATATAAATTAACATTTTTATAACATCAACGATGACTAGATTACTATTATACATTTAAAATAATACTTTATAAGCTTTAAATCAAATACTATTAAATTTAAATAAAGAAAATGGTGTTCAAAAATGCTTAAAAAAATCTCAAAGCCATTCATTTATCAGTAAAGAAAGAGAAAGGAAGAAAAAATTTGCATTATAACTAGTGACAACTTTCACAGGCCTGTGGTCTTTAAGCAAGGTAATAAAACCATTGCTAAGAAAGCAAAGAATTTCAGGCTCTTTTGAAGTTTATCACTCAAAAACAAAAACAAAATCACAAGGGACATTGATATTTAGGCTTAGAGAAGCCCACCAAATAGAATTTTTGAATCAGAGGGAAGAAGAAGAAAAAACTTGAAAACTTTGGCAAATACCATCACTTGGGACTTTTTCATTTTAATTGTTACTTTTATTGAATAGTCAGTCCATTACAAATTAAAGTTGTTCAGACTGTTCTGTCAAAAGTTTTAACCATGTCGGGCTATCATCAAATTGGCCAAATCTATTAGCTGGTTAGCCATTCCTAACAATCTGCAGTACCATTTGACCATTCGTCGATGAAAAACATTGATTTGGCTGTTTACACTGTCAGTATGACATTCTGTATTTTTGGGTCATCCAGCTGTCATGCCCATCTCTATCAAGTATTCATTAGTCAATCATTAAAAAACTGTTTTCACTAACTTGTAAAAGTCTTTCTATGGCTTACATCTAAGGATCACAGATATTCTTCTATCTCTAGTAACATCCTCTTCTTTCCATCTTGACTTTTCATCTGCTAGTATTTCATGAGTGAATTCATACCTTACTGGCCCTCTAGGAGTTCAAACAAGCAAAATTAGGCATGAGTTCTTGTGTCTGATATTCTTGAGCTTAAAGGAATCCTTATTTTCAAAGTTACTGGAAGGGGAATTGATCATAAATCATGCTTCAATTTTCTATCAATTCACAAATCACACTTTTAAATTAAGAAAAACATCAGGCAATTAACTTATCTCTTATCTACATGGACTAATGTCACTTTTTAAAATGTCCAGTATGTTGGTGTTCCAGTGAAATAAATTGAATTTCTTAAGACAGTCAATCCTTATTTTTTACATCTAGTGAAACTTATTAGCTCTCTATCATCATTTTATTCACTGGATAAGTACATGCATAGCATTTTCCAGTCTTCCTGCAACTGATGCCTGTTCTACGAGCTCACCTTATGACATACATGGACCACCTTGGTAATAAAGCATCAACCATGACAGAATTATATTGTTCATGAATAAGTCTCATCACAGAAGATGACATCAAACTCATACCAGCAATAGTTGAACCACAAAACTATAACAAACCAATTAATACAAGTAATCAATACAAAGTTGTGGTTTGAAAATATTTTCTATTGTTCCAGATTATGATAATTAGTACAACACACTGTGAGCAAAAATTCAAACCAATTTCAAAATAATTTCAAACCAAAAGGTAGTCAAGAAATGTGAAAAAAGTGATTATTCAATAGTTGTAGAAACCCAAGACTGATGTATTAATTATATTACAAAACAGTCAGAGTAATACACATTAGACCCTAGTGTTCCAGGTCTCAAGTAAAAACATGACCAACATGGCTGTATGGCCTGGTCCCTATTTGCTTTTGTTTGTATTTGGCTATTATGCTTTATTGATTAAATTTTGTTTCACAAGTTATGTAAAATCACTCTATAAAGATGAGACATTTTCACTCACTTTTACGCTGTCAATATGTGGCTTGATATACCTAAATAAATCATTGAACAAGAGCAATATCTTAGTAATTCATTTCTCTTAAGAACTGATCAGCATTGGATCAAAGCTAAGACTAGGAAATACAAAATGTAAAATGAAGATAATATGTCAAGCCATGCCAATGTTGTAATGCATCAATCCAAGCCCCCTCGGCATTTCCAAATGACATTGTTGAGTTACATGTTATATATATTTTTGCTAGCACACCCTGGGAGAGGGGTCTAAGACTCTTGCCAAGGAGGGTAGAAAATTTTGAATGGCCTAAAATAATAGAGTACCCTTATACTTATTTTGATTTAATTCCCTTGGGTTTTTGGATTGCAGTTTGGACTTAAGCTGAACAACCGTCTCTCAACCCCCTGTATAACGTAATGTTCTCGGGAATGATTGAAAATACAGTTGAAACTCCACCCTCCAATAACCCCCACTCCACAATGGTCAGCATTTTCCATCCCTTTCATCACGCCATCTTATCCCTCTCCATAATTGTCACTACTCCAAGAGAGAGGTGGAGAGGTTTGACTGTACACACTTTGAGCCTTACCCATTTTTAGCAAGATCCAAGACATGAACACTGGGTAATAATTTTGTGTTGGCTTCAAAAGCAGTTTCTTTCATTCTTTTAAATATTCTCAGATTGTCTCCTGTCCATCTTGATTTTTCTGTTTCTCTGTATCCATGAATAGCCTATCATAAGATAACCATATGTCTAATACATCAAACTACATTGTATTATTTAGAAAGTATTATCCTTGCCCTCAGCTATCTATAGTCAGATAACACTATTACCCAGGCAGTTCATGAGGGTGAGCCAGCAATGTACCAGCAGTATTGCTGATTAATACTGCATGACATCTTATTGCCACATCCCATTATAGTCTATAATATTGTATGAGTGACTGAATTCTACCAGAAGTTGTGGACTGTTGTACAGTACAGCCAAAACGTTTTTTCCAGTATTGCACCATAATACAATTGTGGTTACTTTCAACAGCCATAATTTGCAGCTTACTGCAATTGCATTTAGCTGTTATTGCAGGCAAATGCAATTGCATTGATTCATAATGTGTGGACAATGCAATTGCATTTAGCATAAAAATAATAATAATAATAATAAATAATATTTAAGACTTATATAGCACCAAATTCCAAACGTATGGTGAAGCCCGGCAGTGTGCTTACGTTTTGTCTGTTGAAGACGCAAATTCTCCCCCCCCCCCCCCCCCTCCCCCTCCCACTAAACCTGAAAATGGCGATCTCCAGGTACGAAAGCCTTCGGGGTTGACAGCCCTGCAGTGTTAAGTTTTTCTGAGTCAGGTCCTTCAACTTACCCCATCCCAGTGATCATACTGATAGCTTTGTCTTGTCAAGTAGGGTTCAACTTCTTTCAATAATCTATTCTCTTCATCTTCGTTAATAAAATGTTCATGAATTTCCAAATTTCCAACCACCAAATCCTGTACGGCCTCCAATTCCTCAATAGTACAATCATTCGTTAAAAATGACACTTTGGCGAGTAAATCTAGTTTACTCTTAGTCTCTATTGTTGATAGTTTCTTGATATTTCCCCGCATATAGCGTATACGAGTGTACGAAAGTCCACTGACTGCACATCTAAAAGAAAACATTTTAGCCGCCATCTTGTTTTTTTGGAGAACCTGCTGTTTATGCTGATTACTGGCTCAAGAACGTTAATCACGTGGTATGCATCACTATATAAGGACGTGGTTTCGCGGGAATTTCATATCGCGGGAGATTTGAACTGATAACAAACAGCTCAACATGGCGACGATGATGAACGCTTTCTCGGACCACGAAAGGTACTTTTCTTGACTTTTTACCTTTTTCAAGCTGAATCCAATAGTAAATAATGCTGAAACATTCATAGGAAGTAGTTATTTTTCAAGATCAAAGAACTGATCTCACTTTTTCTCACCAACTGTCGGTTGGCCCGTTGAAGTTCAAACACCGCCAAAATGATTACAAATAGAATCTAAGCTATTCCAGTATCTAGAAAAGTGATTTTATTCATGATTTCTAATTCAAGAAAGCAAGAGTCATTGATCGAAAATATTTTGTGTATTTTTAGCCGATTTAACGATTTATATACCTAGAACTACGATCGAAACTACATGTTCGACCAAATTTTTGACGTTGAAATAATATTTATACATGATTCTTTTTTCTTTTCTTTTGCAGGAAACGAAACGGGTATTGTAGGTAAGTTTCCAAAATCTTGTCCTATTCACGAATAACTTCAAAATTTTTGTGCCTTACTGGGCTTACTGTACTGTGTACGTTCTGAATAACTAGGTACTTTGCAAGAGGCGAGTGTCGTTCAGGAAACGATTGCAAGTATTCTCACGACCCAGACGATATTCCAGTAAGTTTATAAATACCTTTATCTTCTTGTGTTAAGAACGTTACTCGTTCGCTGCACTCACTCATGAGATATCACCTCAAGTCCCTCAACACTCGAAGATGAAATCCGCGCGGTCAGATGCTTGGTATAAATGACCCCAATTTAGTTGCAGGATACCCTGAGTATCAGAGGGGTCCATCAGAACGTCCATCAGAGGCTAGAAATAATATATCTCTCTCACGCCAAATATATATCTCTCACACCACTTGTCATAGAGGAATGGGGAAAATAATAGCCTTGATACTCAGGGTAGCTACAGGGACATGTTCCAAAAAAGAGGTTGCAATATTATGATAGATTATTATGAATTCTGCTGTGAAATAGAGGGACAGGCTAGCCACCCAATACACCCCCTAGAACGCCTCCCCACTGTGTGAACGAGAGGCAGTAGGCCCCTCATTAGCCAAATTGCTTTGACAAATAACAGATTTTAAATGATTGGGATTTATTCAGAGCACAATTGGAGGCTGCATGCTTCTATGCATGACCACATTTTCCCCATAAATGCCCTCCCATCTGCTACAATCTTTCCCAACCACCAATATGATAAATAGCAATATGTGTCATCTACTAGATTTGTAGATATTATCTGGAGGATAGGTGTCACTTTGGTGCTGATTGTTGGTATCAACACCCTGGAGAAGAGGAGGAAATGTAAGTTCATACTAAGTGTTAAAATTACTAGAACAATGAGTTTGTACATAGCCTGCATTAGCAATTAGGTATCTGTTACATGATACAATTTTCTCCACAAGTGGTTTCACAATGGTTGTGCAAAGCAAGATTCATAAACTGCCACTGCCCAGTTGCTCAGCAAATGCCCTTATTAAGGAAAAAGACCTCAAGGTGGATGGCAATACATGGATTGAGGTCATCTAGGGCATTTACATATTAAGCTCCGTCCCCTTCAGATGACTGGTTGATCAGGGCCCGGTTGTTCAAAAGTGGATTAGCATTAACCCAGGATTAACTCCAAATGTTTTCTTTAGAGTTAACCCCGGATTAGCGCTAATCGTCTTTCGAACAACCGGGCCCAGGAAAACACAAAATCCAACTGAAAGTTTAAAGTTGTCGGTCACAATACAAGTTTTTTTGCAGTGAAAGAGGCATGTATACTAGCTAGCAGCTTACACTTTTTTCTTTTTTGTTGACTTCAGGTTTGGCATGAACCCTATTGCTGCCCTAGGCCTTATTGGTATGTTAATATGGTGAATACCATTTTGTCCTACTATACAGTTGATTATTTTTGTATTAATTTTATTCACAATAATTTCTGACATTTTTCATGGCTGAAAACTGGATTTGTAAACTTTTGGAGCAAAACAATGTTCAACAAACAGATAGGTTGCTCCACCTACTCTAATATAGACCTAATATAAATCTAATATTAATTATTATTAATGGTAAAAGATTAGGTATATGTTTGAAACTTGCAGCTAGGATAGTTCATAAATACTTGATGTGGTTAGTCTCTAGCTTTTTACAGACGTTTTGGTCCAAATGAGGACCTTAATGGATTCAGGTCCAAAAGAATGTTTGCACGTGTGATCTTTCATGTTCCAAAAGGGGCATAGTCCCATGCCATTTTCCCAGTCATACAAAATCTACTCTTTTAAATAACCAAAGTAACCCATCATGAATTCTAAAAATTAAGCTCCAATGCAGGGCAAACTATCACATGACTGATGAAAGCTTTTATAAGGGAATAAATGAATCTGTTTCCTGACAGTACTGAATTGGCAATGACTCTAAAGTTACCTAGTTAGTTTCTATTCATTCTTTTGTTTTATAAACACTGTTTTAAGGTAGCGAAATACAAGACACAAGAACCCTCAACTTGTTGCACAACATTGTTGCATTGCAGGTTTTTGATCGATGTTGCGCGTTTTTCACCTCGCGACCTCAACTTGTCACGCAACAAAAAATTGAGATCGCGAGGTAAAAAACGCACAACATTGATCAAAAACCTGCAATGCAACAATGTTGCACGACAAGTTGAGGGTTTTTGTCTCGTATTTCGCCGCCTTTAAGCCATACTGCACTGACACATTCAGAGCAGAGTTCCACTTGAAAAAAACTCAGCTATTGTGCAAAATATAATTCTTATTTTCTTAATGCTTTGTTGCTTGCATGTTCAAGGTTCAGGTTTGATGTGTTCTATCAATCCCAACATGAACCTACTGCTTGCAGCAGCTGTTGCTGGTGCACCTACCCCTGGACAGGACGACAAGGAACAGGACAGTGAAGATGAGAAGGAGAAAGAGGAAATCGCTCTTGATAAAGTTCTGGAAATGTGGAAAGAGTTTAACATCAAGGGTCAGTCTCATTGTTATTATTCCTAAATGAAACTGGGAAGTTCTGAATGTAGTATTTTTAAAGAAAAATACTAACTGGGTACAAGAAGGGAACTGAGCGTTGGTTTGCACTCACTAGACTGTGCAATATGTCAAATCTCAGTATAGTACTGACTTACATGATTCAGTGTAAGGGGAGGGGCTTAATAAGGGGGATCATTTAGTCTGAAAAGTTTTGGAGGACATGCAGCTTTAATGTTTCGCCATCAATATCATGACTGTTGCAAGTGTGACACAATTTAGATTTTCTTGACCCCCCCCCCCCCCACACACACACACACACACAGTATACATTGTGAATGTAGCCTTAGCTGTTGCTATAACTCCTACGACCCCATAACTCCTTCCTCCCTAGTTCTTTTGGAGAATTTCCACACAAGAAAAAGGGAATCTGAACTGTGACAGTAGCTCTTACTCCCAGACAATAAGTCAAATAATACTGAATGGGGATATTCTCTTTGAAGATAACAACAACAATGACAGTAAGAGTTCCAATGAAGAGGAGGAGTCCTTTGACTTTGAAGAAAAGAGTGAACACTTGGAAGAGTTTTCACAAGAGTTAAAGCAATATAGCTTGAAATCCTGGAATCCTAATGATATATTCACATTGATCACCAACCTAACAAAAGTTGATATCAAAGAATATGATGAATATGACTTTCTGACAAGTAAAATTATTGGGGATGCATTAAGGCTGTGGAAGCCAGATCCACACCATGCTGCATCTTTGATAATGATGATTGTTGAAAAATGTGAAGCTGATATGATGTCACTGATTCTTACAATTTGCAATGCACCAGAAAGAGTACATTCCTTGGAAAAACATATTGCATGCACTGTTCTCAAAGCACAGAAAAATGACCCAATGAAATGGAACTCCGAAGCTATAGGGATTCTGCTGCAGAAGATTGAAGAGAATGGGTTCAATGTTGATGCGATTGAGTTCTTCCACAGTATTGGGAAAGATATCAAAGATGCTGAAAAGTTGGGTGAGCTTGTCCATGACTATCTTGTTGCCACTGGTGAAAAAGATTCCTTTGACTGCAGGTGTAAGACTGCTGAGTGTCAATGTCCTGTTTTAGCAGATGAAGGAGTTGCATTCATTATCTTTGCTGGCCTACAGAGAAAACTTGAATGGAGTGATGAAGATAAAATCAAATTCTTCAAAACAGCAACAGATTCCCTCTGGAAACCAGAACTACTTGCAGAACTTGGTGAGTTGGTAAACATGACTACAATCAGTGATAAGTGAGTGATGTGTGTGAATGTTGGTAATGATACAGCACACTAATTTGGAATGTGAAATTTCTGCCATAACCATGACATAGCACTTGGAGGCATACACAAACTGGTCTTAACATGGTGATAAAAGGTGTAATGACAGGTGACAGTGGGTGTTACAATGGCCCGTGGAGGTACTCGGGCAAATGGGAAGATGGGAAGCCATTTTTGGGTTTGGAATTTTGAAATCTGACTTTTTTATTGTGTGAATTTTTGGGAAGACACTATTGGGGCAACAAATTCACCAAGGCCTTTTTGGGGTAGTAGCCTTATAAGTACCTTCTTTTTGGGAACGAGGCTATAAGCCTTTTTTGTGGCTGCTTCATGGGAAGATGCCCTTTTCTTGGGTCGTCTTAATTAGCTGCATTGGCCAGTTCATATTACTTTAGTTTCCTGTACACCTCCCCATCACTTTTGTACCTGTGTACCATACCCCCTGGGAATAATAGTGATAGTGATTCATTTGTTCACAACACTTTTTAATTTGAATAAAATCACTTAAAATATTAATTCTAGGTGAAACCTTTGGAGTAAAAGAGCCACTGAAGATTGCAACCCCAAGAAAGCTTAACCCCAACAAGAAAATCCAGGACATTTCAGAACAAGAGTCCCAGCTACTTAGAGAAGAAATCCAAAAGCATCAGACAAAATTATCCAGGAAATGCCAGGGTAAAGATTGCAACAACCAAAAAAAGAAGGACTGTGATAACATGATGTGTGGAAGGTGTTGTAGGAATAGTGGTAAAATATGTGAAGTACATGAGGATCCATGGGACGTGTATATCCCACAACAGTATGAGTCAAACTTTAAGTTCCACAAGGTTGAACCAGGTGTGTTCTTCACTAACAAGCAGAAGTTTGAGGAAATTACAAACACCCAAAAAAATGTAAGGAATTTTTTAACATTGAGTATTTCCCTTCCCCATACTCCAGTTTCGAGTTCTGTGTTGCTCAGCGTTAGCCTTGATTAGATGTGAGATACTCAAAGAAATCAAGCAAACCTCAGAGGAATTCTAGAGCATTTGCTTTGTTCATTTGTGTACATTCCATTTATTCCCAAGGGTTAATGACTTGAACACAAAGGAATATGTTATGCGGTATTGAGGCTAACGCTGAGCAAAATGAACTCAAAACTGGAGTATAGGTTATATTATATTCACGACAGACACCATAATGATTTTCATATTGTAATGCAAATTAGCCATGAGGTCTTCAAGGGAACAGATATTGGAACAAGAGACCATTTCCAAATGATCCACTTGTCCTTGATGCCAAATATCAAACTATCCAAATCAATATTATATCAACAACACAGTTGAGTAAGCACGTGACTAATCTGCATTTATACAATGTGAAAATCATCACGGCATCTATTGTCAATAAAAGTTATTGATTTATAAAACTTCATTCATTTACAACAATCCCATTCATTTCAATCTTTCGATCCTTCCTTCTCATTTCAATCTTTCGATCCTTCCTTCCTTCTCATTTCAATCTTTCGATCCTTCCTTCCTTCTCATTTCAATCTTTTGATCCTTCCTTCCTTCCTTCCTTCCTTCCTTCCTTCCTTCCTTCCTTCCTTCCTTCCTTCCTTCCTTCCTTCCTTCCTTCAGTCAGTCAGTCAATCAGTTGGTCGGTTGGTTCATTCAGTCAGTCAGTTGCCAACTTCAATGTGACACCAAAATACTACTTTTTGCTAGAGCTTTTCATTACCAATCTATTTGTCCTTGACAGGTATGCCGTGTAGGCTTTGACAATAATTTCTCAGTAATGGACCCTGATCTCATCAAGGTAGTTGACCTGTGGAGTGATCAATTGGTTGTACTGACCTTAGGATCTAGTGACACTGGGTGTGGTTCCCAACTCACTGATAAATCAGTCCAACACCTTGCTAACAAGTGCCCCAAACTGCGTAAACTAAAGCTAGAATCTACAACCGGAGTGACAGACACTGCAATGTGTGATATTATCAATAAATGCTGTCTGCTGGAGGAGCTTGATGTTACAGGCAATGACAAGATTAGTGGCAAACTAACGGACAAGTCACTGAAGATGTTGTTTGATGATGATGCCTTACCTGGCTTGAAGCAACTTTGTGTGACAGACCAAAGTGGCATTAGACATGACATTGTTTATAGACTGAGACGTCGACGCCCCAAACTGAAGATCATCGCTGGAGATACAGATAGTGATAGCTTTGCTCATTCTATGGTGTTGGCCATGATGGGGATGGATTATGGAGATGGACTCTACTAACTCTATAAATATTACTATCATGAAAAATCAAATTACCTACTGTAATGTTAATATATTGAACTACAATATGTTCAAAATTTCAAACAAAGAATCGTCCAAAGTGAACTCAATCAATCTACGTATATAGCAAATTAAGATTATGTAACTTAAGATTATAAATTACGAGTGCATGTTGTTACAAAATTAGTCAGGTTGACTTCAAATGTATTTTGCTCAAAATAATGCAAAGAAAAAAGCAAAAAATAAAGCTGTTAATTACATAAAATTGTCCAGACATTAATCTCGAACACTTGATAAAGCTTGAATTGCTTTATAGCGCGTAGAATTAACTTGCAAAGCTTAAATAGTTGGAAAAATAGGTATTCAAGTGATTTATTAGAGCAAAAAAGTCATCTTTGTTCAAAAGTACTTACATACCAAAGAGTGAAGTTGATGAATAATAAGTAACCTAAGTATTGGAAGTAGAAATATCGTAAGCTTATTTTGAAATTTCTCTAAGACAAGTTGTTACAACAATGGCGATATAACTGAAATGTCCAAAAGGTTTGAAATCCTTAGAAACTACACATTTAGTTTAAATGCAATCCTTGCTTTTGATATTTCCGTATTCTCGATCTTTAGAAACTCATTCTTGATATACTGCATAAACCACCGCTACAGCGTAGATATCAGGATTTGTAAAGACAGCGTCCACCCAATTATCGTGCTTGTCGTTCCACAAAAACCTGCTCGCAACCCTTACTCCTTGACCTTTCAGCTCTCCAATCGTCACCGTTGCTACGTACTTGAATCGCTTGAAACCCAAGAGTTTGACCCTTTCACAGATAGTATGCGATAATGATTTAGAGAGAACTCTGCATCTCACGGCGTCGTATTTGACCCCTTGAAGTGATTCCTCAAGTGTCTCGTCTAATATTTCTTGGACTTCGTGAACGTTAAAACGCTTGCCAGGCTCCATTTTGTACGTGTTCTCATACTGGACTTTCTGGTGAGGATGTTCAAGATGACTTGGTACTATACTAGGAATAGACACCATACTTGATCCTCTGTCTCTTGGGATGGGAAAACCGACTTCAAAAAGGCTGCCTCTTCGTCGGCCTTTGGCAGTTTGCGCTGTGCTCGAGTCGGTCATCGACGATTTTTGTTCATTTGACATCTTGAGGTCGGTTTCAACAACCAAAATCTGAAATGGATGTTTTTGATGATCTTCTACAAAGACAAAACAATTCGTTTTTGATAAACGCTCGATAATTTTTAGCCTTGAAAAAGGAAATAGTTTCAAACGTGAAAACGCGAAAATTGACAAATTTTCAACAGAGAAAACAACGTCATCTATTTCCCAGAAAGTATTGCGGGCGTCATGCTCGAAAGGAACTACTAGAAAACTGAGAAAACTGAAGAAAAAAGAAATGATCCTTTCATTTTTCTGCGTGTTATTTTTCTTTCCTCACTTTCTTTTCCTTTATTTCCTTTCCTTTTCTTGTTTCATTCTGAATCCGGGTTCTGAATTCGGCGTATTAACATGTTGTTTTATTTGTTTTGATGATCTTCCCATAATATGACGTTATATATTAACTTTGGTCACTAGATGCTAGTTAATAAGCATTGACCTACAATGTTTAATTGAATAACAAACTGTCATAGTAAAATGTTTCAGTACTCTCGATGGCGAGAAAGCCCATAGGCTCAGTAACTCTACTTGGCACTGATACGTGCGCCATTAATCTTTTTGGTACGTATAAAAGAGTATTTGGTTGCTAGAATGTCCAGTTAATGGAGTGTTTTTGATGTATATTCATTCTGGGTCAGTGTAAAAATGCGACAAATTTTACTTGACCCAACCAGTTGAGATTATATACTCAGTGTCTTTTTAAATACTTACTTGACTAGATGTATAGCTAGTAGGACCAGTAGCGCCCACGAGTTCTTAAGTGATCCGCTTCGTTTAAATATTTACAGCAGTGAAGGTGCAAATGTACCCCGGAAATGTCACTGAAGTGACTCCGATAGTTAATATATATCTTGTCACGCTAAGCTAAATTAAGCCGCGGTCTGCTTTCAGTGCTGATCTAGGATTTCTCCCCGGGGGGCCCTCCATTGTAAAAGGATCGGGTGTACTCGTCGTATCTCTTAGGGGTAAAAATCAGCGATTTGGTATCTTTTAGGGTGTTAAAATTGAAGTTTAGAGCTTTAGCATTTCCTGTGGTCTCTCTTAGGGTATCAAAAGAGCCCATCGCTTATATTATCTTGTTCTGAAGTGGAAGAAATTTGACCAACAAAAGTATGTTGATCGTCAAATTTTGTGTAATAATAATAATGTTCATTAGCTTGTTATCGCTGGTATCTCTTAGGGGTTAAAAAATCGTTTGGCCACGCCCTTTTAAAAAGACTTCCGGTATCTGTTAGGGCCGGTATTTTTTAAATTTCCGACGAGCATACCGGATCCTTTTACAATCGACCCCCCCCCCCCCCCCCCCGGGATTTCTCAATTGTTTTACAATTTCTAATCTTGGTTATACCTCAGTCTAAATGACGAACTAAGGCTATCAACGTCCTTGTATTTCTACCTTGTCGATACCTTGGGTTCTGGATGACACCTACGGTATTTCCCGCAAAACGTTGTCGGGCGAGAGGCTTCAAGCTGATTGGCGGGCGATCAAACTCTGACACGGTCTTTGAAAAATACCGCTCTTTTGAAATATTGAGAGTTTCACGCTCGAAAACGACAAAGGTAGATGGAAAATCTTAATTACTGTAATGATTCGAATAAAAGCCCTCCTTCCATAAAATCTTTATTAATAATCTTAATAATCACTCGGATTTCAGAGCAGCAAATATTATATACGTATACTGAGTGGGAGGGCCGGACGGTAAAATATTTGGCTCGAAGTTATGCCGTACGGACCTCGCGCGCAAATGACCAAGAGCCAAATATTTTTTTGTTATAAAAAGTGCTAATAAAACTCTCAAATACAAATAGAAATATAGCGCGCGGAAACGAGCAGGACTGCACGGGTCTTTACGACCCGCTCGAGCAAAGCCGTACGGCCCCGATCACGTCGTCTTTTCCAAAGGTTTATACGAGCGCGCGAGCGGGGAAATACGGGTCATATGATAAATGCGCTTGATTTACTGCATTTTTTGAAATATGCGCCCCACTATCAAATAAACGCCCCTCCGCTCTCCACATTTTCGTGAGAATGACGGTGTTTCCGTCTATGTGCAAGGTCACCTTGCACATAGGCGCGGAAATACGAGCAACAAAATCGTGCAAGTTGTCGCGCAACATTTGCTCGTATTACCGCCTCGCGCGCAACAAATGTTCGTTGTTGCACGAAGTAGAAGCACTGTCTACTAGTTGCAACAAAGAAAATTTGTTGCGCGCGGGGCGGTAATACGAGCAAATGTTGCGCGACAAGTTGCACGATTTTGTTGCTCGTATTTCCGCGCCTTACCGGTAAATGATTCTGCCGGTAAATGATTCACACACTAGTGTTGCAAAATCAACAGTAGAGTACTTCATACACGCTCTAGTACATGTGATTCCTATTTACTTTTTAAAAAACAATCCTTGTCTCCCCGATTAGTGGGGTATACACTACAGTCAGAACAGTGCTTTTGATTTGTTCAAATAACAGTAAAACAAAACAAAGAACTAATCCACACATTTGTTTTTGTTATTTGAACAAATCACAAGCTTCGTTCTAATGGTGATGGTGGTCGACCCCGATTAGTAGAGTTAGTAGAGTACCAGTGCCCGGCTAGAAGATTATTGAGACGTTAATAAAGTTATTGTTATTATTACTATTATTAGAAAAGTGAGATTTTCTAAAAAAAATAGAATAAGCCCCCCTCTCGAATACTCTTCTCTGCAAATAGTTCTTATCAATTTTTATCAAGTATGGTGCGCGTGTCATATATAACCGACTTTATTATTAGACTCTCAAGATTTTACAGTAAATTCCTTTGAGATTTGTGAATCTGTTCGTGAACAAAAGCTACTCGAAACGGTTTCTGGTGTAGAAAGGGGAAGCAAACTGTTACTTGGCTGACTACTAACAAATGGAACATCTTTTTCCGTGCTCCCGCCATTCTGTAATACATTACGCAGGAAGTGACGAGAGCACGAAAAAATGTAATGAGAGCACGAGCCGTACGCGAGTGATCTCCACACTTCTTGAGTGCTCTCGGCACTTCCTAAGTGCTGTATTAATGAACGGAGCACGGAAAAAGATGTTCTATTAATCTGTTTATATGTTTTATATTTATAAATTATATATTTTGAAGTAAATATTCAAGGAAAAAAGTTCGATTTTCGTACAAAAAAGGCGCGCGGTCGAGCTCCGCTGCTGACATCCGAACTGTGCTCCGTTCTCTGATAAAGCACAGCTTTCAGACAATCGGAGCGCGCGCATCGACAAGGGTATATAACAAGCTAAACTAAACAGGTTTAAGTTTTTCAGTTTGTCTATTACGCTTTCCAATCACGGGGATGCTCCGCCCACACTCTCGACCCCTTACCCTTTAATACTGATACCAAATTTCGGCAAAAAAAGTACCCCTTTAATATACCAAATTTCGGCAAAAAAGGTACCCCTATAATATACCTTTGACGAAAAAAGGTGCCCCTTTAATATACCAAATTTCGGACCAAAAAGCGTCCTCGGAGACCCAGGGCGTCAGGGAGGGGGGAGGGGAGCGGAGGGGAAAGGAAAGAGGGGAAAAGGACGCCCTTGGGCTTTTGACTACCCCTAACTTGTCTTGAGGCCAAAATTAATCCAATTAGATGGTCTAACGTAAACAAAGTTCAAATGACAAAAATATCTGGCTCATTTCAATTATCGCTTTGATATAGTCGGACAGTTGCTCAACCATATCCTGCGAGAAGTTCCTCAAATACATCTTGTTTCACCAAGGTCTTTGAAATTTATCTATATTTTTCACTCTAAACTCATTGCTATTGCAAAATACATGAAAGAGATTACGTATTTATTGATTAAAAGTCGCGGTCAGCTGGAAACATGGTTCTTTTCAAACTAAACGTGACAGCTTGTATTGTTAAAGCCGTGGCGATGCGTGGGGTCAACTTGTTTACTGGTAATTTTAGATGATTTTAATCTAATGGCACAAACGCTTCTGATTGGCCTCATTGTAATTAAATTATAATGAGGCCAATCAGAGCCTTTGTTGATGTTCGGCCTCAAGACAAGTTAGGGGCTTTTTAGCGTTTTTATACCTTTGCTGTTAACGGGTTCTTTCTCCATTTTGAAAAACTAGGCCGCTATGTGTACATGCATATACCCTTTGGTAAAATTGCAAATTCCCTACCCTTTTCTATACCTCTGTCCTCAAAAAGGTACCCCTTTCGGGCGGAGCATCCCCGTATAGCAAATAGCAAATATATGGGAGTGTCAAGGTGTCTCCACCTTGCTAGGATTTTTAATCAAATACGTGTTTACTTTGTTTAGTTTTGGGATGCGCACGTAGGTATGAGCAACTAATTTTTCACCTTATTTATTAGAGCCCGCGATGTTTGTGTACAGCGATAGACCAATACACTTGGTGTAGCATACACGAAGTACTTACCTCAAGACGGTTGCAGGTTTTGTTGGTTTGCCTCGAGTATAGTAGTGCAAAGATGCATTGTTTAACCACAAATGGCACTGAAAACAGTTCGTTCTACTTACCATTAGTTTACTGGAGAGTATAAATCTAAAGATAAACAGAGACAGGTTTGAAATCCATCTGTTATTTTGTTAGATCATAAGGCGGGACATTTGAATCGTGATCAAGATGGCTGCGATGATTGAAACCGTAAAACAACGACAACGTAACTCAACTGACTTTGGATTTTACTACGAGAACCTTTGCGCACTACAGAACTCTTGTCCTTTAGGGAACTATAACGGCAAACTTGGATGAACACATCATAGACTGTAATGCCGATAGGATTCGACAAAATGACTGGACTCCGATATGGAACGCTTTGAGGATCAATAAAACCATTCAGAGAATTGCAGTCAGGAGTTTTTGGCAACAGACACTTTTTCCTGAAAATCCCGACTTTTTTTTTAAAATCCCGACCCAACATCACGTGATCTATATCTAGTTGTATAGGTGGTTGGCGCGTTGGTAATGGTATTGTGGGTGTTCTTGGGGTTGGAGATTTTTTGTTGTCGTTTTCAATTAGAGTCTGGGAGGCAGTGTTGGTAATGGTGGTGAGGGTTGTAATATTTGAGATTGTGTTGTGTTGGTTTATGTTTGATGGGTGCAGAATTAGCCAATTTCATACCGTGAGGACTGGGAATGAGTTCCCTAAATTTTGATAATGTCAACACAAGACTCACCTAGAACGAAAGAGCATATCGAGCTTTGCAAAATCCCTAATATTGGTGTTAATTGGTTAAATATTGAACGTTTTACTGCCGTTCTAATATGGTAGACTTTACAAAGAAATGTATGATTTCAAATTCGATTACAAATATCGGACAATTTGTCCCTACAACCATACATTTCTTTGTAAATTCTACCATATTAGAACGGCTGTAAAACGTTCAATATTGAACCAATGAACACCAAACTTCGGGATTTTGCAAAGCTCGATATGCTCTTTTTTCTAGGTGAGTCTTGTGTTGACATTATCAAAGTTTAAGGGACTCGTACCCAGTCTTCACGGTATGAAAGTGGCTAATTGGTATTTAACTGAAGTTAAGGTGACCCACACCTATTTATCTGGTTGACAGGTCTAAATTTCAGTTGCATCTTTCAGCATCTAACCTTTGCCGATTTCTACTATTTTAGCGGGTACTGATTCCTCAATCAGCAAATTATGTGGAAATTTGAAATTTGTGTTTTTACAAATTAAGTGGTATCTATAGAAATATTGCCAATCTTGAAAAATATAATCCCTTTATTAATAATTGTAACCAGCATTTAGCAATAATGTGACATTTGATTATATCAAATACAATATACTATTTTGTTCAATTTTAGAATTCTCAGAGCAAAGGCTACTGGCATTAAAAAAGAAAGCTCCACCAATAAGAAGCAAAGACACAACTTATAAGCTATGCAGGTATAATATTAGTCTCTTTTGCAGCCATACTTATAAATAATTTATTCTATACTCAAATACATGTTTGGCTGCTCAATTACTCTTCACTTCATGGCCATTCATAACATTGCTTGATGAAACAAAACACAGATGCAAGGAAGAAATAAATTAATTAGAGCACAAACACATCCACAGCAAGTTTAGAGGCAACATCGTCTTAAATTTAAGTTCACAAAGTTATGTAGAATGCTCTGATTGTGATGATATTTGTCATGATTAGGTAGTTACCACTGTGTGCAAAACTATGCGTCCCACCAGACTAAAGTCTCGATTGGGAATTTGGTCAATAGGCTACCAAATATTCAGACCGAGACGGAGTTTTCTATACAATGTCTGTACACTTTGCTGGCTTCCCGGTAGCCTATTGACCAAATCCCAATTGAGACTTTAGTCTGGCTAGACATGTAATTATGCACACGGTGGTAATTGAGGAAATCCTTGCATTCAATATAGTATTGGTGCCATCAAAAAATGTTGTATGATCAAAACGATGCATTCCAGTGAAAACTCCAACTAAATTGGATAAATGGTTCAAAAGTTATTACTGATTAAAGAAATTCAGATTTCCTGCCAAAAGTGAAAGAAATGACCATGTATGATAAAAAAATCACCATATATGATCAAACTTTAGGGGTATTTTAACGACTAACACTGTAATAAAAGTCAGATGGAAACAAAGCGAATGATGCATTACTTGTAAAACAAATTTGTAGTTTTTTTGGAAATACTATATTTTTATGAATCTTTAGAGGTGTCAGTGACGTCATTCACTCAACCCTAACATTCAGTTCCATACATTTCTTTATATTTTGTGATCAGAATATCTCAATCTAATTGTTCTGCAATGGAGAAAACTAGCCAAAAATCAATCTTAAGCACAAACAATAAATATAATGTGGTACAAGTGGTACATACATGTACATTGTGTGTAACTACAGTGCAACCAGTGACCCCTATTAAGCGGCTACCTGGAATGGGTAAGTGGCCACTTAACAGGAGTTGGGTGCTTTATAGGGGTTATATTTACAGTATAACACAGATTCCATAAGAACTTTGATAACTTAACAGTAAATAAGGGGTAGCCATTAATAGGTGGCATAGCGGTAGGTATAAACTAAACACTTCTATTTTATAGAGCTCTAAAGGAATGCCTTTGTGTGACAGAAAATCTCACATGTCTTGTACTTCAAGGAATTCCATTGAGAGAAAAGGACCTATTTTGTATTGCTAAGGTATGTAAGCCTGAAGATGAACAGCACTAATGCCAAGAAACAACAACAAAACCTCTAAGTCTTGTACTCATCATTTACCTGGTCAGTATTGTAAACTGTGAGTCCTCAATTTGTTTTATTGTTGTTTTTTACTATTTGTATGGCTCATGTGCTGTTTATGTCTCTGGCAGTGGAAAGCCTGACCCATAAACCCTAAGTACAATGTCCTTGACTATAGATGAGATGAGAATACACTTTTACATGATTGTATACATTGCATTTTATACATTTAATATAAGCTTATTATGTCAACTTGTAATTACTGTCATTGTTGAAGTGCAACCTGTGAAGCTGAAGTATCGTTTAGAAACTTGCATTCAGATGGAAATCAATCAAATCCCAAGAAAAAATGCCTTGATTTTATGACAAAAGTCAATTCTAAATATAAAGTTTATATTTATCTAAACTTTCCTTGCAAATTCAAGGCATTTTTCTTGGGAATTGCTATTTGTATCAATCAAGTGATTTGATTGACATCCATGTGAATGCTAGTTTCGAATGGAGACTTTGACCTTCACAGGTCACACTTCAACAATAATGGTAGTAAATGGTTATAAACATAAATACCATATAATGTACTTGCAGGGGATAACAAAGAACCAAACACTACAGCAGTTATCTCTTGAGTTTTGTCAAATTGGAGATAGAGGACTAGAAGGTGATATTAGTAATTTCAATTTCAATCATATACCTGGTTTTATTTCCTGGATATGTTAGACCAAGACAACCTCTGGCATAAAAAAGTGAATCTATACAACATGATAGTTTAATTTTCAATCTCACTGTTTAACTCTGGCTTATTAGTTCTTTTAAATCAAATGCTCCCTGTGGAGAACTTGTGTATTTAAAGCAGTTTTTACCACAGGCAGCCCAGGCTCAACTGCTGTACACTATCTTATGGCGGCTTTGCGATCAAAAATGAAGGCTATGGGTTAAAATCTCGATGGATTCGCTTAACTTTTTTATCCTCTGTTTAAAAAATGCACAGTCAGAAGTTTTGGTCTGATCTCAGACCTTCATCTGATGCCTGTACAATGTAAATATGCTATCATATCAGGTACATGTAGATGACTTATAATTTGTTTGTCTGTTCATTAGTGTTATCTAATGCTATTAAGGGGTCACGATCAATTGTGTCTGTGAATTTTACTGGTTGTTCCTTGTCTTGGAGAGGAGCTGAAACACTTGCAAAGATAATCAAGGTACAGTTAAACCTCCACAAAGGAGTTGCTCATGCTAAGTCACAGAACTTCTTTACACTATAAATTCTTGACTTCCTATAAATTGACAACACTACCATTAAATTTGTTTTATTATTTTAGAATTAATAAAATATCAGAATGTAGCTATATTTTATTTTTTTAAACTGTTTTGCCACGCGACATCACTGTGACATTTTAAATTTAAATCCAACAAAAACAAAAATATAATATTTGAAAAGAGAACACCAAAGTTAGCAAAACTTGAAGTTTTGAAGTAGTTTTCATTGATGAATAGTGCCAAAGTTATAGGCAAGCCGAAGTTGGCGTTTTTTCTGTAGAAACATTTGATGGTGGGCAATGTACGCATGAGTGGTAGTGAGTGTGAAGTCATCATCACTAAAATGCACTCTGGGAGGAGTGTCAATTAAAAATGATATATTTTTAATCGAATCCATGTACATCAAAAACCTAATTGTGTTTACTTAATAATCCTGGCAATGATTGTATAGTCGTGTAGCTGTAAATCTCTCTCCATGTAAACACTCACAATTCAAAAGCAACACCAAAACCAGTCCTGTATATGAAGTCATGATTCACGATTCAATAAAGTTGCAGTATAGTCAAAACTACATACACATATATACCATTGAAATGTTTCCTGACTGCTCAGACTATACATTATGAAATCTACTTATGATTAAATAATGTGTTGTAGTTTCAAGCAACAAGAAGACATGGTGCAGCCTGGCAAGACAGCCTTCGATATCGGCGACCAGACTTGGATAGAATGTCAGGTCTTAGAAGAATAACAGTCTGTAAAAATCCTTTAATCAATGATAAAGGTGTGGAGTTTATTGCTGAAGCACTGAAAGATGATTTATGGGTTAAAGGTCAGTACAAATAAAATGTTATCTTGTGTCTCTGTATACTGTGACTGTAAGAAGAGGCTCAGTGATAAAATTGATAGCATGTGAAATGCAAGCCTATACTAGGAACAGAAAGCCTACTGACATCTAGAGCTTGATATTCACCAATGTTTTCATCCTATTGTAGCTCTAGATCTACAGCAGTGTGGTATTTCTACTGAGGGAGCATTAGCATTTCAGTCTGTTCTTAAATTTAACACTACAATTACAGTACTGGATCTCAGACTCAATCCACTTATAGGTAAATTACATGATCTGCTTAGAAAATAATGATATTAAACTATTACTAATAAACCCAACCTCTTGTGGTGGGTGATATCCTTGAACTTAGAAAAACGCATTCCCTCAAATTCTTTAATTAGTTATTTTGTATACTGTGCACTCACGCGGTTTCACCAACCCCCTGAAGGCCCACGCATAATTCAACACTTCCTGCTACATTTGCTGTAAATCACAACACAGGTGCACTGTGTCAGTCTACCCCAGAAATGTTGCAAGAGTAGAACTCAATTAAAAACCTGCAATAATTGCAGTTAATTATTAACTGTTGCTTGCAACATTATGCACAACATTGCAGCCTGGGTGGTCACATGGTGAAGGAAATGCATGTTACACAATGTGCCATAAAACAAGGAATTTGCTTTAACTTCTTAGGGCTTTTACAACAAGTGCTCTTCAATTAGAAAAACTAAACTTTTTTTGGTTAAATTGCTAAGCTGCAGGTTTTATCTATGAAAAAACAAAAAGATTTACAAATGGAAAAAATTCCTGACCACTATTTTGGATTGGCTCATTTTTGTATAATAAATGATGCCCTGTTTTATGTCATCTCATATGCATTATGAGATGTGAAATTTTTATATCTTGGGATACCTTGAGTCAAATCAGTAGATATGAAAATATTTTCACTATGCTCTCTAACAACAATTTTAAGAATAATAAACATTCCTCATAGGGGACTTTAAAACCAGTAACTATTATCTACTCTTCCCTTTTGATTTTTGTTATTAAATGCAGTGACTTGTATTTAAGGTTCAAAAGCATTTAGCATTGTCTAATTGAATGTGTATTATACTTCTTAATAGACCGCCATGTTATGTCAGCCCTAATGGAACAGATTATAATCAATTCTGATGAACAGGAGACTGAGGTAACTTACTTCAAAAGTTAGAAGTAACTCTACATTAATTTAAAGTATATCATGGCTGAGTGTTTGGAGGTGGCAATAACCCAGGGTTAAATAAGCTAGAAAACTATTAATTTTCACCCTGGCTTAGTTTAGGCTAATCCATGCACTTTTGAACAACCTGTGCCAGGATTGTAGGAAGTAACCTATGGTCTCTGGGCATTAGTTGGTTCAATAAACCCGTTGTCATGTTATGATGTAGGGATTACTACAAATACCAATGACACATACTACAATCCAGGTTAATCCCTGAGATTGTCAAATTAGCTGTTATGCCATTAAGCAGACAAAACCTATGTTTATTCAAAATGAGATTTCAAGGCTTCTGGAAATTGCTCCAGGCTTTACTGTGTTTGCTGTTATAAAATCCATTCAAATCTCTTTTTTGAAATTAATGCTGTTGGTTGTATTTCTTGTGCAGTATCCTTGGATTGTTATTGAGGAACCCAAGCCAGGTAGAATACGACCATTAAAGAAAGGAATTAAAAGCGTTAGCAGACCACGGACAGTATCTACTGCATATGGACGCAAGACAACCAGGTAGGCATCTTTCTGTAGTAGATTCTAACTCTATTCATTGAACTGAATGCAATACTCTTTACACTGTAATTAAGCTAGTACACTGGGACATTCCTCTGCTTTTGTGTTGACCCAAAAAGCACATGTAGTGGTATTGTCTACAGATTTATCCATTACCTTGCCAGGGGGGACTCCATTATGATAAGGATTGGGTATGCTTGTTGTTTTAGGGGTAAAAAATCCCCCCCTCCCCCTGGGTTACTTTTTTTGGTGATCTATTCTGTAAGATTAGAAGGAAAATTGTGGCAGTGGCAAATATATATACATGTATTCATTTGTTGAATGATGGATCTCAAAAACATTTTGGCACAAACTATTCAGTTTTATGTGAGACATTTCATCCTGATGCCTTTTCCTTGTGTTAAATACATCATGATCACATGACAGATCAAAAGAATGTGTTTTTCTTAAGGATTTGGATTCTTTTCTAATAAAAATTGATTTTATTATTCCTGCCCAACAACAACATGGCCACTTTTATTGATATAACTGTGTGAACCTCTATAGGTTACTGTATTTTTGTAAAACTTGTCTCTCAACAGGAGTGGTTCCCAGGGCCCTAGAAGCAAAAGTGCTGGGTCCCCAGCAGTAAGAGCAACCAAAAAGCCTGGTGTTGGGTTTGTACCATGGAGAACTGCTGCAAGGGTTGGAAAAAACAGGTGACTGCAAGTCACTGCTGATTGATTTTGTAGTACAGATAGCAGGGTAGAAAAACACTCATGACTAATAGGCAAACATGTTATCATGAGTTCAATTTTTTGTATAAGCCTCTAAAATAAATGCTGATCAGAGATATAATGTCCTGTGCTTTGAGAGAAGTGGCATTTTGAAAAGCTGAAAAACTGTAAGAAAAAACCCTTGTGGCATGGTAGAGAACAACATATCAAACAAACTCAGTTCACATATGATCCAGCACCCAAGCTGAGACTCGAATCAGGACCACATCAGTGAATGTCCAGTGCTCTCACCACTAGGCCAACCATGCCATGGTGTCTTTCATGTGGGTTGCCTGTATTTTTACTATTGGGTCTCTTGTTTTATCAAAATGTGAGGTTTCTAAGCCATTTTCAAGATGGTGGACAATGTGATGAGTTCCATGGCTACAATATCTAGGGAAGTTTTGGTTCAAATTTTGACAGTTGAGGTTCTAAATGGCAGGAAAATTAAATGAGTTGAATTTCTTGAAAGTGACACTTTCCTTTTCTTTTCTTTTCTTTTCTTTTCTTTTCTTTTCTTTTCTTTTCTTTTCTTTTCTTTTCTTTTCTTTTCTTTTCTTTTCTTTTTTTTCAATATTTTTAGCTGTCACGTCACTTGTACAAGGGTGACTACACTTGATTTTCACTGTTTGTTGGTGAAAGTTGCGTCGCTTGTGCAAGCAAAAGATTGCTCATGTACCTGCAGCTTTAATCTGAATAATGTTATGGAGATTTGCTGTATATTAATTATCTTACATTCACAGTTCTGCTGCAGAAAATAATTGTAAATATTGTGCTTTTGTTTCTTTCATTTTAACATGTTTTCTTTCTTTCAATATTTTAGGCACAAACTGGATACCAAAACTGATGAAAATCAACCTTACAAAGTCAAAACAGTGAGTTCACCATATCTTAAGCATCCCCTTAAATACTACATTGCTAATTGGTGTCACATTTGCTTTACAGAAAAAGAAAAAGAAACAACCTGAATTTGAGGAACCAAGAGCAATCAGTTCTCCTGTTGAAAGTGAAAATGATCATGAAATCACCACACCCAACCATCGACACTATGATTCAGGTAGGACCACACCCAGCCATTAACACTATGATTCAGGTAGGACCACACCCAGCCATTGACAATATGATTCAGGTAGGACCACACCCAGCCATTAACAACTCATTCAATTGTGTAAGTTTACAGACATATTTGACAACTTTTTCTTTTTAGCAGATGAAGCAAGAAGTTTTGACGAAAATCCAAGAGAATTAAAGGTAATGTGTTTTCTGTGCTATTCTTGTGTCTATACTTTTAGAGCAGCTTAGATATTAGCCTTAAAATACACCAACACACATTATGTGAGTGTGTCTCAGCCGCCTCATTTCACAGTATATGGTGTAACAGGATTGTATTTGCAGTCTTCTAAGAAATATGTATTTTCTCAACAAACAGCTATTTGCTTTGAGTAGGATAAATACTCCAGATGTAAATGATATTTTTAGTTGTATGAAAAAAAATGTTTGCTCATTGTTGATTTGTAGATAGAAGTTGAGTTTTTGCGACGTCGTCTTGATGATGAAAGCAAAGCCAGATCATCAGCAGACACGAGAGTCTTGGAGGTAAAAGCTTCAATTTAAAATGTAAAAAAATGTTGAAAAAGTTTTTAACTCACATGTCAAGTGTTTGACTTGTGTTGGTTACACCTGTAGTACACAGGTGTGAATGTGGTTTAATGCACCTGTCAATGTTAAGCCCCAAGGGGGAGAGGGGACAATTGACATTATATACTCCCCAGGGAGGGTAATTTGACATGGCCATCATCTTGAAAAAATCAAGAAATCATATAGGTTTGGGGAGAGAATTTGACTTTGATTTCATGAATATGCCAAAATCCCTTGGGTTTGCCCACTTCCACCCTGGTGCTCAACATTGATGAGTCCATAAAATACACACATAGATTATGTGTCTGACCTCACCAATTGGTCAAAGTTTATAATTTCTTTTTAAAGCAATGTCAATGCTTGACATGTCCTTGTTGTCACTTAGAAATGGTAGAGATTTTTTCCTTTGTAATTTGCAAATTTGTGCAGGGCAAATTTCATTTAATATGGTACTAAGCTGGGTATATGGGACTAGTAGTCATATTTTTTCAGTCTTTCTGCTGTGATACCATTCAGTGCGCATTATGTTTTAGTTACAAGTTGAAAACAGAAGACTTCAACAAGAGTTAAGATTACTTCAAGTTAAACAAAGAACATCCATTGGCAAGGTATGTACAGCTATCACCTGATTAGAACCTCCACTATTCTCACATATTATTTTGCTGCCATTGTGTATAGGTAACGTCTTTGCATCTTGTTAGACTTCCACTAGTGACATAAGCATGAGAACAAGCAACATACACAAACTCAGTAATGTACTGCTCATTAGTGCTCAGTGCTTGTCTTTTCACTAGTGACATAAGCATAAGCACAAGCAACGTACACAGACTCAGTAATGTACTGCGCATTAGCAGTGCTTGTCTTTTCACTAGTGACATAAGCATGAGAACAAGCAACATACACAGACTCAGTAATGTACTGCTCATTAGTGCTCAGTGCTTGTCTTTTCACTAGTGACATAAGCATAAGCACAAGCAACGTACACAGACTCAGTAATGTACTGCGCATTAGCAGTGCTTGTCTTTTCACCAGTGACATAAGCATGAGAACAAGCAACATACACAGACTCAGTAATGTACTGCTCATTAGTGCTCAGTGCTTGTCTTTTCACTAGTGACATAAGCATAAGCACAAGCAACGTACACAGACTCAGTAATGTACTGCTCATTAGCAGTGCTTGTCTTTTCACTAGTGACATAAGCATAAGTACAAGCAACATACACAGACTCAGTAATGTACTGCTCATTAGCAGTGCTTGTCTTTTCACTAGTGACATAAGCATACGGACAAGCAACATACACAGACTCAGTAATGTACTGCTCATTAGCAGTGCTTATCTTTTCACTAGTGACATAATCATAAGCACAAGCAACATACACAGACTCAGTAATGTACTGCTCGGTAGCAGTGCTTGTCTTTTTTCTTACTTATGCGATAAATGGTATGTCTTCCTATGATGTTTGCCCTTGTGCTTAGGCGCTTAGTGTGAACATTTGTTTGTTCTGTTTTCGCCAAAGCATAACGCAGCAATCTTGGGTGTGTGTGAGCTGCCATCCTATTACAACTACCAACAATGTTTGTTGTGAGCGTTTACGCAAGATTTTAGTTCTTGTGGTGAAATGTTGCATTTTGTTACAGAATCCGTTAGGGACGTCAACTACTGATGAGACAGGACGAGTAAAGGGTAAGGCGCAGCAATCTGTTGTCTCACTGGAAACGGGATTGTTGTTGTTGTTGTTGTTGTTGTTGTTGTTGCTGCTGCTGCTGCATTGCCTCGAGAGGGAAATGTATACAGTGTATCATGTTTGGCAACAGTGGCGGTAACGATGTCTCGCAAAAATAAAAGATGTTTAGAACGTTTGAACTTTCGTCTGCACAATTGTGCACACCGCACGCCTCGTATCGAATGTTCCAAAGTGATGATAAACTCTGCAATTTATTTCTTTTATGGATAGGCAGTGTACAGAATCAGATACACGAAAAATGGAATGTATTTGTTTCTCATTATGCAGTATTTATCAAAATATATCAATCTGAGCTTGCGAAATGTATACTTAAACGTCATCTGTGCATCTGTACTTCGATTACACACGGTTCCAAACCAATGAGAGCGCTCGTATTATACCAATTATTTTATAATGTACGTTTAGGACTAAATGGCAGAACATTGTTGGATGATGATCGATTCCTGGAAAGTATAGAAGCATCATTTAAACAATTCTATCAATTCCTTGATCTACTCAAAGGCAAAGGGTGAGTATCTAAATGACCTCATGCAGGGTTCTCAATGACCTTGAAAAGTCAGGGAATTATTAAGATTGTTAAAGGTTAAGGAATTGTCAGGAACTTTTTTTGATCTGGTCAGGGAAATGAATGTCATGTTTGTGTTAGGAAGTCAATCAGCTTAGCCTGCCTAAAGCGTTTGATGTCGTTCATATCGATGAACCAGAAATTGTTCTAAATTTGTGTTCTGTGAAAAAAGTCAGTAAAAATGAATTGAATAGAGAAAAGGAATTCTATTTTACCGAGGAAATGGGAACCACGGGAGACTTCAATGAAAGCTTCAACTTGTGATTTACAAGAGTAGCTATTGTTTTAGCTGCCAAGAACTACACTTGTAAATTACAGCTGTAAAAGTTTTATTGAAGTCACCCCATGTCTTTACTTTGATGTTTCCATTTCAAACTACGTGCTATTCCTTTGAGAACGTTTTCTCTCGTGCGTAATGTATCGATGTCGTGCCCCAGTAGAGCAAAGCTGGCGTACCAAATGGATTTCGTGAATGTCCGTCGTAAACATGTAGCAATAACAACTTTATTTTATCAATATTTGGCCTTTGTAATTATCTATCCATTTGTTTCTTTATCAGATATGGTGACTTGGTTCGTGCACTACAAGAAAACGGTTTTCCTGTCTCGCCCCAAGGCCTCATTCCTCCCACAGACTCGACATTACGTGACGATCTCCATAGCAACAATTTATAAATGATCAAAAACGAAGAGTCTTCTTAGAATTCTGCGGGGGCTCCATGAAAGGCCGACTACTGTTAAAGGGGCTATCAGATGACAAGGATATCAAAAGGTATTCTAGAAAAGCCTGACTAAAAACAACAAGCACCACTACTTGACGTCATCACAGGAAAACCAATGACATTTCTCATTTATCGGCTTTATCAGTTTTTATCCATTGTGAATTCAAAATCAGCACTCTTTTCTACATAGAATATGTCACAATGATTAATGTCATCTGACAGTCCCTTTAAATTGGATATCACGCCTAGCTCCAAGTTAACAGTATCTATTCTACAGTATGTGAATATATGACTGACTTAGTTGTCAAGGGTTTATGATAATTAGTTGACATCATCTCAGAAATTTGCAATATTTGGTTTACGCTTTAGACGTCGCTTTATACTGATATCCAATAATACACTCAAGATATCGTTTATATATAAACAAAATAAAACTTTTGATGTGTTAAAAAGATATCTCATTTAGCTTTTGTTAAATGAGATATTTTTATGTCTTTTTGATTATCAAATAATTCCTGAGATGATGTCATCTAATTACCATATACCCTTGATATGTAACGGACAGACAGCTCAAATGAGGAAATATTGCACCAGTCATATATTCACATACTGTGGAATGGATACTGCTAACTTGGAGTTGGGTGTGATATCCTCATATCCAGGTAAAAATGAACGCTTCTTGAGGTTTAATCCACAATATACTCTAATCGCGTTTTGAAGAACTCAAGACTTGGCCCTCGTTTTTCCGAGAACTAACAGCCGTTTTCGCCTTTTTAAGGGCCAGTACCTTTTCCCCCTATATTTTAGAAAGCATGTTACATACTACTTTACGAGCAGTACGAGCTCTTTGTGGTCTGGAAAACTACAGCATTGACTTTACCGGCCTACGCAAACGTTCCCAACAATGTTGGCCAACTCCCATCAGCATTGGCTCCAATAGGTTAAATGCGTTTGACCACCGCTTTGAGCCAACAACGGCCCCTCCAAATATTCTTCTGTTATCAACAAAGCGTAACAGGTCGGTTTGAACTACCGACCAACAACTGTTGTTTGGCGCGTGGCTTAAGACGAACAACAACAACGCAGTGATGCCATGCGACATTTAATTTGTTTCTCTGTTTCTTCATGTTTATAGACAGATATATTTACGATATTTATAATAAAATGCCATTGTTAATTTATTTCATCGCAGCTGGTACAAATGACATCCTCGTACCCAGGAAGTGGCTCAGGGTACGAGTATGAGGCAGAATATGAGGGGGTGGAACAACGTATTCAAACTCCACACCGCATCAAAATGTAACACGCATGCGCGCCTTATGAAACGCCTCCCCAATGAAAACATTCGGCACTGAAACAAACATAACTTTGTTAGTGAAACTCAAGCTACAGTAATCAGGTTATGGACTTTGTAGTCGTTGCCTGCCTTTTCCACCCAGTACTTTCCTGTTTCCACCCTCGGCTTTTATCCGTATACATTCCTCGAGCCTGCTGCCCTGCAGTCTTCCCATGTGCTCTTCAACAGCATAGCAAACCGCCTATTGCCCTCGGGATGTATATGGCTAAAAGCCTCGGTGCAGTAATTCGGCAGTTTGTTAATATAAGTTGTTGAAGAGCACATGGAAGGCCTGCAAAATCATACTTTCACTTAGCTACTGTCACATCCCGATGTGACGCCGGCTACCTTTGAGTTGGACTTCGAATTTTCATAAATCAACAAA
This sequence comes from Telmatactis stephensoni, assembly GCA_029948255.1. NCBI lineage: Eukaryota > Metazoa > Cnidaria > Anthozoa > Actiniaria > Isophelliidae > Telmatactis > Telmatactis stephensoni. The sequence goes on from JALIZF010001929.1 coordinate 911,710, forward strand.
GTGCGCATGTGCAGATGTAAGCCAAAAGAATTGGCGTGGTCGCGTTTACTCTAAAACATCTCCAGCAAAAGTCGACAACGACCCAGATGGCACGCGATCAAAAAGCGAACTTGTAGTTGTAGTCGTAATCCAGGCTGAAGTTTAAGGTTTGTTCAACAAGAGTAGAAATACAGAAGTTACGTAACACACCTGCATAATTATGCCTAGGCGATGTGTTAATAATTACAAACTTGAATACAATATATAGAAATGTTTTGGTCACCAGCATAATTATTCCTTGGCGATATGTTTATACAATAATTACATACTTCAATACAATATATAGAAATGTTTTGGACACCTGCAGTTGATTATACGCGCAGTCTCGACCAAGAAAGAGAATGAGAGGTGTGTTGCTGGAAACAGGTTAAATTTCAGATTCTTGTTCTATCATTTCAGTCAGTTCTAACGAATTGTTCGAGTTTTCGGAACACATCGCTTTTCGTTGTTGTCTTTTGCGTACATTAGCCGTACCGTTAATTTTCCTGTTTCTTCCAACACTTGTTCTTCCGTGAATGCTGCCATTGACCGAGTACGTCATGCTTCTTCTACTCGGAAAATGCCGATGCATAACGTTAGCAGGGACCCGAGACACTGCTGATTGAGTTGTGGAGCGTCTCGGCTGCTGTACGCGCGTGCGTGCTTGAATGTAATAGTAAGAAAAGTTACTTCCGATTACGGAGACCGGAAGTGCTACTATGACGACACCACAAATAGCACACAATGCGCCTATGAATTTACCCAACTTGGTAATGGGGCACACGTCACCGTAGCCGACTGTGGTGACTGTAATGATAGCCCACCAAAAGGATTCTGGGATGCTTTGGAAGTTTTTGGAATTTTGATCTTTTTCAGCGAAGTAAATCATACTGGAGAAAAGGATTATGGGTACTAGTAAGCTGACAAAGACCAGGAACAACTCGTTCTTACTGGAAATAAGAGCACGGAAGAGAATCTGGAACGAGAATGAAAGGCTGAAGACCTTGAAGATCCTCAGAGTTCTCATCAGAATTAGCCATGATATCTTGCCCTCTAGATGAACCATTCGGAAATAAAAGGGTAGTATTGCCATGAAATCGATCCAGTTCATTGGATTCTTAATGAAGAAGGAAAACTTGGGGCAAAACACCAACCTGAGTACAAACTCGATGGTAAACCAAATGGAAGTGATAGTGTCCAGGAGTTCAAGGATTTTGACGATAGATTTGTCCTGGCGGATTGACGCAACTGTCCCAAGACAGAACTGTGTTACAGATATTATGATGAAGAGACAACAGATCAATATAAACACCTGGAGAAAGACACATTGGATTCTGTAAGGCTAAACTTTAAAGAATTATCACGTGACTAGAAAAAAAAATCTGTCATGTGACAACAATTCACGTTCATGGCCAACTATTTATCAATTAGACAACAGAAAGCCGCGCGCCCATGGCGTTATAGACGCACGAGAGAAAGAACGATTAACAAACGTAAGTGGCACGAGGCGTAGCCGAGTACGACTCTAGTTTGCTTGTTAAGAGTTCTTTATATTTTCTCACGTGCGTCTATAACGCAATGGGCAAGCGGCTTTCTGTTGTCTAATTGATTTATAACAGAGCCTAGAACGTTAAAAACGTAGCCGTGTAGCCCATGGGGAAATAGTTCATAGATTTTTCAGCCAATCAGAGCGCGCGTTATATGTGTCGCCATCTTAAAAACGAATTGAAAAAGACGATGACGAAGATAGTGCGCGTGCAGTGCAGCGCATGGGCAAATAGTTCATAGCTTTCTGGCCAATCAGAGCGCGCGTAAGATTGTAGCTATGTTATAATAGGGATCTTATAAGGATGAGACGTTTTTGTCAACGCGGACGTCACCGCAGTATACGTTCTTCTTCATCCGTTCGCCATCATAGATGATGTGTCCGTTTTCGTTAAGCAGAAGGTCAGTTAAGGCTTTTTCATCTTCTACCAAGAACAGCAACCTCATCTATGACGGCGAACGGATGAACGAAAACGTACGTGTAACGTCCGTGTTGACAAACACGTCTCTTGCTTAAGCTCCCTAATGTGAATTAAAGTTATAGATGTGACTAGAAATTAACAAGTCTTTCACGTGACTAGAACTTATCAAGTCTGTCACGTGACCAGAAATCAGAACTTAATAAGTCCGTCACGTGACTAGAAACAAGGTCAAGCAAGGTCAAACATAGGCCTTAACAACCTTGATCAAGAGTTTGAATGATGCCAAATTTTTGTCCTCGGGGCTACACTAACAAGTTGTGCATGTTTGCTGATTGGTTTAGTTGCTTCTCGATTCTGCTAGTCGACAAATTTACTTCACATGACCGAGAAATAAACAAACCTGTCACGTGACTTAAGAAATCACCCCAAAAAGATAAAATACTGTGGTATACGTAATGAATGCAGCCTAAGAGGTTTAAACATTTGAAACATTTATTTTGTTTAGTTAACATTTGCTTAACGTATTAAATCATTTATAAATATTATGATTTTTTTAATAAACGCCGCCCCGAATGAGCGACACATCGATCTGAAACCTAAAAATTTAAAGCGCCACGACGCTTTCACGAATAAATACTGTATAGTATAACTCGATTGACTTGTGTTGAAATTTCTTCGTCGTTTCGACAAATAAGAATTAAACTGACGAATCGCCATCTCATCAATAGGTTTCTAGTATAGAGCGGTTTTCGTATGAGTGGGAAACTGACCGTACCAGTTACGGTCAATGCACGGTACGGTTACGGCTGGAATTTCGAATGTTTTTATAGGCATTACGGTACTGACACGGTCGCGGTACGGTACGGTCAGTTTCCCACTCATACGAAAACCGCTCTAAAGTGAGCCAAGTACACTATATATATTTATGAGATGATCACACATTGAGCTTCGTGCATCATATATTACACTGTTTTCAGTGCGATGGTCTTTTAAATGTTTTAATCTTACCAGTTCTGCGATTCGTTTCATATAAAAAAAATTAGTTAATCTTATCTAAAGTACCTTTTGAATAATATCCATCCCTTTATGCATTACCAGCTTTTGAAAACACAATAAAGGAGTTTATGTAGAATTTGCAGAAGAGAAGCATAAACGCGGAGGAAAAATGAAGATAATCAAACAAACAAAGAGTTAAGGACTTGGTGCTAAAAGCTTGCATGCTGTGAGTGATATGTTCTGTGAGAAAGACGAACTGCCTATCAGAGTAAATGTTTCATTAGCACGAATATGTTGAACGTTTCCTCCTGAACTTCCCTTCATTAACGCTAATAGCGGTTTTATCCTCGTTGAGGACTGACTTCAGTATCACTGGAAATTTTTGACCACCTCTCTTACAGATAGAAATTGCAATTGCTGTCAAATTCAAATAACATCCTGTCCATTACTACAGTTAAAAATGTTAGAAATTCTAATTTTGAACAAATTTCCACCATATTTAATTTCTAGCCAAATTCGCACGGTTAAAATGAGTCTTCCAGTTCACCCTGCGGCTACACTAAGGCGAGCGACTGACTTGACAAGGCTAAAGAGCAGAATATCCGTTCTCGCTTTTATTGCTAAAAACTGTAACACTGATAGCCATTTTGTAGGATTTTTTTAACGTTTGAAATGTTAGTTAAAAAGGAAATTTTGTTATGACCTTAAACTTCCGATGGTATGGGAAATGGCGCCATAGTGGCCTTTAGAAGAAGCAAAGACGTCCTCTCAATTTACACTTTGTCATTAGTAACTATTGAACCCTCAAAACGTGTTTGACTTTCCTGTTTACTGTGTTTTGCTTATGGTTGATTTAAAGCAGGAAATGTTCAGGTTAGTTGGTTTTTGTTCTTCTATTTGCGGACATTTTGCAGGTTTTCCCGTTAATTGCCTGTGAACAGCCGCGTATTTCTGGGTTATTTGTGGACATTTGTTCGAAAAAGAAAGAAAGAATGTCCATATTTACTTAGGCAAGGAAACATTTGTATAAATTGTTGATTGATAGTGTCAATATTAATATTGAAGATCCAAATTCAATAAGTTACAAACTACTGACCATGGACGTATAGCTATCCCTAAAAATATTTAAAAAACCACTTAACTCAGTGACAAATTCAAGACTGGCGTGATCTCAATGTTTTTTAAAGTTGGATTCTTTACAATTTCTTCTTACTTGTCTAGATCTTATTATAAACTCGTTTGTCTTGATATTGCTTCACACACTATTCAGAATTTCTTTTTCAGGACAATGTCAAATAAACTAGTGTCAGCTCTTTTTGATGAATAAATTAGACCATTCACTGAACACAACTCTTCTTTCTTTGTGGTTTGTACTCCAGTATCTCACTTGTCAATATTATATTGTACATAGGTCTACAGTCAAATGAGGTTTCTTAGATATGATAAAGCCAAAAATGTCAGAGTTAAAGTAGAGATGAATTACTGACTATTCTTTGAAGAGTTCAGCTTCTTTATATATCAATGGTGTGGTCGAGTCGGAATTCGGTGCACTTCAAATGAGAAACGATGTTCGGCTTTCTCTTTTGTCTCAATTATGCAATAAAAAGCTCGTGCAGTGTAAAGCAGACATTTTACCTGTGGACATAGGAACCCCATTTTTTTGTAAACAAGTTTTTCAATTTAATTATTTTGTACTTTTCTTTCACATCTCACAGCATGTGACTGAGGTAAAAAAAAAATTACACTTCGCTGAAAGCGCTTCAATGCATATCAAAATATACCATGATATGGTTTTATGTGATAAAATGAGTGATTTTACGGTATTGTCTTATCGATGCAAACTAAGGAGTAATTCTAGAGCTCAATGGCAGATCGTTTCACAAAGCGATTTAGTCATAAATCAAACTCGCCTGACAAAAACCAAATGTTTGCATTCAAAAGGTTGCTTAACCTACATCGAATTTACAGTCCCGCCTTTTCATAGCATTTTCTTTACTTTCCGGTCACCATAAACTGATTAATTTGTTTTCTATACAACTAACAACCCTACTGTTCAACAGTTAATATATTTAAATCAAACAAGAGGTTCGGCATCTTTGATTTTATATCAAGCTTATTTATTCTAAAATGTCTCGTCTTCTATATTTGTTTTAATACGATAAGTGATTTGCGCAAGGCTTATATAGCAACATTTGTAATAAAACCCCGACTTTATATCCATGCTTCTCATTTGATTTTCTTTGAAATATACTCGTTAAATTCTACTTTTTTTCGCAAAAAATAGAGTGAAGATATTACTTAAGAAATGAAAACATTGTGCAAAAAGAATTAAAATGGAATTTGTTTCTTTTTTGATGATTTAGGAAATTGGGAAAGATATGGATGAGATGGTCGGGTATATTTAGTTTTCCTGTTACATAATATTTTTTTCAATATTTCCGAAGAGATTTGTATTTTAAATTCTCTTGTTTGTAGCATTGGTTATTGATTCCTCAAAAGTGTACTTAAACCCCAAATATACTAACTCTTACTTACCCAAGAAGCCTTTGAAGAGTGCGGGTCATCGAGGAAAGACCAAATCTTTGGTTGCAGTTGGCGCCATCTTTCCTTAAGTCCTTGACTTAACTGTGTATCTGAACCAAACAAGTTGGTTAAAGCAGCCACTGCCTGTCGATCTCTCTCGGGTGACCTGTTTTGCGTGCATTTTCAAGATGAAAAGACTTTAAAGTTTCTTCTGTAGTTATTTGTCTCTTGTAGTGAACCCAGCAGCACGGTTCCATGTCTCTGTCGTTGATTCCCCAATATGACAGCTCTTCTTGGAAAAGCTTAGAACAAATATCCACAGGGCAGTGCAACTTTCCCTGTACGATAGTAGTTCAGAACTTCCGAGAAAACCCTGGGGTGGCGGTCAAAAAAGTATTCTCCAAGCACTTGGTCATATTCAGGGCAATTGGGATGATTTTCAGCCACCCATGACAGTCTTGTATCAGGTATTGCTTTCAATGTTGCAAGGAAAGTGTTGTGTCGAAAGCCACCAATGTTAATTGTAACTCGCTCGTTTTGTAGGTCATACAAACCATCTTCCAGCATACAAAACTTGGAATCCATTGAACTAACGAACACTATACTCCACTATTCTCCACTCTCAACAATTAGCGCTGAGAATTAGAACCACTAGAACGACGACTGTTTGGAATGGATCCAAGGACTTGGGACAGTGAACAATGCGCAGATTGGCTTCGAAAGTGCAAACATCGAAGACAACTAAATCATGAATTGCGAAAATATAGCTATGTTAAGGACTTGATAACATGCTATAAAAACTATGAATTAACTAGAAAACAATGATATGCAGTCCTCAGGACATCGCGGTGTCAGGTTCCTACTACAGTCCATGATACCGATAGTCAATTACCTAGTTTGTTTACGCAGACATTTAATGACCATTCCCCGAGGGTCTACGCTACACTGTCACATCTGCTTGACACTGATACATATCCACGATAAGCGGGTTAAAATGGAACGTTGACGTCAAGCATATTTGACATTGTTGTAGTTAAGGTTAATCTATCTTTCTCTTTTCTTTCTCTATTTTTTTTTTTTTCTCTTTCCCCTTCCTTTATTCTATCTTCTTTTCTTTCTAATGCTCTCTTTCTAACTTCAACGCATCGTTTTCAATGTTTCTATCTGTTTTTATCAAGAAGCCATAATTGATGTTCGCGGCGAATAAGGCTATTTTTAGAAATTTCGCCACCCCGCGCACAGGGCTCTCAAACAATAGAAATTGATTTTTGACGTGCGCGCGAATGGGACCGTTTGCTTTCGGCACTTGAATTCTACCACAGGCAGCAGAGGAGGGCCGCTTTTCTTTCATCCTCTCTTGCGCTCAGCGCGACCGTTGGGAACGAGCTCAAGCATATTCGTGCGTACGTAAACAAGAAATTAAAGCGGCCCTCCTCTGCTCTCTGCGTTCTATTGTTTAAGAGCCTTGCGCGCGCGATGGCGAAGTTACTAAAAATAGCCTTAGTCGCCACGAACATCGCACAGGCATCAATACTGAGTTTCGCTCTCAGTACTATGGTCTCTTGTTTTTAGATGATAATTCGTATATTACGCGCGCTTTGACTGGACGAGAACCATGTAATTACAGTACACACACATAGATGATGTCATTGAATCTTACGCGCGCTCTGATTGGTTAAAAACATCAAATAAAATATAAAAATATTATTCATAATTAACAAACAGTTATATTCTATTTTTCCGTGGGTCCAAATCTAGTAGACGCACAGAAGACGTCATGTGGTGAGAACACTGAACACTCAACTTCGTCAGCTCAAGCGTGGCGTTTGTTCTCACCACATTTTGACGTCATCTGTGCATCTATTAGAGTACAGACGCATGAAAAAATGGAATCTATTTGTTAAATAGCTTCCTGACAGTGTTGTTTGATCAATAATTGATTGATTCCTTCTAGTTTTCCAAGTGTTCCCAAAGGTTTGTATCCTTGATTTCTTCACTGCCTGATTTTTGGCTAATCAGAAAAGCGCTTTCCATACATTTTGTATTATGGAAAACCTTGTAGTCAGCTTTCATAGCCATTTGCTTACATATGGGTTAGCATACGAGTGCCCAACATTTCCCATTCGTGCGCGCTCGTAATTAATTATCAGCGATTCTCGTGAAAAGGGAGGCGGGCTTGTTGTCAGCAACAGCGGTAAAGAAAGCACGAGCTCACGCGGTAAAATAGCGTTGGAAAGTCGTTACGTTATTGGCTTAATTATAAATGCACACTGACAATTTTCTGGCCTCTGACAGTTCCGAACGCGCGATTCATTTTGAAATGTTTCCGTAGTGGATTTTTGTTTGTTTGTTTGTTTGTATATACATATATCAGGTGCATTATGGGTAATTTTCAAACTAAAATCGCTAAAATACGGGCAATAATTACAAATCAGTCTTTGCAAATTTACAATGCAGTTATTCAGACTTAATGGTGATAAGCACTTTGGCCTGACTTTTTATGAGAAAGATGCTATTTTAGAGAAATTTGAAAATATGCAATTTAGTATATATGTATATATGTATATACTTGGCTTTCTCAGAATTTTTGCAAAACGCTGTACATAAATATATACACCCTTATTCCATTGTGGCTTTTTGTTGTCATTCAACATTACCGTCGATTTCTTTTGAAAAGTTTAAAGTTAAAAAACTACATCACTGACATCGTAATACCACGACACGAAATGTAATCACACACACAACACGAAATGTAATCACACACAGCACGAAATGTAATCACACACACAACACGAAATGTAATAATGCTGCACATCACACATACAACAAGTAATGCAATCACACACACAACACGAAATGTAATCACCAAAAACCACAGACACAAAAATCGCAGTCATGTTTCACATGTTTAGAATAGACTGATTCAGCAAACAACATTTCGTTCGAAATGACCGTTGACGTCACCGACGTCGGGAAGAGGACGTGAAAACAAGTGAAATGACGTCTTGAACGTGGCGTCCCGACATCATCATAGTAGTCAAACAGTCATTTCACGTCCTGTTCACGTCCTGTTCTGCTAAATCAACCTAACGTATTTTTATGACCGCGAATGCATTCTCTGTCAGGATACAGACATGGTTAACTAATACTGTGACACAAGTTAGGCATAGCTAATTGCACACACTGACCCTTTCAAATCATCGAACATAGAAGCTGAACCCTCTGACTCGTAGAGATTTTGAATGTTTTTGAACGTTTTTTATCAAAGTGACGTATTGAGTCTGGTCGTCTACTGGTCGTAATGTAAGAAATATCAAATGAAAAGAACATTGTCCATTTTAATGGCTAAACTTGTCTAACGCGTCTTACAGGCATTAGAATAAATTTCATCTGTTCATACTATCATGGCTTTGAAAACATACAGAATTTTTGAATCGAAGCTTTCATGCAGCACAATCAGCGGTAGTAATACCATTAAGCATGCGCTTTGACAAACTGCGAAGTGACTTCGTAAACGCCCACAGACATTCGGGAATTTTCGTCGTAATCCGACCAGTCCTGAAAAGCAATGAAATACATGGCTCATCAACACCGCTATTCTAAGTTAGGAAGGAGAGCAGCAAGTGATAACATCTGCGCATGTCTCCAACTTCTATTGTCTTGGACAAATGGATAATTTTGAAAGAGTAATTTCTAGCTGTTCGTACTTCTGCACTCGACTGTAATGCTCCGAAAAACTTTGGCGAGACTATATACGACTCTATTTATGAGAGAGGTAGCCCTAAGCCAGGTTAAAACCGTAATTGAGGCCACTTCCGTCCAGCGGTTCGCGCATACTCGTCATGTTATCACTTGCTGTTAGGAAGGAGGGAATAGTAAAACAACAAGCACTTATTATTTTACAAGAAAAATGGGAAAACGGTACTCTGGTAGATTTTCTTCTTCTTATTATTAAGTTAGAGATCTAGATAGCAGAGTTCTGAATAGTTACCAATTCACTTAAGTTGATGTCTGTAAATTTGGTTGACGTTTCAGCACCTTGAGCGACAAATCCCGTCTGTAAACAGAATTTTAAAATAACTTTGTTGTTTATAAAAAGATAAGATAATGATTCGAATAAAGGTGGTGTTACCCGAGACAACTTGCAACAACGATTTTCCTTGCAACATCAATGTACGCGACGCTCTATTGGCGCATTTTGTTTTTCTTTTTGGGCACTTTTAGATTTGAATCCTAAAGAATTGGTTTTCTTTGCCGGGAAGAAAGCGATAGGTTTTCGCCTATCACTTTCATCCAAAAGCAATCCTTAGCTAGTTATTATGCTTACTTTGCTATCAGCCGCCATTTTGTAGCGCGGAATTAAAGTTGATGGCGAGCATGTTACACGGACCAACTCCAACAAAATTCGTCATTTTTTGTTCCAGGTTTTCAAAAACCTGCAACATGTTGCCATCACAAAGGTTGCGCAGAAAATCGTCCTGAGAGCCATGTTACACGAGGACAACATTGTTGCACGGAAAATCGTTGCTGCAAGTTGTCTCGTGTAACACCACCTTCAGCGCCTCCTCCCCCCTCTCCTCCCTCTCATGAGATTGACAATACTAGAGCTAGTATGTGTAGAGTGCTACCCTGGATGCGAGAGCTACTTTCGTTCATATAACGTTTCGTGAATAATAGAGAGATTCAGAATCAAGTACGGGAAATGGTAGACAGCAGAGAGGCTCACGTGACCTACTTTTTTCGCGCCTGGCGTTACGCGTTTGGCACTCAAATGAGAGAGTACCAAAGCTTTGACACCCAAATGCGGTATTGTTGCTAAATCAACGATACCTCTTGAATGTACCGGTACAGTGACTCCGTTTTCCAATTCTTGTTCCAGTTCTTGTTAAGATGGTATTTTACCAATGATATAACTGCTCAATCCAAATAACCGCCCCTCTCGAATAAGCTGCCCCACCCAAATGACCGCCCCTCTCGGATAAGCTGCCCCAAACAAATAACCGCCCCTCTCGGATAAGCTGCCCCACCCAAATAACCGCCCCTCTCGGATAAGCTGCCCCAAACAAATAACCGCCCCTCTTGAATATGCTGCCCCACCCAAATAACCGCCCCTCTCGAATAAGGCACACATCGCAATAGAACCAAATATTTGACACTTGTTAACCAAAACATATTTTAAACACGTACACAAGACGTGAAAAGCAGCTAGGTCATTTCAAATGGATCAACAGGGGCTTTTGTTTTTGATTGCTACGTTTTCATTTCAGAGAATTCTGCAAAACCAAGTATATTGAGAGTTATTGTTCGGCCACATCTTGTAGACGGTTAACCACGCGAACTGCATGACGACAGCGATCGACCGACGATAAACAGCATTAATTACACCACTTTTGACAGGCTGATGGATTTTTCAACTTGTTTGTTACGATTGTTCTGCCTCGAGACAGAACAACAGAACCTTTTAAGTCTTGTTTTTCCTGGGGAATTTTTGGCAAATGGTAAAAACCCTATCGCACTATACAAATCGAACTTTGTAACAAAAAAATCAAATGTTTTGTCCTAGTGCGATGTGTGCCTTGCCCCACCCAAATTTGGTGAACAAGTGCCCCTTCTCTACTTATACTTGAAACTCAAACAAGCACTCCGACCGTTATTTGTATTATTACGGTACGTAGCCATTTAAAAAGTTCACGTTGACAGTAAACTGATACCGCAATAAAATAACCTACGGTACTCTAAATGTTAAGATTGAAAAAAAAAGAACAATGAACAACACAAAAACAAAACAAAACCAACAAACATGTAAATCAAAAACATATACAAACAAAAACAACAGTAAAGCAAAAGTACACCAAACAAATGGTATCTCAGTACCCTTGGAGAAAACGATGTTGGTTCCACACCACGACAGTCAAAAGTCACCATAGTTTTGAACTGGTTACTGTCATCTGCCTATAGATTTTAAAACAACAGTGATACTCTGTGCTTATCAATCTTAATCACTTGGTATTTGCTACTTGGGTGCATGCATAGTTGTTACATGTGCAGTCACTTTTCTGAGCGCATCAAAATGCAGAGGTAAATTATTAAGCAGAAAAACTGATTACAGCCATTCTGGTTTAATGTTGCCAAGGTAATGCTTTGAGCTGTCTGAATCAGACTCTAGGGTAAGCAAGCTGATCAATTTGTGTCCAGTGAAAAACTATTGCAAGCCACCTTTATTACATTCTAATCTATAAAGTGTCCAATAGTTATATGCAATATATAATAAGCTCCAAGTATGATGACCTTTCAGACCCCTAATGACCAGAATCTTTTTGAGTTGCTTTTTGACACAAATTCCAACAATTCACTAGCTTGATATTCTCAAATAAATCTCGAAATTTCAATATGAAAAGATTCTGATTCAGGCATCTATAGTATACTAAGTATAATGAGAGTAGTGAAATTCCATTATGCATTGGGTTTGCATTTCTATCTAATATGTATCTCTGCTGGGTCATTCATGCATGTCAGCTAATAAGGACATTTAGCCTGCATGCCCAGCGTCAGGAGTGAAGGAATGGGACTGGGGAGAGCATGTACTTATGGGCAGACAAGAATAACGATGGAATATTATATACGTATTGCACATTTGTAATTGGTGGAAATTAGCTCACTTACTGTATATTCTTGAATGCTGTCTTTTAAGATGTCTACAGTAAATAAAAGATTTTCCTCATAAGCAAACTAAAGTATTCTGGACTACATGTATTTTGGTCTACCTGTGGTAATACCAAAAGATTGACTCATCCTAGAGTTTGTATTTTTTATTATTTTGTATTTGTTAAATTTTTTTGTTTCATATACTACTGAAATTTCCTTTAAGTTAATGTTTGCCCCCTCACTGAAGAAAATCATAATAATAAAATAAAAACCATTGTTTTTTGTATATCACTCAACCAATATATAGAAAGTGGTTTGTTGGCATCTACATTTATATCCAGAAAAAAATTGCACTTTGGGTGGATTGTTTAGGTGCAAATCTTTAAGCACTTAAAATGAGTGAGACTTGGTGTTTTTTCTATAGATCGATCTAATGTTTCAATTTGATCTTAGAAAGATCTGCACCCTTCAGTGTTAATGAACTGTAGTTAACTCATAAACCTACCCATGGAGTTTTCCCGTCCACACAGTTTACATTTTGAGACATAGTTTGCTGACCCACGACTACCTTTGATAGAAACACTTTCCTAAAAAGGTTAAATTGTTATAAATTTCTCATATAAATTATGTTAGTTATTTATTAGCTTGCAAACAAAAATTTCATCAATAGCGATGCCCTTAGTGACATAGGCCATTTTGTCATTCATGTATGTTTGTGCAAACTAAAGGCCGGTACACACGAGGGAGCACGCTCCCGGCGCAAAGCTCCATCGTATGTACCACAGATTTCATGGGTAAACTTGCTCCTTGTGAGCAGAATTTTCACCCCGCAAAATGCTCCATGATATCAAACTTGTTGAATATTTGGGTGCGTGTGCCGGGGGCAAATAATTTGTTCAATTTGTTCAATTATTGAACATGCTCCATCGTGTGTACTAGTTGTGAAACAATGCTCCGGGAGCATGCGCTGGGAGCGTGCTCCCTCGTGTGTACCGGCCTTAAATATTGATTGGCTTTTTTTCAAAGGAACTTGTGACAATTAAGATGTATGTGGTGAAAATGATTGGTACGTTTAGCATTGCAATATATGCAGTAAATTAACAAGTGCTGTTGCTGTCACCATAAATAGGCTATCAGCTGGCTACATACAAGAAATGTACAGAAACATTTGCTAGAATAATGCAGCTCAACTTGAAACCTGGGAGATAAAGAGCAGAAGAAATTAGCAAGCTTAAGACCACAAGGCACAGCCAAGTATTTGACTTGCTGTTCAAGTGCTCTTTATCTTCCAGAATGGTTAAACACAATGGAAGATGTAGAGCACTTGAAAAGCAAGAGAAACACTTGGCTATACACCTCTTGTTCCTAAGCTTGCTTTCTTGCTCTACATCTTCCATCATGTTTATATCACAGTACTGAGATATGCATGTGCATTATATATTGCTTAACTATACCATTTTACAAAGGTAAATCCACTGCTTTGTTTCTTCACCACAATTGAGACATTTCACCTGTCAATAGAAGAAATTCATTCTTTCATTCATTATTGTTATTTACTTATTCATCCATTTATTCACTCATTCACTCACTGCAATTTCATTTTTTACAACACTTGATACTAGTCTCGCAATCTGATTGGACAATTAGAGTGTGTCAATAAGAGGACAGACACACTGCTGACGCATTTCGGTGCACGTGCTCATTCTGTTGCTCCATTCGATAAGGAGTTTTTAACTTTTATCTCAAATGATATTATTGTTGTAAAAAAAACGTTAAATTCTGAGAGTGAAATTGATTTCAGCATTAATTGTTGGAGAAACAAATAAAATATGTTTTAAGTTATCACTATTTCAAATCATCACATTGTGACCCAACTTCAATTAGAAATTTTTTTCTGATCAATCAATCATCCTTGAGTGCAAACCTTAATTATGTCAATTTGTGCACATCACTGTTGAATAGGCTCCACACCAAAGACGATTGACAGTCTAGAAAAAAATCTAATCAAAGTTGTTAACAAAATAAAATATTGGCTGATGCAAGGATTTTCACTGTAAAACCTTAAATTTCTAAGGTTATAAGAGTAAAAAATCTGGCTTTAGGTCTTTTTCTATTACTCAAATGAAGTCGACATATAACGCAGACAATAAACGCGTAAACATATAATCAGTGCTAACAGCTGAGGCACTTATATTTATTGTCTGCACTATTACAAAGCATCATATTATTATCAACATATTCTAAGGATAAAAAATTCTTGCCTTCAAATACCAACGGAAGTCCTCGCCTTCGGGTTTGAGGTCCGTAATATTTTCCAAGTTGGCTTTAAACTGGAGTGAAATTCTCTACAAACAGGAAATATTCGAGTTTGACAACAAAACAATTAAAAATTGTAGGGTAATGTAACGACTTTAGCAGCAAAATAATGTATTTACTAGTGATAAATCGTGTGTAGGGTATGATAAGTGTGTTGATGTGATGACATATAGAAGATCGTATATATAATGCAGAGATAAAGTTTTAAGTGTCCAAAATCACATCACTTACCACCATCTTGAACCAAGAAAAGAACGACTCTGAGCCTACGATATCATTCGACAGCGGTTTTAGTAAACAATCGCTCGCGCATGCGAAAACAAGCAATAGAAGAAGAAAAGTACATGAAAGCAAAAACCACTTTCAATCAAAAGTAGTATTTTTGTTGAGATGTATTCAAATTTTTCAAACGATAAAAAGAGACTATTTATCATTTTGTGTTTTCAAATGTCGGCTACAGGAAGACCAAGCCAAACGGCCGTTGATATATCGCATACAGAACCAAATGACAACAAGACTGCAATGCATTTTCAGTTATTTAGTCCAGTATCCCGATTCTCTTATCATTTTGATCTACGGATAGACGGCGTTATTTTCCGATAATGTCGTTTCAAAATCAGCGGTTGTGATTCGACTGAAGAGGGTCTGGGAACGAGAATGGGGGACTGCATCGAAGTGGCTTTCTTCAAAATCACAAAGACTGAAAGGCGCTGTTACACTGTGCAATTTTCTCAGCAACCTGTCTCGCAACGGCGTTGCGAAACAAGTTGCAGAGAAAATTATAGCGCTGTTCACTGTGCAATATTTTTGGCCGAGGCAAGCGGGAGCGAGATTCAAGATGGCTCCTCAGAGCGAAATGCGAAATTGCGCATGCCCTCGTAGAAAACGTGCCTTAAAAATTGCGAGGAAAGTTGCTGGAGGGGTGATACACTGTGCAATGGCATTGCAAGCTGCTACAATGCGTTGCGAAAAGTAGACCTGAGTTCTACTTCATGCAACGCTACGCGCAACAAAAAAAATTGCGAGACAACCCCTGCCTGTTACACTGTGCAATCCTAGCTCCAGCAACTTGTTTCGAACGTCGTTGCGAGACAAGTTGCTGAGAAAATTGCACAGTGTACTGAACAGTGCCTTAAGGCTGAAAATCAATTCTAAATTGAGCAGCAAACATAAAACAACTTTTAAATAATATTCGTGAATAAAAAGACCGAAAACAGTGACATATTTTGGTGAAAAACATGCGCACCTTACCACTAAAAGAGTGAGGTGAAAACGTGTTGGATTGAAATATCACGGCAAGGTTGTTTAAAATGTGTCTTGTGAAGGTAGCCTGTGTACAGGCTACCTGAGAGGGTTTAAATAATTTGGGATTCATAAAAGTGGACTGAAAACAATGTCTGAAGTTCATCCCTCTATCGATGAAATTAAAACAATTACTATTAAGTATGTTAAAGAAAAATTAGTCAATTTTTGTGTAAAAAAGTTTAGCACTCAGATTATGATTCAACTGATAGTGGGGGGAAGCTTCGTACTTATAGGACCTTATAGGCAAATTAAAAAAGAAATTTGAACGTTATCTTAATTCTGTGCCTATTGTAAAGTATAGGCAGGCTGTTACACGACTTCGTATCTCTGCACATAGGTTCCCAGTTGAACGTGGCAGATATACGAAGACACCATATGAATTAATTAAGGTTATGTTCTCTGTGTGATGAAAATGAAGTGGGGGATGAACACCATTACTTATTCAAATGTAAAAATAGCCAATTTGTTAATCTTAGAAATGTTTTTATCCAAGATATAGAATCTATTAATAATTGTTTTGCTCGTTTTCAAAGTGAACATTTATTCCTATACTTGTTATTAATGAATGATGACACAGTGTCAGGTGTTTTTACTAAATATTGTTAATATAATGTTCAATTATTGTATGACAAATGTAACGGTCAATAGTGTATTTTATTTTAGATTCAATTTTTGTTTGTATTCCTTATATACCTTACTGGTGTTTTGTTTGGAATAAAGTATATTATATATTACATGGCATGCCTTACATGGCATGTCCCCTTAGGGGACTCTTGTTTGAATTTGTTTCCCCCTGGTCCCGGTTGTTCGAACGTTAAGGTAATTCCGTAGTTTTGAATTGCGCACGCTCTGGCTACTGCGCACGATTCTACAGGTACCATGCGCGAAGTAGAAGCTTTCAAGGTGGCGGCCAGTTAGATGAAAACACAATTTTGAAATATAAAATGCTCAAAATTACGACAAATAACTCTGAAAACATCAAAAGAGGAATAGAAACACTGACACAGGCTTTTTGGGGAAACACTGAAAGAGATATCGGCTTTTTTCCTTACTTTTTCGTCTAAATTCGCCCTAGTCCTCCCTCTGTCAAAGCCTATTTTGATGACAAAATTCGTACTTTAGCGAGCTGTAGCTCAAAAAATAACACGGTGGCCTATCGTTTTTATTTTATCAAATCAACAAGAGCAAGATAACCTATCAGCTATTTCAATTTTACTGACAAAAATCTATCTTCTGTTTTCGAGATATTCTCAAGTACTTAATACCGTAGAAAGTCGTCTTCAGGCTAAATTGTCAGGGTAAAGTGTACTGGTGTCGAAAGTTCTCTAAATAATTTTTTACAAGAGTTAAATGTTCTTGCAAATTTTTGAGGTTTTACTCTTGTTTGATGTCCGCCATTTTGAAATGGGGCAAACGCGCCAAAATCATATCCATACAAATCTAGATCACTTTGGCTTACTATAACTCGGCTCATTTCTATCGTTTTTTTGTTTTTTGTTTAAACAATTATGCTTTGTCATTTATGACTGTTTACATGATAATTAATATATTGGAAGAACACAAGACGAGAAAAAGAGGATTTTTGTTTTTAAGAGGAGATTTTTTTCAATGACGAGCAATAATGGCGAAAAGCGCCAAAAACTACACCTTCGTGCGATTTTTAATCCAAATTTTCGTTCTGGATTAACACTCAAATCCTTTTTCTACCGGTTAAAAACTGATGTACCAAGATAAAATTCCTGTTTAAAACGGATTTTTGAATTGTACAAAGACTTTTTCTTGAAGTTGTGTTGGGATTAAGCTTTTTCAAGCTGAATATAAAGAAAACATATAGCAAAGTGAGCAAATGAAGGCCTAAACCTCATTTTCGATTCAAATTTTCGCTTTGGATTAACACTTTGATTCAACTTTTATCGGCCAAAACTACTTACAAACAACTTAAAATTTCTTATAGAAATGGTTTTAGTTTTGTACAACAACTATTCTTCAACTCAGGAGTTTTTGTCGTTCACTGCTCGAACTTGAAAAAAGTCCCCTCTTAAAATAAAACGTTCGGCACGTAAATATTAAGATCATACTGATTCACGAACACTGAAAAAAAATTGGGCTTGAAAAACGTAGTCAACATACTTGTATTGGTCTTATTTTCAGTCCGACATATGACATATGACATATGCAAATCATTGAAGTTTAAATTTTGAAAATCCAACAAATTCGAGCCGAGTTATGCATAGTAAGCATGTCAAAGTGACCCAGATTCCTATAAATTTTGGGGCGTTTGCCCCAATTTAAAATGGCGGACGAAAGCGTGAAGTGGCTTACTGCTGGTGCACGGCCTCGAAAATGATTGAAATTGCCGCCATCTAGCGCAAAAATGAACACCGTGATCCCCCCTTTTTTATTTGATTTTTGGAATCAGCAAAGCTTAGTCTAAGCTTAGTTAGTAACTGTACGAATTTTCAATAAAATTTATTTATACGGAATTGGGCTTCCTGTGGAGTGATTAAGGGCTGCTAGGACTTGTGGGTAAAATCCAAAATGGCGCACCATGGGTTTCTGGCAAGGACGGTCATGGTTGGCGAAAAGGCCGGGGTTAACGCTGCTCTTAGAGTGTTAAGAAACATAATGTCATCAGAAAAACAACTTAAGGATATCCAGCTCAAGAGGAGATACGAAAAACCTACGATAAAGAGAAGAAGAAAAAAGTACGAGAGCTCATTGAAATTGTACAACTCTGAGATGGAGAAAAAACTTGACTTTATTACTAAAGGCCAAAGAAAAGAAACTCCTTGGACATGACATATCAATGAATCTTAAGTTTATAGAGAAATGTCCCTTATATCCTTTGCTGTGTATCAAATCTGGCTTGCTGGTTGTCGTGTGATTGAAGACTCGATTGGACACTGAATCGAATACGCTTACTGTTCCCAGCTTCACTGAAAAATATTGCAAAGTTTATTACAGATCGGCTATAAACACTTTTATGCGAATGTCTTCTGATGCCATTCAATATGTGGAATACAAAATGTTTACAGCCATGTATGATTTACATCATTTACAGCTCTGAGCTTAGACAGAATCTAAAGAAGGATCATGAAGAGCATCAGCTTTGAAAGACAAGTGAAGTGGATATAACCACTGATTTCATGCTTTTTCGTTAACAGACAATGATTCTTCAAAAAACTGTAACCACTACATTTGTGCTATCATTGCTCAAAACCTGTAACATTATCAGTAGAGTATGTTCTGAGTTTTTTGTGTGTGGTGTTCTATCATCATTAAAGGGAGTGCCAGTGGAAATGATCTAAGTGATATCTTCCAAAATGAATATATTGTTATTTGGCTTAGAAAGACAGGCATTGCCAGTTTGAGTAAACTTCATGGGAAAAGCCACTTTGGCCATCATTGTCATCAGAAGCCCCGTTTAATGCAGTGTCAGGGGGGAAGTGTAGAGCATGAAGCTACTCACTGAAGCCAATGAATGCACTCTGAGCATGAAAGGATTGTCTTGTTGCATTTCTGTACTCACTGTAGGATTTTGAGACAAAAAGTATTTGAATACATTACAGTATGTAACAATGGCCACAGTCCTGAGTCTGCAGGTGCTACGAATATAATAGCATGTTTTTGAAGGTAATTATATATGTTGACTGAATTCAATCAGGAGCATGAACAGCTTTCTAAAATTTTTCATGTAATTCTTGTGTCATTTACATTTTATTTCAGAATTTGTTAATACTGCATACATTTTCTATATTAAAGTCAGTAAAGTTCAAGTTAAACTATGGCGTTTGTCATTTGACACATTGACTCATGGCCTACCCTGAATTTATGACATATATCTCCAGGCTGATAAGGGTACCCCCTATTGATTGGGCAGAACTTACTAATATAGAGGGCGGGCTATGATGTCATTTTAAAGTTTCTTATGACAAGTACAGTATTTAGTGTTCTTTTTATGGTCAAAACAAAGGCATAACTACCGTATTTTATCAGAATGAGTTAAGCACTTTTGCATTTCTTCTCTTTTTCAATCAAGAATGCAGGTATTACGAATATAATAGAATGATTTCAATAAACCTGGGCAATATGCGTCATGATCGATGATACACTAAGAGTAATTTTTGACTGCTTGGCTCCCACATCTACCAATATGATGCCCACTGTTGCAGGCATTCCGCATGCAAGTATCCGACGTGATCACCTCGTCTTCAAGCTTGCAGAAAAGTCATCCACCCCAGGAAGCCTGG
Organism: Telmatactis stephensoni; assembly: GCA_029948255.1. NCBI lineage: Eukaryota > Metazoa > Cnidaria > Anthozoa > Actiniaria > Isophelliidae > Telmatactis > Telmatactis stephensoni. Next base: position 931,730 of record JALIZF010001929.1, read on the forward strand.
TACCAAGCATCCTTACGGACGCCCCTCCTCAGCGAATTCCTCAACAGCACTTTGCATTCCGAGCCATAGAACTGCAGAGTAGGACTCCACTCACACCTTGGGTGACCGATAGATGACGTGAGGAGTGGACAAGTACTTGTACCAGCCAACTACATCAAGGAACAGTCTATGAAACCCAGGCTATTACCTCCACCGCACTGCCTGGGTCAGGCTCAAACGTCTAAGGACTGGTGGGGAAAGACCAAGCGCTTCCTTTACACCATTGGCGCAGCTGACACCAACATCTGCACTTGTGGTGCTCCTCAGAGTACCAACCACCTCATCCAAGTCTGCTCTATCTTCAGTCCCCTCATGGAGCCACGGAGCTGAAAGATTTGGATGAGGAAACCATCCGCTGGCTCAATACCTTCCACGTCCCTGTGTGATGACACTAGGGGATGATCACACGCACGCGAGTAAAGTAAAAGTAAAGTAAAGTGACAATATTTTACGTCGATAACTCGTGACAGTAATTTGAGTAACTGCCGGATAAACTTGAGGTCGACGTACGGTGCGCTCATTTTACTCCCCTCTCTCCATCAGTGCTCCGTTTTAAGGGTATTTTAAAGCTACTTAAAGCTACACAGAAAGGAAAGAAGTTGAAACAAGGATGTGAGATCCGGGGATCGAACTCTGGTCCTCTTACATCGAAGGCCGCGCACTAACCAACTGTGCCATCCTTGCTCGTACGACGACGATGAAGAAGGTGTAATTCATCTTACCAGACGTCAGTACACACTCTCCGTAATAAAGAGGTAGACTTTGTATGGGGTTTGCTGTCTGCGGCCAAGATTAGGTGCCTGTTGTCCGTAATTAATAGCGAGAGTCCGTAATATAGAGGTTTATATAACGAATATATGGAGAGTTTGCCGGGACCTAATCCATCCGCATTATACGCGTTCGATCACTCATCTAAAATACACAGTGGGCTAAAGGGTGTATTATTGTACATTAACAACCCGGCGTACTTAATCGATGAAATTCACAAATGACGTCAATCGATGCGAGTCGGTGTAATTAGCGGACGAACTTCGTGTGACTATCGATTGGTCATCGATTGACCAATACCAATCGATATCAATTAACTAATTTCCATCGGTTGATTAGCAAAATAAAACGCGTGCGCATGCCTCTGTACTGTAATATAAACACGCTGGGAGACGTAGAACTCAAGAAAAGCAAAACGAAGTAGGCGAATTAAATGCCTTTCAACAGAGAAATAAGCAATCGTTTATATTGCTTTTATGGAATGCTTTAGTGGCATGGTTGGCCTAGTGATGAGAGCACCGGCCTTTCACCGCTGTGGTCCGGGTTCGAGTCCCAGCTCGAGTGCTCAGATCATGTGTGAATTGAGTTTGTTTGGTGCTTTGTTCTCTTCCTTGCCATAAGGGTTTTTTCTCCCTCAGCAAAAATCAACATAGGGAGATAAAAACAGGCCCGCATCAGCTCTTAGCTGCAAAGCTGTAGATCACTTCAAGTGGGCCAGCTGTAGTTAGCTTGTAAGATAATGGAAAACCTTTACTTGCTAGTCAGAAATCATGTTTTGTTAATGTCCCTTCGTTTTTAAAGGTGATGTTACACGGTACGTCGATTCGTGGCAAGGATTTTCCGCGCAACACTTGGTCAGGTTGATAATATTGCGCTAAATTTTTTTAAAACGAATATCAGATATTTGCAACTTGTTCATTAAGCAAAAATATTGCTAAAAATAGTTGCGTTTTGTATTTTCATAAATTCTACGGGTAACATTTTCGACCCGTGTAACATCAACTTAACTGTTCCTTTTTGAGAGAATGTCGGTGAATTTTCGATTCCATGTTCAAGTATGTACTGGTTTCTACAGCTCACCCATAGGGGTGTCATGGTTGGCCGAGCTGTTAGAGCGCTGGCCTTTCACCGCTAAGGTCCGGGTTCGAGTCCCAGCTTGAGCGCCTGGATCATATGTGAACTGAGTTTGTTTGATGTGTTGTTCTCTACCATACCACGAGGGGTTTTTTCTCCGGTTTTGCCTCCCTCAGTAAAAAGCAACGTGAGTTGAGTGATTATTTGCAAAATACTTAATGTAGAGGTAGTGTGTGTGGGAGTACAGTGTCCTAATAAGTGCGCAAGCGCTAGAACACTTGGACACTTAAATAAACAGTTATTCGTACTCGATCATGGAAAATCAAATCAGTACAAAATGTTGAAAATTTTCCATCGATCAATTTAGATAATAATAAATAGTAATAAATGTTTACAATAGTATTCCACTGGGTGGTTCTTCTATGGTAAAACACACAAAATCATCAGGCCATAAGACTAATGATAAAATATTTGAGATATAACGCGCGTGCTGATTGGCTGGCTACCATGATTTATATCACAGTACAGAGACATGCGCGCGCGTTTTATATTGCTTAATGATAAAGCGAAAACGTGAAAAAATCAGGGGCGGATTTACGGGAGGAGTAGAGGCCGGGCCCTCTCCTAGCTGAGCCCACAATATCCTCTGGATTCTCTGAACAGCCGGTTTCCAATGGTAACTGCATCCTGGATCTGAAAAACCATGCAATAGTTTATTAACGATACACTAATAAAAACTATAAACTGATATAAAGTAATACTGTGAATTGAGTTCGTTTGATGTGTTGCTCTCTACCATGAAGGTCTCAATGGGGGTATAGCTTTGACGGTTGACGGTTAAAATTTTGCCTTGTTGACGGTTGACGGTAAGAAATTCGATGTTTTGACGGTTAATTCTACTCTTTGACGGTTAAAATAAGCCAATCAAATATTAGTAACCTTAACCATCAATTTTTATGAAATTACATTGCTAGTTACTGTTGCAACTTGTTGTCAAACTTGCCCGTTTCTTGTATTGCGGTTTAATATTTGACCAGAAAATAGAATGAATATGCTGCATTAGGCGAAATTCGATATGTTGAAGGATTAGTTCCAGGCCCGTCGCTTGGTACGAAGGTTCGAACGCACCCCCTCCCCCCCCCCCCCCCCCTCCCAACTTCCCACAGAAAATAGCTGCTTAGCTTAGGATACTAGTACTTTTCCATAAGAAACAACAGTCACATTGTTAAATTTCTCTCTAAAAAACCCCGACCTTTAGCTCTTTATTTTAACGATTTCTTAGTTTTAACAACTGATTGAAGTATTTTTCACTATTTTTCTATTCTTTCATAATCTTTTTCTTTTTCTCCTTATTTTCTCTCTCTCTTTTAATTAACAACTAATTTTGATTTTGAGGAGGAAAAAAAAAAAAAAAAAGATGGGCCCTTAGCCGGTTTCGAACCCGGCTCTTACATCTGCTCATTTGCTTCACAGTTCAAGGGTTTTCCAACTGCGCCACGGGTTCATGTAATTTGCACAACAATAGACAGCCAATTCACAGGATACACTAGGTTATTTTGTCTTCCAAATCCCTCAGTAGACCAGTTAGTCTAGTGGTAAGGTGCAGTCATTTACGGCCTAGGATCCGACTGTTTCCTCCCTCTTTGACCGCGAAGCTTGCTGCGTTCTACCGATAGCGCGGAAGGGGTCGAAATCTTCTTCCTATACGTAACATGCGATGATTCAGCAATTTGTCTGGATGCATGGTCGATTTTTTGGGGCTTTGCATAAGATTAGCATACTAATTTCTTTGGGTAACGGGTTCGAGTCCTGCCTGCGCCAACAACTTTTCTTTTTTTCTTTTTTTTTTTTTCTTTTTCTTTTTTTTCTTTTTTCTGCTTTTAACGGATTCTATTTCTCTTTTCTAATTTTTTCTTGGCTTAAAATACAGGTTTCAACAAAGAAAACTACATAACTCTTTACATTAGCTTGATGCTTTTTTGCAAATGATTTTGCGTGATTTAGAAAAACATGATGCACATTCTTTCAATTAAATAAGAGTTACCTAAATAAATTCATTCCACTTTCCAAAAGCTAGCGGGACCTCTGATACTTATACATCTGAAGCATTCCCTAATCCCAGCCGAAAATGCTGGAAATCGAACCTCCCCTATCAATATGCTTGCGACGAGCCAGCAGTTTTGGACAATATGAACTTCAGTATGACTTTTATAAAGTTTTAACGGTATTTAAATAGTGAAATTGTTGTAACGTCTTGAAAAATACGTGCATTTGGAAAAAAATAACTTAGAACAATTGTTCCAGAGTGTATTTGACGGTTAATTTTTTTGACGGTTGACGGTTAAAATTTCCCTCATTTGACGGTTGACGGTTAACCTCATTGAGACCCTCTACCATGTCACGAGGGTTTTTTCTCCTGGTTCTCCGATTTTTCCTCCCTCAGCAAAAATCAACATGTGATTCGAGTGACTATTTGCAAAAAGCTTAATGTAGAGGTAGTGTGTGAGAGAGTACAGTGTCCCCCAATTAATGCGCAAGCGCTAGAAGACTTGGACACTTAAATAAAGTTATTTATTATATATTTATTTGATTTATATTTGCTATCGGATTCGTTTAATCATTTATAGCGAAACTTCCATACACAAAATTGCACTGACTGAAAATCATTTAAAGTAAAGAGAAAACAAAGGGAGAACCAGTTGACAGTTTGACACACTGCGCACACACACACACAAATATACAAATATCTTGATAGCGAGCTCGCTGACTACCAGCAAAGACGAGCTGAAAACGACTACGAGCGCGCGTCCAAAATAACACAGGGAATCTTTCATTTTGTAGCATTGAGTATGCCAGTAAACAGAAAAGTGGGGATTGCATGATCATTTCAAATGTTTTGAAAATACAAACCGACAGTTAGGATACGGAAAGTAGCCATGCAAGTAAGCGATTCAAGGTGTTGGTTCGTTGGTTCGTTGGTTGACTGGCTAGCTTCTGGCCCGTTTCTGTTGCTAGTTTTTAGTTTGTCTATCTGTTTAACAAATAAATTAATTAATTAACAAATTAATTAATTGATAAATAAATAATTTAATTAATTAATTAAAAATGAATTAATTAAGATTAAGTATGTTGTACGTAGGCAAGAGACCATAATAGTATTATGGTCTCTTGACGTAGGTTGTATCTTATATAATAGTGAGAACGTTTCTTCTACGAAAAATATTTTTAACTCCAAGCTTTCGCGCCACTTGGCCCATCATCAGGGATTGAATGAATATACAAAGCTTGGATATTAGAAATATCTATTTTACGTAGAAGAAACGTTCTCACTAATATATAATTAATTAATTACTAATTACAAACAAACAAACAAAAATAAATAAATAATTGATTGATTAAATTAATTAAGTACTAATTATTTTATTTAATTAATTAATTATTTATTTATTTATGTTTACTTTGTTTGTTTGTTTGTTTGTTTGTTTGTTTGTTTGTTTGTTTGTTTGTTGCATTTACTGATTCAACTGATGTTAAGGTATGTATGTTTTTCTATAATAGTTGTTTCGTTTCAATTTTTAGCCAGAAACTTTAGTCTCAATGGAGCTCGAGCAGTCCCGCTTTTCAGTCCTCCAGATTCAGTAAATATGTTAAGGTGAGTCTGTAGAAAGTGACGCGACCAGGTATTTTTAAAAGCTCGTCTTACTGAACTGAATCTGGATAGATGGAACAGTGTCACAGCTCAGCAGGCTACCGCGTCAAGTACCCTGGCTCACAGACATGATCCAAAGATTGCTTCATTCAGTAAGAAGAAAATTCGGCGGCATTTCTGTAAAAGCAATCTCCCTCCAAAGAGATTACCGATGACAGACTGTGGGTCAACTACTAATTTAAGAAAACAGGATATCTTAAACAGATACCGCCTTCACATGTCTGGTTCTTTTCTCGAGCTTTTCTCACGAGTTCGGATACATAGAGATGACTTTTTTCACTGAAGAGTCAGACGCATTGTGTTCTACCCTATGCCATCACATATATTTAGTCAATCCGAGTCTCATGTATTTCTGCGAAAAGGTCTATTGGATTTTACATTTATGAATGCTGTATAAAATCAATTTATCTTTTACAGCGGCTTGTAAAAGCATGTTTTACCGAGGGAAACCATTGTCAGGTTAATGAAGAACATAGATTATTGATCAAAGGGCCGCCATCTAAAGTTTATCTTATCAACAACGATAAACTTTTTACCGTTACTCTCATTGTAATGTTTTATTAGCTAAAACCATTTGTATAATGACTACTTAGGGTTACCGCTTTGAAGTATCTTATCAGTCGGCCGGTGAAAATCGATGAACAGAACACCATCACTTAGTCGGTAAAACGGTCTTAAGACAGTTAAGTCAGAAGCAAACAACTAACACTAATCACACAAATTAAAAACACACACAGGAAGAAAAGGCCGTGGAATTAGAAAATTAACGAAGAAAATTGGAACGAAAAAGCAAAACAAGGAAGTTTTGAATGACAAGAAAAAGATAAACATGCAGTATTGTAGAGATATTGGACTATGTCAGAACTTTATTAAATATAATGGTCCTTGGATAAATAAATTGACTTCCAGTCATACATCGGATCTGTTCGCTGTTTTCCTTCTGATATTTACCGCATCTTTGTTGCTTTGCGTATGTTACGAGACAGCGTGTCTTTTGGAGTTGGTTTTCTTCCGGAACGCGACAAGATCAAACTGAATCGTCTTACTAGATTCGCTTGTATTGTTGAACAAACACACTTTGGAGCCCGCACTTTACGAGCTGATTTCAGTTTTTCCAAAATTTTGATAAGAATAAAAACTCTGAAGAAAGAGAAACCGGAAAGATTAATAAGCTACAAACTAGGTATTGATGTTAATAAACAACAAAAATTTCACCGTAACGTTATCATTGTAAATGACCTTCAAGCCGCTTTTTTTTCTGACCAATAAAATTCAACTCTCGGCGGTTTGGTCATTAATCAGTCTACTTTTCAAGCGGACATTTTTAGAAAGACACTTAAAATAGATGTCATTTGGGCTGGTTAAGCAGTTCTTTTAAGGATATTTAGCAGTATTGGTTTTGTGGTTAATGTTAAGCACCATAATTAGGTCAATAAAAGTTTAATACACACGTCGACTTAGGGCATAGTGAAACACTAAATACAAGTTGATGTAAAGAACGATTAATCTAGCTAAATAACTTCCTAAGTGAAATACCATTGATGACGACTTGAGCTGGCTTAAATCTAATCCCTACATTTTGCCATGTATAACCACTCTCAGCCGCAAATCAAGAGCAGTTCTAGAAATAAAAAACTTGCTGGTGATTGCTTATCAGTAGAACCACTTATGATCCATATCATTTACAACACAGCAAAAATCATTCGAGCAAAAGAGACCAAGTCATTATCACATCAGTTTATGCGCAGTCCACGAGGCTCGCGGCACGTCTGATGTGCTCAGGGGGACCATAATAATAATTACTGTTACCCAATGAACCACGACGACCCTTGCAGTCCGAAACTCAGTTAGAAATCACACGATGCTACTCGGCATTCCACTGACAACGTGGCTTGGCAAAAACATACCGCAGCGAGTAGCGATCTAGGTGTGTAGTAAGTAAGCAGTCTTGGTTCAGTATAACCGTGTGTATTGTTAAGTACCGACACCCCTTGAGATTATTATGCCAATTACTCAACACTGTCAGCCAATCACAAACCGTCTCATTCAGTCGTGAAGCATTCATAAGCAATCTCAGTGACACGAGTAAAAATCTCGTCTACAACATGAGTGCGAACCGCAGATGGATTGTCGGCGCGGAAAAATAAGAAACTGACTTTTACTGATTTTGAATTTTTACCTCCTCTACATCGAACTGATGGAGGGATGGCTCGCACCATCCTATTATGGACTCTTTTATTAGCAGTAAGTATAAACTTGAGCCAACAAAGTTTACTCGATGTTATAACGACTTTATTGTAACTACGTTTCTTGACAGAGAATTCCAGCAAGTTTGTTATCCCGCGATGCGGCTGGATTTTCCTTGGAGAAGTGTCCCGACTCGACGGTACGAAAGACATTGTTTATACATCTAAATACTTGGTCTTAGTAAGTTTACCATTGAATTACAGCGTTGTATACTTTTAATCCAGTGTCTCTGTATTTACAGTCCCAGAAAGAACTCAACTCATTTTTATGGATGATCAAGCGATCACCTCCAGCTTACTTCTTTGGGACCATCCATGTTCCATATACTCGTGTATGGGACTACATTCCTATCAACAGCAAGGAGGCGTTTGCTAACAGCCAAAATGTCTATTTTGAACTGGATTTAACTAACGAGAACACAATGCGAGCTCTTGTGAAATGTCAGCTGCTGCCGACAGGAAGGCTCCTAAAAAGCGTCATTCCTCGTCGCATATTTCGACGTTTGAAGTCTCATTTGAAGTACATCAAGAAGAAAATTCCTATGTGGCTGCAAGCCAAAGATACTAGATACTCAGGATCAAGAGCTATTCCCTATGCTCACAAACTATATGAGTTATTGACAAAGGACTGGGAGAAGAAGAGACCTATCTGGGTAATGTTGATGGTGAATTCATTGTCTGAAAGTGATATCAAAAACCATGGAATCCCTGTGTTAGATCAGTATTTGGCCATACAAGCTTCAAGAGACCAAAAAATTGTCGGTGCTGTTGAAGACGTGCAGGAACAGTGTAAACCGCTGAACTCACTTAATACATCTCAGGTTTGTATCTTGTAGAGTTCAACTTTTAGAACTATAGTGCTAAAGAGTTTAAGGCAGATTTACAGGTATTTGAACGGATTACCACCGACTATCGCTTAGAATCTGAGAGGTTTTGGGATCGGACTTGGTGTCCTTTTAAAAACATTTTTCAAACTTAAGCGCACGTAATTGATTAGCCATCAAGTTCAACTCAAATTATATGTTCTTGATCAGCAACTCAACCAGAACAGATGTCAAGTCGTAAAACATACAAGTAACACAACCAATTTACCTCCTCTTAGGACAAATACACTCGCGTCGACGAAGGTCTCGAAACACGCAAATTTCAACACAAATTTCAACATTTTGTTCGAGGGTGAATTTTGTTTGAAAAGTGAAACAAATTTAAATTACAATTTTGTATTGTAGTTTATAAAACTAGCAAAAGTAGATATACAAGGAAACAGATGGAGAAATGATTAAAAGTTTTTCTTAACTCAAAGCTAATTTGCTACATAAACTTTAGACCTTCTAATGAGCTTACAATTGATGTATAAACACTAAACACAGTCGGATTTAGCAAAGTTTATATATCGTTATCTGTCAGGCTACGTGCTCGCTAGTTATGTATTCTAGGATCAAGGTCACACTACATTGATGTTAGTAGACAGCACAAGGAGCGGAAATACCGATAAACTTTTGATTTCGGTATAGATTACGTAGATGCACACTAACTTGAAGGACACTCTCCAAAACTCTCTCAAAAGGCATCACACTACAGAATATTTACGGCCTTGCTGTTTTTTAAGTGTTTCAAAAGTATTTGATTCGTGTATAAGTAGCAATTTCATGAAGCACGTGCAGTTAAGAGAACAGAGTTCACAATGCGCAACGGCGGTTCTTGCTGATCAAAAAAGCAAAAAGTGTGATCTTTCACGCTGACAAAACAGTGTGAGTCAATTCTCACTTCACTACAATTACAACAAGTTTAAATTTATACAAGACAAATTCGTTGTGGCTGTCCATGCTGCCTCCTTGCTGAACTAATGAAATTAGCACTTAAGAACAAATGCAAGCCGTGACGACAAAGTTGAATGTCAACAAACTCTTTGATGAACAAAAGATTTAATCAAAGCAAGAGTTATGAACAATACCCCCTTAGGGTTTGCCACGACTTAGTCATGTTGTGTGTTAAGGCTTGAATGGAATGTTGTGAAAGAAAAAGGAATGTAAAAATTTCTACGTTCGGTGACTGTTTGTCCACCTTAAACGCTTAGAATGACCGATATTCACTTAATTTGACATTTTTAATTAAATATGCAAACAGATCTAAAATCTCCCGTACGGCTCTAATTAATGATCTGTCAAGACCCTTTAGAGGAATTCTCGTGAAATGGCCGTGTTTATTTTGTATTAGCGACAAATCACTATAAATAGCATACAGTACACGATCGTCCTTAATAACTTAAGTGTTTTGCTTCAACAAAGTGGGCTTAATTCTCATTGTTTCGGCATCAGTACTGTTAGTTCAACCTACAAAAACTAAAACTCAATTCTGAAAGTTAAAAACGCTTTGTAAATAAAACTACAGCTATTTAATTGATCGTCACGAACTTCATAAAGTTCAAAAACCATACAAGGTCGACCCACAGAGCAGAAAAAAACACCAGATGAGGTTTCCATTTTGCTTTGTTATGCAAATGTTATTTAATCTTCTGTAAACAACCTCAATCGCTTTTAAGGTTTTTACAATTTTACGGACAAATTAAAGATTGTTTTGAATATAGGAGGAATGTAGGCTATCACACATGGAGTGTGTAGACAAGTGTATTGTTTGGCTGATGTGCGTAATGGCTTTTATTGCATTTTAACGACTAATTAATGATACCACCTATGTCAAGTCTTTTCTCTCTCTAAAATGTTCCATCAAAATTGATTAAAAGCTGCAGATAAATGAATTTACGTAATGTCAACAATCTGTCAGTAAAGACATCTTGAAGAAACGCAGAACTCAAAGAACAAGATACACCTATTGTCGAAAGGCATTAAAAAAATAACTGTTTATTTAAGTGTTCAAGTCTTTTAGCGCTTGCGCACTAATTGGGACACTGTACTCTCACACACACTACCTCTACATTAAGTATTTTGCAAATAATCACTCGACTCACATGTTGGTTTTTGCTGAGGGAGGAAGAAACAGAGAATCCGGAGAAAAAACCGAAGAAGAAGACCGAAAAGGGGTTACTTCACTCCCTACTCTTCGGCTTTGGATCTTTTAAAATTCTTTACATCTTTAGAGTATAAGAACGAGATAAGCTAAATTAATTTTAGTTTCTACGCATACTTCTTTCGGGTTAGTTGCGTAGTTTTGATTTGCCTGACAAGATTTTTTTGGTATATCGAACAGCTGAGATTTTGAAACTAATAAACTTTAATTTGTCATTTTAACAACAACAGTTACCCATAAAACTTCGTCATAGCGTCGTCATAGCATGCTATGATAAAGAATTTTGCGGTAAAAATTTTCTTAGCTAATAACATGGCACGTGAACAAATGCAAAAAATACTTTCAGTTTGCAGTCTGTATCCTTTCTTTCTTGAATAGAGTTCAATCATATCTAGACGCTTTTTGAATATTCCTACAATATTGTTTACATTTTGACACTTTGATTTTTCCAATATAAAAACTCGCTAGCGGGTCAATTTCAGTACTTTCAAAAATAAGACAGAACCTTTCTTTTTGCTTCAATTTGGTGACTTCAAGTTGTCGTAATTAGGCCATAAGCAATTCAGTTTTTGGAGCTGTAAACAGCATTTTTTTGTAAAAGGAGAAATAAGTTAAAGTTCAGTCCGAGACACTCCCAAAATGTCTACAATCGATCTGAGACTAAATCTACGTGGCTCTCGCCAAACGATGGTCGGAGGAACAAGTCTTACTGAAGAGAATGGACGAAACGATAGTCATGCACTTTTCTCAACTACATAAAAAAGAGCGAAAAAAAGTTTTCTTTTGTACACTGTAAACATATACCATGACCATGTAACATTATAAGTTATATTATGTAATTGTAACAGGGTTCGTGCTACTCCTTAAACTCCTTGAAAACTCCTTGAATTTCAAAGGGCGCCTGAAAAGCCCTTCAATTCTAGAAATTCTGCTCAAACTCCTTGAAAACTCCTTCAATTTATACTTTTAACAAAACGTAAGGGACTTGAATGGGATGGGAAAAACAGAAATGCACTTTTTTCTTGTACATGTAAGTGAGGGAAGAGGATGTCCTAGTATTGCAGTAAAACCATTTGTTAAAAATCGGTTAATACTACTCCCTGAAAAATCGTTTTTGGGTCCTTGAATACTCCTTGAATTCTCCTGGAATTTTAAATTCGTATCTCAGCACGAACCCTGTTGTAACTATAAATGTACTATATCTATATTATGTAATTGTAAATGTAAATGTGTAGATGGTGAATTACAAAAAAAGGCACCGTCCATTTTGGCCCGAAAGAGGACGTATACTCGGCCTGCGGCCTCGTAGTTTTAACCTTGATAAAACACTCCTGCTCGGTTATTAAACTTTGCATGAAATAGATTTTGAAAACGTGAGCAAGATTTTGTCGGACAACAATACAGAGATAGAAAGACAGTAACTGATGGAGTATTTTCTTGAGAGAATGCGGTCATTGGTCTTCAGTGATGACGTAAATTCTACCACTATGAGAGGATATGAGTTGTCGACTGAGTAACGTGCATCTTTATCCGTACTGCATGTACCCTACCTTCCCACAGTTGAACTTCTCCACAAATTCCGTCACCTGTTGAGAGGTAGGCCTCATACAGGCTCAATGTTGGGGACAGAAAATGGCGGCCATTGTGGAGAGGTGGCCATCAGTGGAGGTTCCATATTTCGTCATAGATCAGTGCTATAAATTTTATTGAAAAATGTTTTTTACCTATGTTTTTTTTCAACGAATATATCTCTATAAGAAAAAATAAATAAAGAAAAAAAGTAAAGGATAGTTTTCGTGTTAGAAATTAGGAAACCGCACCAGTCGACATAAAAGTGGGACACCTACGGCACGAAAATGCAAATAATTTTAACGCAGACTGGTTGAGCCGCGGGGATGGTATTGAGTTCTATATAAATTGGAGCACAGTCTTTTTCGTAGAAGGTCGCTAATTACTACCATAGCTAAGTAAGTCACCCTTGCCTTTAAAGTAGCTTTCGATAATTGAGCTTCTTTTTCTATAGGTGATCTTTGCTTTGAATCAATCTCTTTATTTCCAAGAGAGACTTCGTCGTGGACTAGCACATCTCACGTACACTACTGATGACCTCATCGACCATTACAACTGTGGCGATCTCAAGTCAGTTTTATTCTCGACCCAGTCCACCCAGATATCACCGCTGACCTTGAATTCAACAAGAAACAAAAACCAACGGAAAAAGGCTAAAGCTATCGACAAGTACTTCCGTAATGAGCTGATTTATCAGCGTAATGTTCGTATGGCACGAAGAGTTATTGAACTACTGCAAGAACACCCTGAAAAGGATTTCTTCTTTGCTTTTGGCGCAGGTAAACATTGGCCCACAAGAAGGCTCTCGCATTTTTTACACCTTGCCGAAAATCGCAAAGTTTCTTCACAATTGTTTATAAAATAAAACACCTACGAATTTTCTGATTCGATTTTCAAGCTTCCCTGATATGCACTATCTATGTTACACTGGCTGTCACAATCTCTGTCACGATCGGTGTCACGCTTCCCTTTCACAATCCCAGTCACGATCTCTGTTTCAATTTGCTCTAGATTGCTTTGCTGATCTTGTTTTTGTTTCCTCAGGACATTTCCTTGGTAACCACAGTATAATTGAAATCATGCAAAAACAAGGCTATGTAATAGAATATGTCCAGTCTACACAGAATCTCCCGAGGTTAGTCTCAATCATATCTAGAGACACAAACCAAGCTCTCTGAGACAGAGACAGGCAGGCAGGCAGGCAGGACGATGATGATAAATACTTTATCAATCTCAGAAAACGGAATTCTTATTAGCAACAGATAGACAGAGAGACAAAGAAACAGCCAGTTTAAAACTGATTGATAAAAACTGGACAATTGCCTACCATTTTCTGGTTGATTTCTACAGTTATAAAGCCAAAAAGTCACTGTTGACTACAGAAAAGTTTGTGCGCAAACCTCGTGGATGTCGAAGAAGAAACAGAAGGAAAATCAGAAAAAGATGTCACAAATTATGGAATAAACTAAATAAACCAGACTACAGTAGAGTGAAATTATTGAAGAAAGCCACTAAAAAGATTTTACCGTCACAAAGGTTTGTAATCAAATTTCACAGTGCTGTCTAAAGTCTATAGTTACCCATGTCAATCGGCATACCCACAGACAATAAGCAGAATGAAGGCCTGGACACCCTATACAACTTTTTCTGTAACATTGCGTGCAACAATCTTACAGAATCGAGCTCTACTTCTGGGCCTGGTTGTTCGAAGGGCGATTAACGCTAATCCTGGGTTAAAATGAATGGTTTTCTTAAGATTTAATCCTGGTTTAACGCTAATCGGCTTTTGAACAACCGGGCCCTGCACCTTTTTCTGCAACATTCATTGCACGCTTAATTGCAGGGGCCGATGGACATACAGATAAACTGTGTTGCGCGCAATGAATGCTGCAGAAAAAGGTAAAGAAGTAGGACTCGATCTAAATGGTAAGTGTAGCGCGCAACTTTTGCAGGGTTGACCATAAGTTGCTAAGTTGCATGGTGTATGTGGACCTTTAATTAACAAACACGACGCGAACCGGACGTGAGATGACCAAAATAGAGAGATTAAGCTTCACGTAAACGGGAAACGGCAGAGTGGATCACTTAACCTCGTTTTGTTGTTGTTGTTGCTTTTGTTTTTTGTTTTGCATCTGACGTTGCCGTTTTAACGCAAATCTGAGTCATTTCAAGTTGGACGTAAACGCTAGAAGTTACCCTCACATTTACGTGAAAAACGCGCCTAGCCATGCGCGAACAAAGGAAGTCACGTGATTCTCTGCCGTCTGCTGTTTCCCTTTTACGTGAAGCTTAAGCTCTCTAATATCCGTGACGACATCACGACGCTACGTCTAGATCATCATTGTCGGCGACGTCAACAGCCATTTTAATTGAACGTGGCATTGTATTCCTCGCCGTCTCACTGCCCATATCTGAGACGCGACATTATAGAAGACCTTTAGATTCGACTGCAAGTACGACTACGAGTACGAGTTTTGTGCGCGCTAGTTTATCTTTTCTCAAGTCCAAACTAAGCGCGTTTTTGTTTCATTCTCACCTTTTCTTGTAAAGAGTATTAGACAGTTTTTTTTTTGAATTAGTCTATATGCGCCCAGAGAAGATCTGGATTGGCGCTATAGAAATTGTATTATATTATTATTCATTATTATCGTAGTCGTTCTCGCGCAAATATTCAAACTTTAGATTAAAAAACATCAGTACGAAATTTCACCTGAGACAACTTTTCGCCATATAAACGGGGCCTATGTCACGTTACTGAGTCTTCTTTGCAGCAATTGCGTGACGGCATCATATAATAATATTTACTATGATTTAAATGTTCTATTTGTCAGACCTGTGACGTCAGTTGTACAGAAAGACCCGTTGAATAGAAATAGTTGGTCGTTAAACGCAGTGTCACGACCACAAGTCTGGACAACAAACATCGTTTTAATCTCAATAGTGGCATTGAATTGTTACTATGGTATTATAAGATAGACAACTGTCAGTCATCACAACAAGTCGGCCTACGGAGCCACTGGACGCTATGTATATTTATATATAACACAACATGTGGCTAGAAGAACAAACATTGTATATATAAACCAAATAGTGCCTGGTTTTATCACGAAGACTTGGAAGCTAACGACAAGACAAGGATACAGAGATAGCTATCAACGAGTGACTTAGATATACATGAAGACTACATTCACAAGGAGACAATATCATTGGAGAGCGTTGGAGAATTTTAATATCAAATTTTGTTAGCTATAAGCCTCAATGTTTATGGCGAAAACTTCTAGTGCCCTTACTCTTCAGGACCCAGTTGTTCGAAAGACGATAAGCGTTGACCCATGGTTAAATCTTAAGGCAGAAAACATTGATTTTAATTGTAGGTTAACAATGACCCGCTTTCAAACAACTGAGCATAGGAGACTACATTTAACAAACGGCATTTGTACTGCTCACAAGTCTGGTCAAACGTTAGCATTTTGGTATGAATTAGAGTTTTCCAAAGCGAACGTCTCTCCAAGGTCAACGCCTCTCATTGGCCCAAACCGAAACGAAATGCACTGTTAACTTCCTGGTGAAATCTACCTAACGTGCTCAGTTAAAGACGTTAGAGAGCTTAATAACGGCAGACGACATATAGAACACCACGTGATTCCCCTCCTCCCCCGCGCCTGGCGTTTCCTTTGCAACGCCAAGGAGAAACGCGAAACGTCACGCCCACGTTATGCCAAAAATTGCAACGCCAGGCGGCACGAAGAAAGCAGGTCACGTGATCCTCTTTGCCGTCTGTCGTTTCCCGTGTACGTGTAGCTTAAGCTCTCAAGTCATGCTTTGTATGCAATATGTATCTAAACTCTTGTCAACGGACACCTTTCTATTATGAAAGTAAGATCTGATATTGAAGGTGATAGGTCACTGTAGTTGAACTAGCCTGCGAATAGGAGTAGCGGCACTCGGCGGAAGCCTCGCGCTGGAGCGTCAGAGTATCGGCTGCGACAGGATAAAGTTAAGGGAGTTTGCAGCTATTGCCGCTATCATTGAGTATCTATACTACACTATTATAGCACCTTCTCGCGGAAGATGTCATCCAATTGGTTTAATAAAATAAAATAATTTATTATTGTCATTTGTTTTATTCCTTCGGTTTGTTTAAACGCTAGGGGTAATCAATGACATCTTCCGAGAACGTGCTACATTATATTAAACTGCTGTGACTATCCCAATACTGAAACTTGTTAGCACTTGTACAGATAGGTACTTGTCTTGAAAGCATTTGGTGATTATTTAACACCTTTATGGTGCTCAAAAGAGAATTTCCAAAAGCATTAGCTATGAAGAATTAGAATATCAAAGTGTAATGCACGCATATAGAAATTTATAATTTTTCATTTAAATTTAGTTTTATACTGCCAAGAACGTTACGACGCTTTGTCAAATGTGGGCAGTACAATGTTGCCAAGCATTTGTGGTTGCGCGGGTTTTACTTATTGTTGCATGGGGGTGTTTACGCTACTAGTAAAATTGTAGGGGTCCTTCAAAATATTTCTCTACAGTGCAGAAATAAATGAAACTCCCATTTACTCGCTGCTGAGATGAACTGTAAAGGCAAACTACGACAAACTAGAGGCTTGGAGTGTCCAACAAATAAACAAACAAACTGCAAATAAACAAACAAACGAACTGCATATAAACAAACGTGTGAGTCTACTGCAAATTAAAGCCCAATTTTTACGACTACATACAACGAAATTGTTCAATATTTGGGAGTTAAATACTGTTTATAAAGGACAATCGATACGATGTAATCCCAACTTTGAAGAAAGGGGGAGTTTTTAAGGGTGTAGCACGTGATATGTTGAAAAATATATAGAAATATACATATAAAGTATATAAACCAGTTAAGGTAATACCAAAGTTTGCCAAAGGAATTTCATTTGTAATAAATCTTTTGTGTCAAAATAAAATTATTAACAGTTGACACACTTTAAGGTGTCCTTTACTAAGGTTAACAAACAAACCGACCGACCGACCAGCAAACGCACCACTACCCGATATACATATACCTATTTCAAAAATTAAGGTTGTCGTACGCGACCTACGCGACTAGAGCGAAAAGGAGCATGGGTAGTTGCAAAATTTCCCCTCTCTTTTTCGCGGCATTGGTCTTGGTTTTAAAATCAGCAAATGAAGCTCTTTGATGTATTATAGGTCATGGCAAGCTGAAGATGAATTATGGTAGTGGATATTTGTGTAGTTTTATAGCTTTAGTAATGTTTACCCATGCTTCCTTTCGGGTGAGTCGCGTAGGCTTTTGCCGACAACGTTTGTTGAAATAGGAGTGTATATATGGTGTCCATGGTGTGCACAACTATCAATAGTTGTGGATCGACAGCTATCGATAGTTGTACATGGACACGCATTTCATGCATTTAGACATATACAGGGTAGTACTTGTGTCCATAGTGTCCTCATCAATACATGGACACACATTTCATGTAGACATACATCGAGACGGAGCCAAAAATGTCAAGTTTTTTTTAAAAAAAATCACGAAAACCAGTGAGCAGAACTACACGGGTTTTTGAAAGTTTGTAAAACTTGTAATTCTCCTACGCGTTTCGTCTAACTCTGTAGACTTCTTCAGGGAGCTTTACAATAAAGTTAAAAAATCCGGTATTTAAAGACTAACTATCCTTAACTACGTATAGGAAGTAGGAACGTAACGAATCACGTAAAACAGGACGTCCCACACAGTTTTCGAGCTATGTTCTTCCCTGTGTAGCCATAGCTGCGCCCCAAAAATATTCATCATTCGAAAACTATGTTCTTCCCTGTGCACGTGTGGGACCGGTCCTGTATGCGTGATTCGTTAAATGCAGGATTTTTTAAACTTTATTGTAAAACTCCTGAAGCAGTCTACTGTACAGTCGAGTCTACAGAGTTCAACGAAACGCGTAGGTGAATTAAACGTTTTAAAATCTTGCACCCTTATAGTGCTGCTCACTGGTTTTTGTGAAAAAAATTGAAAAAGAAGTTATTTTGCGGTTATATTACAGCCTTACCCTAGGTCACCTTTTCAACGAGTAACGTACCGCTCTCAAAACTTATCGTCCTTAAATCTGAACTTCTATTGGTTAAAAGCAATGAAGTACTTGTATCTGATACATGTATTTGGAACATGTATTTTGACTTGTATTTCGCGTCATACACGGGTAATGAACATGTCCAAACCTCCCGAAAAAAAATAAAAAATAGAGCACAGCTTTAAACTAAGAAAAAATATCGCGCAGAGCAACAGCTCCAAAAAATAAAGTCGTGCAAGGAAAAGTGGTTTTGCTAAATTTTCCTCCCCACCCCACCCCACCCCCGCCTCCACTGAGCATGCAAATGAGGGGTGTCCTCTCCAAAAATATCTTGCAGGAAACAAAGGGTTTTAAATGGTAAGGGCGCTGTTCTTTACCCCCCCCTCCCCCCCTCTCCACTGAGCATGAAAATTGAGGGTGGGGTGTAAAGCAACCTCGTTCCCAGGTCCTCTTTTCCTTTTCGATTGGGTGGGAATCCCCAAGCGAAGGAAAAGGACCTGGGAACGAGGTTGGGTGTAATGAGCATGAAATGAGCATGAAAAAATAAAATAAAATAAAATAAAAAATAAATCGTGCAAGCAAATAATGATGAAAAAGAAAATCCTGCGCATCCACGAAGGGGAAAAGAAATTCCCCCTCCCCCTTTAGTTTTATACTCTGATTGTGAAGTCCATTGAATTTGTATTTCTTTTTTTTCCCTTCTTTTTGTTTGTTTGTTTGTTTGTTTGTTTGTTTGTTTGTTTGTTTGTTTGTTTTTATTCAAAAATCACTTTTGGAGGGGGTGACGAGGAATCGCGAAAAAGCGGGAATTTTGCGCGAACAAAGCGTGACCATGATCGATGAAAACAAAAGACTTTGACCAGCGGGTTGTCGCTCTAAACAGCTGTCCAAGATGGCTGCCAAACTGATTAGGGTGTGAAGAAAGATTTTAATTTTACAGCCCTTCATCAGCTAGAAACTTCTTCCAACTGGACTAAGACCGTATCTTGAGTACAGTCGTGATTGATAAGAGGAAAAAATGCTGTAAGGATTGGCCAGTTGAGTAAAGGTCACCACTGACAGCCACGCTACATAGGTGATCCGTGGAATGAATTCGTAGGCGTCGTTGAATGAATCATCATTGCTGAATAACAGCGTTCTTTTGTGACTAACAACACTTCCTTTAAGATCACTGGACAACAACAGAAGTTGTATGTGAACACAACAACAAGTTTGTATGTGTACCTTTATTTCGAAGAAAAAGAATTCCGTCAAAAATTTCGATGTTTGATGAAGGACTTGACAATTATAATGGAGACTAGCTTAGATAAAATGGTCTTATTCCGTGAAAGAGAGATTTGTAACACTACAGGAAGTACAGGAGAGTGGATCCATCGATTTTGTACAAAATTAGGGAACGATTTCTTTTGCGAAGTGGATAAAGACTACATCAAAGATCCTGCGAATCTCGTCTCCTTGAACGAGGAAGTAACTTGCTTTTCTCAAGCTTTAAACTTACTTCTGGACAAACCAGACACGACCGAGGACGACTTTATTCGATTTTCTAAAATATCTTATCAATCGTCCGTCTTAGACAAAACTGTTGCAAAAACGGCTGAACACTTGTATGGCTTGATTCATGCAAGGTTTGTCTTGACCGACAAAGGTTGTAAAAAAATGCTTCATAAATACCTAAACGGCGATTTTGGTCATTGCCCTAGAGTACTGTGTGCTAATGCCAATGTATTACCTATAGGCATGTCTGATCAGCCTGGGGAAGGTATGGTTAAAATCTATTGTCCTAAATGTTGTGAAGTTTATGAACCAAGGCAGTTAAAGTATTGCTATATTGATGGGGCATATTTTGGAACAGGGCTTCCACATATGATTTTTATGGTGTTTCCTGAATACAGACCAAGCGGTACAACAGAAAATTACATCCCTAAACTCTATGGTTTCAAGCTACATTCATCGGCTTTTGAAGATGGCGCAGACAATGATAAAAAAGCTCTCTCCAAGATGAATGGAACTCCCAGGGTGACTGTCAAAAAGACAAAATTAAGATAACTTCCTGTGATGTCACTGGTGTGGAATTCATGATTAATAAATACAATCTGGCTGGTGTTTCCATGGTGATTAAGCTGTTAAACTGCACATATACATGAATCCATCAATAGCAGTCAATCTTTACTTGCAGAATTTGCCTGAGTGTTAACTACAACTACTTGATAAAATATTTTGGAAGATTGCTGACAGAAACTGTCCGAATTGACAAGTACCAAGAAGTATTTAGAAACATTGTTCCAAATTAATCCATTTTCTAAGTAATTTGGATATTCAGCATTAAGATGAAATTCTTTTAAGACATCTATTGAATTTCAAATAATGACAGATAAAAGCTGCAATGATGTCATGGTGATACCAATATGGCAGATGTGATATTCATTGTCCTTCAAAAATATTGCAGCAGTTTGTTTATGCTCCAAGATTTTTGTTCTGAAGTAAAGCAGTTTCTAAGTCTGTGGGAAAAATATTTATATCACAAGTGTTAGAGGTTAATTATTTAAATATAATATACCTGTACATTAATTCCCATTCCAATTTAGTTCAACAAACCAATTGGTTTGACTCACTGTTTTCCCATTTCTTTAAAAAATGAGATTCTTTGTGTGAAATGCTTTAATTAAAAGCATTGTAATAATGTTCAATATGGACAAAGAATCTTATTCCCAAGAGAATTGCAGTATGAAAACAATGTGTAGCTAAGTCAGTTGACTAATTGGAGAACAAAACACAGTTGAAGCTCTTCTAATGACTGCCTCTCTAAACTGGGGCCACCTTGAGCTCCACAATGACCAGCATTTTCCATCAATGCATTCCACTGAACCTATCCATATATTTACTTTATATTGAAACCTCTGTATAACAGGCACATATTTTGTCCTCCAGGTGACTGCTCTTGAGGTGTTTGACTAGTATGAAACTCAAAACTTAATTTTATGGTTCTGTGCTCCAGTTATTGAACTGGAAGGGTATAAACATGAGAGTTCATCTTATTTGTTATTTACTTAGCCAAATCTCTTGTACTGTAGAGTACAAACACTACTGACCTACTGGTCAGTTATACACCCTGACACATTTCAAAGGTTGATACTGTAGACGAGGCTTCAAATAGAATAGAACAGAAGAATATAATAGAATACTTTATTTAAAGATGGTAATACAAATACAAGTACGTGACTTGACTGAAAGTGAGTGTGGATACAGTAGACTGCATTAATTCACTTAATGTCTTAATTTTTAACATCTGCAAATAATTAGTAGGTAGTTAGTCATCTGAGATGATAGTTTGATCATAACAATTTGCCAAGAAAGTGTGGTCCAACTGTTTACCAGGCTTTGGTACATAAGGTTGATGCAAGCTAAATTTCAGTATTGTCATGTTGCTATTTGTGTAGTTTTACAGGTTAATTTTAGGGAGGTTTGCTAAGTTGCCTTGTGGCCTTTTTTATATGAAAAAGGTGTAGCACACTAAACTGTATACCTAACAGTTTCAATTCAACTGCACTACTAACCATACCATATAAGAGTAATAAGCCTGCAAGCTTAGAGCTAGTACTTTACAAAAAACTGTTTGATTTAGTACTTATATTCAATTTGCTGCTTCACACTTTGCATGAGAAGAGACAATTTCAAGTTTATCAAATAAATTTTTGTGGGTTTTGGTGAACTTCATAATTTCTTTAATTTGCTACTTTGATCCTACTTTTTTATGCAAATTAAAGAAATATACAAATACTTTAAGTATTTCTACTATTATTGTTTTAATATTGTGACTGATTTCCATTCAAGCAGTCCTTAAAGCAACAATAGTTGTGTGTCCCATTAAAAGGTTTGTATGACAAACTGTGAAACTGATCCATTATCAAGTGTAAATAATTATAAATATATTTCAGTCTAAGTCTCTAAGATATGTAAGATAGTATTTATTAACTTATTTGTAACAAAATAAAGGTTGTTATAATGCTAATATTGAGTATTTGCCTTGGCTCTGTTAATGGCATTAGCTTAATTCACAGCAAAATACACTTAATTTTACACACTCTGAACAGTGGTTCAGATAAGAGATGGGCCTTAGATAAATGACCAAATAGAGGTGGTTATACCTGACCCAACTACCAAAGAGGTTGAAAAGGAAATCTTTACTTTAGAATCCAGCTATATCACTTGCATGACCCCTGTTATAACTATAACTGGAACACTTCTGAAGCAGACATTCTCAAAGCACAGGAATCTCAAGCTTTGTGTGTACACCATTACTAACATTACTTTTTAGGAATGTAAACTGTGAAAATATTCGTTATTTAGTGTCTAGATTCTAAATTAAAAGCCACAAAACGTTAGAGTTGCCTAGTTCTTATGTACACTGTTACTTCATTTAGCCTGTGTTGGAATTTTCTCTGCCCCTTCCCTAGGCTAGCAAAAAGTGGTATCATCTATCGTCTTCAGTTTCCAACTGTGACACTGCCATGGCATACTATACAGTCTTCCAAATGAGGGCATATCATGCATAGCATACATGGGTTGTGGCCACACATGGAATTTCAACTACAACAGGCTAGGCAACAACAACAACAACAGGCAACAACAACAATTAACAGCAACAAACAAAACAAAACAAAAAAGGAAAGAAAAAACGAAACAAGCAAAAACAAAACAAAACAATAACGCATGCCAAGAGACAAATAACAAAACACAAACAAAGAAACGCACTAGCTATGCCCACTGTTCTCACGACAACTCAACACCATCTCTCATCGACTGAATTTAGGCTAAAAATTAATTAAACCTGTCCTAAATCAACAAATCCGTCATTAAAGTTGACTCATTAGTTAAATAGTCACGTACTTTCTTTATTCATGAGCCGAACCTTGTATAAATAGCTTTGCCGAATTTGCTACCCTTTATCACTTGCTGAGGAAGACAGCATTTACACCAACTAAACTAGTTTAACTAAACCAGGTTATGTTTTTCCAGTTTGTTGATAATCCTGTCGTGTCACCTTCACAAGACACATTTTAAACAAACAAGTTTTCACCTCTTTTAGTGGTAAGGAGCGCATGTTATGCGGAGCAATTTTTTAAACATGTTTAACTGGTTGGTGTTAATGCAGCACAAGATAAAGTATGCTGAAAAGACTCAAAAGCATCGTCTTGTCCTTGAAGATACTACCGCGACCTTCTTATATGCGCAACACTCCAAGACTAACGCGACATCCTTATATCCGAGACTAACGCGACATCCTTATATCCGAGACTAACGCGACATCCTTATATCCGAGACTAACACGACATTCTTATGTCCAAGACTAACGCGACATCCTTATACACCTATTTCAAAAAAGGTTGTATATAAGAGCTCTCAAGCCCAGGCGACTAGACCGAAAAGGAGTATGGGTAGTAGCAAAACTTTACTTCCTTTGCCGCTAAGCATCAGTAAGTGAAGTTCTTTAGTGTATAAGGTCTGAGCAAGTTTAAGAGTAATTGTGTGGGATTTTTGTGGTTTTATAACTTTAGTGATTTCTTCCCATACTCCCTTTCGGGTGAGTCGCGTAGGCTTGATACCGACAATGTTTATTGAAATAGGTGTATACGCAGCACTCCAAGACTAACGCGAACATCCTTAGGGGGTGTTCACATGGCACTAGGATCATCCTAGCACTAGAATCATCCTAGCAAGCGAATCTTCCTACCTGCTATACGTGTCGAATGAATGCCTCCAAAATTTGGCGCATGCATAAAGGTAACAAAAATAGACCTCTATGAGGCCATGTGGTTACTGGCCTCAAATCCAAACATACAGATAAAGAAACGAAAATGCAAAAAAGGACAAAGAATGATGTCAACAACGATCCTGGACAAACTGACTGCTTTGGGAAATGCAATGCATTTCAACCAAGCCCTTAACAATAGTCCACTTTCGATATGTATATGGTTGACTTACCGCACACAAAGGAATCAATACGAGGCTCCGGGGAATAATGCTTAGTAACTAGTGCGTAGCAAAGCAATTGTCGAGTCGCGCACCACTAAGCATTATTCCCCAGAGCCTCGAACTGATTATTTTGTATAAATAATAATAATAATATAATAAATATATCGAAAGTGGGCTATTGGGCAATTAACACAGGAAGCCCAATTCATTTGAATCAAGAACATAGAAAAATATTAGAATGAAATGGGAGCTCTGCTATTAGGTAGTACCTAATTTTTATATATTACTTGTTGGTAGTTTTGAAGGCAATTTTCAGGAATTAAAATAAACAACATTGATTTTACTCGTCGCCATCTTTATTTTGGTTGATGCTGAGTAGGCGCATGCGTAACAGGAGTCATTTGCTGAACAATTTTCTTTCTAATTTGCGTTCATCCATTTTCCTTCACTTTGACTTCAACAACGTAAAAAAGAGATTTTTCCCCGCGGAAATGGCAAAACGATGGAATTATCAAAGTGAGGGAAGAAGAAATGGAATTTTTATCGTGCGTAATAAATTGGACTCATTTTAGGCGTGGCATGTGTCGGCCTTCGTGCGCGTACAGCGAGAATAGATTTTGTGTTTTTACGGGAAGAAGACGCGATTGCTTGACTTGTTACTGTATTAAGTAAACGTAGCCTTCCCGGGAGCCTTAACAGGATATTATTGTTTTGGCACGATTGTAATGAAAGCGCGCGAAAGATTATAGAGTGATTCCCAAAATCCGTGAAATCAAAATTGAATGTTAGTGTGCAATAATTTAATTGACACAAAAGAAAACAATGGAAATAAGGTCAGATTTTGATCATAATTGAGAGAGAAGCAAAATTAGCAAAATCCAGCATTGTTTGGATGTAAGCGCGGATGAAAATATCCCAATTGATATTCGCGCTATACAAGTTAATAAATATTATTATTATTGATGTCTGATCATGAGTTCGCATGAATTTGGAAATTGCACATACACAGAAAGAACTTGTTGGATCTTTGTACGCCGGGTAGCCTGTGTTAAAGTTTGTCCCTGTTAAAGATCTTCGTCCACCCCTTCATTTACTTCTCCTGTCAATCAAATCTCACGTCCTTGATTTTGATTGGTTCCTGGTGAAACGTCCAATTTTTCTAAGCCTGTGATTGGTTAAAACCCTGTACCACGAAGGAATGTGCACTTGAAAGGTATGCACGTTGGCGCGGTTAGTCATTTGGGGCAAGACACAAAGCTGGAAGGAGTGAGGCAAGTTCTCTTCGATTCTTGTTTGAAAATTTTCACAAAATTAACCAGTTTTTCATCTAATTCTACCGTTTTTAGGAACGTTTTAGACGAAAGTTCCTAATGGCAACGTTACAGGAAGAATTTATATACGAATTCACGGATATTTTTTGATGCCAAAAGTTGGTCAACTGTCAACCCGTGCTTCTTGTGGGGTCGCGTTCTAGTCCGTTAAAAACAACGTAACGGTAAGAAAAGTTACTCTTCTTGTGCATAATTTCCTTTCTTACAGCTGTGTTAGTGGTTTTTAGCTCAATATGGTTTTTAAAATGCACTTTTTCGAACAAAATGAAGAGAGTTCGAGGGTTTGCAAAGTTGAACACGCTGCCTCGGAACAAAGTTGCCAGTTAGGAAAACTGTTCTAAAACTTTTATCTATTGAGCTAAAACTTGTTCTTTTTTTCCAGGAGAAGCAAGTTCTATCCAGGAAGAGAACCAAAAGCTTTTTCTTAAAAAGCTGAAGTTCTTTTAGGCGGGCGCCAAAGTCCTGACGGTTCCTCCTCCAAACAAGATTCCATTACCGAGGTAAATATTCTCTCATAATAGTTTCTGCTTTACAAAATAAACTATAAATGTAAAGGCTAATTCTTTTCTTCGCCTTTTGTCTCTTTTGGAAAAATTCGAAATTTCTTCTTAAATATTTTTAACTCGTTATGTCAAAGTAATTATGCTTTGCATGGAGGTATTTTCGCGCCTTTTTTTTCTTTTCGTGAATAAATTAGGGTGGACTATTAGAAACCTTGGGGGAGGGGATGGGTCCGGGAAAGTTTTCAGACAAGGATGTTCTTTGCGGGAATATTTCCTGTATTTCCTGCAGGATTTTTTTTTGTTTTCTTGTTTTTGTTTTCTTTTTTTTTCCAAACGGGAATTGTTTGCGACATTTTTCCTCCATGCTCCTTGCAGGGTAATTTGTGATATGTTTCAAGATATCCTTCTCCTTTATTTCAATATTTGTTCAAATATTTTAATTTATTTTTCCAGGAGGCTATGTATTCCAGAAAACCATGCATGAGGCAAAATGTTTTGTTAAGATGTTTTTGCCTGGCAATTGGAAATGAGTGGCAAAGGTAAATGTTATAATTTTCAAATTTCTACTACCCAAATAGATTGGAACTATATTTTTATGGATTAAAGGTCTTTAGAAAAATAATATAGGTTTTGGTCTTTTTTTAGTAAGTGCATGTTTACATGGGAAATTTTCAGAACATGGGACATTAGGGTGCGTAAACATGGACAGCAAATGGTCCATCAAACTTATGAAAGATTGAATTGAGATTCTTTCATCCTCTTGGGGCCTGATTATATGAACGGAATTAGTGTGGAGAGATCCGTCTGAACCAGCCAAATCCAGCTCGGTCAACCGAAGCCAACCCTTTGTCATTCCACATTTATTTACCAATTGAGCTTATCCCTCAAATTAGAGGATTATTATTATTATTATTGAGGAATAATCATTCCCCAAATCATTCTAACTAGTCAGGGTGGGGCAACAAAATGCAGGGGTGGGGGCAGAGCAGCTGCACTTATTGGCCCAATAGATTGTCGAACAGATCATGTTGGACGATAAATATTTTTGGGTGTTTCTTATTTTTTTTAGCATATTTATTTATTATTTCATTCTTAAAGCTCCATTTATGCACCTGTTGATATTAAGCCCCAGGGAAGGGAGGCTGGTGCCAGGCCAGGCATACCTAGGGGTTTTTGATTTTTTCCCCAACCCTGGGTGCCTTATGCATGTCAAATTCTATAATGCCACCAGCACATTTCCTTTGTCTTGGCCAATTTACAGTGAAAATCGTTGCATCGCTACCTCCGTCGGTAAGATTTTGGTCTTTTCTGATACGTCCATCCTTGGGGGCAGAGCTTTCATGAACTTGTTCAGTGATTGGTTGATTTGAAAGAAGCTCTGGCCCCAAACTGATTTATGGCTCAGAAAAATCCAAAATCAAAACAAAATTTGTAATTTGCTGGTTGCGATGCAACGATTTTGGCTGTAAGATGGTGACAATGTCAAATTCCACACCCAAGGGAGAGGTTTTTTTGTGAAATCCCCTGAGTTATTACTATGCCCCCACCCCCAGGGCTTAACATTGACAGGTGCATTACATATACTTAATGTTTTTGCTCATTATTTTTTTTCAGGCCTTCATTTATTCCGGAAAACCATTAGGCAAAATGTCTTGTTTATATATGACATTTTCGCCTAGCAAATAGAGAGGAGTGACAAGGTAAATTTTATGATATACAAATTTCTGTTGTGTAGTTCCAAAAAATATCCATACTCCCACCATGGAGGGAATTGGAAATTCTGAAGGGGAGGGGGGTCAGAAAAAGAAAAAAATTACAGAGCTTGTATGGAAGAAAATTGGAAGTTCCAGGGGGTAGGGGGGATCCATTTATAAATTCCCTCCATGGTGGGGGTATGGATATTTTCTGGAACCACACATTACCAGAATAAGGGTGATAATAGGAGTAGGAACTCCCATTATAACAAAATCTTTTCTGTTGCAAATGGATGAGCTTTATGCATGTAGCCTTGTCTTGATTCTTTTCTATGTGACAAGTGAAGTGTACCTCGCAAGTTGACAACTAATTGAACAGTCCCAGAATGCATTGTTTTGGCAGACTAGTGAACAGATATAGTTTCTTCTTTTCCTTCCAGCGAAGGGGCAGGGCGGGGCTGGGCAGGGTGAAGGGGACCATGAAAAGAGAGAAGGGGGCTTATATCAGCCCAGTGAACAATGGGAAAACCTACATAGCACTCAGTTGGTGTAATGTATTCAAAAAATCTATTGTGTTCTATTGTTTCTCGATCTATTGTATTATGTGCTTTGTATTGTATTTTTATGAATATATTACATCAACTGCGTGCTACGTAGGTTCTCCCAGTGAACAATATGGAAAGACAATTTAACATGCATATGGAAGTAACTTCAGAATACCCATCCACCATAATGTATTCTAGAGCAGAACTCTTTGAAAACAATGCAAGAATACAAAAGCTATTGTTATTCAAAAAGGTGGCTGGGTATTCTGAAGTTAAGCATTAACACGTTGAGAGGGTTTTTGTCATCCTTTGCTTAATATTGACAAAAAATGCAATTTTTCCTTTATTTGAATATTCATCATATATTTATCATTTTATAGATGAGCCAAGCTGACCAAACAAGATCAAGAACAGCAGATGCAGTGTACCATGAATACTATAACCACAACCACAAGAACTACGACACAGTGTATCATATAACAACCACAACCACAAGAGCCACAACAGATGAAGATGATGACTGGGCATGTGTAACTTCTTGTGTTGCAGAACTGTGTCAGTGTTTTAGCATACTAAAGTTATTTTGTAATTTCATTCACTAAACTGTCTGTTTTTATCTGCAACATTTTGAAGGCACATTGCAAGGTTGTGAAAACTTTCTTTTTTCTCCCTCCCCTAGATTTTTCGAATCAATTGGCAACCATTTGGATACCAGTATACTGGAAAATTATTGAAAATTACTAGCCTAGAGATTTTGTCTTAGCATTTAGGATCCCACTATGGTGGCATGGGGGACTCTTCCTTTTTTATGATTAGTTTTTTTGGTATAATTTTGTGCTCATTTCGGTCCATTTACCCCCTTTCCCCCCAAATTTATGCAAATTCTATTTGGTCTGAGCACAACCTAATAGGTAGGTAAGGAGAGTCCTTTTGGTAGCCTACATTTCCAGCCATGAAGGGGTCTCGTTCCAAGAAAGGTTTGGAACATGATCCCTTCATGTCTGGAAATCAAGCCTACTGTTGCTCCCCATGGTGATCTAAAATTCAGTAGAATGAAGTTTTCACTTGTTAGGTTCTGATTTGCATTAGTGCGGCTGTATGGTAAGATGGTAAGTCTTGCCAATGCTAAGGTGAAATCTGTTAGTTTTTGAGGAATTGCATGTCTATCCTATCCATCATTGAGAGTGTTTACACTTGACCTACATATGGAGATCCTGTGGATATAATCTGCTTGCATCAACATTATGTAGGGGTGTGAGTGTAAACTTGCGTATATTGGTAGAAACTGGTATACGGGGTCCTTTATATGGTGGGACTAGCCTGTAAGCCATATACTGGACCTTCTCTTTAATGGATTTGATATCCTGTTGATTCCTCCTGTTGAATAATTAGTAGGATAATTGTCTTAGGAATGTTGAGTAGGAACTCCCATTAGATAGATAATTAATAGACAAAAGTATGAATATTATGTATTGCAATTGAAATGTTGTTGTTAAAAAAAAATCCGGCAATCCGGCTTAAAACGAAAAAAAAACAAAAACATATTGGCTTAATAAACAGTTAATTAAAATAGTTTTTATCTGCAAGTCAGAGTACTAATGAGTAGGTTAGGCAAATTATTCCGGCTTAGTTGGGATTGGTGGGCCTCCAGCATGCACCCTAAAAAGGGAATTAGGTAGGAACATGTTTGCGGCAGAAGTACTCTGACTACTTTGTGATTCTTCGATACTTTTATTTTGGGTTTTCAACATCAAGACTTTTCACTTTTGATGACTTTTTGTGGAAGAGGCTATTCAAGGAAAACCAAATAATGAAGATGTTTTCATTTTTGATGATGGCTTTTTTTCCAACAAGACTTCATTCTTGATGTCATCTTTTGATGGTAGATGCTCTTCATCAGTGGAACTGGTTAACATTAATGTCTGATGCCTTTTTTCTTCCATGAAAGAAACCTGCATTTGGCCCAAAATGGTATTTTCTTGCACTCATCTTACTTTCCTTTTGTCTTAAATACTTTTTTCATTCTTCCTTCAAGGTTTATCCATTGTTTTTCACCCTAAAAGCTTTATGCAGACCATCAATCGCCTACATTTTTTTGAAAATAAATGTTAGAAATTGTATTGTAAATTCTGAACAATATAAATAAAAAAGGAAAAACCACTTGATGGCAGTGTGTACTTGCTACTAACCACAATGTGTTTTCTTCGCCAGCTTTTACAATTTTTGGGCTCCAAATTTTAATTTTATTTTTTTCAAAGTTGGTGAAACAATTTTTGTACGATAGTATTCTTTTTAATGACATGTAATTTTGAGGAGCCCAAGAAATTAAATTGTAAATGGAATTGTAAATATATTTACAATACAAACCAATTAAAGCAACAATAACAAAAATGGTTTAAGTCTTCATTTTGAAGCAGCAAATTTTCTAAATGAATTTCACTTTGTAATGATTTAAATTTAGGTAATGGCAGTTTACTGCTGTAAAAGCTGTTAAATAAATAAAGCAATAAAAACTCTGAGTTTGCCACTTCAAAACATTGAATTCTAACTGGATTTTTTGGAGCTGAAATTCTGAATGGTATCATGGCTAGGGCAACATTGAATTCAAAGTGAAGAGGATTGTTTGAAGCTGAAATTTGCAAGTGGCATCTGTGGCTATGGAGTTCATTTCCAAGGGTTCTCACCATGCTTGTGTATAAGGTTTTTGGTGAGTATGTAAGGTCTCACCTAATTCCCAATTCTCATTTTTCTATTTCTCTATTTTTTCAGTTCCGACATTGCTTCAAGCTAAAAAATGAAAGATTGTCCATAGGTAAACACTGAATATAAAACATAACTATCAAAATGCTACTGAACAATGAAATCTACATGAGAAATTTTCGATCTTTAGATGTCCGAGTTGAAATGGGAAGTGATAAATTCTGAAATCTTTCATATCACTAATATCAAACAATAGAACAAGGCTATCAATTACTGTAAGGCCAAAAATGTCTTGGGCCCATTCACATGAGAGAGGACATGCGGGCCCCTATGTATTAGGGATAACTTTTATTTTATTTTCCCTGGGGGACACAAAACAAAAGTTATCCCTGCTACTAGAGATAAGTCACCTTCATGTGAACGGGCCCTTAATTCTGCAATATTTTTGATCATTTTAGAAATCAAAGTGTAAAAATCACAAACCTTTTTTATTTTTTTGTTCAGGTTGCATGATGTCTCCGCTGTACAAACGTAATCACTGAATTGTGCATGGTATGGTAAAATTTTTACTTTTGAAATGAAAGCAAATTGAGAAATTCATTCCAGTCATTAAGAAATTCATACCAGTCATTACCAGGTTTTGAAAAAAGTGGCTTCATAATGCAATAATACACGGAAGGTCCACTGTGGTGAGAATCGGCAATCAATCAAGAACAGCCATACATGTCATTCCAGTAAGATTGAGGAATCACTTCGACAATATAGCCATTGAGCAACACCAGCAAATGACAAAATGATAACTTGTGGTCACACAACCAGGGTAGAGCATACAGTGGCTTCATAATGCAATAATACCCAGATGGTTAACTGTGGTGAGAATTGGCAAACTACCAAGACCAGCCATGTCATGCCAGTAAGATTGAGGAATCACTTGGACTGAGTAGTGCAATGCCAGTAAATGTAGTGCAGCCAGTGTACAGCATACAGTGGTTCATAATGAAATAATACACAGATGGTTAACTGTGGCCAGTGAGAATCGACAAACAAATGATAACGGCCATGGCCTGAGAAATATTAGTACTTTAAAAGTATAGTAATCGGGTAACGGCAGATGAAAATGATGACTTAATTGTGCTGGTACACCCAGGGTACAGCATATGAGAGAATGAGATGACATGACAACAATCATGATAACATCATTATGACTACTACTTCACCTACAAGTGGACCCAAGTATTACGTAGCAAAACAGATGGTCATATGGTAGAACATGAATGAGTTGTTGCAGTCAGAAATCAGTACTTCTTCTATGTGATTCAATCTACAGATCCCTGGCATCCCTAGAGTGAGAAGACCAGAATGCTCTGGATCAGTGATGACAATAGACAGATAAGTTATGACAAAGACCAGGTGTCTATTTCCTTCATCCTTCATTCACAATAGAGAATTGGACTAGTCAAGGTTACATCTCCAGAGAGGCCAAAATGCAATACAACTTGTGACGGCTACCAGTGAAAGACTTGAAAAGCAGACTATTGACTAGTGCTATATTTCAATTTCAAATTGTTCCATGCACATGCCAGCCAATCAAGATGACACCCCCAGATAGAGGCCAAGAATATAATCATGCAATCTGCTAACCAGTACGATAACAACTAGCAATGTGCGTGGTTGATGTGGAGAGTAGACCGAGATGCAACTAGTGGAAGACTGATCTAAAATGGTTCAAAGTTCATGTCCTCTAGAGGTGATAGACTTGAAGACTGAGTTATGACTGTAGTGGTAGACTTCATGTTCAAAAATGGTTCCATTCAAACGACAATATTTCTAGATTAAAAGGTCAGGGTTGCAACCTGTTACTGATAACAGCTAGTGGTGGGTAGACTTCTGGACTGAGTTTCATGCACACAATTCCTAGAAATGTGCCAGAATGCAATGACGGCTGCTTTAATTTTGCAGGTGACCTAGAGAGAGAGGACTGATGGTTTAGAATAATAATGACTTGACTTGCTAATTAACCAAAATGCAATTATGCAACTGACAACTTCTGGTGGTAGACTGGAAGACTGGTGGTTTATGGTAATAACAATGTAATTAGCCTTGTCTCCTGGTGCATTCTATTATACATATTGTAGGTATCCCTATAGAGGCCAAGAATGCAATACAACTGATCTTGTGAGTAGTGGAAAACTGGAGAACACTGAAGACCTGTGGTTGATGGTAATAATGCCTGGTTTGATCTCCCAGTGGTTCTATCAAATGCATCCAGAAAGAATGAGGAGAAAATTGTGATACAACTGTTGACAACTAGTGTGGAAGACTTGTCCGAGAAGATTTACTGTTAGTATGGTTTAAGGTAATGACAATGTCTGGTTTGATTTCCCAGTCACTCTCTCACATACCGATTGAACATGTATTGAAGTGATATCCCTAGATAGAGGCCATAAAACAAAACAATCAATGATGCCATGGCTAGTGAAGAGCACTGTCAAAGATTTATGGTTTATTGAACATTCAAATTGTCTGGTTTAATTTCCCAGTGGTTCCAGCACATACTGATTGGACTCAAATTGACATGATACTCCTACATGTGGCTATAATCACCAGAATGCAATACAACCAATGATGGCTAATATGACAGACTTGGAGAACACACATGATGATCGATCATGAATTACAGTGAGGACAAAATATTATTCCGTAGGAATAGGACCCACTTTTAACAATATTGACCTTTGACGATGTGATGACACAGGATGGAGGCCAGAATGCATTTATTTATTGATGGGCTATTATTACATGTAGTGGAAAACATTGAAGAGAAGACTTTTGGTTTGTGGTTTTGTTTTGTTTTCTTTATTTGTTTTTTGCTTGAATTCCATGCACAAAAACAGTGGCTCATTCTGCTCTGTGCTTAATTCTTGGCCTCATACTAATTTTTACAGATGCACTGTTTGTTGATCAACTATTTGTTGTGGCATTATGGCCAACTGATCAGTTGAAGAGATCAATATTGAAGTTATGTTTATGGGTTTTAGACTGTTTATGGTCTCCATAGCAATCTTATGGTGTTTTATCACTGCAAATTACTGAAAAAGTCTTGTGGGTTTACCAATACTTTATTATCAAGCAAAGCTTTACGGCACATTGTCCATTTGTCTTGGTTATCTGAGCTAGTAACCAATGTGTGGAGTGAGAGTAAACTTCAAATTGAAATTAAAAAAACAAAATAAATTATAGCTTAGTATTTAGTTATTATAAATAATTTAGCCATGAATAAATTAGTACATAAATTAAAATTATTGGGTACTACATTAAATAGTTATTTAGTACTAGATTAGATAACCTTGACAAATGGGTGACATGTCTTTGAGTTCTGTTTGGTAATAAAGTATTGGTAAGTTACCCCCTTAAGACCATGCATGTATTGTCATGCTTGTTGCAAAGCACATTGATTACGAATGGACTGAATGGTGATTTCAGGTATTATCCAGGTACTGTAATGACATGAACAGAAAACTTGTTTGAATGTATAAAACTTGTCATATGGTTTACATGTACTTTGGTATACATGTTTATGAAAGGTGAAAGTGCACAATGCATTCTATCAGGTGTGAAAATTGTTTGATGATGGCATTTGTTTATGTTGTATGATATGAACAGGAAATTTGCTTGAAAATGTAAAACTGGTAATGGTTTTCTTTGGTATATATATGATGCTTATGAAGATTGAATAGTTAAATAAATGCACTCTGGAAATTGCCTGAGGATGGTGAAATCTGTTGTATGTAATCTGCTAACCAGTATGATGGGAACTAGAAATGTGCGTGGTTGATGTGGAGAGTTTTATGTTAATGCCTGCTTGATATGAACAGGAAATGTTTGCATGACATGCAAATGCTTTGTTTTACTAATTAGTAATTGGTGTTTATATGGTGATCCTTGGTTGAATGTGCAAAATGCACTTTCTGTAAGTTATGGAAATTATCTGATGTCGACCTTCTCTGATAAGTGGAAACATCATTCTTCTTTCAACATAGATTTAACATAACACACTTCTTGTTGGCAAGATGACATGATTACAAAACGATTTCCTGGTATTGAAGACTAACTGGTATGGAAAGATTAAATCTCTTTGACTTGTGCAATGGCAGTACACTTGCATATACTCCCCCAACGTATAGATGTACGATATTGGCAGAACATGACTGGAATATTTTGCAGTGGACACCCAGTCCATGGTATTCATCAGGAAATCAGTGGTATTAAGGACTGTCAACTGGTACACACTCAACAAACATGGTATTGTCCAAAGGATGGTTTTTAGAAATGTAGCCTACACCATGACCTGGAAATCAATGGTATTTGGATCTATATTGGCAGTACACACCCAACTATATGGTTTTTAGAAATCTAGTCTACACCATGACCAAGAAATCAATGGTATTGGGATCGATATTGGCAGTATACAGACTCGACTCGCATGGTATAGTCCATAGGATGTTTTTTTCAAAAAATCAAGTTTACAGCATGACCAGGAAATAAATGGTATTAGGATCAATATCGCCAGTACACACCCAACAAACATGATATTGTCAAAGGACCTTCTTTTAAGAAATTCAGTCTACACCATGACCAGGAAATCAGTGGTATTAGGATCAATATTGGCAGTACACACCCAACTCGCATAGTATTGTCCAAAGGATGGTTTTTAGAAATGTAGCCTACACCATGACCTGGAAATCAATGGTATTTGGATCTATATTGGCAGTACACACCCAACTATATGGTTTTTAGAAATCTAGTCTACACCATGACCAAGAAATCAATGGTATTGGGATCGATATTGGCAGTATACAGACTCGACTCGCATGGTATAGTCCATAGGATGTTTTTTTCAAAAAATCAAGTTTACAGCATGACCAGGAAATAAATGGTATTAGGATCAATATCGCCAGTACACACCCAACAAACATGATATTGTCAAAGGACCTTCTTTTAAGAAATTCAGTCTACACCATGACCAGGAAATCAATGGTACTGGGATCAATATTGGCAGTACACACCTAACTCGCATAGTATTGTCCAAAGGATGGTTTTTAGAAATGTAGCCTACACCATGACCTGGAAATCAATGGTATTTGGATCTATATTGGCAGTACACACCCAACTGTATGGTTTTTAGAAATCTAGTCTACACCATGATCAGGAAATCAATGGTACTGGGATCAATATTGGCAGTATACAGACCTAACTCACATGGTATAGTCCATACTAGGATGTTGTTATAAAAAAAATCCAGTTTACAGCATGACCAGGAAATAAATGGTAATGGGATCAATATCACCAGTACACACCCAGCCAATATGGCTGTATGCTACTATGCCCAAAGACCCCTTTCTCATCAGGAGATCAGATGGCAAAGAATGCCCAAAAGAAATGGAACAAAATAACACCAGTAAAATGGGAAGACCTAGTAAGTTTAAGAGGATAAAGAGATAAAAGGCAGTCCACTCAAGATTTCAGCTACGTTTAAAAATACCAAACAGACAACAGCATGATCTCATCTGAGTACATAATATGCATACAGCCTAATACATGTAAATGCCAAGGCAAATAACATCAAAGAGATCAAATGATGGAAAAGTGGTATTAATAGAAATCCCTGAATTGCTGAACCATTAGGAAAGACTACTAACAACAATACAGACAGATCCAATCATGGCACATAAATAACGTGAAGGAGACTTGCTGTAAAAGGTATATCTACTGACCAGTATATAGCACTCTTGTATTCACATGTGTAAATAAATGTGTCCAACAATGGGTAAACAAAGGAAAATGGCAACCAACTGGATGGACTTCAAAACTAGACTGGTACAATGGAGATGAAACTGATATGTCAATTTCACTGTTGTATTCACTGGTAATGGTAGTCATCTGACATTGTAATATGGAGTGGAATTGGGACTGTTGTGTTATGGCTGTTCGACCACATACAATTTGTAATATGGGTGGAAAATGCAAGCTGACTTCAATGACAAAGGGAATTATTGATACCTCGGAGTACAATGGGAATTGGAACTAGTGATGCAGTCCAAGTTGTTCACTGGTAATTGTATTTACCCTTGAACTAGTGATTGAACTTGTAATGGCAATTGTCTGATGTACAGTGGATGGGTTATGGTGACTGACTCGACAGACAATGATGACACTTCCATCTATGGCACACTGGAAAATGGAACTGGTAAGCAGCATATTATTTCCTGGAAATTGTATTTGTCCAACCAACAATGGCCAACATGGATGGCGAATAGTGAAGTCTTATTTGCTGGTCTTTGCTGAATAGTTGTATACTATGGATGGGGAAATAGCACTTGCCTAGATGGAGATGAAGGACACCACGATAGCAGACTTGGAAATATATTAATAATGGTCATCATCAAGTCAAGTCTCCTTGTGAATACAAGGCGATGGCCAGCCAGGATGGTTCTGTACAGCATAGAGGCCTTGATCTCATCTACTAGCTACAAGCCAGTCTCGTGCCAAATTTGGTCCACAGTCGGCCTCTGTCCACAAGCAGAAGCCAGACCCTGCTGGGGTTCCTAACAGCCGAACCAAGTTGTGCATAGTGCATGAAGTTATGCACAGTGACGCACTATGACAGGCACAATGCACTGCCAGATGTAGTCTTCTGCAATGTACATCTTATATTTAGTCAATCCATCCCTATTACCATGTGGACATGGTAAATCACAGTTACAGTCACTTCTGATGGTATTTGTCTGGCCAATGTCATGGATAAAAAATGGTAACTGACAAGATAGTGAACACTGGTAAATGGAGTGCCACTGGTAATGGCATTTTGTCTCTGACCATGTACAGTAATATGGATGGCAAATGGCAACTCACTGGAACTGGTAAAGCACTCAGAGGTATTACTGGTTAGTGGTATGTATGACATGGCAACTGACTGGACAGAGAATGACATTACTTCAAAATTATTTTGGAGAACTAGGACAGATAACTAGAAATATCCCTGAATACAAATTCTAACCACTAACCCTAATGTTCCCTAACCACTAACCCCTAAGCCTAACCACTAAACCTAACCACTAATCATAAGTCTAAGCCTAGTCTGTATTTACGGATATTTGTAGAGTCAGTGCCAGTCCTCTCAAAACCAAATTTTGAAGTACTTGATCTAGTCAACACCCAGAGAATGACACTTAATTGGCAGTCTGGAAAATGGAACTGATAAACACCTGTATCACTGATGTCCACTGGTAATGGTACCTATTTATCCAACTGTAACATGGATAGAAAATAGAGACTGGTAAGAAATGACAAATGGCATGTGGTGGTTAACATTGCGATGTTCATTGGTAATGGCATTTAGCCGATGTAAATATGGTTGGAAATGAAGACTGGCACTTCAATGGCAGACTGAAAACTTGAACTTGACATAAACACTGGTATTCACCAGAAATCATGGTACTTGTCTAACTATGTAATGTAGATGGAAATAATGACTGGACAGAGAATAATAAAATGGTATTTCAACGGCAGACTGGGAAAAGAAACTAGCAAGCGTCTTCACTGGTAATGGAATTCATCCAACAATGGTTACATGGATAGGAATGGCAACTGACTGAACACAGAATGGTGATTGATACTACTAACAATTTATAGCAGACTGGAAAAAGGCACTGGTGCTCAAGTGGTAATGGCAATATGGATGGTAAATAACCCCCGAGTGAACAGAGAATTGTGAATGACACTTCAAAGGTAGACTGAAAATCAAACTTGTAAGCAATGGTGGTGTTTTTTTTCCAATGTGTGTGATGTGTATGGAGAATGGCAACTGACTAGACTGGAACTGGTAGGCACTGTTATGTTCACTGGTAATGGTATTTGCCCAACAAAAGCTAAATGGATGGGAAATGGCAACCAAAAACTGAACAGGGAATGTAAATGGAACTTGTAAGCACTGTTGCATGGTGTCATATCAACTGGTAATGTTTGTCTGGTAATTTAATATGAATGGAAAACAGCACTGGCAGTATTGACTGGTAATGGTACTTGTGGCCAATGAGACATGGAATAAAAAATAGCAAATGACTGGATAGGGCTTGGAGACTGGAAAATCAGGACTGGTGAAGCAATCGTTAATATTTACTGGTAATGCTGTGTTTGTCCAACAACATGTAAATATAGATAGGAAATAGCAACTGCCTGGACAGAGCATGATGAATAACACTTCAAAAGCAGACTGGAAAATGGAACTGGTAAAGCACTCTTATTTTCATATTTACTGGTATTTGTCTGGCATTGTATTATATAAGGGAAATTGCCAGGAAATGATGAAGCTTCCATGTGAGACACTGGAAAACTGAGATGAAGATGGCAATTTACTAGCAATGGCACTTTTCCAATTTTTTGGTATCATGGTAGGAAATGACCTCTGTATAATGTGAATCTGATGACAATTGAAGGACACTATAGCAGTACAGTCTCTCACCCTGATAATGGGTATTGGTCAATAACTTGATCTACATCTAGTATTTCACTTATTCTACATGGTAAGGATGGAAATGGCCAAGAACTCTCTGGAATTCACTTGAAAAAGTATTTGTGGGAGACAGTGGTATGGGATGGTACTGTAACTGAGTGGACAAGTACTTTGATGACAATGACTGGAAAATGGTATAGCACTCTGTGATATTCATTGGAAATGGTATTTGCTTGATACTATGGAATGGAATGGAATAGAAGCAAATCCTATGGGCAGTGGACTATGATCCAGACTTGTGATATATAGATGGAATAGCATTCCAGTAGACAGGAACATGTTACATTGACACAATTGTTCTGGGACTAATGTGCAATATCAGAAGGAAGCTTTTACTGGACTGTAACATATTACCCTGCAAAGTCTAATTCCTTAAATCCCCAGAGGTAGCACCATAGCATTTTGGGAGGGTACATGTTCCCCGTTTTTCCACACAGTGGTTTTTTAGGGGTTTTCATGTCCAGCTATGGTGTGAAAGCTATACTTGGATTGCAGAACATGGTATTGGTGGTACTGCACTTCTTAGAAGAATATGGCTCCATAAGTTGAATTGTACACTGATCGATGTATATTCTATAGCATGGATGTCGAGGGATACTTGGCTGGCACAGTATGGTATAAGACAGTTTATAATCGTTACTCCACAGCAATGCCATGATGTACTTGGTCCATTATTGTATCGAAAGTAATATATCTTTTAAGGTTTCATGGTTGATAAGGTTTACATGCTTGGTGCCTTGGAATAGATGGAATATTCACCATAATGATACTTGATGGAGTTGACATCTAGAGAAAATGACACCAAATGGTTTTGAACAGGAATTGATGGTACTTGACTGGTACACAACACCAAATTCCTCAGTCAGTAGATACTTTATATGGTACTATGACGAGTTGCAGGTAAAAATGGAAAGTTTTAATGGTTATATCTTCAGTAATTCTTCATTTTGTTAAAGTATGCATAGACTTTATGACCTCACACAGTCTAGCAATGGAAGCATTGTAGACAGTACACAAGGGGTTAGGGATTATTATATCCCATTTCTAAGCTCATAATTACTTCAAAACACAACTTGTTGTTACTGTGAACAACACTGAGTGGAAAGGGATGGCTATAAGGGGAGGTTGGAGGCCATTCATTTTATTGAGCAATGAGGCACACTGCAAACATTTCATGGTAGTATTCAGGATGAAGGTCCACAAGGACTAAGAATGTTTCAGACTACGTAAGAAGTTGGATATTCCTTTGTCAGTTTCTTAGACCTTTGGATACCAGAAGGTATACACCAGTGATTAATCGAGACAGAGTTTACGAATGGATTTTACAGCAATCGCCTTGGTGATATCGAATATATTGTGGAGATACACAGAGAGGTACCTTAACCATTGGTAAATCAAAATTCATTTGGCAGGAAATTTGACAGTTGCAGTATATGGCGCAGCCCATTTCCTCATCACCGAGGCAAACTACAATACCAATCCACACATAACATCCAGTTGGTGTAAGAGAGCACACTCGACTTCTATCTTGTGTAGTGGTTTTGAGGACTGGGTGCAATTCCCAGACTGGATTGTGTTGGATGTTCATTGTGCAAGTCTCAAAAAGTGATATTGAACCTACAAAATGCGCTAAAAATGTTTAGAATAAGCATTTAAAACTTTAAGAATTCAAAGAAGGGATGTTATTTGGTAGAAATCCGAAGAAATCCTAATATTTCCATTGATAAACTTAGCTTTAATGTACGTTTCACATAAGATTCGTTTTTTCAATAGACGAAACCAAAGTTGAAGAAAAGAACTGATAGAATGCAAAGCGAGTATACCAAGCTAACAATTAAAAGCACCTAAATATCATTTATTCTTTACCTTACCTCGTGAAATTTATCATTTACACTCGAGTCTCATTTCATGTTGTCTGATCCGCCATTTTGATTCTAACCTGAACAAATGGAGTTCCTGTGTTTTTGGCGCCAAAGTGTACCACAGGAAACCCGTCGGAAACTTCTAGTGGAATCGTTGATTTCGCGTCCTTGGAGACCCAGGGCGTCAGGGAGGGGGGAGGGCCCCCCTCCCTGACGCCCTGGGTCTCCGAGGACGTGGATTTTGCCGAATTCACCTTCCCGGAGTTTCCCAGAATTCTTTATGATTTGCGGGCGCAAGCGAGGTCAAGGGACAAAAATATTAAGAAATGATGGCATTTATCGGGAACTCTTGCATTTATATGAGAAAAACGTTGATTATGTCATATCAGAAGTGGTAGAAACTTTAGAGAAAAGGAAAGGAAAGGGGGGAGGGGAACGGGAAGGAAGTATTAGCCGGCTTCCTGTGTTAACGCGAAAAGCTGAAAATTTCCATGTAAGCGATGTAAGCAGCAAGTGATAACATCTGCGCATGTCTCCAACTTCTATTATCTTGGACTAATGGATAATTTTGAAAGGATAATTTCTAGGTGTTCGTAGTTCTGCACTCGACTGTAATGCTCCGAAAAACTTTGGGGAGACTATATACGACGACTCCCTTTATGAGAGAGGTAGCCCTAAGCCAGGTTAAAACCGTAATTGAGACAACTCCCGTCGACTAGTGGTTCGCGCATACTCGTCATGTTATCACTTGCTGTTAACGGCTGATGGCGCCTCGTTAGTTTTGTTCAAATGCTTTTTTTGGCATTTGCGCGCTTCTATAACGCTGTTTCGTCTACCAAAATATCTTCAAATATAAAATGTGCTGTCTGTTGTCGTCAAGACAATATGGAATGCACAAAATGTGCATATGGCAATGTGCATTCCCATTAACAGAGCAATAGTATTGGGCTCCTGCCTTGGACGACAGAGAAGTACTGACAGTACAATTCATTTCTCAGGTGGAAAACATCCCATGTAAATGCACAAAACAACAACAACAAATTTTACTTCAAAAATTCCATTTTAATAAGTCAACATGTAACTGTAGTACATCACAAAAAAGATTCATCGTCGTGGATTTCGTAAACTTTGCGGGCGGTCCGCTCTCGGTGACAAAAACCTAAGCAACTTTAAGTCCTAGGTAATCTATTCACCCTAGGATGTTCGTATTATTTGTAGTCCCCAAAAGGCATTTTATCCCCTAAAGTTAGGCCTTCAGTCCACACTAAAATAGTGTTTTGCTTTTGTTAAGAAAATGTCAGAGGTATTCCAATCAGTTGCTGTCAGATTCATAATCTTCAGCACTAACGGGTTTCTTTTTGTAACTTCGACGTTTTTTCTTCTTGGGAGTTTCTTCATCGTCTTCACTTGTAGATGCACGTATTTTCTTTCTTCCTTTATCATAATCTGATCCATGATCACTGAACTCTTCATTACTACTGTGACTTCCACCCTTTTTTGGCTGTTTTTCATTATCACTTGCTGTAATCATAAACAACTAAGGTCAGAGCACGTACCAATGCCGGGGAGAAATCCCCCCCCCCGGTTTCAATGATATCAATGCATGTAAGGACAAAAAGCAATGGTCCTTATGTGTACCCTCAATACCAAGGATGATTCGTCAAGATGACTTGTCACAGATGCATAGCAGACTCGTACCCAGTCGTCACTTATTTTTCATTCTGCAAAGGAATCTGGGAAGGGATTGGGGCGCGCAAAGGCACTTGGGAAGGAGGGAGAAAAAGTCGCATTTTTCTTCCGTCCTT
This sequence comes from Telmatactis stephensoni, assembly GCA_029948255.1. Lineage (NCBI taxonomy): Eukaryota > Metazoa > Cnidaria > Anthozoa > Actiniaria > Isophelliidae > Telmatactis > Telmatactis stephensoni. The sequence continues at coordinate 975,221 of JALIZF010001929.1, forward strand.
CCCTTGATGCAACGCGAGCTCGCTAAATCCTTCCCATCAATCCCTTCGCGAATAAGAATAAGCGACTGGGTACGAGTCTGGATGCATAGCCCGTTTTAAAATCAATTCGAACCTAAGAGGGTAATAAACCATTATTCATCAGTTTAGATGAATTACCTTACCTGGGGAGTTATCATCTGATAGATGATACGTGTTCTAGTATAAATAGGCCACCTCGGGGGTTAGGAATGAGGCTAGTAATAACCTTTAAGTAAAGTATTACTTAGTTACCTCTTGCTAGAATTAGCTCTGCAAATCTTTTGAGCATATACTCTTTTAACGATCCGACTTTCCAGTCTATACAACTCCTTATTTAATTTGTCACTGTATTGAACTCACCCTTCTCAATATCGCTGTCCTCATAGTCACTCCTCCGGCGTCGTTCTTTGCTTTTCTTTTCTTTCTTTTTCTTGTGATGCCTGCAACAAACCAACAGAAGCAAAGTCAGTATGTCAATATACATGAGTTCGGCTTACTTTTCTCGATATCGATGAATCCGATTTCTCTCATCTCTTTCAGTAGAGAAGTTTGATATCCTTACAACAATTTGAGATCAAAAATTAGCTTAGATGCGCTTTTTCCCTTTAAACGGTAGGAGTTTTGTTTACTGCGCTTAGTTTTTGCAATTAAAATATTTCATCGATGATATTTCAAGAACTCTCTCTCAGAATTTGATTTAACTAAAGACGATGTTAACTATAAGATCAAAAGAACATTAGAAAGAATAAGCCTAGAACTCATAAAAATCGAGAATAGGTAAAAAGGGGAATTCTTTTAATGCGTTGCCATAGTAACGCCGATCTCCCTATAACATACGTCATCATAAACTTTGATCTTTGTCTAATAAGGGTGTACTACTTAATTTACTCTCAGACTGCTCATGAACAAATAGTTTTCACTCAAAGACGACTGGTAGCTCTACTGGAAAACTCGATCGAGCCACCTTAAGGGGTTTCGGGAGACTTATCAGTGGGTGGAGCTTATTTTGTTTTTGCCAATGAGCTGACTAGTAATACGTAGTGAGAGAGAATCACAATTACATTTTCCATATGCTGGTACTTATGAAGAAACACAAATTGATATGGAACAAAGGTAAACTGACTAAGTTTGGTGGGCTGCCTGTAATTCTATAGTATGATATTTGAAACTGCACAATGTAAGTGAAATCAAACAAAGGAAAGAGCAGAGACCTAATGACAATGGGGGGGGGGGGGGGGAGGGAGGACATGTATTATGATGCGGTATTATAATTTAGACAATCACAACAATCACAGTCCTTCAAAGATCACATCTTCCAACATTTTACCTTGAACGCTTTGGTGAATCTGAGGGAGAACGACTTTGTTTGATTCTAGTACGATCTCGATCACGATCACGATCTCTGTCACGATCTCTGTCGCGATCTCTGTCACGATCTCTGTCACGCTTATCACGGTCTCTGTCTCTGTCACGATCTTTACGTTCCCTTTCACGGTCCTTATCTCTGTCGCGGTCTTTATCTCTCGTTTTCTCTCTGCTTCTTTCTCTTTCTCTTTCGCGCTCTCTTTCCTTTGATTTTCGTGGTCTGTCATCCTCATCATCCAATTCAACATCAGACTTTCCATGAATTTCAACTGCATCGCCTGTCTTTTCAACTGATTTCTCACGAGATTCTTCTCTTGATACCTCGCGTGACCTGTCACGTTTCTTTTCACTGGAATGCTCATCGCGTGACTCTTTAGATGCTTCAGGTGACTCCTCTCTTGATTTGTCATGTGACTTGTCTAGAGATTTGTCTCTTGATCTGTCACGCACTCTGTCAGCCGACTTCTCCCTGGACCTGTCACGTGATCGTTCTTTTCTACCATATCGTCTCAACCTATCCCTTGACTTGTCACGTGACCTGTCTGGAGACTTTTCTTTGGACCTTCTGCGTCGATCACGTGATCGGCTTCTCCGTTGATAACGTCGCACTTCCCTGGAGAGGTTCAAAAATCAACCCTAAGTTAAAGGAACTACCAGATTGGATTGGGTTCCCTGTGGAGGCCAATGATGACATCAAGTAGTGTTGCCTATTATTTGTCTACACATGCACATTTCAGATTCGACTTCATTTTTTATCATATCCTTTGTTTCATAGAGTTGCTTTCTCGCTCAAATTATAAAGAAAATACAAGGACAAACAACAAGCACCGACACTCGATGTAATCACAGGAAACCCAATGCAGTTGCGTAAAATTTGAGTTCTCATAGCGGCGTCAGTTTTTTGCAAACAAGCAAATGACCATGCGTGTCGAGAACAATAGAGAGTTTCCTAGTTCTTGCCTCTTGGTGCCATTAACGTACCTGCTGCGAGATCTTCTAGCACGATCTGGAGACCTTTCACGTGATCTTCTTCTTTTGTCACGGGTTTTTTCCCTGTAAAAATAACCCTTAATTAAGGCTACGACTCCTACCCTCCTCCGCAGGTGTTTTTAGTCTCGATCCAGTAAATTTCTCTGGCGAGAGAAATTAACCAGATCGAGACTAAAAACGCCTGCGAAGGAGGGTATACGACTCCACAACTAATTCGAATTTGTCTAAGAAAACACTTTTTCACTGTGGATGGCAAAAACAGAGGGAAAAAGATGTGTTTTTACCCGGATTCAGTAGTCATAATTAATTGCGCATTTGATCATATCCACATGGAAAATGCGCGTTATAAGTAATAAATATTATTATTATTATTATCATAACATGTACACTATTACTGTCCTCTGCTGTACTTTGCAAAGTGAAACACAAGTTGCTACAATTGAAGACTTGCCAATGGATTTTAGTAATTTGTTCTGTTGATTTTTTCAATTTTTCGCTAATGATATTGTCTTATAGAAGTTCCCTGATAAGTCATCAAATACTACTGACTTTGTCATTTATACTACACTAACGGCACTGCTAATAATCACTTTTAATTAGAAATGAACTTTACCAGGATCTCGATCGAGATCTCCCTCTAAAGCGTGTTTTTGACCAAGAACCAGATCTTGAACGTTGCCTTCGAGAGCCTGACCTAAAGAGATAACCGGCAAAAACAACCATTAACACGACGAAGGCTAGGCTCAGATTTCAGCCGTCAGGGATTCGTGCGGCCGCACGAATCCCTGACGGCTGAAATCTGAGCCTAGACGAAGGCAGAAGCGGAAGGATCATACGCAGACCCAGCATGCAATGTTCATGGTCTATTTTTACACCTAGGGGAGAAATGCAGCACTGAGTCTGCTATGGTGCTTCCGCTTCTGCTTCCGTCGGTCGTGAAAACCAGCCCGTAATACCCTTAACTTCCACAATCTTGTTGAGCATCTTTAGTGGAAGAGTGTATGTGTATGGTAGGGTGGGGTGGGGGGTGGGCTCCCATGTATTTTGGTTTAGGATGATCGTTGGAAACCCTCTCCGTCAAAAGTATACAGGAGTCCACCCTTCCCTAGGCTTTTAGTTATGCAAATTGCTTCTATTTGGTCTTGCAATCTCTACCTTGATCTTGATCGTCGCCTTGATCTTGATCGGCTTCTTCTATCTACAAAAAGGCAATATTTTTTAATTCCAATTCCAATGTTGCCAGGAAAGTCTGAGGTTACACACAAAGTATGGCAATGGGCAACGTTCAAGATCTCCAATATTCTGCTCAAACACGAGGTTTCCAGGCTGGAGTAAAACAAAACAAAACAATACCTTCCTCTTCTGTTGAAAAATAATATTTCTCTTTCCCTTTCTCTTTTTTTTGTTTGTTATTTTTCCCTCTACATAAGCCTGGCAACCTTGGTATCCAGCAGAATATTTGAGCTTCGAACGTGGTCTATCGATCTCTGGTTGGTACATAATAAAGGAACTAGATATATTGAAAGATCATCATGGAAATGTGAGCAATTTAGGCAATTGCTTTAAGAAGAGCCCAAATGAAGGTTTTGTATGGTATAAGCCATCATGTACCAACCAATCAAGTGACTGTTTAAACAAAGCAGCTTGTGAAAAGTTCTTGTGAGAATGGTAGACACATTAACATTACAGTGTGTTTGTTAGTAAACACAAAGCATCAAGGGAGAATATCTTCATGATCCTTTGTACAGTTTACTGATTTCTATAATGATGGCACTCTTTCCTTAACAACAATCCTGGATTGTCCCTTTCATACCACAATAACAATATCACAGGGTAGTAACGAGGTATATGGGATCAGGGATCAGTGTTATTTTGGGGCTCAGGGATCACATCAGTGTTATTTTTTTGGCTCAGGAATCAGATTTTTAGCCTTAATCGGGATCGTGATCACTGTCTTTAGAATTTCGAAAACGGAATCACTTTTTTAAGATGGGATCAGGGGTCAAAATTGTCCTTATTTTGGGGATCAAGGATTACAATTTTAGCCCTGGGATCGGGATCACCTGAAAAAAATATATACCTCAGTTACTACCCTGAATATCATGTACAATAATACCTCTTCTTGAATTCCTGTCACTATCTCTGTCCCTGTCATACTTAGATGGTGGCTTATTGATAGCATGTTTAGAGTAGTTGACCCTACAGACAATAGACAACAAGATAATAGTACCCTGGACAAAACTGTTTTGGATTGACTTTATGCTCAATAAAAAGAAAACAAGTAAATACATCATTTTTGTGTTATTATGTAGAGGATATTACATGGCCTGTGAGGAGATACTGAAATTTATCTTCAAGTGTTGAGAAATACATCGCACGAGTGAGCGCAATATTTCTCAACACAAGAAGATAAATTCCATATACCAAACACCAAGATGACACAATTTTTAGAAACTTAATTTCGTTATATTTTTTCAAAATTATAAAATGGTGTTAGAGAACCATTTCTTTGTTAGTATTATCTTAGTTAATGAAAATTAGTTTTCAATATGTAGAGATCATATATTGTCTTGTTTTCTCTCTACTGTGATTCTACTGCCAGATAAAAAAGTTGTGTTCCTCTTCAACCACAGTTGAATGTACAAAGGCATCTCCAATGTTCACAGCATATCACTATCTCCTCAAATGCACAGAATCTGGTTATAAATGCCAAAAGTAGGAAGTGACCAAGAAAAAAAAAAAGGAAAAAAGAAAAAGAAAAAGAGAAGAAAAATGGAAAAGAACTAGAACAATTTATTCTTACTTGAGGGGTTTTCCACCAAATATCACTCCGCTGTATTGTAAAGCAGTCAGGACTGAAGACGTTTCAGTAAACTCTAAGTATGCACAGCTAAAATTCAACACATTGAACATGTTAAGAACATTATTTATTGCTATTAGAGACCTTCAGCAACCAAGATTGCAATCAGGATGAAAATGGCATTTATAAGACTGGCTTCTTCAAAACTAGAACATGAGGTTCAGAGCTGAGTTGCACTGTACCCAACCTGCTTCTGTGACATTTGGCTAATTTTTTAATTCTTCTCAAATTCACTTACAATTGCAAATCTAGGTACTTTTCAGGATGACATTTACCTTGTTCCTTGTTCTTCATCTTCCAGCAAACGAATAAACCTGACTTCTCCGCAAGAGGAAAAGAAAGACAGAAGTTGTTCCCCTGAGATCTAGTACAGATGTACATCATTAATGGAAAATCAGTAAAACAGAAAAATAAATAATTTTTTTAATTTTTCTCGAATTTTGACAAACAATTACCCATAAATGACAGGATTTTAAAGGAAATTCATTGATGAAATCTAAGGCTCTGGAACTAGTAACCTTAATTGCAAAAACTAAGCATAAACAAAACAATTGTTTTAAGTTATTTCCTTCAAACTTCACTGTTTTGCTAATATTTTAACATGCTTTTTCCACCAAAATTATTTATTTTTCTGTTCAGGCTTAGCATGCACCAGCTGTGAAATGGATGCACGTGGAAGGTTGCATGCAGGAGGTTGCCAAGTACAAAAGCAGCATAAGAGTCCATTGTGAAATGGTTCATGGTAAATTAGCCAATCAGAGCACACTCTTTATTGTTATAATTATTTATCAAAAACAACAACAATTATGTCAAAAGGCTGAGTAAAAGTTATAAAGTGTCATATTTTCATATCATAATGTACATAGCTTTTACTCACAGATTTATCTATGTTGTTGATAAAAACAGTTCTTCTTATCTCATCAATCTTCTTGCTATCAGTTTCTGGTAAGATTGGAGCTTGGGGCATGGAGGCAGGTACTGTAATGGTAGTTCCACATGTTGTAAGGATCTACAAAAAACAAACAATAAACTCAGCTAATCACTTGTGTGAACAACATGAAGTTAAAGAGCCAATTAGATGAAAATCCTAGTTGAAGTAATTCAACAATGACTATAGATGAATATAAAAAACTACATGACTATACTCTCCAAACAATTCTGTAATAGCTTGATTTGTATTTATCTATTTATAGGTAAAAAATAAAAGCACATCGAATTGAATTGAATTGAATTAAAGAACCCATACAACTAATACTTTTCCAAGTGACAATTCTATTCAAATATTGTAAGAGTCAAAGGAGAGATTATGTCTACTGAAGAGCCATGTACATGATAGTGTCCTTAGTGACTTTTGTAACCTTTGATTTGATTCTCAACTTTACTCCATGCAATTACTCATAGTCAAGTCAGTGCATCTAAAAGTCACTGAGGCCATTTTCATGGACACCCCTTCATCTATTATCATACTTAATAAAATACCTGAGGAGCTACATGAGGCAATGGAATCAATGACCCTTCTACTGATGGATCACCAAGCTGCTCTGCACTGGTTATAGAATCTACAGAACAAACATTTAACATAAATCTATGGTAATATCACTAAGAGTAAAAGTACAACAATAGTCTAAAGGTTTGTCTTATGGAAACTGTAATTACTGAATCCATATCTAGTTATTGCTGACAATAATTTCCTTCCAACATTCCTTTAAATTCACACCTTTCTCTATATTCCCACTTTGTGGTGTCAAACTTAATTCCCACCATGAGGAGCAATAATGCTCAGGTTTCCCATCAAGTTTTCACATATACATGCACTACTCCAGACTGTATGTTAAGGCCTGGATTTTTTAGCTTTGAAGGATTTAACATTTTTATTCATAACTTGTATTTCAAACAAGGAATTTTATTCCACAAGAGAATTAGTGCCACTTGAAAATAATATGTGATAAAGTGTCACCCTTGTTAAATAACGTTAATAATAAAGTTATTAATTAGAAGGGAAAATTTAGCAGGTGAAAAAGGTCTGTTGGCATTCAAGGAAGGCTTCCGGGGAACTTCATTGTAAAAGGATCGGGTATGCTCGTTGTATCTCTTAGGGTAAAAATCAGCGATTTGGTATCTTTTAGGGTGTTCAAATTGAAGTTTAGAGTTTTAGCATTTCCTGGTCTCTCTTAGGGTATCAAAAGAGCCCATCGCTTATCATCTTGTTCTCAAATGGAAGAAATTTGCCCAACAAAAGCGTGTCGACCATCCAATTTTGTGTTCATCATAATAATGTTCATTAGCTTGTTATCACTGGTATCTCTTAGGGGTTAAAAATTGTCCAGCCACATCCTTCTTAAAAGACTTCCAGTATCTTTTAGGGGTATTTTTGAGCATAACTGATCCTTTTACAATGGAGTCCCCCCGGGCTTCCATTGTCCCCTTGTCAAGCTGTCAACATAAAGGTGTTATGCTTATGCTTCAACTTCAGTCACCTGTGAAAAGCACACTTCAATAAGATGACGTACCTTCAGATACAGGAATTATTATGAGATGTTTGTCTATAAACACTGTATTGGTAAGGTGTTGAGCAATAGCTACACTTGAAGAATCTTTGAATTTTACAAAACAGACTCTTGATTGTACAGGGATAGCAGAGTACCTAATAAAGACCAATTTACACATAATTAAGATAAATTTTCTCCACCATCTCAGAATTGCATTACTAGTACTATACAGTCTATTTAGGGCAAGCTTGCCCCTAAAACTTTGAAACTGAAGGGAACTGTTCAGTTTTTGTTGAGCTTTGAGCTTATACAGATCACTACATATTGCCTTTTCTATGCAGGTCCTGCGGAGAATGTCCTGTTGCGTAAAATGTGCATTGAAAAACCGACTTTTGCGCAATTTTAACCCTAACGTTTTAAACAATATTAAAAACTAACAATGACCAGACGGACTCTGTCAGACTCAAGCAATACTCACTCTGGGAACAACTTCAGGTCTTCGATCTCGCCCAAGTAACCAAACAACGTCTTCATTTGGTCTGTTGTAGCATTGGGAGCCACGTTAGCCACCTGTATGACTTTGGTGATAAGATTTTCATCGCCAGCCGTCATTTTCAGTGAAAAACACTTTCAAAATCTTCCAACTCGTGTAGTGTTCTTTCAACTCGATCTGGAACTTACTGCGCATGATTACACAGGAAACCCGCATTTTCAGTGTTTCAACCGGACCCCGGAACCGGACCTTTCCATAAATCCTTTCTATTTCAACAGAGCTGAAAAAAGATTAACTCTACCACGAAAGTTCAATAGTTTTAACTATTAACTTAAAAACCCGTCTCTGAAAAGGGAAAAAACATCTAAATTTGTAAGTTACTCTATACCTTTTTTCATCGCTTGGCGAAAATGCACTCTAGTTTCTTGAAAATCTTTCATTTGTTCACCTTTCATCCCTGTTTTCCATTTCTATATTTGTTGACCAAAAAAAAAAAAACCTATCATTTTTTAACATTTCTAGTATCGCGCTTTGGGCTTCCTGTCTATATGACAAACTGCTGACCTACCTAGGATAGTACACGGGCTCGTTCACTCTTAACATGCACGATCAACATACATCAACTTTCCAATTAAATGGCTAAAATTTGGTGTGTTTTCCAATGTTTTCCACAACTACGACTAGTTTAGCCTTAATACGAGGTACTACTAGGTTACTAGGAAGGATATCTTTATCTGGAAATTACAAGGAACGTCATATTTCTCGACGTCTCATCCAGCTTTGCAGAGGTAGTATGAAGTGTTTGTTCAACACTGGCTAGCAAGTGAGCGTCGAAGACCGTGATAAGAATTTAATTGTGTTGATGTTATTGTTTTTAGGTCCGTTATTACATGGTGAATATGAGTGGCAGGATCCAAAGTCACCCGATGAAGTGTAAGCATCACAATCACATGTAACAACCTGTTAGTGCAAACTGTCAGTGAGAGAGGGGAAGGGATGGGAGGGGAGGGGAGGGGAGGGGAGGGAAGCCCGATGTGGCACTCAATGCAACTGTGGATACTTTTTGTTTCTGTGACTCTGGGACAGGATATAAAATCACTGTTTTCCTTTGAAAGGAGAATGCTGTGTCAAAGCTCTTGTAAGCTGAAACCTCTGGAGTCAGACAAAGGTGTCTATAACCCCGGAGTAATTAATCGATAAAACCAATAATCGATGAAAATCGATATTAATCGATGATAATCGATGATAATTAATCGATTAATATTGGAAATCGATGATTAATCGATGTCCAGCGAATTTGTGACCTTTTATCGACGATTTCCTGTGAAAGTAAACAGTAATCGATGATAATCGATGAAAATCGATATAATCGATGTTAATCGATACTAATTAAGATATTTCACCGTGTGACTATCGATTAATCATCGATTACCGATATTAATCGATATTAATTAGCTAATCTTATCGATTAATATCGATTTATCGATTAGCTAATCGATCATCGGTTTTCATCGATTAATTACTCCGGGCTATAACTGGTTACCTAAACATTCTGGAATAAGTTAATTGTTTTCCCATTTCAGTGTAAATGAATTTATAATGATAATTTATATAGCACCTATACAGAACTGCTCTAGGCGCTAAAGAAAAGAAAGATTAAGAAAAATATATTTACAATAATATGCTTAACAAGATAAAAAAGGAAGAACTACATTTGTATTACAAATTAATATCTATAATTTAAACAAACGAGTTTTAAGAGTTGATTTGAAGGATGAAAGGCTTGTGATATTTCTTATTGAAAATGGAAGTGAGTTCCAGAGTTCTGGAATTTTTGAAGAGTAAACCCAAAAGAATTGAATCCTCCAGAGGTTTGTCATTTGGGAAAACATTGTGACATGTGGATCAGACCTATAGACCTCATTGAGCTTCATTGCTTGTTGTCCCATTTCAGACCATGTGATGTCACTCTTGGGAATTAATTCTTTCTTATGTTAATAGGTTAACATTTTCATAATAAAAGAACAATTCCCAAGAGAATGCCACGTGATCTGAAATGGGCAATTTGCATATGAAGGTAAAGAGGTCTATTGATTGCATCAAAGGTCTAACTTTTGGTGATCTGAAGTTGATGCGATGCAACGGTGCCCAATATGTCATTGGGTGACCAATATTATGGGAGCTTTTAAACATTATAGAAATATGTATTCCACTTTTCACCCTCAAAAGTGTGGGCACCTGCTAATGGAATCTTCTAAAGAATTACATCAAACTCGCCCACCGACCAACTCGCCCCCACCAACTCGCCCCCACGCCAAACTGACCAACTTGCCCACTTATGAAATCACTTGAAGAGACTCTTTGGTTCTCAATTTAGAACATTATATGTTTCAAATGATCACAGCAGTGAATGGCCAGTGCTCTCTTATGTTTAAGACTCACAGTTCTAATCACAGATAAAGATTGAACTGATTTCAGATAGTTTATATGTCTACTATTAGGGTCAACATTACATACATTGACAATAAAGGTGACAGACATGAAGTGAAAGGAAAAGTTGGTGACAATGTCATGTATCTAGCTCACAGATACAACATTCCTATTGAAGGTAGTATATTTATGTCAACTGATCATTTACTGACAACTTTTATTCCTATATATATTCTGAGTTATATTCATTTATTTCAATCTGTTGTTATTCGTTCATTTTGTTATTCATTCATTCTCAAATCCTGGGAAATCATTTCTTATATTTTGCTGTTCATTTTTTCCTATTGAGGTTTTTCAGACACATGACTCACATGTGTTTTACATGCCATATTGGTGAATGAACTCAAATGTGGCAGGAGCTGAGGAGAGCATGCAATACCATATTTTGTCATTCATTCACCCATTATCTATTTGTCTTGTATTTGTGATTAGGTGCATGTGAAGCATCATTAGCTTGCTCTACCTGTCATGTTTATGTTAAAGATGAATACCTTGACAGACTACAAGAGCCTGACGAAAAGTGAGTAAAAATCCAGCACAAACAGTACTATTGATCAGGTATTAACAAAAAAGCAGCTCATTTTGTTGAACGATTTTACCTAATTGAAGAGGAAAATCAACACTTTATTGCTCAACAATAAAATAAAAACAATGCCTAGTAACTGTGTAATTATCTATATTCAAATCTAAAGCTATGAATATATATGAAAGGATATGAATTTTTGAAATTTGAAAACTGGCCTCTAGTTTGTGCTATTTTTAGTAACAAAATGGTAGGCTTTTCAGATGTCAAAAATTAATATCTTTGGATTGAATAATGATATCTGAGTTATTTTTTCAGCAATATCTCTGATTTTATACATGCTCTTTCAAATTCAGCAATCCAATTTGTATTATTCTAAATTTCAAAATTCCCTCAAAAAATTCAAAACATTTTGTTGCCTAACATACATTGTATGTTGTCTTCGTGCCAAGTCTCATTTTTATTGGATTAAAACTCTAGAAGTTTAATGAATGGTGCCATCTTGTGCCCACCACACATACAGAAAGTCACTTTACAATGGCCTTGTCTGCATCCTCAGAGACCCAGGGCATCAGGGAGGGGGAAGGGGAGTGGAGGGGAAAGGAAAGAGGGAAAAAGGACGCCCTGGGCTTTTGACTATTCCTAACTTGTATTAACGGCCAAAATTAATCCAAGCGCTGATTGGCCTCATTATAATTAAATTATAATGAGGTCAACCAGAAGCGTTTGTGTGGTTAGATTAGAATCGTCTAAAGTTACCAGTAAACAAGTTGCCTCCACGAATGACGGTCATGACGCCCCATTGCCATGACGCCCCGACCATGACGCCCCCAGAACTAACCATGACGCCCCGAAATCTGCCACGATGCCCCAAAGTATGTGTCACAACGCCCCACGTCTTACTTGGCCTATTTATTTCACAAACTTGAAGTGTTTTCAAAGTTTATAGCAGTTAATGGGTTTAAAATCTTTAAAAGAAGACCGAAGACCGTAAAATTATCACAAATCCTAAACGTACTTTGATCATAAGTCTAATTATAAGAATTTCTTAAGACGTTTTTACTCCTGTCAACTTAGAAACAAGAAATATATTAGATTATGGGGCGTTATGAGTATGCAGTGGGGCGTCATGACCAGACATTGGGGCGTCATGACCGATTTGACAGGGGGCGTCATGGCAATGGGGCGTCATGACCGCGTTAAACAATAGAAGCTGTCATGTTCTGTTTGAGAAGAACAGGCGATAGATAGTATTTCTCGTTACCGCATGACATGGACACAGTCATTACAAGATTTTCCAAGGAAAAAGTAGTAAAAGACAAGCCATCGTTTGAACTTAGTTTACATTGCTGGCGTATCGCAATCGCTATGCATGTAAAGCATCATAGTTGAAAAATGACGTTTTGCTGACAGGAACTGTATTTAGATCTCATTATCTCATTGCGTGATCTTGCGATAATTGAATTGGTCCAGGTATTTTGTCATTTGAACTTTGTTTACGTTAGACCATCTAATTGGATTAATTTTGGCCGTTACGACAAGTTGGGAGTAGTCAAAAGCCCAGGGTGTCCTTTTCCCCTCTTTCCTTTCCCCTCCATTCCCCTTCCCCCTCCATGACTGGTCCTGGGTCTCTGAGGATGCCTTGTCTGTTGAGATATTTTAATTTTTAATTTATTCATAGTGTGCCCATTCAACCAATCAGATCCATTACCAGGATCTGAGTAGTGAAACTTCAATCATCAGTATGGAATTCTCAGCTCAATTCTCAGACATCTCACTGAGGTGATTTTGTTTGAACCCAGTGAGGTGGCTGGCTAACAATGGTCATGCCCTTCCTAAATAAATGGCAGACTCCTCTTGCACAAGGCATATACATCTTGTATAAAAACTTAGTTTGATCAGGCTTCTCCTGTTTTCTGCAACATTGAAGGCTGCCAGCTTTTTAATGTCAAAATAAAACACCAAGAAGGTTAAATTATAATATCAATAACATTGTTGTATTCCAGGGAGGATGATATGCTTGACATGGCTCCATTTCTTCAAGAAAACTCAAGATTAGGTACAGTGTAGTACATTTTGTGTGTGTGCACCCATCCAGGGCCATAGTGCCCACAGGGGCTTGGTGCCTCCCCCCCCCAAGTTTTTCGAAGAATATTAAAAAATAAACAGCAAGGAAAAAAAATCTAAATTCATGAAAAAATAAAATAAATGTTAATTATGCATCATGTGATGCATAGTGATTTTGTGCTCCCCCCTGGTTTTTCAGGGCTTGCTACAGCCATGTCATTACATAAGTGTAACTGGTGAATTTGTATTAATTAGAAGACTGGTAATTCTTGTCTCAGATGAAATCAATTATGGTTTGGATTTTAAAATTTAGTGGTACTAGTATTTTGCTACTGGCCATGGGTACTGGCATCTAATTGCAAAGAGGAATTTTTTTGTATGCATCTAAAATGTAATATGACTCAGTTTGGACTCACCATCACTTGTACTGTAAATGGCAACACACAAAAAAGCAATTTACTGTGGATTCTCTCTGCCTTCTGTCATTTCCCACGCACAAAGCTTAAACTTTTTATTGTTCTGTCTTATTTTCTCATACAGGCTGCCAAATAGTTTTATCCAAAGATTTAGAAGGACTTGAAGTTATGCTACCTAAAGCAACCAGAAACTTTTATGTTGATGGACATGTACCTCAACCACATTAACTTGCTGCCCGTGACATAAAAGAGCTCAAGAATTTTAAAACTAAAAAAAAGATATTGATATATATATTGATATGCCTTTGTCCAACTATCATCTAGTAAACCCCAAAAGGTGATTAGCAGCAAAAGATAATCTTCAAATACTGGTTGGATGATAATAAAGAGATCAGATTTCATCAGAGTAGGAAAATTAACATATCTATAGCACCCCTTTAGAAGGGTAAATACTTTATGGCAGAATGCTGTGAAGTTTTTTGGCTCAGCCTACTTAAGGTCTGCACTATATATCTTCTAGCTATGTACAGCCTAAAATCTTTAGGATGTGAGGCCAGGGTGACCTAGGCTCAGATTTCAGCCGTCATGGATTCGTGCGCCAGCAATACTCATCCCTGTGATGAGGATGAGTATTGCGGGCGCATGAATCCCTGATGGCTGAAATCTGAGCCTAAGGATGACAAGGGTTGGTCTACACTTTCAAAATGAAGTTAACAGGCAAATAAAGTACCTATTGTATGTTGAGAAATTTGAGCGCAGAAGATATGCATTTAACATTATTTATTTAATTTGAAACATTAAAATAAATTCTGGCTATGGTGCCATTGACAGGTGGTGAAAGTTGTCAGTCATTGACCAGAAAGGAAAAGCATGTGAGCCAATCATTATTCAAAGTTTATGTCTATTTCTCACCTCAATTTTGGATTGCACTCAATAGAGTACAAACAGTATAAAGTGCTTACAATATATCCGTGAAAAAGTTAACGAACTAAAATGTACTAAATAGCGCAAAATCCTTTGTTTTCTATTGTTTAGTTAGTGCAATTTCTTACAAAGTTTTTCACGGATATATTGTAAGCACTCTATCAGTGAAATATTTCTGATACAAAATTGTGCAATTTTATGCAAATTGTATTTTTTATTGTTCTATTAGCACTATTATGTATTATTTAGTAGAGTGATTTTCACCGGACTGTGAAATAGTTACTAAGCTAATAGACACTAATAGACTCTGCACCCATTGTTTTCTTTTGTTGCAATACAACTATTAGACACTATTAAACACTGACTATTAGTAATTGTTTCACAGTCCGATGAAAATCACTCTAGTGTTTGTACTCTATTGTGTGCACTCTAATGGCAGATTGTATTTATTAAAGGGTCTTAAATTGTTAATTCACTATGTTGCAGCAGCGTAGCAAAGTGGGGACCAATCACATATCACATATCATATGAATGATTTATTAAGGTGATTCCATTGAAAAAGATGAAAAAGAATTTCTTGAAACTCAGCACCATGGTACGTTAAAGTTGGGACTTTCGAAAAATGCAAAAAAGCCGGAGGGTCACCATTCCCACTTTTACGCTACAGCGGCTGGAATTTACGTGAATTTATGATTTCATGTAAGTTGTTTCACTGCCTTATTTGCAGAGAATGAAAATGGTAGGCTGAAATGGTAGAATGAAAATGGGAGTGGACAAAAACTTAAAATTGAGTTGTCTTAAGTTGATTCCTCCATAATTAATCCTACCAATAAAAATCACTATAAATTGGATATTTTGTAGATTTTGAGTTATTTGTCTCGTAGCTAAGAAAAAACGAGTGGGTCACCGTGCTTGTTTTGGAAATATTGTACATCATAGACAAGGGTATTTCAGCGATTTCGCACGAACATTCGATGCGTTCCAGCTAATTCTATCAGGTCTCGAAAATAAATGCATAGTCTCAGCAGGACTCAGAGTTAGCAAAACATCAGTTTAGTAGAAGAAGATAAAATAGTGAATTGTCTCGTAAGAATGCCCATTTTAACCTCGATAAAGTGCATTTTAGCACATTTTCTACAAATTTGTAAAAAGCCACTTTTGCGCGGAAACGTTTGATTTTGGAGATTTTAGTGCTCCAATACGCACGAATTAAAAACGTCATTTTTTCAATGTTCCTAACAATAACTTTTTTAATTTTCAAATATGTTGTGTGAATCATTACAAAAAGCAATGGTTTTGAATTAAAACTGAAATGGGAGTCGCCCTGCTCGATAAAGAGATTTTCGAAATTATCATCAAATTTAGGAAATCATCAAGAGACCATAATACTAAGTTTTAAGAGAGCGAAACTCGGTATCTGTGCGATGTTCGCGGCGACTAAGGCTATTTTTAGTAACTTCGCTATCGCGCGCGCAAGGCTCCACAAACTTGCTTCGATTCAACTACATTTTTCTGATATAAATAGTTAAAGTGCCCATTAAAACCCTAATTTGAAATTTTGATAATCATTTCTTCATGGGCGTAAAAGCTGAAAGGATGAGGATGTCTACTTTTTGAGTTATATATTAGCATTTGAAAACTGAAAATGCATACGAGGTGTTGTCAACCCAAGAATCAACAAGTGCCTCTGAGTGAAGTAGCAAAAACACTCACCATATTATCTCTCTTAGTAATGAAAGTGTTTTGCAAATGGAAAACTAGTAAGTGTAGAATTATCTGACTAGTGTTTTTGTATATTTTATTAAATTCCTGCGTTGACGTCATTTTCCGATTTCAGATGCTTAAACCTCAGAAAGGAAATATCTAGAAATATCAAAAGATAGAGCTTTTTCATTGATGAAGAAACGATTATCAAAATTTCAAATTAGGGGTTACAAGCGGTTAAGGGCACTTTAAGATCTGATGAGAAAAATGGTAACGACTCCATGTAAGGACGACTTCGCTTTTTCTCTCTCTTTGTCTGCCGGCCTTTGCGCAAGCGCGTTCGCATTCTCACTCCTCCCAACCAAACCTTTATTTGAGTTATTATTACATTTTGAGTAGCCATTATTTGAGTACCTACTACAAGTACACAGCTTTCCTACTACAGGTGCTACAGGTACGTACTACAGATACTACAAGTACTACACGAACTACAGATTACAGACACTACACCTACTACAAGTACTACAGCTACTACGTGTACACTGCCTACTATGGGAACTGCTGTAATAGGGCTACTACAGATACTACAGGTACTACAAATACTACACCTACAACGGGTGCTACACCAACTACAACCACTACACCTATTCCTACTACCCTACTACTAGTACACTAGTACAACCCCTGCTACAGATATTACACTTACTCCGCAACGTGCTGGTACATGCTCAACCTCATGAACTGCTCATGGATACTACAGGTGCTGTGCACTCTAACTACAATCGCTACATCTACTTTAGGTACACGTATTGTATTGCGCACCATCACAAAAGCTCAGGACAATACAAGTTGTCCTTACTAAGTAAGCTCAGGACAATACAAGTTGTCCTTACTAAGTATAGTTTGTCAGGACACTACGCGACGGACTATGATATACGCACCCCTATAAACCTCAGGACATTAGAAGTCGTCCTTACATGGAGTCGTTACTGGAAAAATTGTCACGTTAGCGTGACACTGGGGCGTGACATGAGGTGTGACAGGCTGCGTTGTCCTGGGTTTGAAGATGACGTCACTGGTAAGTAATTCAAGATGGCGGTCGTAATGGAAGGTCCTCTCTCGAAATGGACCAACGTTGTGAAAGGATGGCAATATCGATGGTTTGTCCTGGATGACAACACTGCACTCTTATCATATTATACCGTACGTAGAGATTTTTAGTTCATGTAATGATACTCTGTCGTCTCCTCTGAGTGCCAATTCTGAGTGCCCAACTCGAGGGGGTTGTTCTCCTTGCTTGTTCATGGATTAAAATCAGTTCATCAATTTATGCCCATAAAACTACTAATCTTAATTTGTATGAAAGCTGGCTTTTGAGTAACCCTAAAAGGTACTATATCCCATGATTTTGACCCCTAATAGGTAAGACAGTCATACCCATACAAAATGTATTGGAGTACCCCCAGCCTGGGTGTACTGGTGTATTTGCATCAGACTTGACTGTCTCACAAATCTTCCATTGGGCTGTTGCATTTAATATCCATTCCCTGCATCTAGGACCTTGATTTCTCATAAACTCTAAGGAATAATGTATTTCAGGTAAAACCCTAAAGAATTGGGTCTTCTTTTACCCTTAGGGCAATGGGCTTGGGTGAGATTTTATTGGCAAATAATTTTTCTATAAATTTGCATATAGGTTGTTCTTGAGTTGGGAGTAACAAAATAATAGAGTGAATTCGTATACCACAATGCTAATGAATGCGGCTTATATTCTAATGAGCTGTTTGGAGTTGCATGAACAAGGAAATAAACCAAAACACCATAATATGCAAGCTTGCGCTTTACCTTAAGAAATTATTAATCTGTAATCGTCATACCCCTGAAGAAATTATTAATAATCATTGGTATCCCTGAAGAAATTATTGATAATCATTGGTATCCCTGAAGAATTCCTAGCTTGAACCCTTGAAGGTCCACTGATAGATAGTACTAATGGGAATACTGTATGCATTGTACATACAAACTGCTACCCATAAACCATTCTGAAGAAGAGCTGTCTATTTTGCAGTCGAAAGAAAAGATGATGAGAGGTGCAAGAAGAGGGTGTCTGCGTTTAAAGGTTTGTAAAGTATATTCTCTAAAACCCAAGAATATAGTGTTTATAGTCCTTACAGTCTTTGACTGGAATGTAAGTTTAGAGACAATAGAACTTCCATAAAATTTTATAATTTTTTTAGATATGTTTTCCTTGATATTTACTTAACAATTTAGCAAATATATAATAAAATAAGTAGAACAGCTTTTTCCATGCTCTATTCAATAATACATCACTTAGGAAGTGCCGAGAGCACTCAAGAAGTGTGGAGAGCACTCACCTACGGCTCATTCTCTACCTGCACTTTTTTTTTTGCTCTTGTCACTTCCTGCACGCTGTATTACTGAATGGAAAAAGCTGATTTATTTATTGTCAATATGCAACAATAGAGTAGATTTTGTATGACTGTGGAAAAATCTGTACTGTGTTGTATTGAGCCATGATATGTCTCAGGGTTATGATTGTTGTCCTGTCTACTCAAAATGTTTCCAAGACACCATGACAGGGCACAGCCTTTTTCATAGGCACATAATATTTGCTCTAGTCCTGAGACAACCAGTGCAATGGTTTCATTTATTTTACTTGTTTTTTCTATTATTAGGGTGCTAATTTAGGTATAGATG
Source organism: Telmatactis stephensoni (assembly GCA_029948255.1). Taxonomy (NCBI): domain Eukaryota; kingdom Metazoa; phylum Cnidaria; class Anthozoa; order Actiniaria; family Isophelliidae; genus Telmatactis; species Telmatactis stephensoni. The sequence goes on from JALIZF010001929.1 coordinate 994,278, forward strand.
ATGAAGATGACAGCACTTTTACCATCAGTTGTGATCAGAAAACATTTCATTTCCAGGGTATGTGGCCATCTGGACAGAGAAGTTCTTTTTGATTGTAAAAATGTCTGTGCTGTGTCTTTTTGCTGATTGTAGACAACTTCAGTGGTGATTAATCATGATGCTAACACTTAACACACTGGTACAATGAACATACCGTATTTACTCGAATAAGCGCCTCTCCCGAATAAGCGCCTCCTTTGGACAAAAAAAAATTAATAAGCGCCTCGTACCTCGTTATAGTAGTAGTATAACATTGATATTATTGATATTAAAAGAAAAGCATGCTTTGACAGTTGAGTAGGCCTTTCCTCTCGTTGAATAAGTGCCTCCCCCGAATAAGCGCCTCCCCCAAATAAGCGCCAGGGCTGTTTTAGACGTGAAAAATTTAATCAGCACCGGGGCGCTTATTCAAGTAAATATGGTATTGCATAGCACAGACTTTTTCACCAAATATAAAAAGAAGACTTTTAATGAGGGGTTCTGATAAAGTGCATGGGTATGGGACTACACAATTTGCCTAAATCTGCACAGTCCCACACAATTCCTTAAAAAAAATCCTGCATAATGCTGTGTACTGACTAATATTTTTTATTAGAAAAGGTATTTCCTATTTTGAATTACAATAATTATTAAACCTTTTAAGACTATTTCTAAGCGATTTACCTTGAAAAACATGTGCAAATTCCACAGGCACGAACTTGACCAACATGTCCAGAAAATAAAATCAGCAAGGCATTCTACATGACTGTTATTTTGCAAAGGAATGGCTACAATTCTCTATTCTACCACACTTTCTAATTGGTGTATTTTGGCAAATTGTTCTTGACGAATTAGAATTGTTGTTAATTAGCACTCTGTGTCCTCATGGTCTGGTCATCTGTGGTGGTCAAAGAAATATATTACTTCTTCAACAAAAAAATGTTTGCAATGCAATTCACACAAACTAAAATTACACACGGATACCTAGTGGTCAAATTGACATTCTTGTTAGGTTTATTTATTGTTTCTTGTGCGATTAACTGAAAATTTGGGCACAATTCAGCTAAAAAAATTCCTACACAATTTCCCACACAATCGACACTTTCCCTGCACAATGGCCCCCAATAATCCCACACAATTTGAAAATTTTATTTGCACTTTATCAGAACCCCTGTCTATTATATTATATAATGCAAATTGTGTATGAAGATAAAAAATGCTCAAAAGTACAAAGAGGGTACAAGCTATATGTAGTAGTGTTTCCATGTAACAGTTGTCTGGATAATACTAATTATGTAATAGTGTAGAGAAGAAAATGATTGTGTCTCCTGTGGGGAGGGGTTGCACTCAGGAAAGCTCAAGCCTATGGCCTTATCCTTACCTTTTTCATTTTATATGCTATTTTTAAAATATACACTGTACGTCCCCTTTCATATACCTTTAAATTAAGATCAATGGTACCCCTTTGTAAGGCAGTTTCTCATACACTAGGTCCAGTAGTCAACTCATGAAGCCTCTACCCTAAGCTAGTCTATACTATATTCTATGAAATCTCAACCCTTTTGTATGCCTCCAGCATAAAAAGATACCCCTTTCATACTGCTTCAAGCATGAAAAAAGTACCCCTTTCATATAACTTTCTTATAACTCTATTGTATAAAAGGTACCCCTTTTGAGTAAAGTCTCCCCTCCTTACTGGGGAGAGTGATTTCCCATTTCAAGGCATAATATTTGCTTGTCTTGATTTCAGCTCGTGATGCTGAAGAGAGAGAACTCTGGATTCGTTCTTTGGAGGACACCATTAAGCGTCATTCACAAGCAAGAAAGGTAAAAGTACATTATAGACATGTCAAGAGACTGCTGGATACAAGTGATGTGATCTGTTGGCTGACATGTATGTGGTTGGCCTAGTAGCACATGAGCAATTCCTAGCTGGGTCACATGCATGTAAACTGAATTTGATGTCAGTTGTGATAAGCATATAATCTAGTGCAAAGCATGCCAAAATTCTGCAGCCAGCATTTAAAGAATTTAAATTCAATAATTTCATTATTGCCTGGTGCCTATATTACAACGAATACTGTAGATACATTAATCACAATGAATAAACCTTTATAGTAATAATATTTAATAATATTTATTCCATGGATATTTTACATTGGTTAACAGAGGCAAAATATTGGAAGAGATTTTGAATATTTTGATCCAACAAGAGAAAGTCTTGATCAACGACTAGCTGAGGCTGAAGCATACTACAAGATCTTATCAGGGCAAATTAAGGTACCTTTTTAGATCAGTTTTTACTAGTTATTTGTTTATTGATTCATTGAAATTTAATTTGAAAAAAAATGAAGTAAAAATCCACAAATTTTTAATTTATGAATTTAGTGGCTTTCTCCTGTAGCTCAACAGGACAGATAATTATTTTTGCTATATTGTCAACTGTTTCCATGACAACTGTTTCCATAGGTACTTACCAATCAAATGAATGCTGACTTAGATGCACAGTCATCTCAGGTAAAAACAATTTATTATTGTTTGATTCAAATGAATAGATTATTGATTAGAATATTTTTAAAGGAATTTAATTTTAAAGTATTTTTTTCTAGAGATATGCTGTTCTGAAAGAATCTTCAGAGGTATGGTATGCTAATATTTTCTGAACATTTTGAAGGGCTGGGTAGAAAAATCTGTGTCTCAACCCTGACCTTAAGATCATGGGTGGAGATTAGGCAAACCAGTATATTATTATTAAAATGGCCAAGAGTCAAATGTTTCCCTCTCAATTTATCCAGACTCAGTTAGGCCCATTTCACATGACAATTAACAATTAGACTACTTGTTCTCATTTTCTATTGGCTGATAGTTGATGAGGGCAAAGCCTTAAATGCTTACACTGTAAATTGTAACAAGGGAGGCAACTAGATAAGAGGTGAATTGAGCTTATGACATCCTTCTTCTTGTCCCTCACAAATAGATATCTGCTCTCTATACATTGCAATTTGGAGCTGCCAATTTGAATCTCTCTGTCAAAAACTGGCCTTAAAGTATGATATACTAATTTACAACCATATACACAAGCTGTTCAATCTGTATTCTACACCCTGGGCCTGTTTTAGCCCTCTTAGTGAGTTATTGATTTGCTGAAAAGTGACCACTTATTTTCAGAACATGTTGGCCTCAGTTGGACAATGCCTTCGACTTATGTACAAAATAAAAAAAGAATGCGAAAAAAGTATTGCAAAAGATGTTGATAATACTGGTGTTCCACTGGATATCATCACAGATCATCTTGCAGAAAATGAAAAACTGAATACAACACAAGATAATGTGAATGTTATACCAGAGAAAAGGCCGACTATACGACCTAGTAAAAGTGATTCCTCCCTGTCTGTACCAGATAGACAATCACCACCGGCTAGTGTATCCAATGACAGTCCAATAAACAGAGTGTTGTCCAAGTCAAGTTTTGAACTTAGTTCTCCCACATCAGAGGCGGTCACACCCTTTAACTTTGAACCAGCAGCAATTAGCTCAGAAGTGTCAGCATCTCAGCCAGTTCAGTCTCAGGTGACTTATGCACTTACCTCTCCCACTGTTGGGGATAATGTGCCCTATGCATCATACTCAAGCAGTGATGAAGAGGATGTTGAATTCTTTGATGCAACAGGTGATATTTCTGAAAACATTACAGACAAGAGAGAAAGTCTATCAAGGTATTTACTCAGTCTTGTTTTTATATTGAATGCAACATTACTGAGTTATCATAGTTAACTTTAAAGCCTGATTCACTCTAGCATCAGAATCAGAGCCAGTATCAAAATGGTTAAAGAGGAGCTTATGACCTGCAATGTGAAAAGAAAGAAAGAAAGAAAAAGGGTGATTTGATCTGCTATGAACCAGTGGCCATTAAGTCACCTGTAATAGTCCAGTTTCCAGTTTCCAGTTACCAGAGACCGCTGGACTTCCTGACAAAAGGCGCATTTATACAGGGTTAGCCTCCTTTTCAAGCAAGACCCATGGGAGTAAATTCGATTTTTCTGTTGTTCTTAACAAAACAAAAATTGAGTTTACTCCCATGGGTCTTGTTTGAAAAGGAGGCTAACCCTGTATAAATGCACCTTTTGTCAGGAAGTTCAGCGGTCTCCAGTAATTGGAAACTGGACTATTGGCTTTTAAATATAATCACTGTCAGTGATATTCTTGGTGATGTACTTTCATTGGGATTTTTGAGGAAGATGTTGCTGGCAATGTACATTCAAGTTACCCACCATCAATTTATAACTGTTTTAAGTCTGTGCAATGGTTGTTTTTTTTCCAGTTAATTTGTGAAAAAATTATTAAATGCCTCCTTGATTTAATTCAAGTGCTCTGATCTTCCAATAACTACCCACCATTTTACCACCAAAACTGAATATTAAGAGCTTCTGTGCTTATGAGAAGAAATAAGATAATGCATGTAGTATGTTATTATCACAGTAGTTACAAAATAATTATTTAATATCCTGTTTTAATTTAATCTTATTTAAATAGTCAAGCTCAAGATTGTCTAATTGTACCACCACTGGATGATGAAGGTAGGTTGAAAGCAAACATGCTACAACTGGCTCAGTAGTTGGTCAGGAATAATATTGAGGACTGCATTACTGAGAGTGCGTATGTTGCTTGTACTTAATCTTGTGTCGTTAGTGAAAAGACAAGCACTGCTAATGAGCAGTACATTATTTTCTGAGTCTGTGTATGTTGCTTGTGCTTAATATGTGTATATGTTGCAGGTCAAATTTGATTTTAACAGGACTTTGTTTACCTACATGTAGGTTACATTGAATTCATCCTATTTGTTGTAATGATTACTATGAATTTTCAGCTGACTATGAACAAGAGGATAGAGATGTTTATGGCAAAGAAATAGGAAGTATGTACTAAATGGCCAATTATCTGTCATAACCATGATGTGTTGAACCATGACTGAAAACTGCTCCGACCATATTTTTGTCTTGTCAAAAGGCATGGCTGAGGCAAAACTTTCTGAGTGCTCTTAATTTCCCAGAGTATTTTTATCAGTGCAGAGATACAGTTTGATTTAAGGAATATAAAATGGCCACATGTGTCTCTGTACTGTGACATAGACATGATGTACATAGAGTACGAGAAAAGCAAGCTAAGAAACACAAGGTGTAGCCAAGTGCTTCTCTTGCTTTTCGAGTGCTCTCTACATCTCCCATGGATCATGTTTTAATATCACAGTACAGAGACACAAGTGGCTTTTGATATTGCTTTAATAAGATATTTTTGGCAATTCCTGTGCAAGCGATGTCTCTGCAGTCCTCTGATATAAATGGATAACCAGACAATGAGTGTATATGTCAAATATTTTATAAATTGCTATTATACAAGTGTGTGTCTCTATAACAACAGGGTAGCCAGCCAATTAATGCAAGCATATTATATCTCAAATATTTTATAAAATAATTATTAATAATATTGTTCTTGGTGTTTTAGGTGATGCTATAAAGCAACATGGAAGTGTTATAACCCATCTTCTTTCTCAAGTTCGACTAGGAATGGATCTTACTAAGGTGCTGTTGTTAATATCTTTCCAGGACTGGTATACTTATTATAATTGTTTTGTTACTGTCATTTAACTGCTGATTTGCTTTTATATATATAGGTTGTTCTACCAACATTTATATTAGAAACAAGATCACTATTAGAGATGTATGCTGACTTTTTTTCCCATCCTGATTTATTTGTAGGGTAAGTTCATCTCTTTATAAAGTTCCTCCCATACCTTAACGTTAATTCTTTTGGCATATAATTTTGCAAATTTCAGCAAGTTCATCAAAATTTCTCACTTTTGTAATTCTACAAGATTAGTATTGTCACAAATGTACACACGTTTGCAAATTTTATAATGTAAGGACAAAATAATGAAATAGAAATTAAAACAACAAATTCTCATGATTTGTACCTGATGCCCTTGATGTACATTGATTTAGTGTCTTGCAAATGAAGTCAGTAAATTCTCTTTTGTCTACAATCATGTAGAAAAAAATGCACGATAAGTCTTGGGTTGATGTTTGTTAACTGGGTCCCCTTACCCCTTTGAAAATTCATTTACATAAAAATTTTGGGCCTTTTCACGAGCATGTTTAAGTTTCACTTAAGAATCATGTGTCACCAGTTTGTTGGTGTTAGAAATATTTTTATCCAAGATATAATATCTATTAATAATTCTTTCGTTTCTTTTAAAAGTGAAGATTTTTTCATATACCTGTTATCAATGAATGATGATTCGGTATCAGGTCTTTTTGCTAAATATTGCTATAATATTCAATTGTTGTATGACAGTTGTAATGGTCAATAGATAGCTACGATGATTTATATATTTACATACATATCTATATACTTTACACTTATTATATTATATTATATTATAGTGTAGTCTAGATTCAATTTTTGTTTGTATTCCTTATATACCTTACTGGTATTTTTGTTTGGAATAAAGCTATATGTGTCACCATTTAATTTGAAACTTAAATAACATTTCACAAGAAAATAATTGGCCTCCATCATGATTAACAAAAAAGGTGTAGTTGACCCTGTGTTGATTGGTTTAGACTAAGATACACAAATGAATATTCATCAATAATATTTCTCATGGTACCTTCATTTAATTTTTTGCTGTAAATTATCAACTGTAGAATAGTTGACAAGAAAACACCACAAGAAAGAATAGTTCAAGTTCTTAAATGGTATCTCTCGGCAATGAGTGCTGGAAGAAAGGTACGTCATTTTGATGAAAAAATCAAGGATATGATTGTGTGATATTCACATCCAAATATGGAGGGAATTTGTACAATCATTTAAAGCCCCTATGATGCAATTTTGTTAATTTTGAAAATCAGTTCTTATTGTAGTGAAAATAATTTATTTTAATTTTTTTCTAATATTGACTCCATATTCTCACAATATAAATGTTTTGAAACTCAAGATGCAAATGAGACGATGTCAAAGAAGGCATCAGGACTTACTTCATGTGGTAGTTGCAACAAGTGCTCTTTGAGTGGATGACCAACTTTTTTGCTAAACTGCAGGTTTCATCTATAGAATTGATTTACAAATGGAAAAATTCCAGTATTTTGGTTTGAGTTGTTTTTGTATAATATATGATGCCTCCTTTGATGTCATCAAATCAGCAGATATTAAAGAGCATTTAAAATGTTCATGCCTCAGAAATATGAAGTCCACAACTGGTAATATTAAACTGTTCTAGTTATCACTTAATAATAAATGTCACTTTTAGAACAAAAAAAATTGTGTCATAGTAGCTTTAAGGCCACCATGCCTTATGGAACTTCCAATTTTCTTCCATACAAACTGTGCAATAATGGTGTTATTTCTCTGATTCCCCCCCCCAAAAAAAACCCTTTTCTCCAGAATTTCCAGTTTCCTCCATGGTAGAGTACTGGTTATTTTTTGCAACTACACATATTGTGTACATATGGTAATTGTTTGCCCAACACAGAACTATAATCTCATATTGAAATAATACTAGGTAACCACAATTTTTTTCTACAGGGTTCTGTAGCCAAAAAGCCATACAACCCTATTTTGGGAGAAACATTTCGTTGCTTCTGGATTCTGCCTGAATATGTTCAAACAAGAGATAAGGTACAACTAAATAATGTTATCATATGTCTGAATTAAGTGAAGCTACAGCTGGTGCAGTACAGATACAGTGGTACAATGATGACTGGTGGCCATGGGAAAATAAATTATGATGACAAGAACAGTTCCCATATTTTTTTTATAATTTTTAGCCCTGATGATGGATCATAAGAAGGGTTCAATGTAAAAATGGCCTAAGTGACTTTTTGATGATATTTTTCAATCATGGTATAAAAGGGTATAATTAAATTGCCTATGCTGGAAAAAATTAAATCTCGATCAGGACATCCATCAAAAAGTCACTTAGGTCATTTTCACAGCGAAACCTTCAATTATGTCTGAAAGCTGTGTATTATATTCATAGTGCAAAAAGAATGTAGTTGAATCTATTATCTTTACAAAAATGTAACACATAGGTATAAAGTCATTCTGATTTAAATAATATTATAACTGTAACCTGTCATTCCAGACTGCTACACAAGATGGACCTGTTCCATGGGCATCTAAAGATGATGTTACGTATGTTGCAGAGCAAGTTTCACACCATCCACCAAGTAGGTGTACCCATATACAAGTATTGTTGTGATGGTAATGCTGGTAAGAGTTAGTAGGTAGATATATATATTGCTTGGTGGTCAAGGTGGTCCTTTATGATGGTGAATGTATGGGTGTTGTCTTGAGGTAGGCGGGTTGATTGTACCTTGGTGTTCTGATACACTGTCTAATGGTGAATAGATGGGTGATGTCTTGAGGTATGTGGGTTGGTTGTACTTTGGTGTTCTGATACACTGTCTAATGGTGAATGGATGGGTGTTGTCTTGAGGTAGGTGGGTTGGTTGTACCTTGGTGTTCTGATACACTGTCTAATGGTGAATGGATGGGTGTTGTCTTGAGGTATGTGGGTTGGTTGTACCTTGGTGTTCTGATACACTGTCTAATGGTGAATGGATGGGTGTTGTCTTGAGGTATGTGGGTTGGTTGTACTTTGGTGTTCTGATACACTGTCTAATGGTGAATGGATGGGTGTTGTCTTGAGGTATGTGGGTTGGTTGTACTTTGGTGTTCTTCTGACCTAGGGCTAGGACTGAAATCAATATTCACCTGATTGAGAAAGTTTCAATTTTTCAAGGCAGTGGTGTTGTTTTGGTTGCTTTACAGGCCTGCTGTGGTGAAAGGGTTAATATCATAATATGTACATGAGAAGCTTTTTTTGATATTAAGTCTATATTTTTAATTCTTTTGTTAGTATCTGCTCTATATGCTGAAAACAGAACCAAACAAATTTCCTTTGGTGCTCACATTTGGACCAAATCAAAGTTTCTTGGTCTGTCAATGGGTGTGGAGAATGTTGGTCAAGGTAGATGTCAAATTATTGTTAGTACTGTTTTTGCTTGAAATTCTTGTTTTGAATATGCTGTGTTGTTGAGGCAACATTGTACTAATGTAGATTGTGTCAGTGTGAAATATCAAACAAGTATGTCATTTTAAAATTGAAATTTATGGACATTTTGGATTAAAATCCTTCATTGGATTAAAAGAAGAGTCATCTAATAATGTTAATTCCAAATACAGGATGTGTGTCTGTATTACCTCATGATGAAGAATATATCCTGACATTTCCTAATGGCTATGCAAGGTAACTGTCGATCACACTAATAATAATTATTATAATGTTTATTGTTGTTGTCCTGCTTTATTGGTCATTATCCTTTTGAGATTTTTTGCTTTGCTAAAAATGTCTTATGATCAAAATTTTGGGTCCTATCATACAGTAATAGTATGTTGTTATGTTTACTGTATGTTATTTTCAGGTCCATATTAACTGTCCCCTGGGTAGAGATAGGTGGCAAGTGTGCAATAACGTGTGCTAAAACTGGCTATAGTGCATCAATACAATTCCATTGTGTAGTGAGTATGCCAATTTTCAAGAGCAACAAAATTGGAGCAACAAGACATTTGTCTTGCTTTATGTTCCTTGTTGATGGAAGTATAGCTTGCTTCTGCTTCTGGTGATACTGATGATCTGATCATGATCTGTCCAAAAATGCTAAATAATAAAAATCACCAAACATATATTATTATGATGAAAATACTCACTCAGAGCAGTTTCATGGGGAAACCATGCATGTTGTCGATGTCTAGTACAAACATTCAAAATTGCTAACTGTAACAGTTTTCCTAGTTAATATTATTAGCATGGTTCATATAGCATTGCCATAAGTCCTTTGCATTTAATTTCAGCCTTTTTATGGTGGCAAGAAGCACCGCATCTCATGTGAAGTAATGTGAGTTTGAAAATTATAATTCAATGCATTTAGTCATAGCACTACACTAATTAACCACCTTTTTGCTCGGGCATCAAGATATTGTAAGTAATAGGAGCCATGTTGTGCAAGATATTTTTCTAAAAGTCAAATGGTCAGCTTGTAAAGAAGCTATTTTTATTCCCTAATTAGTGTTCAATTTGTATTAACCAATTTGTTGTGACCTTGCATTATTTTGCCATGTGATGTTTGAGTTTGCCATGAAACTTGTGCTGTATATTGATCACTGTACTTTAAGTACTAATCTATCATGTCACTTATTTCATATATTAGGCCCCCAAATGACAAGAAACCCTTTCTTACCATCACTGGAGAATGGAATGGACTCATGACTGCTAAATATATGGATACAGAGGTATTAATGTACAATCAAACTTGTTGTCCTACAAAAAGATCTTATTTATACATGTAATACCTAACCTGTGGACACATTTTGAGTATTTTTATTAGTCAATGAAAATGCTGTTTTGTGAGTCAGCCAAAGTACATGAAAGTACTGTTGGAAGTTTTCAAAGGGATTTGATTTGTAAACAGGCTTAGAAAAAGGAATTAATGTGTAATGCTCCATGACCAAAAAACATTTTATAACCTTCTCTTCGGGCTGGTAAATTATTCAATTTAATGCTCAATTGAGCATCAATCAATCAATCAATCAATTAACTTTATTTAGCTACGGTAAGCAGCTCAGTTAAACTGTTTTTCAGACGTGATGTGCCATGTTGTGGTATTTTTAGAAGATTATAATGTATAGCTCATCTAATCCTGTGGCATTGTTAGATTTATTCTGTAATCATGCTTTTTGGTGTGGATATTCATAAAATGACTGTGCTTTTGGGACATAGGAACAGTAACTATAAGGAATTGTACAGTCCTTTCATTTTCTTATCATTTATCAGTCAAATAAACCTGACTAAGAATATTATTATCATAGAGTTGCCAGTTTTCCAAGTTTACTCCATTCATGCAAATGGTCTAATGGTAATTCCTTGGACTTTCCAAGGCTAATTAAAAATACTTGCACAAGTTAATTGGCCGTTTTTGTGGACATCCTTTCAATTACTGAATTATTTTTATTTATCATGATACATTGTGAAGTAACATTTTTCTTAATGCCTGCATCAACAGGAAGAGGAAGTGTTCATAGATGCAAAAAATTTCCCAACTCATAGAAAATATGTCAGGATTATCGAGAAGCAAGAAGAATTTGAGTCCAAAAGGTAAGACATATTGTTGATTATAATTAATTTATCACCATAATTCCCAGAACAGACAATATTTATTTTTCCAAGTCCTCCTCCTCCAAGTCCATTCAAACTTTCTGTATACCACTTCTGACCTTAATTTTTGGAGAGGTGAAAAAGTTGAGAATGAAACACGTTGGGGCCAAATATATATATCTCATCATATCTTTTCACCTCAAAAAGTGAAATGAAAATGAAAAACTATGGTAACTCTAATTGGACAGACTGCATGAAGCTGAATGGAATGATTAATTTTGTGTAATTACAGTAAATGTATAAAGCTCCAAATCATTACTTTGAAACTTCTTCAGTCTGTGATTTGATAGATAAAGTGTATTTTTGTTAAAAATGCTCTAATGGTGTTGAAACTCAACCATGGTGCACCACAGTCTCTGAGTAAAGGTGCAATTCTACTCCAAGAATCAAAAGTCATGCAATATATACTATACTAAATATATACTAAATTTCCAGGCTGTGGAAAGATGTGACTATTAATCTAAAGAAAGATAATGTTGATAAGGCCACAGAAGCAAAGCATAAGGTAAGGTTAAATTAAGATTTAATTATAGTGCATCTAATAATGTACTGTAAAGTGGGTCTTACTAAAAGTTCATATCATATTGGTGACCTTAGTAGGGCAGCTAAACATCTGGGGGCTTATTGATAGAGTAAAAATATCATTTCCCAGCTGCCAGACATAAGTCAAGAATTACAGTGGTAGATTCCTTTACCATAAATGACCAAGTAAGTCCCTGGAGGGTCTTATTCAAAAGGGGAGCCTATTTGAGCAGCAGGCATTTTCAAAATTTGGAAATGAATATGAAATAGTGCATATGTTACTTTGTATTTTTTCTTTAAGACAACTATGACCTGTAACACACTAGATTTGTGGATTTATACCTTGATACACTTGACATCTAACAGCATAATTATGCCAATGACCCTGTGGCCGACAAAATAATCTGTCATTTATTGGCTGAACTCTAAAGTCTTTTATTGCTAATGGTGGTATTGATGGAAATTTGTAGCAATGATGATCTACATGAATGTAAAATGCAATTATAATAAAATCTTTTTAGCTTGAAGAAAGACAAAGAGCAGAAGCCAGAGAAAGAAAAGAACTTGGGGTTCAGTGGGAAACAAAGGTAACTATTATAGCAATTCTCATCCAGATTGTAGTTAAAATATGTAGGTATAGAATAACTGTCAAGAAAGTAACTATATTCATAACAGTTTTAATTTGTGCTCATCAACAAAACAGAAGTCTTGGAACAAAATTAATGTACTAATAAGTTATGAATGCAACCACTCGCTGACACCTTACCAACCTCTCACTGACACCTTACCAACCCGCTTACTGGCACCTTTCCAACCACTTACTGACGCCTTTCCAATAGCCTTTTAAGAATAAAAACCTTGGTATTTTCACGTTTTTTTCAACAGTTATTTCATGAAGTGGGTGGACATTGGCTTTATGATAAACCTTTGCAGAAACCGACAACTGGAACTGATGAATAGCGTATTGAACTGTAGATGAGCTACCACCAGCTGTGCTGCAGAGACTTATGCATGACTCCATAATAGGATGGATTCCAACAAATTGATCAAATTTGGTCCATACAAATAATGTTGCTGAATAATAGATAATGCACCATGTCCCCAGCATATTTGATGACAGAGAAAATTTATTCACAACATCATGATAAATGACTGAACCAAAGCCAAAAAGAGAGGGAGAGAGACGAATCAGGACTGCTTTTCTCCCTGACAACTATCACAAAGTAGAAAAAGTATTCAATAATATTTTTGCAGACAAATGACGTCAAGTGTGCTCCCCAAACATTGAAGATTCAATTTATTTTTGCATTGTTGAAGTCATTATTTATTGATTGTTGCATTTTTGAAATCAGCATTGTAGACTACAACCATTACCACTTGAATTCATAACACAATTTTATGTGCAAATTCAGAACAGTGGATTATTCAGCTACCATTGCTAGAAGTAGTCATGATTTGTGGCAGTCCATTAGATAGCTTAGAAGCCAGGAAAGTACATAATATGTATCAAGCCTCTGTCTTGAGATTTGAATTTCTCATTACATTATGTAAATTTCTAACAAAGAATGACATCAAATTTCCAAAACTGAATCGAATCTTTCATGTTTGGGGACACACACTTTTGACTGTAGAAGAAAATCAAAAATTAGCTACCCCCCTGCAAATTGGCCCATGTATTGATCTGGGTAGAATAAAGATTTTAAACTTTCCTTGTTTGTTTTACCATATCCGAACTTGTTTCTTCAACCATTTTGATTTACTTACTGAGCTTTTGGTTCCACAGCCTATCATCATTTAAATGAAGCAATCAACTAAAACATCATGAGTCACTAGTGTCATTCCCTTCCTCTTTTTCCCTTGGACCAGTGGGGTTGGACAGCCACTGTACACAGGCTACAAGTCATTGGCAAAACAAACCCATTTCTCAAAAGGCAAAGACAACTACGCACCCAAATAACCATACCTAATAAAGTTTATGAAGGAAGGACCTTTGAGTTCTGCTCCAGCCTTTTTGCCTTTCTCTGTTTTTGTTTTGTTTTCTTACTTGCTTCTGCTTGGGCAACAAAGGCAAGCAACTCAAGGACGGACATACAATGCAAATTTTCCTGCAACATTTTCTGCATAATTGTGTGCAACACAGTGTTGCACAGTGTGCCCATCCCTGCAATGTTGCAGTGTGCCCATCCCTGCAATGTTGTTGCACAGTGTGCCCATCCCTGCAATGTTACACAGTGTACCCATCCCTGCAATGTTGTTGCACAGTGTACCCATCCCTGCAATGTTGCACAGTGTGCCCATCCCTGCAATGTTGTTACACAGTGTACCCATCCCTGCAATGTTGTTGCAGTGTACCCATCCCTGCAATGTTGTTGCAAAGTGTGCCCATCCCTGCAATGTTGCACAGTGTGCCGATCCCTGCAATGTTGTTACACAGTGTACCCATCCCTGCAATGTTGTTGCACAGTGTACCCATCCCTGCAATGTTGTTGCAAAGTATGCCCATCCCTGCAATGTTGTTGTACAGTGTGCCCATCCCTGCAATGTTGCACAGTGTACCCATGCCTGCAATGTTGTTGCAAAGTGTGCCCATCCCTGCAATGTTACACAGTGTGCCCATCCCTGCAATGTTGTTGCAGTGTACCCATCCCTGCAATGTTGTTGCAAAGTATGCCCATCCCTGCAATGTTGTTGTACAGTGTGCCCATCCCTGCAATGTTGCAGTGTACCCATGCCTGCAATGTTGTTGCAAAGTGTGCCCATCCCTGCAATGTTGTTACACAGTGTGCCCATCCCTGCAATGTTGTTGCACAGTGTACCCATCCCTGCAATGTTGCAGTGTGCCCATCCCTGCAATGTTGTTGCAGTGTGCCCATGCCTGCAATGTTGTTGCAAAGTGTCCATCCCTGCAATGTTGCAGTGTACCCATCCCTACAATGTTGCACAGTGTGCCGATCCCTGCAATGTTGTTACACAGTGTGCCCATCCCTGCAATGTTGCACAGTGTGCCCATCCCTGCAATGCTGCTGCCTAATATTCCACTCGAAACCATTGTATCACTAGAAAGTATGTGTTTATTGAAATTACTAGTAAGAGTGATTTCATTTGACTGTTAAAGAAAAATGACTATTTAGTTTGTAGTAATTGATAAGAAACGAAAGAAAACAATGTGTTTAGAATCTACTACCAACTATTAGTTTGTCTATTCCTTCATGGTCAAATGAAAACCACTCAATCATATAGCCATATTTTCTTATAAGTCCTGGCCAAAAAAGTTCACATGCAAAGAAAATGTTTATTTCACACATTATTAACAATGTAATTGACAGTTATGAATATTGGATGCAGCAGCATATGAGAGACTTTGCAATGATTTGCCTTTTAAGAACAAGAGAGTTTGCAAGGTTTAAACCTTTGTGGTTTGTGCAACTTATAAAAATGTACCGAAAAAATTGTTTTAGTTCACTGAATATGCAGTGTAGTGTAATCCAAATTGATTCAGATATATACTTTCAATGTATTTTAAAATTGCAACAAATTTACATGTTATGGCTCATCAAAAGAACAGGCACAAAGGATGGATAGGATCCTTATCCAGTGATAAAATCTATTAGAAAATGCCATCACTTTATCCAGGATCTATTGATCTATCCAATAGATAGTGTTATCCACCCTTTGTGCTAATGAGGCCAGCACCTCAGCTAGGACTCCGCCTTCACTAAGACAAATCAGTTGCTTAAGTATGAGGTAGTACATTATGACAATATCAAGGGATAATAGATCTATCTTACAAAGAAGGGCTGATAGCATGATTTATGACAGTACAGTGCATAGAGTAGAGTTTGTATTTTCAGTTTTAGAGAACTTGGGGATTGATCAAAAACAAGTAATGATAAGCCCTGGATGTCTTGTTTCTAAAACTTCACGTGTTCCTATCAATCCTGGTTGCTCTAAAACTGCACATGGCATGTATGATTTTGCTCCTTTATAATATTACACATAATATAGATGGTACATAATATAGACAGTACATAATATAGACTGTACATCAAATCACAAGTCTAAGAGCATATTGTTGTTACGCTCTGATTTTATAGTAAAATGTTGTACAGCCATGTAGAAAACTACAGTCTTACAACAAAAATCATTGCATCATGACCCGCAACTTCAGTTGGATTTTCTGTTTTTTTCTTATCTTCCCAATGCAAATTTTGTGGCAAATGCTTTACATTTCCTCCTGCTCTTCAGTAAAAATGCTAGTTCAGACTGAAATAGTGCCTTTTTTGCATTGCTTATATATCAATTTGCTGGATCAAAAACCCAAAATCCAAATGAAGTTGGAAACAGGGGCTGCAGCGATTCAACGATTTTTGTTGTAAATACGTGTTGGCATATTTTTGACAAGCTCTAAAGATTACATAGTTGTAATATTATAACACCAATATTTATTTGCCATTAGCAATCTCCATTTCGTCTTGGTCGTTGTTATTTCTCTTTTCTGTGCCTGGTACTTGACCTGATTTGAGAAGCATTTCTAATCTCTGAACTTCTTCTAATGATTTGGCATTTGCAATGGCAGCCTGTGAGGAAGAAATGCCATAATAGTCAATGTAAAGAATACATTTTTCCCAAAGTGTTGCTAGGAAAATTATCTGCTGGATGAGAATGACTGAAAATGGAGAAATCCATAATCCGATAATAGAGGATTTGCATGACTCAACTCAATCTTTCACTTGATGGATAGCCGATCCCTTCTCAAATCGTGATTTCTCTAAACGTATGGCTTGTGTAATTTTACTACACTTACTTTAATAGCAGATATATCACGGCTAGGTGCTGGTGCTTCAAGTCTTTTTGGTGCTTTTGTTCTAACTGGTGGCTCCCCAGGAACAAAACTAAATAAACAGATGTTTATTTTATTGATTAAATTCTTATATCTATATGAAAACTGACACATACACAGGGTATCAAGTTAAAACAGAAATTGTGATTCATTACAGACTGGACCATAGCATTCACATTTTTAACACACAACAATAATTAATGAGGCAGACAGATGGAGATGCAACAACTTTGCAACATTTGTCAACATAACCTAAACTCTCAGGGGTTTCTTAAGTTGTTTGGCTATTCTAGCTTTACATTTTGTAGCATGAGTATAAGTTGGTTGATCCACTAAACAAAACTACCTATTGCAGTCCTCTTAATATCAGTGCACGCAATGTTTATATACATTGTGTAGTCCCAGAAAATATCCATACCCCTCCATGGAGGGAATTGGGACTTCTGGAGGGAAGGAGGATCAGAGAAAGAACATAGAATTTGTATGGAAGAAAAATGGAAGTTCCAGAGGATAGGGGGGTCTGTTTTGAAATTCCCTCCGTGATGGGATATTTCCCGGAACTATATATTGACATTCTTATGCTAATGTGCCAGCCATTTTCACAATGGGTTTTGCCACCCTGCTTTGTTAAATGAGCCAGTGAATTTCTGGTCGACACTTTTTACATAACAAAGGTTCATAATTACTTGCCTTCACCAATATACTACATGTTACAACATAAGACAGTTTAAGCTATACTTTTACAGGTTCAATGCAGCTAGGCAGTCCTATTTCACAACTAATTTGCCTGTCCTAAACTACCGGTAACATGAATCCAATGTATTGTCAATGACTATCATGTTGTAAAGATGATTTTTCTTACGTTTTGACTTTTTTACTTGGAACAGGTTGACCTTTTTTAGCACTAAACATCCTCTTTGCAGCTTCTCTTTCCTTGCAACATAAAAAGTAGCATAACAATATAAATAGGTATTTATGCAAAGAGTTTTTGATGCTCTTTTTTTTAATTGAACCAATGCCTGATTTCTATATACTGGTATGTTACTATTCTAATATTGTTTACTTACCCTCATTTTGATACGTTGAAAATCCAGTACTCTTAGCTGGGGTAATTTATGGATAATGAAGAGTCTGTAATGGGGTTTATTGGTGACAGGGTTACGTAATAAACTATAAGAAAAGAAAACAATGACCATGGTCATATCAGAACAACTCACCTTTGTTATAATAACTATTGTTACAACAATTACCGTTAAGGATGAGAGGAAACTTGTAACACCGTACAAAAGGAGATAACTTACTGATGTTTCAAGCCTTAGCCCTTCATTGGAGTCACATTACAGTAAATTACAGTAAGATAAGACTGTAGCTAATTAATACACTTATGATTATTGATGTTGAATGATCAAGATGATAATCTGAAATCTGTTGTTTTCATACAAAATGGAGGGATTTGGCACTTTTTGAGCTGTCATAGCACCAAACCTAACATGGTGACCCCCCATTTATTTCTTCTTTTGTTGTTCCCAACTCGGAAGCAATCTATATGCAAATTCATAGAAGCATTTGTTGCTAAAATTTTGCAAGGGCTTATTACCTTAAAAAGAATCTAGATATTTCCTAGCTTTTGTGTGGTGTACTTAGAGAGTATTCACTAGGCCTAAAATTCCCAAAGTCAGCAAACCCATTTGATTGAAGAATAGCCATACAAAGAAATCACACATTCCTTTGTTTTAGAGGACTATTTAGAGGACTATTTAAGTTTGAACATGTTTGTAAAGATTCTTCTAAGTTGTAATGTATCTTTAACCATAGATGAAAGCAACATTACCTTAAGTACTTTAAAGTTTTGATAGAATGAAGAGGTTCAATGTCTTTCTGTTGACATAACAATACAGATTATTAAGAATCATTTGTCATGAGTTTTATCAAAGGATTTTATGGGCTCTTACCAAATCTTGAATTGAATTACTTGTAAGTACTACTGTTTCTAGATTTGGTAGGCTTTCTTCTAGTCCTTCAGCAATACGACTGAAAAAGAAACATAATACATACAATACTATTACATCTTTTCAGGAAAATTAAGGGGATTTTTTCAATATTAAGTAAGAATTGCCAAAAGTTCCAAAAACTAGCCCTTTTTGCAAGTATAAATAAACCCATTGTTTTGTTTTGTTCTTTATCAACTAGCACCAACTAAATCTTTCTTTAATAAATAAAATCACTGTAAGAAGCTTGGTTCTTGTACTTACCATATTCTATTGTTGTTGAAAAGTATACTTTTTAATCGTTTCAGTAATGGGAAGCCTTCAATCTTGCGAATGTCATTATCAGATAAATCAATAGTATCAAACTGATCCTATACAACAAAACAATTATTAGACAAAGTCAAACTATAAATGCTGATTTCACTAAAATCTGGCTAAAAGCCCTGGGTTTGCCCAAAATATGAAAAATTGCCTTAATTTTGTTTTAAGCAAAATAGCACAATGATTCTTGGCTAAGTGATATATTTTTTACACACTTAACATTTTTGTACTGCTTTCAAGATACAAGATCTGTCACATGATCTATGAAGTCACAAATAATGTTTTTAGCTATATCTTCGGTGACAAAAAATAGTAACTATACTTGTTTATATTTTAGAGTTCTCTTTGGTGTTGATTATGAATGTATTTTGTTTGCTTGACCATTGATCTTAGTTAGGGAGATATTGTTAAGAATAGGTCACATGACATCGTTTTTCACTTATTACCATAAATATCTCCTAAACTAAAAATGATGGTCCAGCAATGTTAGAGCGATTTTCGTATGAGTGGGAAATTTACCGCGCCATACCGTGACTGTATCAGTACCGTAGTTTCTTTAAAAACATTCAAAATTCCTGCCATAACCATACCGTGCAGTAACCGTGCCATTTTCCCAGTCATACGAAATTGGCTCTAACAATGATGACTTACCAATGTTGCTCCCATGTTTTCTATCACTGATATCTTGTATCCTGCAGTCAAATATACCATTATGTACTTAGTGGTTATTTGATGGTTTTCTATGGAATACGGGTGAATATTTCACGAGAAATTTATGTTATTACCAGTAGTATACAACAAGCCTTTAGGCTAGTTGTATACAAAATAACATAAATTTCTCGTGAAATGTTCACCCGTATTCCATAAAAAAACATCAAATAACCATATTATCCTATAACTATTACACATTTTAGTCAAAAATTACGCTTTTCTAAAGAGATCATGACGCCAACATTTTTATTGGAAAAATCCAGTCAAACATTTCCGTGCATTTGGTTTTTTCCCCAACCCATCTTAGCGAAGCCGTTTTCTCTTTGCTTGACTGAGCACTTCTCAATGAGCTTTGGGTAGTTTTTACCTCTCAAATATCGGCCAGTGGAGTTTCTGTAAGAGGTACGTTAGAGTATTTGGTTCGTATTCAGATCCATTATATCTGCGAATTTCCAGTAAAAATGTTTGACAGGAATGTTCAAGCGTTCTGGTTCAGTCGGACTCTCTTTGCAGTACGGAGCTTATGAAAGTCCAAAACCTTCTTCAGAGTGTCCACCTCAGTCTTCTTTTGTGTTCTTGGGTTCTTTTGTGCCTCTATAATGATCAATATTTTCTTCTGAGAGAGAAGAAATCACATTTGAAGTAGTTGAACTCGATCAAAACTCGACGATGCAAACGCGCCAGCGGTTTCCCGCTCGTTTCTCAGCTAATTATATATTCAAAAAATATTGAATTTCATTGGCTAAATTCAAATTTTGAGCAATCTGATTGGTTAATACATTTTATGAAATACCACTCTGTATTCATAGCAAATCCATGAAATACCGCTCTGTATTCATAGAAAATGCTTAGCTCTGATTGGCTAATGTGTAATAGTTATAGGATAATTGATAATATAGCTAGTTTCAATCTACCTGACATGTTTACCATATTTACTCATGTACAATGTTATGGGTGGTGTTGCTTTATAGGTATATTTTTTTCTGCCTACTTCCATCTCAAGGCTACTTTCAATATAGAAACTTTCAAGTAATGGGTATTGAATCCCCTTAGGCATGTGATTGGCAAGTTCTGGTTACTTCAAATTTGTAGCTTGCTACTTGCTACTGCCCCATCCCCCCTGTCCTGTCCCACTTCCCCTGCTTCCCTCAGGCTTCCCCTCAATATTTCACACTTACTGTAGGGCCGTAATTCAGGACCTAGGGGCCTCTCTTGGTAAAAGCATTGAGTCCATGGCTGCACTTACAATGGGTTTCACATAACTTTGGACAGTTGGTTTTCGAAGTTCGTTCTGAAGTTCCGAAGTTCGTATCGTATGGGAAGTTCACAACGAGCTTCGTTGGCAAACTTCGAACTTACTTTACACGTAGATTCGGTAAGAATCAACTTCATGGTTTTAGTCAATATCGATTTAGTTATGAGTCTCTTAGATTTATCAAACAGGGCAGTGATTTTCAATAATTTGTTTTTTTTGGTGTCAATAAGCTTATGATTGATATTTTTTAAGTTACCTAGAATTATTCTATCGCAATTTTGCAATGTTTGGATGTGTACAAACTGCATAAATCAAGAATAAAACACCAAACAGCAAACAAAAAAACTAAAAGCATTTTTGAGCTCACGCTTTCAACGTTCGTTGTTCGTTGGACAAGATCGGTCACACAAAATTACGATCAATTAAGACGACGAGAAAATGCATGGACGAGAAACTGACTCACCACAAATGTACTGCAGTATTTAAGGATATAAAGTATAACTGTACAGGATGGTGGTAGTTTCTTTCACAAACATTTCAATTGTTAGCTTACCTCTCAAATCAAGCTCTCGATCTTTGACTGCGTTGGTAAACTGAGCACATTGTAGAATTAACTCTGCAGTTATCTTCATTTCTTAACTCCTAAGAATACTCCAATCTATACCTTCCTTATAAAGTTTCAAGAAATTATTACTGTTACTCTTTCGATATCTTCTCAAAAAAAAGTGAACGTCAAAACTTCAACAAGACTCAGCCGCCATTTTCCATGTGAGCACACGCTTTAACCAGGCCCTCTCTACTTACGATATCGCGTGGCTGCATCAACAACTTGGGATTCCTGTGGTACTTGGTAATGCCTTTGCGTTTTTTGCGCGTACATTGTTTTAAAAAAATGTTTGGTCATTTCCAGCTCCAAACGAATATGAATAAATGTAAGTTACAGTTGATTTCTAAGAAAGGTAAGATTTTGTTACTGTGGGTGGATTAGCCTGATATTTATCAGATGTTGGGTGGGTCTGGGTAGGGTACAGTAGATGAGCCTGAGGGATCAAGTCTGCATGTGGAGCAGGAGCAGTAAGTTTAATATAGGTTAATAGTTTGTTATAGGTGCCTCTACTGCTACCCTGATTATCAGGCAGCTAGCTTGAGAGCTGGGCAAGAGGTCAGTGGCAATGCCAAGCAGTACTGCCACTGGATAATCAGGCTGTATTCTAGTTACAAGACCCTTAGTTCCCTCAAATATGAGGTAGAGTTGAGAATTAAGTGTCTATTTATAACAGGACAAACTATTGATCAATTTTAATTGACTTTTTTATTTACTCAATGTAAATATCCTAAGGACATATTTTAATAATTAGCTATACAGAGATTCTAAAGCAGTAATTTAGCAGTAGTGAAAAATCAGTCATTGTCTGTCTCATCTTACCACTCAATTAGCATCTTTGGTTCTTAGACCTATAGAAATGGACTTAATTACAGCAGAAACCATTGCATGATGGCTATACTGTTCATTAAGATACTATCACTACTTTTGGGCTTCATCATCAATTGAATAAATATAATATCAATACATACAATAATTGTAGAAAACCCAACAAATTAAAACCAGATAATTATAACTGTATAATGCCAGAAAATGCCAAAAATTTCTCTCAAAAATTGCCCCAGCGGTTACTTTCTTACAAAAGTGGTAGGGGTGCTCAACAGACCTTTTAGGGTCAAAAATATGACCTGCTTGTACATTTTAGGGTTTCCAGTTCATAGCATACCTTTTAGGGTCAGGATAACGAAAATCACAAAGATTGGAACGATCTCACATACGAACATTCTTTACTAACAATGTGGTCATACCTTTTTATAAAATCGGCATCTCCAATAATTTACGCGTACCTTTTAGGGTCATTTTCAAAACCCTCTGTTGAGCATGCCTACCACTTCCCCATTCTTATGTTTTAGGAGAAATGTGTAGATTATACTGTCTGTTACGATTTCCAATTTAAAGAGTCCTTAGAAAAATCAATATGATGTTTACAGTGATCATTAAACAAAGTTTTTTGAAAAGGATAAGTAATCTACAAATGTCATCTTCCTAAGGCTTGCTGGCTCTAATTGTTTTTAAATGAACCCCTTTTAAATGATGCCAGCTATGGGTCTGATGATGATAATATATAAATATGTAAGGTTATTACCACCATCATAGTATATCAGTTATATAAAGATTGCACAGAGCAGTTTTCAAATGAGTGAAAGACATACACTCCATAGCCATGCCATACATGTAACTGTGTTAGTGCCATGGGCTTTATAAAAATATTCAAAAGTTTTGCTGTCACAGTGTCATATGCCATGATCATGCCATTGTAATTTCCCAGCCGTGTGAAAACTGCTTTAATTATTTGTTCACAATTGCTCAATTCTTGAGATTAATATTTAAAGCTCTCTAATTTTTTATTGAACACTTGTCTTGATGTCAGTGAATGTTATTATGAGAAAAAATTAGTCATAGACCTAATATAAAGCTGAGCTGTTGGTTCTAGAAGATGACATTTGGATCTAAATACTGCATGATCAGAAGACCTTGCATATATAATTAACTAAATTACAGTGATTCTATTGTCCAGTATCATTAATTACAACAATACACAGTAATATATAACGACAACTATATAAACATATTTTCATCAAGATGTTTCCATACTAAAGTTGTCCCATTTATATTCTTCCTTTCTTAGCATCGCCAATTACTCCCCATAAGTCAAAGATAAAATCATCAGGAAACATGAAATCTGCATATTCTTCATCCAAACTTACGGCAAAATCACTGGGGTTCTCTTTGGTTTTACTGAGTGTAACCAAGTTGTTTGCTGCAACCAAAAACAATGAAAATTAAAGAAGATTATTTGATCAGTCGCTAAAAGGTAAACTATGGCTAGCCAGTGCTCAACCTTGCTCCATTAGTAACCTTTTAAAAATCCCAGTTGACCTTAGGTTCTAAGTCTGCAGCTGTTCATGCACCTATGATACTGTCCCCTATCATGGGTGTATGATACTGTCCCCTATCATGGGTGTATGATACTGTCCCCTATCATGGGTGTATGATACTGTCCCCTATCATGGGTGTATGATACTGTCCCCTATCGTGGGTGTATGATACTCTCCCCTATCATGGGTGTATGATACTGTCCCCTATCATGGGTGTATGATACTGTCCCCTATCATGGTTGTATGACACTGTCCCCTATCATGGTTGTATGATACTGTCCCCTATCATGGGTGTATGATACTGTCCCCTATCATGGGTGTATGATACTGTCCCCTATCATGGGTGTATGATACTTGCCCCTATCATGGGTGTATGATACTCGCCCTATCATGGGTGTAAAACAAACAAACAAACAAACAAACAAACATATGGAATCCATTGTAAAATAGCTGCTGGGCCAGTAACTTCCTATAAATTAAACCGTCCTGTGTTTTAAGGTTAATAGCTTATAGACCTAGCGTATAAGCTTTGACTACCTGTGAAGTGGAATACTGTTATGATGGAGAGGGGAGGCAGGGCTTTGAGTACTAGTTATCTGTAACTCACAAATTTGAAACTGTATGCAAAGGAAAATAAGTATTTACTGTACCTTTTTCAACCCAAGGCTGTAAGAATTTTTTTTTACTGGCTATTGTTAATGCTTACCTAATTCTTCATCTCTGATCCCCAAAAAGTTTTCTAACAAGTCATCAACCTTTTTTGTTGCAACTTGTTCCCACGCAGTATCCTAAAATTATGACAGATTATGTTACAAATCAACATATAAATGAATGATATACAAAACATTTACATGTGCAGTTTAATTATTTTGGAGAAATTTTTTTTATTTGATTAGAACCAGAATGTTGCAAAAATGTGTGCATTAATTACCATCAGACAAAATGAGAATACTGGGAAATCCAACACAGTGCTAAGACTGAGTCACAAAAGTAGGTAGAGTTTTTATACCAGTGATGTTGAGAAATGCTGCTGCCTATTAATTTTGTGTGACTCTCTGAACATTGTGTTGGATATGGTAGCCCATGCTATCAAGACATTTGCCTGGTGCAGTAAATTATGTAAAGGTAGTAATAAATGATAAGCAACACTTGTAGATTACAAGATGTTTTTAAAAATTATTGTTTTAATGTTGAAATGTTGACCTGGACTCTCTATAGTAAATGAAAATGCATTTAAAAAATTAATGTGATATACACATAAATTGTAACAGAAAACTTTTCCATGGTCCCTGTAACCATAGTAGCCATATAAATAATTTGAAAACAATGAAAATTATCAGGGATTTTGACTTTCTTACCACAATATTCTCTACCACAGGAGGCCCTTTAGCTTTTAGCCTCAATGTTGCTTTACCAGAACCAACTGCCTTCTCTGTTTTGGAATCATTTGCAGGACCTGCCGCTTGTCCTCTTGTTGATGTTCTTGGACCAATACCCTCTGTAACAGAGAAAAGAGAGTTAGGTAGAGATTTCACTTTAAGGTCTTATGAACCTATTAGACTAGTAGACATCGGACCCCAGCTTAGTCCTTTTGTTTTTTGTGTGTCTATTTCAGAATTGGATCTGGACTTCAAAACAAACAATCTATAGGTCCATGTGTTATAGAAACAACCATTACACACAATAACATACAAAAAAATACCTCTATACTTCTAAACACCCTTAGTATTTTGACCTAAATATCCCGAGGGGGGTACTCCCTATATTGGTGTGCTAGGGATGATCGTTGTATTTTTTAGGGGTTGAAATCACCAATTTAGTATTTTTTAGGGGTTGTCAGAGAAAATCCAAGGATTTTCAGAAAAGATGGTATTTTTTTAGGGGTACCAAATAAACGAGACGATTTTTTTTACTTACTGCCTTGCTTTGTTAGTTTTTTGTTTGATTTTTTGGTTTTTTTAGGGGTATTTTTGAGCTGTTAGGTATTTTTTAGGGTCGAAAATTTTGGCATTTGGGTATTTTTTAGGGTATGTTTTGGAGGTTTCCGACGATCATCCCTAGCGTTTTGACCCCGAAGAACCCCCCCGGTCTAAATATACTCTCTCCTTTCTTCCAATATGTATACTGCCTTTGGGTACCCAGCATTTAGATAGTATAGAGATAGTTTAATAGCTACCCCCATAAACAATCTTATATAATTATATGGGTATTGGGAAAGTAAAGAATAGCAGATCAGAGCATACCAAAAGATCTTAAAGGTTCCACTAAACGAAATGTAATTTTTCCTTGTTCATCCACTTCACGCAACATACGTGCTACGTCAAAATGTCGTTTACCAACAACTGATACATTATTAATGGATTCCACATGATCACCAACACAAATTTGTGGTTCATGGTCAGCTATGCTTCCTTCTTTGATGCGTTTAATAAAAGCACAGCCAGCACCATTATCAGTGATAGTCAGTCCAAGAGAAGGCTGGTCTTTTAAAACATCTACAGTTTTTTCTTGTCCTTTAACATGAGCAAAGATAAAGTCATCCAGACCAATTTGACCACCCAGCAGCCTGTCCATATCCACTCTGTAGGTATTCAATGTGCAAAATAAAATCTGAAATTAAAAAAAAAGATAAATATGACTTAGCTTTTTTCATAAAACACTTTATATCATTGAGCTCCACATTTCTAAAGCTTTCAGGAAATATATACTTTATTGTAGCCTGTGTAGCGGTCCTAAAAGGGAAGGGGAGGGGTTTGGGACCTTAGGGCCGCTATGCAGGCTAACTTTATTGCGGATAAAGTAAAAACATAACATGCTACAGTGATTGGTGATTGATCCCTATAGAGATGTCATTTGGGGTACCCCAATACCTTAATTGTGGCATTTTGGAGAGTTTGTTTGGAATGTTTGAACTTCCATTTGTAAGAGTAAAGCTAACCTTTTAATATATACTCATGTAGCTTTCAAAGAAAGTTGGAACCCTTTAAATATACCTTTCAATGAAAGGAAATGCTAGCCCCCCCCCCCCCCCCCCCCCCATGTGGAGTTGTTAGGATCCAGCATTAAAAGGTCTCAACATCTTCTTACACACTTGCCAGCAATGAAAAGTACCCTTTTCATGTACATAGGGTTCAAAAGGGTACCCCACTTGGGCGGAGCCTCCCCATATAGTCAATCATAGGGTATCCCTCCCTCTCTATGACTTGCTGAATTTTACCTATTACTTTTGTAGCTATAAGTATCTGAAACAGTTTTGAGGTTCAAGATAAAAGGATTTCACTCTGAATTTAATTAGCTGTACATGTTAATGTCTATGTGCAGAACACTTGCAGTCAATACCCTTTCTTGTTCAATTTGGAGGATGATGATTTGATTTTAAGAAATATGTTCAGGAGAGATGAAAAACTTAATTGTTTTGTCCTTCAAATTAAACCTGAAAGGGACTAGTCAAGCAGTCTATATAGTAACTATATATAAACGAAATGTCTACTCCAACTCTACGTGTGTATATTGGGTCATGTAGAAGTAATGAATGACCAAATATGTACTAAATATTATTCATAAAAGTGAATTAAATTATAGACATCGTGCAGAATTTCGTCGATGCCACATGTACTACAGACCTGTATTGTTTATTCAAACATTTTAGAGTTTTAATCTGGTTTATATATGCATAAGTTGTACGAGGTGTTGATTAGTGTATCTATGGATTGAGTTTCAAAACAAAAAATAAATGTTTGATAAAAAATTACTGATGATCGAAGTATCGAATTTGACTCCATCGTTGTTCAAATAACGGGTAACAACAGTAGATCCAACAAAAATATTCTTTTTTGGAATCGTAGAAAACAAAAATAAAATGGATGGTTCGAAACATCACCTGCGATCGATACTAATTTGACAAAACAATTAAAAACTACAAAAACTTGTTCTTTAGTAGTATATGACTTAAATAATCGTAATCAGCTGAACTTACCTCTTCGTCTTTGATGTGGAAGGCAGCAGCGATCCTCTCGTACAGTTGTTTAACATTAGTAAACCCCTCAACTTTAGCTGTAGCACTTCCATGGGCAAGTTGGCAATAAAACACAAACCGTGGTGGGACTTGAGGGCTAACGTTTGGGTCTGGTGGCGGTACATGACTTGGCTTTGGAGCACGTTGTTTCTTCATTTTCTGCCTTGAAGCTGGACTAGGTACAGCGTCAGATTTGTCACTTCCTGGAGGAATGTCATTTTTCATGGGGTTTTTATTGTGAGCCGCTTCAGATGAATTGTGAACTCTGTTTGACGACTCTTTCTCGTTGACTGAGTTCTGAGAATCTGTCTTCCCGTCTTTTACGCGAGACTTTCGATCTTCATGGCGTTCTTTTGGTGAATTTTCGCCGCCTAGACTTGCACCTCCAGATTTTTTAAAAAACGGCATTGTAAAAATAAACTTCTATGATACCATATAGATACGAAAGTTCTTCAAGTTTTCTCGAACTTCAAATTAGCGATCAAATATTCTAGAACGAGTTTACGTCATCACGCACTGGAGCGTGAAATTTCGTCTTAGATACCAGGACCACCCGGAAAGCATAAGCTTAATTTTATTTGACGAAAATGGGAATAACCACAGAATACCCAGCATATTAGAAGTTCATGTAGCAGTTTTTTAAACGAGGCAAAATACAATAGGTTTAATTGATGTGGGGTATTCTATATTTGTACCAAAAATGGCAAATGATACATGTTCAAACTTGCATTGGTTGAAGTTATCGAGTAAAAGATTTTCTTCATAATCAAAGGACACGGGTATAAAAGGGGTTTATGTGGGGTAGTTTGACTTTCAGAATTGAACTTGAGTGCATGCCTTATATATTGGCAAAAATACATGTTACTGGGTAAGTTCTTAGGTCATGTAAAAGTATTGACTATATAAAATACACATACAACCACATTTATATGTATTTTATATAGTCACTTATTGGCATTTGAAGTGAATTGAATGGTTGAGTTGGCCATGTTGGTTTGCTGACCTTGTCCAAACATCCAAATATAAGTATATAGGGGAAGTGAGATTCATAATGAAGACATAAATATCACTAAAACTAGTACCAAAACAAGGAAACATATCATATAAAAGTAATGATTTTATTGAACTTTCCTACAATTCTTTACGTTCAAGCATGACCAGAGGTAACCAAAAGGTTCCTGTGTTTGGATTAGAAACTTGGTGTACAGAAGATATTTTGGAAAACTGGTTGCTCATGAGTCTGAAGGATTTAGTCACTTGTGATTGTAAGGGAGGCTGAATAAAGCTCATTTCTTGTTAGATTTCTGTACACCATATAGATTCACAGTAATTTTGCTACAATAGCCACTTAATTAATGCACTAAGATATCCTTTTCATACAAACAATCAAGGCCTGAGTCCCAAGAAATTATTCAGGTATGGGAGTGATGGAGAAGTGTGAATAAAGATAAAATAATGAACCCAACAAAAGTCCAGCAAAGGTAAGACCAACTCCCTTCTGGTCCCCCTCTCCCAACCATGTCTGGTATGGGTGTAGTCTCCCTCGCAGCCGCTACTAGTGTCGTCACACAACACTTTCTCCCCTGAGTAGGAGAAAGTGTTGCGTGACGACACTGGTAGCTGTGAGGGAGACTAGTATGGGCGTAAAGCACTGACAAGACTGAAGTACAATACTAAAATGTTTTTAAGAAAAGTCAAAGTCATCCCTTAAATCATTGTAGGCCATCACATGTTTTCTTATCTTCGAGGTGTCTGTCCAGGTCACAAAATCTTCCATGCTTCTGGAAACTAAGAAAGCTGGATCCATTATTACTTCTGTACCAACTCGAATGTGACCTTGTTCGATGTATCTAACAGCATCCTTTATTGCTTGAGCCATTCTAAGTTTAACCATGACAACCGGTAGTCTTCGACGACAAAAACTTGAAGCATTAACTCCTTCACATTGACCAAGACCTTTTGGGGTCGTAATTAACCCCATATTGTACAATTTCTGTAAAAGCTGTTCTGTTGCTTCCATACGATAAGGGTCTTTACCGTCAAGATCTTTAATCTTATTGGCTAAAGACTTGACAATACCGCTAAGTTTATTATATTTGGTGTAGTCTTCGCGTCTTTGGATGTGGTACTTTCGTAAAATCTTCACTTCTCGAAGGTTATTGTCCGACTTCCACGTGATAAAATCGACTTTTTTCAACAGTTTCTGCTCGTGATATTTTAGTTTCCTCACCATGATAAAAACCTTTGGTCTAAAAATACGTTAATCTGGCGTAAATAGATAAATTTACGTTCCCAATGAGCAAGACGGTTTTGAAGGTGCGTTCGTGATACACGTTTTCCTTCGTTTTCCTTCGAATGTTCGTCTTTTGAAGGACTGGGAACTAATAAGATATACCGCCGGTAAGTTGTATCGCTGACTCGGTAATTCACTTTTAATACTAGAATTTACTGCAGTTTAATAAATACGATGCTGTATTTAATAGGTTTAGGGTTAGGAGATGCTAAAGATATAACTGTTAAAGGATTAGAGGTTGTAAAGAAGGCCAAGACAGTGTTTTTAGAAGCCTACACATCAATACTCTCGGTAGATAAGTCTGCATTGGTAAGTTGTAAACTTGGGAAACGTGGTTAAGTGGTATGATAAACTCTGTGCAAGAGATGCATCCATTCAGTATAAACATCAGCATTCTATTAAACTAGCAACTAGCCGTTTCTTACAGAAAGTGAAGTGCTGCGAGCCTAAAAAAATGCCTGTTGCATCCTATGTGATCTACACCAGAAAAACTTACAGTGATAGCATTAGCAGATTAATAATATTTATGATGACGTCAGAAATCATCCTTCACCACCATACGGTCCTACATACCAAAAAATCGAGTTCACAGATCAATACTAAGGCCACACATGCTCAGTCATACGTAACACAGGAATCCCACTGTTCAAACTAGTAAGCTGTTTGCACTGCTTGTAGCAATTATGGTCCAATTAGTAGCATATAGCACATATATATGCACATTCGGTAATTGTGAACAATCTGCACCGTACGGTAAGTGGTTGGTAACTCGGTTCGTCGACCACTTACCGTTAGTAACCTTACCATTACCTTACCGTCACCTTATCGTTACCTTGCCGTTACCTTACTGACCACATCAGCTTCCGTATATTTTATTTCAAATTTGGCAGTATATTCAACAACAATTTATCATGTTTTTGTCGAGTTACTGATTTCAACTGGGTTCGGTTTGTTTACATTACAAAGGACGCTTTTCGCTTTTCCAGAGCGGACAAGAAGAAGTACGAGTTACTTTGAAACTGTATTCTGTATTCTAACTTATAACTCAGAAATAAGTGTATTTGATTTCACAAGATCTAGAAATCATAACTGATTGCTTCTAGATAGTCTTAATTCAACATCGTAGTTTGCCATGTTGCCTTGATCACCAGATTTCAGTAGTGGTTTAAGAAAACTGGTAGACCATTACTCAGGGAATTTGCCATTTTCTAGCAGCTTGTTTGTATACCCAAGCATAATGTCATCAAGGTTGCATCTCTTCAATACATGATAGCACATGATGCAATAGCTTTAATTCAACATTATCAATTAATTAATCCTCCCATAAGCAGGGACAGCAGAGATGGGGGACTAAGGGCGGCCAAGCCCCTGATGGTAGCCTACGCCAGAATTGGGAGCTGATAAATCATACCATATCCGTGGTACTCATAGCATATAGATAGAGGGGAGAGCCCACCCTACATAGCCTGCATTGCTGGCGGTCTGCAGTTTTTGTGTTTTCAAGTAGTTACCTACTGACCTTTTGACATGAGAGCATAATTTGACCTGCATTACTCAAGCGTACATTCAAAACAAACATATTTTTGCAAAATAAATAAATTCCAAAATTTGCTAATACAACCTTGTAAAAATGAATTATAGCTAGACTGAATTCATGAATTCATTATGTAGATTTTAGTCTCTCATTTGATATTTTAATACTTGTTCAATTACAGGAAAAGTTCTATGGCCGCGATGTAGTGTTAGCAGATAGAGAGTTGGTTGAACAGCAATCAGGTATGCATCTATGAGAGACCTTTGGATACAGTGTACTCCATCTTACCCACGAGAGACTTATGTTTACTTCATTGATACTCCCAACTTCAATTTTCCTTCTGACCACCCATTGCCAGGCTATAATGAACTGAGACAGCAAGGCTGTCAGCTATTTCCAGTCTATGAGGATGTGTTGTAGTCTATATCCTTAACCAAAGACAGTGTGTAATTGTGTCTAGTACGAGAATTTTCTACTTTCAGTAGCCCAGCAGAAGAGTCAGCATTTCTAGTATAGCTGCTGTCATTATTCAATTGATGAATATTGTCAAGTCTCTCTTTGCCATGTGTTTTCTTTTTCAGATGTTATTTTAGCAGATGCCAAAGATGATGATATAGCATTTCTTGTTGTTGGGGACCCTCTTGGGTGAGTTAATTATTGATTCATGCAAGTTGAAGACATACCCTAATATATCTTACTGCTGTTTTTGATATTCTTTGAACTCTGATCTTCAAACAGTACATTGGAATTTGGTTATTCGCTTCTGCCCACCTCAACAAAAAAATAGAAAAAATTAATACTAAAAGTTCCTAAAATTCTACCAAATGAACAAGTAGATCTTTAGACAATAATATATATTAGCTATATTATACTATCATTTTGGTATTAATAGTTCTTTGTATTAGTGATTTTTACTTTTGATTGACAGAAGCAAAAATGCAAATTAGCAGTTGGCATTTGAAAGTCAGAGTTTGCAGAATATCAAAAACCACAGTAAGTGACCCTCAGGACAATATTTTTTAAGCTTTCTCATCAATGACATGTAATTCCAGAAAATATCCATACTCCACCATGGAGTAAATCCCCCACCCCCATCCCTCTGAAACTTCCAAAATTCATCCATTGTCCTCTGTAATTTTGCTCTTTCACTGATCCCTCCCCTCCAGAATATCCAATACCCTACATGGTAAAGTATGGATATTTTCTGGGACTATGCAATATGCATTCAGTCAGAATTATGTCTCTATTCAATATAATTGGAATTACCTCTTTCTAATGCCAAAAATATCAATAAGAATGATTTAAGAGCTTAACCTAAAGTCTTTTCGACTACTGTATGTATACTGTATATTTTTGCAGGGCTACAACTCATACAGATCTGGTAATTAGGGCACGTCAGCTTAATGTACCTTATAAAATATTCCATAATGCATCTATAATGAATGCTATTGGATGCTGTGGATTGCAGGTGAGCAAATGTATTTTGTCATTAGAATGTTAAAAAAAGCCATGTGCCATGATGGTGTGATCAGTATCTTTATTGTAACCAACTGCATGATGTCTTTCTCAGTTACCTATATTGCTTTGTTAGCATCCAGCTTTTTTGTTGGTAAGACTGTTGACCAGTCAGACCATCAGTTGTTCAAGTGGTTGGTTATCTACACGGGCGTATTTAGAGGGAGGTCCTAGGATGCCCGTGACCCCCTTTGCAAGTCAAAGGAATGATAGAAAATATAAGAATATGAACACACAACAAAAAGTGAATAGATTTTAAAATAGAAATTGAACCCGTGACCTCTCGTTTGAGAAATCCTGGATACGCCCATGATCTATGTTATAATTTATGTGTGCTTGTCAGTACATAGTAAGAAAATTATAATTGTAATTGTGACAGTGTTCATTTTGCACAAAATGAATGGATAAGCTACATGTAAATTAATAGAAACTGCAGCAAGTGGATCCATTGGGGTGCATTTAAAACCACCTATACCCCTACATGATGGTTAATACAGTTCTGAGATGCTTTTGTTGTGATTACCACAGCTGTATAATTATGGAGAAACAGTGTCAATAGTGTTCTGGACAGATGACTGGAAACCTGACAGTTTTTATGATAAAATAGCACAGAACAGAAAGAGGGGACTGCATACTCTATGTCTGCTAGGTAAGTGTGCTGCATAATTCTCTGGTTCAACATTGTTTTAAAAGATAATGCTAGTGGAACCTCGGACCATAAGCAGACATCCTTAGTATCCACTTAAAAGAGTAAGTTGTCTGCTATTGATGGACTTTCAATCAAATTGTCATTTCTCTTAAAACGGGGGCTTCAACTAGTATATTGAAAAGGGAAAATACGGCATACCAAAGCAGCAGCAAAAGAAGAAAAAATACCATTCACACTATTTTAACTTGTATTTAATTCACTCGTTCATTCACTGTGTGTGCTTTTATAACTACCGTATCCCCTAAATGTGTTTGCTGTAGAGTTGTTGATGTCTTGACGTCATGCTGAATTGTATTTGTATAAAAGATAAAATAAATGAATAAATGAACGAACGAGTAAATGAATAATTCTTCCCTTATCACCTTTTATCTTTTTCATATAGATATTAAAGTCAAAGAACAGACAATCGAAAATATGATGAGGTATATATAAGCCACCATTTGTCTTTGTCAGTTCACTTTGTTAATACATGTATGTTTGTATTGGTTAACTAGGGGAAGAAAGGTTTATGAGCCCCCGCGTTATATGTCTGTCAGTGATGCTGTGAAACAACTCCTAGAAATACCACGACTTAGAAATCTAACCTCTGAAGATGCAGGTATATCAGACCACTTCATATCTCAGTTTCAGTTTTCAAATATAGAAAATGAGAGTTTCTTGGTACTATCTGAGAAAGGTACCCTCCATGAAAAATATTTCCAGAAAAACAGATTAAAATATAGCTGACGGACGGACGAACGTGGGAAGGAGGAAAGAAGGAACAAACTAACGAAAGAATGAAAGAAGGAACGAACGAATGAATAAATGAACGAACGAGTAAAATAATGGATAAGTAAATGAATGAATGTTAGGTTTCCATGACTATTAGATCCCGTCCCCACACAAACGTTTTCGTTTAATGTAAACGACTTAAAAGTTCTCCATCCACACGATCGTTTTCACTTCGTTTTCGCTTGTTCAAACGAGAACGATGAAACCGCTGTAAAAACGGCCTTATGGGATCCTGGGCACTAATAAACATGCACATCGATTGTTTATCCTGCTTGAAAAGGTCTAGAAATGAGTCACATGGTCCAGCGTTTCCGAAAAGAAGCGTTTACGACTGTCTACACGGCGAAAGGATAGATGAGCGTTTTCGAAAATGGTCACTTTGAAAAGCGTTTTCAAAAAGATGCCTTTGCGGTGGAAACGATCACCGTTTTTGTGACGTTTAAAAAAGCATTTACAATGAAAACGTTTCCATGTGGACGGGAGCTTAATTGGTCCCTGACTTAGCCTGCGTAGCGGCGTAAGGGGAGGGGGAAGAACTTCCGCCTCCCTTTACGCCGCTACGCAGGCTACCCCTGACTTGATGTAATTGGTTGTCTGTTTTCTTTCAGCTTACAACGAGGATACTTTAGCCGTAGGACTAGCAAGGATAGGTTCTGATACTGAAAAAATTGTATATGGTCGAATGAAAGATCTTGCAACATGTGACCTAGGACCTCCTCTACATTCTCTTGTCATTCCTGGAGAAATGCATTTTATCGAAAAGGACATGTTACAAGAATTTGCAGTTAATGTTGGAGCAGTAGAATAAAGACAAGTTTTGACCTGAGTATCTGTTATTTTCAAAGTCTGTTGGAAAATTAGACGTAATGTATCAGTTTATCAATTAAAAGCACAAGGACGTTTTAAGGTGCGGTAATACGAGCAACAAAATCACTCAACTTGTCTCGCAACATTGCTGCGAAACAAGTCGAAGAGTGATGCTGCGCATTTTTCCACCCGAGAACAAACTTGTCTCGCAACAAAATTACTTGTTGCAGGTTGAGAAATTTTGTTGCAGAAAGTAGAAGGTCGTTCTACTTCTTGCAACAAAATTTTAAAATGTTGCTCGTATTACCACCTCGACTCAACTCGTGTTGCAGCAAATGATTTTAGGGGCCAATGCGAATACAGGATTCAACCTGCAACAAATAATTTTGTTGCGAGACAAGTTTGTTCTCGGGTGGAAAAACGCGCAGCATCGCTCTTCAACTCGTTTCGCAGCAATGTTGCAAGACAAGTTGAGTGATTTTGTTGCTCGTATTACCGCACCTTTAGACTTGAGTTTATTTGTGAGTTTATTACGACTTGAAA
The DNA here is from genome assembly GCA_029948255.1 of Telmatactis stephensoni. Classification (NCBI taxonomy): domain Eukaryota; kingdom Metazoa; phylum Cnidaria; class Anthozoa; order Actiniaria; family Isophelliidae; genus Telmatactis; species Telmatactis stephensoni. The sequence continues at coordinate 1,030,374 of JALIZF010001929.1, forward strand.
AACTCCAATTGAAAGTACTATAATATCGAATAAATAGTGCATTATCCTTCCTGCTTACTCATTAGAAAAGAATGGAGAGCAACCCCTGACTGAGCTCGCCGCTTTCTCCTCACTGCTAATACTCTCTAGAATTACTAATCTCCAAACGCCCGTGCGTAAGGGACTGTCGTCTTTGCGGACTAACACTAAATCGAATGTCGGGAATGAAAGACACACACCCGCTTTCTCAAGGCTGGAGCTGATGTTTGCCATTGGTTTACATCTTCAATCCCTACCCACTGACTGGTCAGATACCGCTCTCGTGGAATCAGCTACTGCCTCCCCACTTCACAAGACTGGCTCAATTTTCGCCCGATCTCTGTTTTGCCAGCTGTTATGACAATTTTATTTTTGAACGGGCCGTTCATAAACAATTCTGTGATCACCTTCCAACTAATAAACTACTTTCACCTAACCAATCTGGTGAATATCGGCTTCTTATTGGCGCCTAGCCTGCGTAGCGGGCGCCTAGCCTGCGTAGCGGCCCTAAGGGGAAGGGGAGGGGAGGGGAAGGGGAGGGGAGGGGAAGGGGAGGGGAGGGGACTGGGAAGAAGAAGGGAGGGGACTGGGGAGAAGGAGGAGAGGAAGGGGCCTTCCTTCCTTCCTCTCCCCCTCCCCCTCCCCTTTTCTTCTCTCTCCCCAGTCCCCTCCCTTCCCCTCTCCCTTTCCCCTCCTTTCCCCCTCCCTTTAGGGCCGCTACGCAGGCTAATTGGCGCCGTGTTCTTGGACCTTGGCCGGTAAGGCATTTGATATGATAAACCATTCCATCTTGCTGAACAAACTCATTACTTTAAAAATTCATATGCATTACTACGTGTCTTTTTTGCATTTATATTTTGTCAAGCTTTACGACTTGTCCATCATTAGGACTAAGCATTACAACAGACCGCGAATTGTACGTGAAAAAACATTCTAAAAAAACAAATTCTAACTGACATCGCTCGCACCGCGCATGAGAAAAAGCAACCAATAAGAAAACCAAAACACTAAGGCTAAACAACAGACGAGATAAATATTGGAAAGGTAAAAACCTAAACATAACTAGAATGAACCTAAAAGAGCAAAAAATTGATAAAATTAAAACTAAACGAGAAAAATTAATACATAAAGAAGATAATCGTAAGATAAAAAATAATCCTAATAGATTGATATAAAAAGAGGAATGTAACACTCGGGAATAACGCTGCCATTGTATCTGTTGCTTAGAGTGTTCTCATTGCTGACTCCAGTAGTATGCAGCATGTTTCCATCTACTTTCTTTGACATCAACGAGACTCTTGGCCAATGATGGTTCTTTCAAACGATGTCATGACCAGTTGTGTTGGCATGCTCTGCAAGTGCGGACAAGTCTTTCTTGTCTAAACGCACGCTTGCCATGTGCTCCAGTTTCTTTCTTGTTCTCTGAGATCTTCCTGTTTCACCAATATACATACAACAGCAGTCATGACAAGAAATCTTGTTCACGACGCCCGCGTCTTCTCTTCACCACTGATCTCGTCTTTAGGCTTAGATAGAAATTGTCCCAGTTTTGCGCATTTAATTTAGTTCTATTCAATCTCTCAAGCGCTTATGTAACGTAAAGAATTCATAAACGATGTACTGAGAGCATAATGAAGCATTTCTAGTTGTCTTTCCTTTTATTTGCCGAAGTGTCTCCGTGTCCGGCAGCCGGACAAGGTTTTCGAAAAAACTCCGTGTCCGGCAGTCGAAATATTTTTAAACATTTATGACCAATCCGTGATTCTAATCAATTAAAACCTTGCTATCTTTGTTGAGATTTCTAAAAGCTTTAAAAATACTGATATGATGTTCTTTTGGAATTATTTATCTGCGCTCGGCTCTCTATACCAAGACGTCGACACTTAGAAAATTTTCGAGTGTAACTTGACTGCCGGACAAGAAATTCAAAATACTCCGTGTCCGGCAGTCGATTTTTTTGCCGAAAACTACTTGAATCTAGTCCAATTGAACTTCATTTTCTTTGGTTGGATGCAAAAACACTTTTGAGGGACTAGTGCAGCAATTATTTGATTGAATACAGAATAGCGACTTGTAAGAGCCAGACTGCCGGACAAAGAAAAACCAAAATACTCCGTGCCCGGCAGTCGATCTTTTTTCTTCAAAAACTCGACCAATCTCATAAATTTAGTCCATTTATTTATTTCTTTAGATGTTAAAATACTTCTCACTCGCTGTCAATGTATTTATTTGGCAGTTATTTGAATATTACTCAAATTAAGACTGCCGGACAAGAAAACGAAAATACTCCGTGACCGGCAGTCGATTTTTTCTTCCAGAATTTGCATGAATGCCGCAAATTCAGCCCGAAATCTTTTTTAAGATGTTATGATACTTTTGCGTACTACAGGTGTAGAACTATAAGAGTTTTTGAAGAAAAAAGATCGACTGCCGGGCACGGAGTATTTTGGTTTTCTTTGTCCGGCAGTCTGGCTCTTACAAGTCGCTATTCTGTATTCAATCAAATAATTGCTGCACTAGTCCCTCAAAAGTGTTTTTGCATCCAACCAAAGAAAATGAAGTTCAATTGGACTAGATTCAAGTAGTTTTCGGCAAAAAAATCGACTGCCGGACACGGAGTATTTTGAATTTCTTGTCCGGCAGTCAAGTTACACTCGAAAATTTTCTAAGTGTCGACGTCTTGGTATAGAGAGCCGAGCGCAGATAAATAATTCCAAAAGAACATCATATCAGTATTTTTAAAGCTTTTAGAAATCTCAACAAAGATAGCAAGGTTTTAACTCATTAGAATCACGGATTGGTCATAAATTTTAAAAATATTTCGACTGCCGGACACGGAGTTTTTTCGAAAACCTTGTCCGGCTGCCGGACACGGAGACACTTCGTTTATTTGCTGCGAGACTGAGTTGACTTTTGTGGTAATACGCGCAACATCATGAATTTTGTTGCAAAGAGCTAAGCGACTGTCTACTTGCTGCAACAGATATTTTCAACTTGCAGCAAACTATTTTGTTGCGAGACAAGTTTGTTTTCGGATGAAAAAACGCGCGAAACAAGTTGAGTGATTTACATGGGAGCGCATGGGAGTATAAGGGAGTACATAGGAGTGCATGGGAGTAGAGTAAAGCCAAGTGCATGGGGTTCTAGGGGAAAGTGTACGGAAAGACAAAGAAATGATTATTGTGGCCTGTTTTCAGGACATTACAGAGATCATAGCTAAAGTGAAGTACTTTCCCACCCGCGATGCCTTCCGCTGGTTGGCAATAGCGCAGGCTCTGGGGACGAGAATATGAGCTTGGGTTCTCTGTGTTACACTGGAAATGCGTACTGGGATGTCTTGGAAACGTGTCAGAACACGAAGGTCGAAGAAGTGAGTTGTTGAGTTTTCAAAGTGTACCGTATGGAGTTTATATTTGTTTGTGGAAAACACATTTTGGTAAGTGGTTATTAATTGCACTAGAAATGTTTTGCGTTCGACAATTATGTGATTTTATGCCGATAAATCAACCGAAGTACCGATTAACCTCAAGGCGAAAAGTGGCGCCAAAGTCTGTGTAACTTTCGTAGTTATTGGGACCTTTTTAATCGACATTGTGTATAATTGCTTTCTTTCTTTCCAATATTTTCTCGGAATAAACACTCTATGGTGTTCGATGGAATAGTTCTTCGCCAATGATAATTATTTGTTCTACTTTTGGGGTTACTGGCTTGTAAAGCCGTTAAAACCTCTAGAAAGAAACAGTTCGGAATTCCGGAAACGCTGACCGATAAATCGCGGGCTTAAACAAAATAATAAGTATTATTGATAAGTTCTCTTTTAATCAGAGTCATTGCTAGTTTTTTCAACGACCAGACAAACAGCACATGGCATGAATAAAGTAACCTGCAAGTACCAGTGGTGGATCCAGGATTTTTCAAAGGGGGTTCCGTTTCTTAAACTGTGTATAATACTCTTTTGTTTGGTTGATGTTCGACAAAAAGAATTGGCTGAAATCATCGAATTTAGGAGCGATTATAGAATACCCCCTCACATTTTTAGTCTTTTGACGGCAAATCTATAATAAACACTGTCACCGCGGTCCGTGGTGCCGTGGTCATCAATATGACTTCCTGTTCAAGTCATTCCCTTAGTCTTTTGAAAATGGCAAATCTATAATAAACACTGCCACCGTGGTCTGTGGTGCCGTGGTCATCGATATGACTTCCAGTTAAATCATTCCCTTAGTCTTGAAAATGGCAAATCTAGATGATCTGTGATTGCTTACTTGTGCCCTTTGTCAGTGTTTTTACTTAGAACAATGTTGACGTTGCATGAAAATACAGAGTCAACTCTCTTTGAACGACCACTCTCATAAGCGACCATCTCCCGTAAGTGACCATCTTTTGAATTTCCCGTTTTGTGTCCCATATAAACTCTGTAAAAAATTCCCTCGTAAGGGGTAGGGGGTGGGTGGTGATTTTGTCAGTGCAAGAAATGTTTTTTAGCCCGCTGTCAAGTGCTAGAAATTTTTTCGTTAAATTGCAAGGATTTGTGGCAGTTTCAGCTTACATATATTGTTTTGAAAATCACCCATCCCCTAAGATAAATAGTCGGCTCCTAAGCGACTGCAAACACCTTTAGGGTTAAAATTTTGGTATTTTGGAATAGCAAAATAATCATGAATAAAAAAGGCTTCCTGTGTTGTGATTGTTTGGGCTTCCTGTGTTAACATTCTCATAAGCGACCACTTTTTACTGATCCTGAGGTGGTCGCTTACGGGAGAGTTGACTGTATTATGCAATGGTGTTGTCTTGAATCATTGTCTAGTGCACTTTAATTGTGAAATAAATATTAATACTACTGTAGTTGGAAAATACTATTAAAAAAAACGAAAAAATTATGCCATTTAATATCTAATATCTATCTCACAGGTTAAGTGTCTTCATTATACAAGGGTATAACTTTTAATTTTTCATATGTTCATAAAAACCAGACAAACAAAACAATTACAACATTTTGAACACAACTGTTTAATAAAAAATGAACACAACTAGTGAAAGACTTATGAAAATATTTTGATTCATGCAAAGCAAAAATATTTTCTTATCTTAAACGTCAATAAAATGAAACAATTAAATAGTCAATAAATTGACAGACAATGATTACTCATAACGATGGTTACTATTTACTTGAAATAGTGAAAATGTAATTCAAGATAGATCAAAAGCTATTACTTTTCTGTTGCTATTAAGCTTGAGTTTGAGTTCTTGGAGATTTAATATAATGTCACAAAGTTTGTCGTCATCAATATTTTCCAATACTTCATGTTGTCCATTCTTACTGTTATGTTGTTGAATGATGGTTTTAAGCTCTGGGGTGAATAATGTATACCAAGTCAAGGCATCGTGATCCTTGAGGCCAATTCTCACAGCTGTGGTCTTTTTGCTGTTCCTTATGAGGAATCAAGCCTGGCAGTGGCCACATCTGAACTTAAATAAGCTTGTCATTTGCATTATTATTCAGATTGTCTGGGTTAGCAAAAAAAAAAAAAAATCAAACTAAGTGTTGAAATCGCTTCTGTGTAAAAACTTGGCTAAGTCCAGGCGCTAAAAACACCCACTTCCATTCATCTTTTCTAAAATAGTTATCGTATCTTGGAAGATTAACATCTTTCATCTTCTAACAGCTTTGGTTAGGTTATTTGAAGTTTGATTTCTGTCGGCCCCGGGTCTTATTTCAAGTACGATCGATGAAGCTTTAAAATCTTCTATGAATCAGCAAAATATTCAACAAGAAATCTCCACTAGATTTGTAAACGGTAATTCTATCTAACATATGGAAAGAACAATAATCACGAAGAAAAAGGCTAAAAACTTACTTCGAAATGTCATCTCTAATGGCGGACCTTCTATCTGGTCACCTCTTGAATATTGTTTTACATTCCCTTCTTTTCTTAAAGAAAGACATGATTGCTTTTTCGTTTGATTTCCACCTGCTCATTGATAAATATAAGAAACTAGAAAGGCATGGAACCAATATTCCAATATGGCAGGTCTGCCAAGAACAAGACTGAGCTTGTGCAAGGACACAGGTAGTCTAGACAAGGTAGTCCAGACACATGTCGACACAGGTAGTCCATAGAGGTTAATTGGGAATGGCGATGGTTCAATCGCTTGAAATACTTGAACTTCGGTAATTGCAAATACGACAATACGACGTTAAAACAGAGCTATAACAACGTGACACAACGATAAACTTCTAATATTTTTTGTTCAAATATATATAAGACATATTTCTATTACCTAAAAAAACAAACCCTCAAGGGGGGTTCCGTGGACCCCTTCAACCCCCCTGGATCTGCCACTGAGTACCTCTCAAAAGTCAGTCATCAGAACCATCAAGAGAGATTCCTAAGTCATGTGATGTGTATACATAGTTTCTTTTATTGTATCCAAATTCCATTGGTTTACTTTTTGACTAAGCTCAGTGGTGTTCAATAAGTCACATGATTTGAAGCCACATTACCTGTTTATTTACCCAAATCAATTTCTAAGTGATATTTGCCATATTTGCCAGTGTACAAGTGGACCTTTTAACACCTAAAAGTTACCTTCAAAAATCGACCTTGACTTATACACCAAGTACACAAGTACACACTAGATCACCAGTCAGTACACAGAAAAATGATAGTTATTGACATTTTAAAAGACCTGTTTGGCTTGAATAAGTATTTTAACTAAGTTTGTTTCAATAGACATGTTTCACACAAGCCAAATCCATATGATAATGAGCCACTATTAGTGACTGACACATATCTATGCTAATATCCAAAATAACCGCACAAAAACGTTTTGCTTCACTTAATCTATTTTATTATTAATGGCTCAGTTCAATACAAATTGATCTCGTTTACTGATCCTTAACAACATCTGCAGCTTCACAATTTTCATTCAAATAATAATTTTGGCTAATCAGAATCAGAGCTGTCTAATTTGGTAATGAGAGCTCCAATTTTACCCATCATTGTGAGAGCTTTTTTGCATATCTGTGTATGTGCTTCATAAGTTCCCTGTTCTCCTTCTCTCTGTTTGTGCTGTCTTTTCCTGTCTGGTATTTTCCGTTCTTTCTCTTTGCCTTCTACATTACTATCGTTGCTATGGGCTGCGTGTGGACTAGGGCTTCCATTTCCTGGCCTACTGGCGGTTGCTTCAGCTAGTTCCTCAGAAGGACCATTTTCATCCTCAGTGCTACTACTCAAGTTGGAAACGTATGTAAACTTCTTAGGCCTCGTCCACACGAAGACGCTTCCTGTCCACACGAAAACGTTTTCATCTGTAAACGCTTAAATATTTGATCGTTTACACGTCCCGTCCACACGGAGACGATATCGTTTTCACCGTAAACGCTCATTTTCGTAAACGCCTTTCAAAGTGAATATTTTCGTAAACGCTCATCTATCGTCTCCGTGTGGACACTCGTAAACGACTATTTTCGAAAACGCTAGATCACGTGACTCGTTTCTAGTCTTTTTTAGATAGGAAAAACAAAGATGGCGGACGCGAGGGCAGGAGCTGTTCTGATGCTTCTTCTGTCCTGCCTCATCAAATACGAGCAAACGGTTTCCTTAATCAATCATCTCAAGGTTTCTTACTGTAGACGAAGGTCTAGATTTGTAAAATTGATGTTTTTGTCTCCATTACCAAATGTCATTTGAACGGAGAAGAAAGCGAAGGGAAAGACGATTTTGGGTTCGACCTGGGAGAACCTCCGCTTGGTGGGACAACTTTGAAAATAACAAAGTTATCCTTGAAGAATGGAAAGAAAATTTTAGAATGAAAAAAGAAACATTTGAACACTTATGCGAAGAGCTTCGACCGTTTGTTGAAATGAAGACCACTAACATGCGATCACCTGTCAGTGTTAAAAAACAAGTTGCTGTGACACTTTATTACCTCAGTGATGAAGGAAGAATGAGGAAAACAGCCAATGCTTTTGGGATTTCTCAACAAGTGGTTTCAAATATTGTACGAAGAGTATGCAGAGCAATTACAACTCATTTAGGACCTTCCTATATCAAACTTCCATTCACTGAGAGCGAAGTAAATAGTCTCGTCTCTGTCTGCTATAAACATCATGGAATACCACAGTGTTTTGGGGCCATTGATGGAACTCATGTGGATATAAAACAACCCAGAGTAAACTCCACTGATTATATAAACAGAAAACACAGGTATTCCTTCAATGTCCAAGCAGTTTGTGACTTCAACTTCCGATTTTTGGACGTAGTAGTAAAATGGCCAGGAAGTGTGCATGACGCACGAATTTTCGCAAATTCAAAAATCAATGAGTATCTGAAAACTGAAAGAATTCCACCTTGTAAAAAAGAGATTATTCCAGGTGATCATCCTGTACCAGTATTTTTAATGGGTGACCCTGCTTACCCTTTACTGCCATACCTGATGAAAGAATATGTTAATGGTGGGTCTACAGCCCAAGAACAATATTTTGGATTATCTCTGTGTAAAGCCAGAATGGTTATAGAGTGCAGCTTTGGACGACTTAAAGCTCGGTTTGGGGTTTTACGCAGACAAATGGACATTAATTTGGATGATCTTCCATTTGTTATATACTCATGCTTTGTCCTACATAATTTCTGTGAATTAAACAACGAGTCAATTGCCCAAGAGAAAGTGGCTTCAGTTATTGAATATGACAGAGAATTTCAACCCCATGTCAATGTCAACAGTTCCAGAACTTTGTGCAATGATACTGAGGGAAAACGTGTTCGAAGAGTTCTTACCAATTACTTAGATCCTTAAAACATATTTTTGATACACTCATTTCGATAAAGTCAGTCACCCATAAAGCCTCAAAGGTGAGACTGAAAAGGATCTTGGCTGCATACACTTCATAGTTATATAATAATGAGTAATATTATTTTTGTTTTGAAAGTTTATTTAATAACAACTAAGAAAGTATATTGTTCTGATAACATTAATCTTTGTATTTGCTGAGCATTTCAATAGAGTGCAAACAATATAACCGTGAAACAGTAGTAATACTAAATAGTGCAATTTTATGCTAATTCTATAGCACTATTTTATACTATTTAGTAAGTTGTATTTCATGGGTATATTATTTGCACTCTAATGTATGCCAGTTCTGAAATTGAACTTCATAAGAGAAATACCTCCAAACATGATAAACCGAAATATATAACAACATGTTAACTTTAAACAACAAACATTTTGCTTGTGACCAAAAAGTGGAGTGTAATATTATACTAGTGAAATAATTTCTAGCAAAGTTTACCATTTTAGAGTGATTTCAATAAACCTGGGCACTATTAATTAGTTGTCAATGTTTATTAGATGCAAAGAAACAAAAGAAAACAATAGATTGAGTGTCTAATATTTTGTATTGGTGTAGTTAGCAATGCCCAGGTTTATTGAAATCACTCTAAGAAATAGAACTGCACTACCAAACCCTAGCATGAAAATCAAATAAAAATTGTTACTTGGCCTGGGGTTTGAATTTATAAAATAAGCCCAGCATTCTCTTGTGTGCTCGACTATTATATCTTATAAATAAAAGTTTACAATTTTGTAGCTATTTCACTGATATAAATTTGTACTCTGTATAAATGATGGTCATTAAATGTCAGCTCAATAATATGAATAGTTAGTGTTCCCTTGGTTGTACGGATCAGGGTGGTTACTAGTAGATGGTACGTTGCTGGATGACATTGGCTGCAAAGAATGATATGATTGAGGAAACTGTGGCTGAGGTGGTTGCATATAAGGGTTAGTTGGTGGTGCCATGGTTAACATACTTCTCAAAAGTGAAAATCCTTCGTTGATAGATTTAGTTAAATTATCAAGGTTAGATGTAACTTTGTTCATATTTTCCATGTATTCACCATCCATTTTTTGCATGTGTTCCATCATTTTTTTCTTCAATTCCAAATCATCTTGTGCATATGTCAGAAGCTGGTTGTCCACTGATAGTTTACGTTTTAGTTTCTCTTGTTTATGGTTTTTAAGTTTTTCATTTAACAGTCCACGTCTCTCCTTGACTACTTGTGCTCTTGAACTATCACTGCTTGCGCTTACACTTGAAATTGAAGTTCGAGTATCATCGTCATCATCATCATCCTCATCCACACTACTTTCAACTGGGTCAGCATCTTCAGATAAAGAATCTAACAAATGGCTGTTATGGGAAATCTCATGGACATTGTCAATATCACTTGTTTCTAGTCCCTGTTCAATTTGCTTAGTAGCTGGTGAGCCTCCCCAGATGGCTTCACATTCCTCAAAATAAATTAGAACAACTCTGCCATGTCCACTTCTTTTACCTGAATCAATAGCTTTTCGGAATTGAGTTCTAACATTCTTTAGTTTCCGAGATACTACGTCCTTTGTGAATTCCTCTTTAATATGGGGATAATCTTTGCCCAGTGTTTTGGCCTCCTCGATGGGTGGTATTTGCTCAATCAAGAGATTTGCGATGTCAGAGTATTTACTATGAACTGATTCCCAATCTACGCTTTTTAACGTATTTGACACCTTGTACTCACGAGTCACTTGAAGTAAAAGGCTCACTTCGTCGTCTGTCCAAACAAAATTCTCTTTTTCTTTCTGATCTTTGGCTTTTTTTGCTCCACTTTTTGCACCTTCAGCACGTTTTCCGGCAGACATGATTACAAACAAAATGGCTGACAATATGGTCACTGCGCATGTTCATTAGTGCCCAGGATCCATGAGGTCGTTTTCACAGCGTTTTCATCGTTTTCGTGTGGACAGGCAAAAACGATGTAAAAACGATCGTGTGGACGGAGAACTTTTTAGTCGTTTACATTTAGTCGTTTACAAAGCGTCTCCGTGTGGACGAGGCCTTATACTTATACCAAAGTCCAGAGGCTCAGTATATTCCAACATATTCCAGAACAATCTTACCGCTTCCACTTCTTGAGCCACTCGTCACTGCATTGGAGAAATGTTGATGTATTTCCTTGATTTTTTTCTGGATTCTATGATGTCCTTTTTTATCTCATTTAGCTGCTGCTTCTCAATTGCAGATCTTTCTTTCTTGTCTTCTACATCAGAAACTGATATCTCTAGTGGCCTAAAGAAGGAGGACTCATGCTTATAGATGAGAGCCAAAGCTTCCCTGAGAGCTTCATATTGCTTGACTTTGTCAGCATTGAAGTCCAAATTCTTGTATTCCATCTGAGCTTTGTAATTTGCTAGACACTGAATGAAATTTCCGACTTTGTCGTCTTTGTCCCACCAGAATCTGGTAGCTTTTTCTTCTCTGATTCAGTAGAATTGTCTTTTTTCATCCTGTACCAGTACAATTATCTTGTTCAGATGCCATCTTGGATTTTGTCACATCTCCACTGCGCATGCTCTTGGCTCTTTCTCCTGCCAAGGATAAAATGAGGATGCAGGTTTTTGGCCTTGGCTGAAATGTCATTTCGATTACATGCAAATTTTCAGCCCACTTTGTAGCCGGGCTGGAAGTTTCCAATCAGGCTGGAATTCAGCTTGAGCTGAAAATTTCTTCATGCAATCAAAAAGTCAATCCAAGTTGGCCTACTGGCTGAAATATCAATATTTGAGTTGGAGGTTGTTTCTTTCTTCACAACTTCAATTCGATTAATCAGTTTCTTTTTGATTTTCTTTGATTTTTGTTTGTCCCATTATGCATTATTACTTTTCTCAGTCTTTTATGGAGTGACGGCTTAATAAAATCGGTAATATACCCTAGTGAAGCTCCTGAGTAGTGGAGTGACTCAACTTCGACTTTTCTACAGAGTCTCTTTGCAACAATAAATTTATCTCTGGATTTCTTGAAGCCATCGACTTTTTGAGCAGGAACTTGTTGATTAGTATTACTTCTGATATTTCCTCCTCTAGATTTCAGGCCTTGGGATTGACTAGGTTTATTTTGGTCCTGTGATCGACCTTTCACTTGAGCAGTTTGGTTGATTTTGTCATTGTTGATTTCTGTCTGTTTGGGATTTTTTAGTCAGATGACTGTAAGAAGGCTACCCCTTTCTTCTAAGGATTTGATTTTCACTAAGAATTCATCACAGAGGTCTTGGCTAGAGTGAGATCACTTGAGTTTACCTAATCTTTCAAAGATACTACTGAATCGTAGGAAGTTTCTTTTACAGCAACTACAGTGTGTGTGTTGTCATTTGACTCGTATCTGTCTTTGACATGGATTGCAGACCCACCGTATTCTTCATTGTTTAAGTGGTCATGGTTTGATCGCCTTCTTGGTTGCCATCTTAAGTCATCCAGTCATTACTTTTCTCCGATTCATTGTCATCTTGGTCTTAGTATCTTTAACAGCCAAATTGACTAAATAAGCTTTTATTGCATCTTGTTTGGCACGAAACAGCATCTTTGTGCCAGGATAAAAAGAAATCGATACTAGGGAGTAGTACTTTGACTGGCTAGAGGTTGCCATATCAGGAGCAATAAAATTCGCTGTTGATGACATGGAGGCAAAATGGATGGATAGAAGGATGGATGGAGGCAAAATGGATGGATGGATAACTGGATGGATGGATAATAATAACAACAAATGTTATTTAAACATGGTATCAAGTACAAGTTAAAAAACTTCCGTTGGTCTCCCAAGAGGCCGTAAAAATGTTACAGAATTAAACACTTTATCATATGAGAATCAGTGGTATACTGGAGGATTGAGATGTTCTATAATGGCATAAGCTGAATTTCCTCCATCTTCCCCAAGTATAAGATTTTGTGTGGTGCACTTTAAGTTCTTCAGGAACAGATATCTTTCTTGTAGACAATCCAGATATGCAATTGTTGGAAATTCCTAGAAGTATGGTGGAAGAACTCTTTTATTGGGAATATCAAGACCAAGGAAAGGAACAGATGCTTTAACATTCTCTGTGGATGGAGTCATCAGAGAAATAGCAGCAGAAAGCTGGTGACTAGCTGTGAGCCACGAGCTGTGAACTAAATGTGATGCCTTTGAAGAAGCCAGGGCTGAAAAGTTGTGGATATCAGTGGTGTGTGCTAGAGTTCCCTTGTCTATGACATTTGAGATAAATCGCTTGAGGGCAGTAAAATCATCAAGATCACCATGCAGAATGTCTTGGTGAGGAACAGGTGTTTTTAAGAGGGTTGTCCAAAATGACCAATCTATTCCATTTGTAATTTGCATTTCACCATTATTTTATCACATGATTAAAAGCACTAGTACTCATAGATTATGTTATTTTATAAACATATACTGGAATATGATGAGATGAATTTGGATTTGGTGCGAATACAAGCATGCATTTAATTAAAATTGGAAATTAAAAGGACTTCGAAGAGAGTTCTTATTGTGAAATATTGGAAATAACCTGACAAAAAACATGTAAATAGCTGTCAGTAGACATTTTCTCATTTTTAAAGGTTCATACTTTTGTAATGTGAATGAAAGTCAAGCAACAACAATGTAACTATATGCTATTTTTCTGAGTTAGTACTCATATGCAGTAGCACTTGCTCAGAACGTCTTTTCTCATTGGTTCAATGCAGCAACAGAATCTATTGTTATTATTGCTGTTTTCAAAAGTTTCTTTTGTTTCGATTCCATGGTAATAAACCAATTGGATGGCATCCTCTGAGACAGTGCGACCTTCCCCCCCATATGTATGGGCTATTGTTTGGATTTGGTAGTTTCACTTACAATACAGGTCCTTCTTCCTTGTATGCTACTGTATAAGCTGGCACACTAATACCAAAAGGTGCCAATTTTTGAGAGAACTCCATGACTGCTGTTGTGTCAGTGGCAATTGGTGGCCGTCCTTTGATGAAGAAGTTGACCTAGAATAGATTACAGGGTTTTAATTTTTGTATTCTGTTTTTATAAATATCAGCTTCATTTGCATTAAGGTGAAATATGAAGTTTGAAAGAGAATATCCACCCATGAGATGAAATGACTGCCTATTCTATACATGATTATCTTATGAATTTTATAATTGGATAACTTGATGTTTATTTATCCAATGGATAATGCCCTCTACTCTTTTGACTCTTTATTCAATTTAGGGCCAGATTGTCTATATTGTGATATATTTATTTAATAATTATAAATATTGTAATATTTACCTGTAGGTTATTAAGTGATTGAATTGTCTCAATCCTCCCTATTTTAGATTGCTGTAAAGTATCAGCAACAGTCTTCATGAGGGTCTTTCCTGTTTGCCCATTTACTGTTTTTTCTGAAAACACCATGTTGAGTGAGAACAGAAAAAGATTCAGAACAGAAAATTGAAGATTCCTCCAATACCACTTTTCTGACAAAATCATGAAATGGATTGCTTGTTAATGGTTCTTGAGGAACTGGATCATTTCTCTGATTTAAGATACCTAAGATTAAAAAAAAAGAAAGAAAGAAAGAAAGAAATCAAACAAGACCAAACGTATGATCTGCAATTATATGTATGTACTTCAATTATAAGTACCATATGTACTTCAAAGATTTTTTTAAAGTGTTTATCAACTGTTTGAATAAAATTTTGAATTTAATAGTTTTTTAACATATTTTTGAAATTCAATGTGACAATTATTAACAAGTTAATTGCTTTGATTCGCTGTTTGAAAGATACCATCATGTCATTTCCAGTTGTAGTTTATTGATTATCAGTGTTTTATCAATTAAAAACCTGATAAAATTATTAATCATTCATCACTTGTGAAATTAACTTTCAAAGAGGTTTAAAATTAAGAAATTTAACGATATAAACCGAGCACGACGTTTCGGAGTCATCGTGACTCCATTATCAAGTGAAGATTATGTTAAGCAACAGAGTTCAATGAGTTCAATGTTTCTTAATTGAATTGTCATACAAACAGTTTAGCCCTTAGGGAATCTGATTGCACGTTTAAAGATGGTTGCTGTTTTTGAATAAACAACATTTCGTACAATAGACAATCAAATTTTGTTTTACACTTCTTAATCACTTGGATTCCCTAAGGGCTAAACTGTTTGTGTGACAATTCAATTAAGAAACGTTGAACTCATTGAACTCTGTTGCTTAACATAATCTTCACTTGATAATGGAGTCACGATGACTCCGAAACGTCGTGCTCAGTTTATATCGTTAAATTTCTTAATTCTATGTATTTCAAAAACGTTATTGATTAAAGAGGTTTAACATTGCATTTTTTCTTAAAGCCAATGATCACCAAAGAGCTTTTACTATAGAACTGTTAATGTTGGTATTTTTGACATGCTTTACTACTAACTTTCAGGCTAATATTTAGTTTACACTTAAATGTAATGATTATAGTTTGACTGAATCACAGCTAAACTAGATATATTGTTAAATTAAGCCATGGATTTTTACAAATAAAAAATGATTAAATGCAATAATTATCTACAAACACAGTGGAATTGGAACTCCACACACAAGGCTTTTGTTTATTTTATACATAACTGGATGGATGGATAATAATAACAACAAACGTTATTTAAACATGGTATCTCTATCAACATACAAGTTAAAAATCTTCCGTTGGTCTCCCAAGATGTCATAAAAATGTTGTAGAATTAAACACTTTATCATATGACAATCAGTGGTATACTGGAGGATTGAGATGTTCTATAATGGCATAAGCTGAATTTCCTCCACCTTCCCAAAGTATAAGATCTTGTGTGGTGCACTGTAAGTTCTTCAGGAACAGATGTCTTCCATGTAGACAATCCAGATATGCAATTGTTGGAAATTCCTAGAAGTATGGTGCAAGAAATCTTTTATTGGGAATATCAAGACGGAGGAAAAGGACAGATGCTTTAACATTCTCTGTGGATGGAGTCATCAGAGAAATAGCAGCAGAAAGCTGGTGACTAGCTGAATCTGTTGAAAAACCAATTAGCTTGAGTGGTCTTGCTCTTACCGAGCCATCTATATGGTGCCATGCCATCCTTATCAGTTCTGCCCAAAGAGATATTAGGTGGGAAGCAGTGCAACCTTTTGAAGGTGCAGGCCACGAGCAGTGAACTAAATGTGATGCCTTTGAAGAAGCCAGGGCTGAAAAGTTGTGGATATCAGTGGTGTGTGCTAGAGTTCCCTTGTCTATGACATTTGAGATAAATCACTTGAGGGCAGTAAAATCATCATGATCACCATGCAGAATGTCTTGGTGAGGAACAGGTGTTTTTAATGGCCATTTATTCATATCTGGGTTCCATGACCACTCAACCAACTTAAGCTGGCCATCTTGGGAAAGCTTTGGCTCCAGAAATCATAGAGTCCAACATTTAATAACTGGGCCATCTTCATATTCATTTATTGCCTTGTCTATGACTTCCCAGTTTAAACCTGGGTTAAGGGTTCCTTTCGATTTGACATGTGAAGTAGCAGTTGAGGATGACAGAAGGCCAAATATGTTTTCCAGGAGAGAGTATTGATATTAAATTGAAGATTCCTCCAATACCACTTTTCTGACAAAATCATGAAATGGATTGCTTGTTAATGGTTCTTGAGGAACTGGATCATTTCTCTGATTTAAGATACCTAAGATTAAAAAAAAAGAAAGAAAGAAAGAAAGAAATCAAACAAGACCAAACATATGATCTGCAATTATATGTATGTACTTCAATTATAAGTACCATATGTACTTCAAAGATTTTTTAAAGTGTTTATCAACTGTTTGAATAAAATTTTGAATTTAATAGTTTTTTAACCCTTTCGCTCCTACAGCGCCCGAAACCGGCCGTAAAAATTCTACTCGTCTAAAAAATTACTTCTTCCTAAAAAAGGACAACTCAAACTCAACTTTGGTACGAAAGTAAACTCTAGTAAATGAGTCAAGTTTTGAAAATCAAACATTGTGAAACAACTGGCGATTTCTGCAGAAATTCGTCATTTCAAGGCAAGGAAAGGAAAAAATCACCATTTTGGGCTCAATTTTCATCCTTGAAAATCACACATTTTGGACCTCAATTTTTCTCAACAAATTATCCTTTCCTGCACACGAAACAGCATTAACAACCAAATTCAGTCCTAGTCTTGTGTTCTCATGGACTTTTTGGCCTTCTTTTCCTTTCACGGACACAGCTGTGGCTGATTCATTGTGGCCATTTTGCAAGCACGTGTTTTGGGACTTTTACGACCTAAATGCATTCTGGGTAATTCAGCTCCTACGCGACAGCCACAGCCCTTCCCTCCATCTTTTAGAGTTTTTAGTCAAGTCTCGAGCCCCCTCTGAATTCTGCCCAAAATGGCAGACGAACTTGTTAATTTTACTTTTCAAGACCAACGTTTCTGCACACTTGCCTTCTTCAGGGTCTGCAGGTTTGTGAGTTGTAATTAAAAGTAATTAGCCATTGTTAGCATGAGCTAGCAAAGCTAATGAATTACATTGTTAGTTAATTGAATATACGTGTTGCAATGGATGATGGGACTTATAACTATAATGTATAAAAGATACTAATGGAATGTACGAAAGTTGAGTTTTGATAAATTCAGCCAATCCTTTTGTTAAGCCCAAATGGTTGGAACGATTGTAATTTTTGAATCCAAAAACGTTCTCTGTCTTTTAGTAGTTGTTTTTTCCTGTTGACATCCATATCGTCTTTTTTGATAGTTTCAATAGCTATAATGTTCGCATCTCTTGTTAAGACATGGTCCGAAGCATTGTTGATAAAATGTTCTGCTAGTTCGCAGGATTTGTTTTTGTTTTTAATGTGACTCTTATGATTGTTCAGACTTATGTTGAATGGTGTTTCACTTTTTCCTAAATATTGTAGTTTGCACTTGTTGCATGTAATTGAATATATTACCCAGGAAGATTGACAATTTAGATGGTGTAAAATTTCGAACGCTCTTCCATTCTTTACACTGTAAAAGATGTTGTTTTCTTGAATGATTGGGCACCACAGACATCTAGGTTTTCCATAAGGCTTAAAGCCAAATGCCGAAGCCGAGGTTGATTGTTCTTGTGGTGTATATGGAATAAACTACACAAGATTGTGGTCTGCCATGTTGTTTACTGATCTCTTGACGTGTGTACAAGAAGTGTGCCCCTGGGGGAGTATGGGAAGGAGAGGCACAGGAAACCCAACAACAATACATAACAGTTCTTCTCTTGTGTTCTTTATTTTAGCACTCACCAAAAAGTCTTTAAGTTTAGAAGGGTGTCTGTATGCTATTAGCAATGGGTTGTTGAATATTCTTTTCAAACGTTCTTTACTCTGTAGTAACTCCCATCTACTATTGAGGATATTACACGCGTATATATATATAGAAATGCTGAAATAATCTTAAACTAGAAGAACCTATCAAACAAAATTTATCAAAATATTTATTAAAGCAAGATTGTCCTTAAGCACAGAGCAATGGATCAGTCCACCCCTCAGTCTCTATGTCTTTAAACATACAGGTGTAAGAATCATGTTGTATATTCTGTGGATCTCTTGATGCACTTGCTTCACTGTCAGACTCAGTATCACACAATCTACATGTTGAGGCATTGGAATTCGTTTCTGGATCTCTTGATCCTCTTGCTTCACTCACACTCACTATCAAATAATGCAAAGGAGGCATTCAAATCCTTGTAGTCATTTGTCTGACTTTGTAAAACCCTTAATCGAATAACAATCGATACAAAAAGTTGCTTATTTTGTAAAAGTATAATGTATAGGGCTTATAATGAAATACTGTTGTCATGCAATAAGATAAACAACAAAACTAATTATAATAAATACGTTATTAGAGAAAGGCATTGATTTGTTAAAATAATATTTTTGTTTAAATTTTAAAAACACTAGAAAAATGTGATCATGTTCATGAGGATTCATTGAATTAGAACTGCATAATACATTCTTTGGATTATTCATTCCTTGGCCTTTTTGATGGCGAAGATGAAACTCCATCACGTTTTTTGATATAATCCAAATAGTGGCATTGACTGCAATTAAAAAGGAAACATTAATATGTGAACATAAATATCATATTCAATAGTGTCAATTTGTATTGTATGTATGTTTTACATTATGCAACAATAATGTTGAATGAATGGAAACTGTTAATACTGCAAAATTGGTGATAATGTACTGGGTTGGGTTGTTTCAAGGTGGGTTGAGCAAACACTGGATAAGTGCAAAATATGAATTCAAGTATGAAAGCTTAAAATTAAGCAAATTAAGGGTTTTTTCAACAATCCTGAACACCCTGATTTGTTAGGACTGATTCCAGCCAGAGCAAGAAATTGATGTTTATCATTTAAGAATTGGCAGATCTGGTTGATTGGTTTCACTAAACATAATTTTGATTGACATCACAGTAGTTGAAAAATATCAAAACCCACATGTTACTAGTGCTCCCTTGAATCATTTAGGTCTGAGTTTCTACAATACATGTCATGTGCATTGCTATTGCTTTCAAATTGAGGTAATTCTTAGAAGTTAGATCAATTTTGAATAATTTGATGGACTTTACTAGATTATACATACCATTTACAAGGTGGTCATAGGGGAATTTTTGGCATACATTTAGTTCCCAGTCATCGTGGATATCATCAAAGATGTCACTTTGTTCCATTTGAAAGGTTCTTCTTTTGACTTTGACATACACCTATTTCAACAAAGGTTGTCTTAGGAGAGGTCTCAAGCCTACGCGACAAGGCCGAAAAGGAGTATGGGTAGTAGGGGAGAAATTACTCTTTTTTCAGGTTTGGTCTTGATTTTAGCATCAGCAAGTGAAGTTCTTTAGTGTTTTACAGTCAAGGTATGCTATTTTGAGTTGCTGTATGGCTGATTTATGTGGTTCTACCAATACTCCCTTTCGGGTGAGTCGCGTAAGCTTTTGCTGACAACATTAATTGAAATAGGTACATTTGATTTTGTTTTTCTCTTCGTAAGTATAAGTACTTTCTCCAGATTCATACAGTTCAGACAAAAATTTCACTAAAAAAAACAGAAATAATATGACATAATTGTAAGTGTCTAATATTAATAGTCATTTATAGTATATAATGTGCATACTCATGTATGAAAAACCTTGAAGTATGTCTGTATTTTGCTTGACTATAGTTGTTTATAAATACTGAAAATATGTTTTTAAAAACATTTTGAATGTTAGTAAATTTTTTGTTTGTATTAGTTCAAGTGATATATAATATAATAATATAAATATAATATATTATATATATAATATAAACTGGAAACATCATTGTAAGATTTTTTGAATTTTGAAATCATATTTTCTAGAACTTAAGATCCACTCTCTTCATTGTCATACTCACTATCATCATACCATTTACATGGGACATTCAAAGTTTTTATCATTGTCTGACTTCCCACCATATCTGGCCATATTACATTCATGTCTCCTGATTTTTACTGAGAATACCATCTTCGGTCACCTTTTCACTGTTGTCAGTCTCTTCATACATTCATACTTTGTTTGCAACTCCCAAAATGGGCTTTTCAGTTACAAATTATTAAAATAAATAAATCTATCTATCTATTTGTGATAAAAATTTAATTATATACATATAGAAGTGCTGAAATAATCTTAAACTTAAAAATTTATAAAATTTATAAAAATGGAAGACCTATCAAACCACGCCGGGTCAGTATCGGCCTGTTTTGTTCAATTTGGAGCCCGCGAATGGTCAGTGGAAGTACGCAAAAAATTATCGAAAATCAAACATGGCGGAAAGAACTGTGAAGAAAATTCGCTTAGAACTTCCAGAGGTGCTAGAGAAACTCTTCGAAGACTCTTCTGATGAAGAAAATCCAGAAATTCCTGAAGAAATTTCAGAAAGTCAAGTTATTTCAACGATGTGTTCAAAACTTTCAGCTTTAAAGAGTGTGGATAACAAAATTTCGTTCATGAATGAAGCACCAGAAATTATAAAAGCTCTTGTACTCAAGCACTCTAACGAAGGATCCCCAATTTCAAGAGTTCTTCAGGGCACCATTTCACTCGGAGAAGTCCTTAAAGAAGAAACCCAAATGTGGTTGAAGATGTTGAAAAGGAGAATTACTCGAAGGATGGGAATAAGAAACCCTTGGCACGTTCAGTTCACAAGAAATCTCCCTGTGGCTATATTTTCAGGATTCCAAAAAGCAGTCACGTCTGGATATTCTCAGTTTGGTTTGATTACCGAGGGAAATTTTGAATCACATCTTTTACGTGTAGAATTTACTGAGAAAGCAAGGTTTGTTCGTGACTTTAAAGAGATTTCAGGCATTTCAGTAGCTGACATGGAGGTCTACCTGAAGAAAAGGTTTTCGAATATGTGGAGAGCAGAAGTGATTATTAACACTAAAAAAACTTGTTCCATTGCTTACAACAAGAAAAAACAAGAACTCACATTTGAATGTTATTATGGAGTCTGGAATCAGTTTGGCTTTGCTTTTCATGATGAATAAAGTGTAATTATAGCACAGGTATGGCTAGCTTTCACAATTTACCAGACTTTAGTTCTGCATATTTGAAAAACATCACTGATCAAAGTGAAGACAGAATAATAAAATAAGTACATCAAGACAGTTTTCTGTTGTATACAAGTGTAAATGCAGCACAGTTTGAAATAATAGGCAGCATTTTATTATGATTAAAGGAAAAATAACCCTTGATGTACTTGTATTTAGTTTTGCTCATAAGCTTATTTTTGTAATGTCTTTTAGTTGTTTCTTTGTCTCTGTGTCTCTGTCTGTCTGTCTCTCTCTGTGTGGACTTTCTGTTCTTGCTTAGCTTCATGGACTCACCTTTCCCTGACAGGTCCAACTTTTACGACATATGATGTGCAATTACTACATGTATTTCAATATTATTGTTTCCCATAGCTATCTCAACTGCATCCTTACCTGAGGTCTAATGTAAATAGGCCCTTTGCACGACTTTTTTAGAATGAAGCTAGCTATAAGAATTTTTTGAAATAATTTTGAAATCACCAAAATTTATTTATAAGTTTTGTGCTGCTGACTGGCAAGGCTTGCCAGTCAGTCATACATATCCTTGTTATTTTTGACGATTTCAAAATATTCTTATAGCTTTATTTTGAAGACATCAAGCTCAAACTTTCAGAAAATGTTTGTTTTAGCATGCCCTTTTGAAATATAACCAGGTCATGTGACCAGATCCTGCAAAGGGCCTATTGAAAACATACAAAAGATCAAAAACAAAACAGACTAATAGTATAGTATAATAGAGTGATGGCACTTCATCCGTGAAACATATTAGTCTAATTGTTAATTAGTAGACACTATGTCCATTGTTTTCTTTTGTTTTGATTAGACTATTAGGCACTGACTATTAGATTTTGTTTCATGGATTAAGTGCCATGTAAGAAAGGATGTCAAACAAAAAACAAACAAACACACAAACAAACAAACGAAAAACAAAACAAACAAACAAAACAAAATGAACAAAAAAAAATATTTTCTTCCTTTTGGTCATGTGACATAACTTCCTTAAATCAAGACCTCAGTGTCAAAATGAATTCCAGAAATGAAGAGAGTACCTCAATATTAGTAAGATGGTGAAGTTTCAATGCAAAATATTATGTCTGACAAAAAAGAAATGGCAAAAATATATAAAATCTAAATGTATAGCATATTTTCCATTTACATTTCATGCCATTTCTCATTTGTCAAATATTTTGAGCTGAAATGTCACCTGTTTGGGCAAAATGCCTCACTATTAACAGCAATCTGCTTATGACTTACTATAGGGGTGTCAATGACAAGGGCATTCAATGAAGATGAAATTGAAATCCAGTTTTATTTAAAAATATATTTAATTTTGTTTCAAAGTTTAAAAAGCTCAATGAGAGCAAAGCAGAAATGGCATATCAATATGATTTCCTGATTATACAAAAAATTGAAGACAAGAAATTGCTGAATGAATTATTGAAATGTATAAAATCAATCATATTGGAAATAATTTCTGAATTAAAAAAGAATCTTGGGCACAAATGTCCAAAAAGTTAACATTTTTCAATTCAAATGATTGTTTACTGCTTTGCAAAATGCAGCTGTAAAAATGTTGTTGTTTTTCTAAAAAAATTGTCAAAAATCTTCATATTAATAAATACCAATGCAAATGAAGCATAAATTCCATAATAATTTATAAATATTACATCTAAGGGAGCATTCATAATTTATACCCCTTTCCACCTCTGGAAGTTCTAAGCGAATTTTCTTTACAGTTCTTTCCACCATGCTTGATTTTCTATAATTTTTTGCGTACTTCCACTGACCATTTACGGGCTACTTTCGGCTTAAAATTGGCTTCATTTTCTTTGTGATCTTGCCTTGTTTTGTGCACAATTCAAGCTCTTTCATCAAGTCGTCACCACAAAAGCAGCAGAAAGGATCTTGTGTGGCCGCTTTTTGCAAACCACAGTAACAGTGGCTCTCTTTGTGCACATTTGGTGGTATATAAACATTTCTTGCATTAGGTGGCTCTCTACTGCTGTATCCCTCCTGCTCTCGAAGCCATATTAGCTTGACAAACTCATGCCTAAAGATTTCTTTCCAGCGGTTTTGATAGGTGGTATTTTGACTCAGTCTCATTAGTACAATGTGCTTAGCCTCTCTTCCCTCCATTGTATTTGTTAGCAGTCCTTGGGAGTATTTTTCATAAAAGAATTTAGTATGAGCTGGAATGATATGTCCCATTGACCAAACTGTTGGAGTAACTGCTTTTGGAACAAACATAGCATTAGCTCTAAAATATGCTTGTGAATTCTCTTCCAAATCCCTGATCTGTTCCAGATCAATTTCAAGTCGACTAAAGATGGAAACACAGTTCCTCAGTTTCAGGCCAATGAAAGCATATACTAGTACTGAAAATCTCTCTTTGCTTGATTCCCCATCTACACTCACACATTTGACAAGTAACATAAAGTTATGGCAAAGTAGTCTCGAGTCTTTACCTGTTAGCCTGTATTCTAACTCCTTGCCATTTCCTTTTGTTTCATTAAACCACTTTTTAATTTTTCTTGCAAGGCATTTGGCTTTTACTTCATACTGGATGGTGCTGACATATCTTGCAAAAGGTGATTCTGGGTTGACATCCTTAAAACTACTGCAGGCTGGTGGGATGTTTGACTTGGATATTGCTAGCTTTAGTAATCCTTTCTGCCATTGCTGCCAGGCATTATTTTTCATGTGGAGAGGCTCTATGTGGAACTTGTCGACAAACTCACCAATTAGAGGTTCAAATTCTTGTCTACTTTTCAGTGTACCAATATAAGTAGTTACTTTGGACCTTGCAGTAGACTCAGCTAGACAGGAATTTGATAACTCTTCTTTGAACTTAGAAACCTTTTGGCTTACTTCACATCTCTCTTTATATGTAAAGGGCTTCCATGTGTCATTTGGTCTGTTTCCAAATGTGCCTGTTACATCACTTGAATTACCCTTGCAAACATTTGCAAATGTTGAAAAATAGGTTGCTGCATTTGATATCTCTCCAGCCAATGTACATAACATCTTCATATCATTGGGGAATTCTTCAAATTTGAAGACCATATCTATTCCATCATATGAAACTGTTTTTCTATCAAGATCAGACATTTGTTTCACAAGCATCTGAACATACTTCTTGATTACAATATGCCCTTCATCACAGTTTCCACCAAAAATAAGGTAATTCTCATCACTGGATGCAACTCTATGACCAACATTGATAAAACTAACTAGAAAAGAGCAGGCACTTTCATGTTTTCCAAACGGACAGCCGTCACCCCCCAGTGCTACCAAAAAGGTGTTTTTATTTTCTGAAAACCATTTCAGTTTATCTTTTCTTGTATCATTTACACTAAGATAAAACTTTGCAAGACGAGGGAGGAATTGACGCAGGTCTCTATAGCAGCCACTAACTGAATCAGTGCTATCATCCATAAAAGCAAGCTCACCTTCATCAAGAGAATAAACATCCCCAATGTCAATCTTATTAATTTCATTTTTAAGACTGTTGTATGTTAGTAGCTTAGGTAGTTTACAGCCTTTCATAACACAGAGAGCTGTTTTTTTTCCACCTGGATTAGACTGCATTGATTCTGCCACACGAATAGCCTGATATTTTCTTTTTCCTAGAACTCCACCGGAATAAAACACAGATATACTGCGAGTCACATTTGCAGCTGAATTTTCGAACTCTCTTAGTTGTTTTTCATACACTTTTGGTAGTACGTGTTCCTTTACTACTCTGTGATTACCAAAATAGTCCTTGAAGTGCTTAATGGTAAACTTCTTATTCATTGTATCAACCAAACCATCATATGCTGGTTTTGGTTTTGATATTGAACCACCATGTATTTTGAGAGCAGCAGAAAATGTTTTTTCTCTTCGGGCAGATGCAGTGCTTCTGGACATTGTTGATTCATTCTTCTCCAATGAAGTTGGCTTAACTGTTCTAGAATCCTCTGGTATGTTTCCCTGATGTAATAAAAATATGAATTTTAATATTAATAACATTAACATAAGAGAAACTTACTTATGCTACATAGAGTGCAACACTTAACACTCAATCTTGTTTAAGAATGTTACACATTACCTTAAATGCAAACATAATATATATTTAGGCACTGCCTAAGAGCAGATCTCCCAATGATTATATAGTCCTAAATATGTGACAACTCTGTGACACTGCGTTACAAAACATATTGCGTGACCAACTCTTGTGATTGTTATACTGCAATCACAAAGAGGAAGGACTAAACAGAAAATCACTATTTTAAGCCTTCAAAAGGATTGACAGACTTATTCAAATCGATGAGAAATTATTCATGCATTTTAGAACATAAATGTAGAATATAAAGCAAATAATTTTGAGAAAAATGTTAGGAAAATGCATTTTTTTGAGAAAGATAGCAGTTGTTGAAATTAAAAGTTTGTGAGACTTCAAATCCAGAGCAGACTTTTTAATAAAAGCAAAATAATATTTTCTTTGTTAGTAATTGGTTTTTAATATTCTACAATTAAGTTATCCAGTTAAAGTGTCTTACAAGAAAATGAAATTACCATATAAACAACTCAGTGAACATGAACTCATGAACATCGAAAAGCAGTTTTAAAAATGTGTGTGAAACTTCACATCTAGACTGCCAATAGACTGATTTTTCAAAGCAAAAAAAGTTTTCTTTAAGTTATAGTAATTGGTTTTTAAAGATATTCTCAATTTATTTTTTTAGTTAGGCAGCAAAGTGAGCTAATCCTTACCATAAACACAAGCAAATTTTACTGAGTTCAAGTTTAAGCTCATGGTTTTGCTTATGTGTAGTTTTCCAGATGAAAAAGATTAACTACATGTATAGCCAAATGAATAGGGGATATTTGGTGTGATATATATTATTTTTTCTATTTCATTAACCAATAAATGAATTGTCTACAAAAATATAAAAACTTTATAAGCTTACATGGCAGATTTTGAATTTGGTTTCATAGAATCTTTCTGCTGTGTTGAGGCCGTAAACATTAACTTGATTTTCATGTGTTTTAGCGGCCTTTTTCAGCCAAAATTGCTGAAAATTTTTTTCTGAAAAACTTTTTCCCCCTCCAAAATGGGATCAAAAACAAAAAATATCATTTGAAATATTACTTTTCTAGTTCATAGGTAATAAACGAAAAGAAAAACCATAAGAAAGTAAAAATGACAACTATCCAGGTTTTTTTCTGTCAATGTTTTCCAATTGTGTAGAGTTTCTGCAGCAAATTAACACATATTTTATCGACTTCACACTACGAAATCTTAGTTATCATCAATGAATGTACCTTTTATCAAGTGTTTACTGAAGAACTGAAAGATTGTTCTTGCACTGGATCAGGTTTTTCTGGTCTATAGGTCACTTTTTTCTTGCTCAGGTTTCAGAAGAATCCATAATTTATCTAGAGGGGGGGCTATGATGGTTTTTTATTTTTTATTTTTCATTTTTGGAGGCCCCCCTGTTGATCTAAGGATATCCTCCCCCCCAAGAGATGTCAATTAACCAAGGTAAAATGATTTAATTAATAAGGAACTTTTCATTAGCCCCCCCCCCCCCCCCACACACACACACACCGCCCCCACCCCACCCCTACCCAAATCACATAAGGGAAAAACAATGTCCCCCAATCAAAATCATCATAGCCCCCTCTAGGTAAATTATGAACGCTCCCTTATTGCATTTTCTGTGCATGCGTCTTCATCTTTAGTGAGTCTTTCAAGTCAGAAAACGGTTTTCGTACACACACAGGACAGACATGACTTCAAAAAACATACTTTTCACTTTGCAAAAATAAGAAAAAATAATTCTCTATCTACTTTTGACTAAATTATTTGGAATGTTTTCATTCTCTGCATTAGCAAGTTAACAGAGCACACAGGTACCCTGTGGTGGTACGTGCCCTGATGGAAAATGTGATGGCCTAAGCAATTAAGCCATGAAAAATCAATGTTATGGAGCTCGGCTATTAATCAGCCATTTTTAAAGCAAGTGTGTATATAAATACTTTATAATATATAATTTTAGTAAATTACTTACTAAATTTTGCAAGTCCTGGAGTACATTCTCTCTCCTTTGTTTTGCTTTTTCAAACTGGAAAAAGAAGTCTTAAGCTTAGTTATGATATGTTAAAGACATTGTTAGACAAGCAAATAAATAATAATAGAGACCTTAAGATACGCCGATTTCGGTGTACGGGTAATGTGTGGGATACCCGTACCAGTACACGGCCGCGTTAGAGCCTAGATCTGATTAAGATATCCGGACGTGAACCGGATGTGTAGTTCACCGGAACAAAATGGCTGCCGCCAGAGCAAGGTAGGCATTCCTCTTATATTTTTGTTATTTTTCTCTTTCGTAAGAAAACCATAACCATTTGAACTTACTTGAGCAGCTTTTAGGTCATGGAGCTTAGCTTTTTTTGCTTTCAATTTGACAGAAAACTTGTAGACGACATGTTGTTGTTGTACGAAGATGACTCGGATGACGAAGATATAGAAGTGCTGTTAGTAGATGCAATTTTAAAGGAGCCTTTGCCTAGAAAAGTCGATGCAGAATTTAAAATAAGCTTAGAAAAACTAGACGAGCAATGTTGTGTCGATCTGTTCAGGTATTAAGTAATTTTATTGATGAATAAAGTGTATTCGTCGATATTCTAGCTCGTGAGTATATTTCATATGTGATTGTTTGGTTTAAGATTCAGTAAAGACGATTTATACATACTACACGATGCCCTTTCAATACCACAAACCTATAAATGTCCTAATGGAACCATTGCACGTGGAATGGAGGCATTACTAATCCTTTTGAGAAGACTAGCCTATCCTAACAGACTATGTGACATCTGTGAACTATTTGGAAGACCAGAGCCAGAATTAAGCATGATTATTAATGTGGTATGCAAACATTCTGTAATTTTGTATCCTCTTATATAAAAACTCCCAGACAAAATTACCAATTCTTACATCACATTAGCATGCATGATAGCTGGCACCTTGTCATTTATCCTAGGTTTTAAATGATATACATACAAGATACCACCATCTGCTTGAAAATCTTGACCAAAACTGGATTGAGCCACAACTATTTGCTGATTCAATACATAATGCGGGAAGTCCAATTCAAAATTGTTGGGGATTTATTGATGGGACTTTAAGACCATGCTGTAGACCCATAAGGAATCAAAGAATTCTATTTTCTGGGCACAAGCGTATTCATGGAATAAAATTTCAGGTATTTCTGAGTTTTCATCTTCTACATTCATTTTTTTAATTCATAAGACTGAAAACAGACAAATGTTTTTGCATTAACAGAGCATTGTGTGTCCAAATGGGATCATTGCAAATTTATTTGGCCCAATTCCTGGAAGACATCATGATGCTTTTATGTTGCATGAAAGCAACCTCCTTCCTCGTCTGCAAGCTAAGTTTAGGCATCCAAATGTATTTACACTGTATGGTGATCCAGCATACCCCTTGAGAGAACACTTGCTTGCACCATACAAAGGAGCAAGACTCACTCCAGCACAACAACTATTCAATGAAAATATGAGTTCAGTACGAGAGTCAGTTGAGTGGTCCTTTGGTAAAGTGCTACAGTATTTTGCATTTTTAGACTTCAGAAAGAATCTGAAGATTCTTCTCCAGCCAATAGGAAAGTATTTTGTAGTAGGGGTTCTCCTATCAAATTGCCATACATGCATGTATGGCAGTACTACCTCTGAGTTTTTTGGTGTAGCTCCTCCTGACATTCAAACTTACCTCAATAATTAGACTGCAGTGTGCTAGTGTATAAGAGGACTTGGTTTAATTATTAATTTTCATAACATTTCCAAAAATACAAACAATGTAAACCCAACATTTGATATAATCAAAAACATATATATCAATGGAAATATGCTCTGAACTATTTTGTTCACTGTTAGAGTTGTTTTCATAAACCTGTGAAATATGTTTTTAGAGTATTCCTTACTATTACTCAGTAATTATTTTTTATGAACATTTATTTTAATATACACCTAATCCAAAATTCGTTGTCGCAACAGGCCCACAATGTACACTCCAAGACTGCAAAGGATTTTGGTAGTTTTTCTTTTAATTAACTAATTTATTCACTATTGTCTTTCCTTGTGTGATTTATAAGCTTAATTGCTTATAATGCTTGCTGTAATGTTTAAAATGCTCACTGAAAGGATAAATCACACAAGAAAGGACAATAGTGAATAAATTAATTAAAAGAAAAACTACCAAAATCCTTTGCAGTCTTGGAGTGTACATTGTGGGCCTGTTGCAACAACGATTTTTGGATTAGGTGTATACACTCTGATGAACAGGTCTATGAAAACCACTCCATTTGCTATCTGTTATATATTATTTTTTTGCATCCAAAAGTGCTTTCATCAACTCTAGTTGCATGTTGATTTGTTTTTCTTGGAGTTCTATCCTTTTCTTCTCAACATCCAGCGATTCTTGTTTGAGTTTTGTTTTTGCTTCTAGTGCTCTCTCCTTGTACTGTAGCTCTTGTTCTCTGAAGTCTGTCAAAGTTTCATTTTTCTCTTTGAGAAATGAAAGCACATCTGGCCTTCTTGTTCTTTTGGTTACTATGGAAATAAATCACTAATAAATATGTATTCAGTATTAATGAGAGAGAGAACAAATGAGTTATTGAATGAACAATGTAAAAGAAAGGAAAAAGACAGACAAAAAAGAATGAAGAGCTATAATTATGTATAGTTATTGCACTAAATACCAGTAAACAGTAACAACGAAATCCAGTAAAGTTTAAATTTTACCTTTTTTCTTGCTTGAACCAACACTATCTGAATCAGAGTTCTCACTGTCTGAGGCATCACCACTACTTGATGATTCTGAGAAAAAAAGACAGGAGTTTACAAATTACATTTTACATATGACAGAAATTACTTTTTAATATGGAGAAAAATATTAGGTAAATACTAAAACCATGGAACTAGCTAGCTCTGTTATCATTTGAAGATAGAACATTAAAATTTAATGAAACTTTGTTTTTACTTCTTTGTATGTTGCCATAGCTTGATCTCTCATTTTCTGCCCTTTCTCTCTGTCAGAGTCATCTTTCTTGCTTTTCTTGCTTTCTTCTTTTTCCCTAATTGTGTCTTCAATAAATGACAATGCATCATCTAATAGCTGCTTCAGCTCGCCATATTCTTCTTCTGTCCCTGATCTATAATAAATTCATAAATGTTATTAATAATTATAAGTTTGGATTTTATGGTAGCAGTTTCTCAATGGTCAAAGAAAGTTGAGCAAAATTATACATACAACATACTTTTTTAAAGCTGCAGCATTATCAGCTTTGTGATGTTTCAAAAGAACATCTAAGTGTTCTCTGCAAGATCGCTCTTTCAGAACCCTATTAGGGTCAGCTGGCCAAGCCTTGTCCAGGTTAACAGCAATTGTGTTCCAGTCTTTGGGACTTTTTGGTCTGATCGCTATAACTTCCTTTACCAAGTCTATGTCGTGGCCTAGGTGCCATCTGAACATTGGCTTATGATAACAAAGAGTAGTAATTAATTTACCAGAGAAAGACAACATAAAATCGAGCGTAGGTTTTGTCAGTACTTTGCACCTTTACAAAACTTTAATGCATGAAATGTGGCAGGAATTTATATGAACTCTGTGACTTAAAAACCTGCTCAACTCATTTAATTTTTTGTTCGTAAGAGAAAAAAGAATATGATCAGTTTTTGCTGATTTAAATGAATTGAAAATTACAGTAAATTCGGTAAAGAAGATGCAGACTTAGGCGCCATGGCGAGCCATGGCGTCATTGAAAGCCGTCACTTTCAAAAGTCCTAAAATGCACCTTCAAATTTATCTTTCTTACAAAATTCTCTTCCTTCGGCAAAGAAAAAGCATTAACCTTCCATAGACTAATATTTAACCGGTTATTTATAGATTAAAACTAACAAATACTTACTCGTTTCTCAGCCATGATTACACGTCAAGATTTCACGGGTAGAGTAATGGCTACCACGGGAAAACGTGTAAACTGTACGTGTGGCGGGCGATGACGTCAGCATTTAATGTATTCAAAATGGCGATATCCGTACCCGTACACCGAAATCGGCGTATCTTAAGGTCTCTAATAAAAAAATATATTAGCATACATAAAGGCACCTTACAAGTAGGAAGGGCAACCCTAGTAGTAGGATTACCGGTAGTGAAGAAGCATTAAAATTGTGCAACCTTATAGTACTAAATGCTACCAAATTGTGCTAATTCTATAGCATGATGCTCACACTGTACACACCAAGCAGGACCAACTGATTATAAGCTCAGCTCAGTTTACAGGGAAGGGGAAGTTATTAATATTGTATAGGTATAGTAAACCTAGTGTCAGTACTGGGGACAATAATAATAATCACTGCAATAGTCCATTTTTATAGTTAGATCTTGACCACAAATAAAAGATTCAAGTAGAGGTAACCAAAACTATAATTTATCAATAAACAGAGCTGTAAACTGGACTATGTGCATCTCGACAAGCTTCAATGCACTTACAATATATCCTAAGTAAATTTCTAAAGTGTCCTTAATAACTATAAACTATTTAATCTAACATTTTATAAGTCTAAAAATCTTATATTAAGTGGCTGGTTAGCAAGATCAATAAATAATTATTCATTTATAGATCAATTTAATGTAGAATAGGACTATATGGTTATTATTATTGATTTTTTGACAGATTTCTCAATATGTATTTAAGCTTAGATTGCATAAGCTATCTAAGTTTATGTATGAAATGTAAGCTTAATTGGAATACATAACTTACCTTCTCTTCTAATCTTTCTATCTTTTTTTTCTCGCATACCAGTCTTCGGTTTTTGTTCACGATATTTTGTCGAATTTCTTTCCTTGTTTTCATAAATTCTGCCAAGGGAAAGCGGCGATTTTTTGTTTGGGGCATGTTCAGCCTTCCAGCTCATGTCTGTTGCTGATACGTTCAAAAAGCAACAGTTCAAAAAAACCGTAATGGCGTCTGTTCAAACCTGCATTAAGAAAAATAAAATAAACAAGAAAGAAAAACGTTTAAGTAAAAACAAAAATCATACGAATGATCCTGAAGACATCACCTAGCCTGTCAATAACCCAACTCACCTTTTAAAATCTCCTGAAAAAATCCTTTCCAACGAGAAAATGAGGCTTTTGCGAACACACTGACTCATTATTCTAAAAGGACATACTTCTCGATCTAATAAAAAAATAATTTCTTTGAAAATATAGGCATGTTTGGTACCAAATTAAACCGCAGAACGTCTTTCACACAATCCAAGTGAAGCAAAGCTGCCAACTGTGAATTCATCCCTATAGGGGACCCCTCAATTTAATGCGATTAACTCGTTACCAGTCCCCACCCAAGAAAAACTCGGACAGACGCCATTTTTGCTGACGTGGCAACAGGTCAAAACAGCACACCGCTGACCCGGCGTGAACAAATTTATCAAAAAATTTATTAAAGCAAGAGTGGCCTTAAGCACAGAGCAATGGATCAGTCCACCCCTCAGTCTCTATGTCTTTAAACATACAGGTGTAAGAATCATGTTGTATATTCTGTGGATCTCTTGATGCACTTGCTTCACTGTCAGACTCAGTATCATACAATCTACATGTTGAGGCATTGGAATTTGTTTCTGGATCTCTTGATCCACTTCCTTCACTGTCAGACTCACTATCAAATAATGCAATGGAGGCATTCAAATCCTTGTAGTCATTTGTCTGACTTCCCTCCGTATCTTGTGGTATCACATTCATGCCTGGGGCATCCAAGTGTTTTTAGTCTTTGTTCTCTAACAAGCCATACAAAAACATCCTTTTTCTGCCCACAGATGTTATGCCATGAAGCATTCCATGTCCTAAAACCTGCCTTCCTAGGGTGGCCATGAAGCAGTCTTTGCTGTCATTAGACAGACTAAACCATTTGGAAGCCAAAGTCCAAAAAGTTGGGGTTTTTTACCACATCATGTGGAGAGTTTGTAGCTTTAAATTTTGCAAAGACAAACTCTTTTATCTGTTCTGTTTGATTTTCAATAGTTTCCTTCAAAGACAAATAAATAATAGCAGATGTGCCTCAAAATAGAGACAAATTAACCATGACCCACACCATTAATTTAATACAATTGGACAGATTCAAAACAATTTCGAATTATACATGTATGCAATTAAGTAACAATGTGTATAAGAACTGTAGTGAAAACAATAGACCTCCAGCACGGATGAAACGTTGGCAGATTTGATAGATAAGCAGTAATCATATTATTTCCAAAGCTCTGGATGGACAAGCAAGGTTAACCGCCAAATTCAAATGGTTTTTGGGAAACTCCATCATTCAGTGATCGTGTCCATACTCTAGAATTCTTGTCCTCGTTTCTTAGGTTGGCCTGTATTCCCACATGAATTTTAAGAAGTTTTGTATGTGGGGAAGTGCTTATATATGGATTAGTATCATATTCACGGTAAAGTCGCCATTTGGTACTTCTCAGAGCTTGACATATTCGAACTAATATTTCATGCGATTGGTTCGGAGGTGATACATTGACAGAAAGAAGGCCGACCAGTAATGACGTACAATATTTATGATGACAATAAACCTTTGGAAGGTACCTCACAAAGTTTGAATAATAAAAAGTATATACAATGAAATTGTGTATAATAAAAATACTGGATATAATGATAAAAGAAAAAAAACCAATTACTTCTATGTTTCTAAAAACTTTAGTCAGAAAAGGCAATTACATGAATTGACACTTCTTGGTGAAGGTTTATAAGTATACACGAATTGACATTCTTGTTGAAAGTTCATAAAGTCATTCAAAAATGTCTCTAGCAAACACACGAGCAATGCCGTAGTAAGAGTCTTCATCCTCTTCAGGCACTGTCTCAATGATAACTTCCCCCGATGCCACACCATCAAATGTGCTTTTGAGGAAAAGCATTTCTTTCATTTGATGCCATGTGCAACTATCAGTATGATGCTGGTGCACGATGACAAGCACCCTATCGTCAGCACCGAAAACTTCGTATTTCCAGAAATATTAATCTCCGTCAAACAGGACAAGGTATTTGTTTGCTTTGCCTTGAAGATAGCTGTCTTGTCAAGTTTGTGGCAGTTATATCCAAGTAGATATTTTCGAGATATTTTGCACATCTAAGCATTTGAAGTAAGTGTTCGTCCGTGAGTTCGGTATTCCTCATAGTTAGGGACACGAGTGAGGAGGTGAACATATGTAGAGGCATGCGTTTGTATACGGTTGGCATGTTGGATAAGTCCAATTTGTCGTATTGCACAAACATTCGCTGAGAATGCCTTCAAGATATTATCCCCTGTCTTCCAAAGTTCCACCAAGGTAAACACACCACAGCCACCCTTGCTAAATCGTCAGCAGACAGAAAAGCGAATACAAAGGACCATATCACGGACGTAGTTTCCATAATGCGTACCAAAATGTAGCAAGTAGAAATAGGCAGCACTAGAGCTCATGTGCCACGTTTCAGCAGAGTTGCCGGTTTGCATGGTTGATCCATGGGATTGATATGGCTCAAGTTACTCCTGTTGTGCGCCGCCGAGATCTAATCGTTCAGAACAACATCAACAAAATACACCGAATAAGGAACATAAATTATGTATTCTTCGAGAAGGTATGTTGCAAAATCATGTAAATAAAGCATGTACTTGCCAATAATTTAGCAACAACATCTATTTATGATTTATTTGTTGCACGTGGTATAAACGTGTCATTGATCCAAGCAACTGAGACTCATAGTTGAGACTCATAGTTCTCAAAACCTTCATTATCCAACTTTTTGGAAGTTATGCACCTGCTTAGCTCTGTAATAACCCAAAGGTATTTCATGAATAATTTCAGTACTTCTTATAAGCGTGGCGCTGACTACAGTTGAGATAACGAATATCCCGCGAAAAGACCTAGAGGTCTTCCGGTGAGTATAGAAGTGATTGTTTATAGGTCCTGTTATGAGGAATATTCAGTTCTACAAACTTAAGAACTCGTAATGATTGAAAGTTAACTGACTTTTCTCTACTTCTCAGATAACTCATCTCCAAAAAATACATGGAAAAACAACAAACACCACTAGAAAGATGCAATGTTTCCATCTTTGGAAAGAAGGCCAGGCTTTCCACCACACTGCAGAGCAATTGTCTATAAAGTCAGCAACAGCTGAAATCTACATAATTGATCTAACATTCTTGGGAAATGGAGGAAGGGAGGACCATCTCAAGTTGCTAAGGGAGCTGAAAGTCTTGAAAGATGAATTTGATGCTGTCATACAGGAGTTGTCCAGAAGTGATGTCAAGCTTCGAGAAGTAAGAGACAAGACCGAGTTTACCTACAACCAGATCAGGGCTGTAATACTGGTCAATGGTTTTGATTGTTAGTAACCTGATTTGGTGACATTTTAGATGATTTGAACATATTTTGATATGCTGCAAATTACTCCGTCACTGGACGTTTTTGTCCATATTTTCCATACGTAATAAATTGCAAATGCAAAGGATTGCAAATGGGTAGAAAGTTGAAAATAAAGGGAAATGTCTTTCATTGTTCCCACATTCTTTTGGGCTCTACTTCGGTCAATCTTCATCTCTAAACAGGTAGTATTCTTGAATGTCTAAGAGAGAAAATGATAACTGGCAGTAGTCAAATTGTATTTGATAACAATCAGACTGCATTCACCTAGTGACTGGATGCTTATGAAACTAGCACCCATGATTTATTGTTCTATAAGATAAAAGTAGAACCTTGTATCTTGGAGATGTACATCTCCAGTAATTATTATTGTGAACATAGAAATTGTTTCATAGACAAATTGTGGATTGTGTTTTGAAAAACAAAGGAAGTGGAACATTTAGCTAATGAATGGTAACAGAACCAATGTTTTGCTTTTTCTTGTCATATCCAAATCAAGAATGTTTTTTTTGTTGGTACATTTGTGTGGGATCAATTCATTCAAACAGGGAGAGAAGAGATATTTATGTCAGCCACACAGTAAGGCAAATAATTTATTGCAAGAGGACCAAATGGAACTCTGGGCAACTTTGTCTTGATATACTATGCATGTATAAAATGCATAAAGGCTTTATGCTGCAGTCATGTACTACCTTATTAGGCTTTTTAGCAGAGGGGAGGGCCATGAAAATGAAAAAAAAAAAAAAACCAGGTATTCCCATCCCACTTTTTGATTATTCAGTTTCGCATCTGGCTCGCAATATGTTCAACCTTTCTTACTGATGAATCTGACGAGTCATTGAAATGGCAAAGAGGCAGAGATGCATTCCAGTAAAATCGATGTCAAAACCAAATTCTTTTTGCTGACCTGAATAATATCAATAAGTTTTGTAAAAGACATCTTGATTTTAAAAAGAATTTGAAGAAATTGAATTGAGTTTTTTTGGCCCCACTTGACGTTGTTAACACTATCATATTTTTACACTTTCATTTAATTGTTAAAATTGGAAATTGCAAAATTTAAGTGTCAGGAAAAAAAGTCAGTGAGGTGATAAAGTTTTGTACAAAATTAATTCAAGTTTATTACCAAAGGTACACTTACCCTAACAAGATCAGCAACTTGCTGACCAGTTTCCAAGTTATTACCAACTCTAACCCAGCGAACAATTTTGTGACTGATATGTTCAAAGTGTGTATCTAGGGCAGTCTTCCCTTCTCCTGCTTTGAAGTTATTGTATTCCATAAGCTTTAGATTAAAGGCATCATTTACTCCACTAAGAATCCTGTGTTATGGTAATGAGGCCCATTGTCTGAAGAGATTCAACATCAGTGTCTGTACTATATGAGTATCAAATGTATGCTATTTGTACAAGAAATGCCACTGCAAAATATAGAAGCTATGCCCGAAATGGACATTTGTAAATCAAACTTTTCAAACAACATCTGAGGCCAATGTTTGACAAATAACGAATATATAGTGAATACATGGTTGCAAAAAAATCCATAATTACTACCAGTGAACCCAAATTGTCCTTCAGTTTCACACTCAAGGCTCAAGGCCCAATACATTTTTGTGCCAATAAAATATACAGTCATTTCATAAAACAAGTTGCTAACATTGTTGTCAAGCCTACGTGTATGTGACTTGACTAAAATGGGAGTATTTACTGAGGCAACTATAAAATGCATATCTGATTAGTCATGCCAAGGACCCAAACCATCCAAACTGCTTGTCAGCAAAGGATTGCACTGTATGTGCAAGATATGACTAATAATTAGTCAACTAATTATTAGTCATGCATTTTATATTTGCAACAGTAACTTCTATCAACCATTTCGATAAAATAAAGTAGGCTTGAGACCGATCAGCAACAACATTTTCTGAAATTACTATAAGATTGACCAACCAACCAACCTCTCACTAACCAACCAACCCAGCAATATGATATTTTGTTTGGGAAATAAGATACTTGTTTGAAAAGATGTAGATGACTGGGATGAATAATTACCCAGAACAAATGCCCAAACATTCAACCATACTAACAAAAAGGTTATTTGCTCACCTGAAAATAAATAAACCCTGAAGCCAGGAATAGCACCCTCCAGCCAAGTAAAGCCAATGTCAAGGGCACTTTGGGAGAACCAGGAATCTTGCTTGGTGTCGTCACACCACAAATCAATCACTTCAGAAGATCTCTCTTTACTACTAAGTTGGGCAACAACATAGAAGCCATGAATCGATATGCACGCTTTCCATACCAGTCACGCTGGTTTTCCCTAATCCTCTTGCCAAGCTCCAACTTCGTTTTGTAGTCCATAACTACAACACACTCTCCAGGTTTCAAGTTCTTGGTGACGTACTTGTAGTAGTCCCCCTGGTGTCGTGTTCTCACTAGATGGGCAACATATGCCAAATGAGTTGTTTCAATTTCTTTCAGTTCCTCAGCAAGTTTTAGCTTGATTGTTTCTTCAAGCTGTTGCAGTCCTTCATTGACAGATGAGGTTGCTTCATGAAAAACGTTCATATCAGTACAACAATTTTCATGCTGCTCCTTACAGGTTCCAATTGCATGATCCATACACAGCTCAAGACAAGGAGAGTGACGCTCAAGAGCTTTCATAAACTTTTTTTTCAAAAATGTCTGGTAGCTTCATAGTTTCTTTTTGAGGTTTCCAGCATCAAGTTCTGGATTCAAACTGCTGACTTTGTAGATGAAACTATACAGCTTGTCAAAATTTTCATGTCCATAGTCATAGCAAAGGTCGCACAGCCCCACTAGCATGGTATCAAGTCGGAAGTTAGAAGGCAGGTGTGTGTAGATATACGTTCTCCTGACTCCATTAGGATACTGAAGCAAATACTGATCAATTATACTTTTGACAGAATCTTGCCAATATCTGACTCCAGTTTCTTTCCCATCAATTAAAACGCTTCGACATGAGGATGGACGGCTTATGTCATCCCGATGTAGATAGTCTGTTAGATCTTCTAAAACTTCAGGGCTTGCCCTTTGGTGAGTAAACTTGAGATGGGGTGGAGGGACACCACCACACCCAAACAGAATTGCATGTACTCTTGCTGCTGCTGGGGAGCACCCAAACAACTCTTGCAGGTAGCTATAAGAATAATCGCTGGCAACTATTGAGAGCAATCTTCTCTTTTCATCCCCATAGTGGCGTGCTCTCCCGATCGCTTTAGCCGCATCAATGCACGTGATTCATCTGATGGAGCACCATTTATGGAAATCACACTGTCGTTAAACCTAATAGTAATATGTATCCATGGATTATGCATTGTTAACATTTTCAAACAAGAAATGCAGCTGTCAACTGGCGGCACAACAAACTTGTTGTAACGGAATTCCCTTTTTTCCTCGTTAACTTCCCAAAGACAATCGGAAAAATTCTTCGGGTAGTCTGTGTTACAAAAGTGCGGGCAGAACCCTTCTAAATACTGAACATAAGTTTTCACTTGTTGAGGTGAAGCCCACTTACAACGCGGGAGCAGGATATTAGAAATCAGGATACAGTGTAAGGATGCCGATGAACCCCTTTTAGTAAGGCTAAAACACTTTAGGATGTGATCCAAAGCCATTTTTAGTAGAATGACATCCGAGAGAGAAATAATGGCTGCTAGCATAGTCAACGCATCATCTTCGTTTAGCTTGATGTTCTTCTCCATCATCTTGTTCACGTCCATGGTTTTGAGGTTTGCCAGCTTGATCTGAATGTCATTTTCAAGTTCTGATTGTTCTTTTATATGCTGTTTTATGGCTTCCGGTAAAAAGCAGTCTCCTTTCCTACTTCTTTTCATCTTTAGCGTCCGACGCGACGCAGATCGCCCTTTGAGCTTGACGTACAAACTGCAGGTCCAGAAGTAAAAGCTATGTATGTTTGAAATAAAATTATAAATGTAACGAGAAACCAACTTCTTAAATGATAAACAAGAAAAACAAGGCCTGATCGGAAAAACAGCTTCAAAAGTTATAAAACTTTTCGTCGAAATGTCTTGAAATGTAAACATGTAGAAAATTTTTTTGCGCATGCACATGAAATGAACTCTAATATTTCTGAATTTGTACTTAGCGAAATGAACTCTGATTTTTCAAAAAGTACTAAATACTTGCATTTACATTGGCTGTTTACCTTGACCCAGCCGACATCGTTGCCATCTTGTGTGAGCCCACAATAAATTAAACCAAAATGAGGAAGATGAGTTTGGCCCCTGTTTGTCTAATGGCATTCTAAACAACATCTACATGATGAATAGCTGCATTATCTGCAAGTGTGTTTTGCTGAACAGTAAGGCTTAAAGATTGCTTAGAAAGAAGATAAGCCTAAAGCAAATAAGTATATTGGAATTCTGCTTTTTTTCTATTTTTTTCCTTTCTCCCCCCTTTTTTTCTTCTTTTTTTCTTTTCTTTGCATTTCTTTTTTTTTTTTTTTTTCCTTTTCCTTTTTTGTCTTTTTGACTTTTGACTCATTTGATGTTGGTTTTATGAGCTAAATAAAATTACTCTTTTACTGGATTTCATAAAATAAGAGTAAGGTTTGACTTCATTTTTTTTCTTTGATTTTGGGAGTGGCCTAGTTTCACAGAAAACTACTTCTGACCTACTCTCAGGACTGGAGGGGTGTTTTGTACAAAATTGCAAAGTTTTTTCTGCACAAGATTTACTCGTCCATTTTACCAAGAACAGAGTGAGAAAAAACACCCTCTGGTTGCCAGGGTACTTCTGACCATCCTCAACACATGGGATTTAATCAGTCGACAACTGTAAATGCTAAATATCAAAAGTGTTCAGAATTTTCTGTATTGCGAACTCCCAATTGTTCCGTACTTATTCCAAAGTTTAATACTGCTGATGTATGTGCTACTTACCCATGACAACGACAGAGTTTTCATTCACACCATTATAAGGCTTTAATATTGGTAACAATTCGTGATTTAAAACTCGAGGAACTTGTTTGCATTGATGCTACCATCAAATGCTCTGACACACTTTAAACCATCTAAAGCTACGACAGCCACAGTAGAAATTCTAGGTGTTCGCTCAAAATATCGGAAGACTGTGGCTCTTAAACCCCCGAAAGGAGTATTAATAATGTCTTTGTAGTCGTTCATCCTGAAAGCATACGGAAGTTTAATTAAGGAAAGTCAAGTAGTGGTGTCCATCATGACCAATACTGATACACACGCCATGCCAATAACATCAACAGAGGTCGGATACCAACGACAACAAGATAACAGACATCGACCAATCATAGACAAGAACTCTGTCAACCTGACCCACCGACAGTATAAAGACGAATAACAACAGCAGTCGAGAAGTTGCGTTCGATCCCGAAGCTATTTTGAGACAATCAAATAAATATCATTATTAATCATCCATGACAAATGATTAATTATTTAACAGCTGACGTAATTAACTTTCAAATTTAAGACTTCAGTTGTTTCAAGTTGTTTTCAAGTCATACTTACAAAGCCACTCTCATCTACAAAGACTAGCATTTTGGGCGCATACAAACAGATTTCAGCTCGGAAGAAAGCCCTCAAAACTTTGTTCCTTTGAAGTGCAACTTTTCTAAGCTGCAAGGTTAAGAAATATTATCAAAATGAATTCTACTTAGAAATATGCATATACACATAACTAGTTGAAATGCAAATCCAAACAGTCTGGTGGTGATGCATACCCTTTTCCTAGATATACCAAAACAGTGGAGGTTTCTTGACACTGTTGACAAGTGGTAAAGTCCTCCAGTTGCTCATTGAATTTCACATTGAATTTCACGGAGAGTAAGACTTGCATTGCCAAGAATGGCTTCCATCAAAACATATTGTTCATATTGATGAAGTGATGAACCACGAGGTCTACCAATTCTTTTGCAGCAAAGGTCACCAGTGTGAAGGAATTTCTTAATGATGCGGTATACTGTGCTTTTCGACATATCTAAAACCCGAGCTATTTCGATGAAATCCCAAGCCATACTTCAAAAAAATCACTTGTGAACAAAGGTATTCACTGTACATGTCTGACTCTCATATGGTCTTTGGTTAAAGAGAATATATACAGACCGACAAACGGAAAACAAGGACAAAAGGAAGTACAAATTTCATAATGGACCCATATTCAAATCGTTGCTAAAATTGTCAGCAAACAGATATTAAACAAAAGGTGTTGGGAATGGGATTGTGTGTTGGAAATGAAATTGAAAATAAAGGTGACAAAATCAAAAGTTCTATTGCAACAAATAAAATTGTTAGAATCGCATGCAATTTTAGTTGGTGTTTTGTGAAGCGCCAAGTCTGGCCCTGGGGGCGCTAAGATAAAAACCCAAAACAATGCAGCACTAATGCTCTATAAACCCTTTAAACAATAAATTTAGTTTAAATAAAAGGCTGCGCTGATTTGTGTTTTTGCCATTTGTTGTTGTTGTTTGTTTGTTTGTCATTTGTTTGCAGAGTCCTAGATTCAGACAAAAAAATTTAATTCTAAAGTATGCTTGCATATAGAAGGATTCAAAACCAAAATTCAAACGCTTTTGTTTCGAATGCAAATGCATATGGCGATGTGTTTCAGGCATTCACACCTTCATCTTGGAAAGCAGTAATTGTACGGATTTAAGGAGGCTTCCTACAATTTTTCTAGTGCTCGACCGGTCAACTTGAAATGGCTGTAGTTCTTACATGAAAGCACTCACAGTTATGACCTTTCGTCCACTTACTACATAAAGACTGAAATTTTTATTAGTGTGTGTTTTGTTTACATCAGGGTTACCATAGCGACGAAACGATGACGTCACCGTTTTAGATTCCAAGCAATTTTACGCGTTTTTCAACCTAAACTTTTAAAATGACACACAAGACATTAATATTTAGGACTTTGCCTAGCAGCATACGAATTTTGGAGAAATTCATATAGACAGATTTTGAATTATTCGAGGCGCAATTTTTTAACCCCTAAAATCACAATTTCTAGTCTTCGATTCCATAATTTTAAAAGCAAAGCAGCATGACAAGAAGTGAGAGGTGGCCTTCTTTCAAGTTACCTAATACCATTTCATCTATCTTTACAAGCCCCTTCCAAAAGTGGGGATGCCTTGCTAATAAGCAGGCTTTCTTCAGGATTCATAACTGAATACACTACCATCCCAAATGCCCATATATCTATCAGCTTAAGATCTGTGCATCTGCGATGTTCGTATTGGAAATTTGATTCCAAACTTATGGTTTTGTCAGATGTTTTGAAATGAGAATTCAGATTATAGGAATTTGAAGAATTCTCGCTGCGTTCCATCACATCGATAGGTACAACTGGTTTAACTCGTTGATTACAGGAATGAGTAAAAGTTGCAATCCTCTTGTTGTGATAGTAGAATAACACTGTTAATCCTACAATTTCGGGGGAAATCCTTGTTGCCCCACTAAGTAATGATTTGTTTAATATATGATGCAATTGTTTGTTTCTTTCGGTCCCTTTACTAATGTGATTATGAAGATTTTCGATTTCGTGTATAGTAGAAGTACCCATAGGACCACTTGGAACATTTTCCCAACGCTCAATGAAAGAATTCAAATGCTTCTCTATGTCTTCAATATTCGGTGTGCATTTCAATCTTGTTTTGCCTTGGTCGTCGTCTTGTCTGAAAATCTGCGTAAAATCCTTTACTACGTCATTACGAAGGGAATGCGCAGCTGATAAAGTTCTCACAATGCGTTGACAAGCATGGAATAAGTCGAGTTTCACATCCACGTTGGGAAATATGCTTTGATATTGATTTCAAACATGACAACAGTCATCGACACAATTCATACTTAATGTGGTGTTTTCCTCTAATCTTCCTTTCACTTCGCCAAGTATATCTTCTATCTCTTAAAACGCTGATGTTGTTGTGAGCTTCCAAGCCACAACTTCACCTTTTTCATTAAGTGAGATGAAGAGTTGTTTGAATTGACTTATACATTTATTATCCATTTCCCTAACAAGTCCTATGTTTCTGCTAATTTTAAAGACAGAGAGGATATTGACAAGCTCTTCATATTTTTTTTGTAAAGGTGTTTTTTTTTTTTAATGCTTCCAGAAATAGATTCATTATCTGGTCGTTGCTGAGAAATGAATAAAGGATATTGCTAAAGAACTCCGAACAACTTCAATCGTTGTTTGACATGTTGTTATCAATTGTTGCAGCCAAATAAATGTTTCTCAGTCTGCAGTATTCTTGGAAATTCAGATGGGACAGCCCATCACTAATTTTCAAGAAATTTACACCTTGTAATATCTGTGTCTCTATGTAGTGAATTAAGCGCTTTGTACATCCACTACATTGAAATATTTCCAGGGGAAAGAAAGCTTGAATAGCTCTTGGCAAAGTATTTAAAATATCCAATGATGATAACCGGAGTGTGTGTGTCAACCTTCCATCATATACACATAGGTATATCCTCTGAACCAGAATAATATTGCCACTAATGTTGTCGCGTTCCCTCACTCAGTGGCCGTGCGGTAGCGTTGAGATCAGGTTCGCCAGTTTAACCAATGTGTTGCAAACAGCGGGTTTTACAGTACTTTTATTTCAAACCGTCTTGATTACAATCACGAGCATGTGGTAAAACTAGGAAAACGAATACTAAATTAGCTAAACTATTTGACTGGTAAACTACCTACAAGTAGAAATGTGTAAGATAAAACAAATAGACTAAGAGAAACGAATAACTTACATTGGATGCTGGCTCTG
Organism: Telmatactis stephensoni; assembly: GCA_029948255.1. Classification (NCBI taxonomy): domain Eukaryota; kingdom Metazoa; phylum Cnidaria; class Anthozoa; order Actiniaria; family Isophelliidae; genus Telmatactis; species Telmatactis stephensoni. The sequence goes on from JALIZF010001929.1 coordinate 1,075,091, forward strand.
GGAGTGAAAACTCCAATAAACTCCGGTAAGAACTAGAAGACGTAACTATCTCTGCGAAACTTCTAAGACTCTGTGTGACGAGACTAGTTGTGGACTCTAGTAACTCTTACGTGCAACTAACTTCTATGTGCGTGATGCACACTCCTAACTAAGTGGGTATAGAAATATCTAAAGCATGAGTAATAGCTAGGAAAAATAGATCTTTCTGTTGATCAAAGGAAATAACGTAAAGAAAAAATTTTGTGGGAAATTAAGAGAAAACGGGATTAACGTACTTTGGTGATTATATGTCATTAGCCACTTCAGCTTGGAGTATCAGTTGCGTGACACTCCTCACCCAAGGGTACTTGTCCTTGCTACAACTATAACTATACTTATGTTCCTAAAATAATTACAATTATACTAAGCTACTTATACTTAAGATACCTTATTACATTTAAGGCAGACAATTTAGGCATGCATTACAATTGTTTGTTTGATTGTTCATTTGATTGTTTGTTTGTTCCTTTCATTCTGCTGGTACCAGAAGAACAATTTCCTTGATTGGGCGTAGAACTGTTTTCAGCTTTCCGTCTCTTTGAAGCAATATGGTGGCTTTCCTGACCATACCGTCTTCGCTTTCGATGGCTTGTGTCACACGACCGATGGGCCAGTCGTTGCGGTACTGTCCCTCATCTTTCACCAGCACTACGTCTCCCTCTCTCAGATTTCTCCTTGGGTGGCTCCACTTGTTTCTGGTCTGCAAGGACTGCAGATATTCTAGTCTCCATCTCCTCCAGAACTGTTCTGCGAGGTACTGTACTCATCTCCAACGGCGACGGACATAAAGATCTGCGGGGATGAACTCTCCAGGGGGTGGTCAGAGTGGACTGGTCTTCATATTGAGAATCATTGCTGGTGACAGGGGCTGTGGGTTGTCAACATCCGATGGTACCGCGGCTATAGGTCTGGAGTTGACTATAGCTGAAACTTCCGCCATGAGAGTGGTGAGGATCTCGTGCGTCAGTTGCGCGCTTCCCAATTTTGCGAACATGGTGTCCAGTACTCGGCGGATGGTTCCGATGTGTCTCTCCCAGACTCCTCCGAAGTGGCATGCATGTGGTGGGTTAAACTTCCACTGACATCCCTGTTCCGCAACGTACCTCTCGATCTTTTGTTGCTCCATCTGTTGTAGGCCTTCATCCAGTTCCGTCTTTCCTCCGACAAAGTTCGTTCCTCTGTCGCATCTAAGGAGTGTACCTGGTCCGCGCAGCGCGAAGAAGTGTCTTAGTCCACAGATGAAGGAACTTGCGTCCATGGATTCTAGGACCTTGATGTGTATAGCCCTACTACTAAGACAGGTGAATACAAGGCCACAGCGTTTTGAGTTGGCGGTTCCTCCTCTTGTCTTTCTAGTATGGACCGTCCATGGTCCAAACACGTCGAAGCCCACGTTGGTAAATGGGGGGAACTCTTCTGTTCTGTCCGCAGGGAGGTCAGCCATGCGTTGAACCAAGAACTGTCCTCTTAGTTTTCTGCAGGTTATGCAGAGGTATAACTCCTTGGCCACTGTCCGATGGCCACCAATCAACCAGTATCCAGCTTGGCGGATTGCGGTGTGGGTTATCTGCCGACCCTGGTGGTGCACTTGTTTGTGAAAGTGGCACACTACGAGTAAGGACATGTGATGTTTCTTGGGGAGCAAGATTGGGTGCTTCTCCTTGTACTGGATGGCTGCTCGTCTTAGTCGGCCACCGACACGTAGGATTCCTTCATCGTCTACGAATGGGTCGACGCTGTGCAGGTGGGACTGCATTTGCCTGTTGTCTTTGTAGTTCTCTTGATCGTACCTGTCCGTTAACGTTGTGTAGCCCTTAAGGTCTCCTGCGAAGGAGTCGCTCTGGGTTTCCTTAATTATCACTTTCGTTGCGTTGTCCATCTCCTCAGCACTGGGAGATCTGAGTTTTTGTCGTTCAGGACGAGTCAGTCTCTGTGGCCTCGTTCCTTCTCCGTTTGAACTCTTTGATTTTGACCGATAGAGAGGAAAGATTAGAGAATCTTTTGAATCTTTCTACTCCTAGTCCTCTGGGTTTGTTCTGTAGCTCCGTCTTACAAGGTGACTTCCTTGCGTACTTCTGGGTCGCTGTCACCTGGTGGGGTGACTTCGTCCTGGATTGTGGTCTCTGTGGAGCTCTTTAGGAAGTCTGGGCCTGTTAGCCAGACTGACTTTGATAGTTCACTAGCACGAATGCCGCGCGTGGCAAGGTCTGCTGGATTCTTATCTGTCTCAACATATCGCCATTGTTCGGGACTTGACAGATGTCGAATCGCTTGCACACGGTTTGCTACGTACACATAGAACCTTCTGCTCTCGTTCTTGATGTAGCCTAGGACTACTTTGGAGTCGGTGTAGTAGGTCACTTCTGCTATCTCCATGTTGATCTCTTTCAGCACTTTCGAGGCTGCCTGCGCAGCCATCAGAGCGCCGCAAAGCTCCAAACGAGGGATGCTTGTTGGGCGCGCAGGTGCAACTCTGGCTTGTCCATACACAAGGGTCACGGTGGCTTCGTTCTCGTGGTTGTAGAGGTGTAGGTAAACTGCGGCGGCTACAGCATCTTGACTTGCATCAGAAAATGCTGTGTAGTTCTGCTCGTGATACAACGCCAAACTCTCTTGGATGGTAGCAACGTGGTACTGTCACATTTTCCAGATTGCTCAGCGAGTCCTTCCATCGTTGCCACTGATCACGTAGATTGCTAGGTAGGGGGTCGTCCCAGCCCAGGCGGCATCGTTATTCCTTTTCTTCCCCATGTAAACTCGTTTTTGAAGGAGGAGACGTCCTTCCAGTAAGACAGGCAGTGCAAGGCCAAGGGGATTGTAGATTGAGTTTACGGTTGACAGTACTCCTCTGCGCGTAAAGGGTTTGTCTGGCAGTGTGACACGGAATGTGAAGACGTCATTTTCTAGGCTCCAGTAAACTCCAAGTGAACGCTGGGCGGGTAAGCTGTCGTGTCTGAGATCTAAGTCTCGCACGTCTTTGCCTCGGTCTTCTGTCGGGAAGGCTTCCATGACTTCGACGGAATTTGATACAACTTTATGTAGCCGTAAGTTAGACTCCATGAGCATTGCTTGGGCTTGGGTTACCAGCTTGATCGCTTGGTCAGCTGTTGGTGTCGAGACTAGACCGTCATCTACGTAGAAATTGCGGTGAACAAAGTTCCTGGCTTCATTTCCAAACTCCTCCTCGCCGTCATCAGCAGTCTTCCTCAAGCCAAACGTGGCTATGGCTGGGACGTGGTCCATTACCAAATAGGTGTACATTCACTCTGTATTCGATGATTGGTTTAGTTGTGTCGTTGTCCTCGAACCAGAGGAATCGAAGGAAATCTCTGTGGTTGTTGTCTGTGTGAAACGAGTGGAACATTTGCTCGATATCACACATAACAGCGATGCCTTCTTTCCAAAACTGTATGAGAACACCAAGTAGTCCGTTCATTAAGTCTGGACCTGGCAGTACAACTTGGTTTAATGACACTTGTTCATATTCAGCTGATGAATCGAAGACGACTATTATTTGCGTAGGCTTCTTTGGGTGGTACACGCCAAAATGAGGGAGGTACCACACATGACCTGATTCTGCTCTGGTACTGACTTGGTCTTGCGGAACGGGTGAAGCGTGTCCTTTCTCAATTATCTTTTCATGAAGCTGAGGTAGTCTTGCTGCATCTGTGGTTTCCTCTTAAGTGTGCGTAGAAGGCCATTGAGGCGGTTTTGTGCCAAAGTTCTATTGTTTGGCATTTTAATGTCTTGCTTGCGGAATGGGAGTGGCATTTCTAGGTTGCCATCATTGTTCTTGTGTACCCCTTTCTCCATAATTTGTAAAAACCTTTGATCTTCCCACGAGAGACTTAACTCATTGTCGTTCTTGGTTGTTTGGAAGGGGTCTTTGTTTAAGCCATTCTGAGTTTGTTCGTCGAGGCTCTCTTTAACTTTGAAGGTGTTGGGACAAGGAATAAACTCGTGTTCCTCAGGGGGCTGACTGTTGGTATCCTTTGGCTCAGTGTTTGTGCTAAGGTTGGTGCAACGAGTCCTTGCATGCACGGGACCAATGACTGAGTCCAGGCAGAGTTGTCCAGATATAGGAGGATCTTTGCTGACGTCATGTGTTTACATTCTGCTTCATTAGCATACCATTTTTCAATTTTAAAAAGGAAAAAAACATTGCAAACTGAATTCAGAACTTAAAAGGGCTTATTGGCATATGAAATCTACAAAGTGTTTAGTTCTTTCCATGCAATATCAAACAAGATGTCAATTTTCAAATTTCTGGGTGGCAAAAGCGCTAATGAGCCGATACAATCTCTGTAAAATTTAGAGTTTTTAAAACCACTTTGTGCAAAATCTATTATCATTTTCCAACCTCAATTTTTCAAGGAAAGCTAATTTTGCCATGTTCTTTCAATATTTAGTGTTGATCTGGTGTTAGTTTGGTTAAAAAGTGATTAAATGCCTATGCTAGTGAGACAAAATGTAAACATCGACGTCAGAAAAGATCCACCTATAGTCCAGCCAAGGGAATGCTTTTGAGCCCAAGGTGCTCCTTTGGGACCGTTTCTGAAATCTCTAACTTTCAGTAGCTCTGGAGCGTCTCGACCAATGAGCTGGTGAATGTCGGCGCTGTTGTCTAGGGGTGGAATATCTTCGGCGATGCCTTGGAGGTGCGCAAATCTCCTCGCCATAATAGGAGTAGGGATTTTGCTTTTGTCGTTGGGGATGTTTGCACATCCTATCAAAGTAGGAAGTTCGGAAGTATGTCCTGAGAGAGATCGCAGGACTAGTCCGTTGACGCGCCGTCCGTACTTAACTTCTTTCTTTCCGCTGCATGTAGACAGGTAATACTTTTCTTGTGGTCCCTCCACCCCCAGTTCGTCTACGAACTCATTACTTATTAATGACACATTACTTTGGTCGTCCAGCATTGCGTACACTAACAGAATTTTGCTGCAGGATACGCCACCACTCTTGCTTTGCAAACTGCTGTGCACTTAGGACTAACGCTTTCTTGCGAATCCTCGCTCACTTTATCTTTATGCAAGAGCGCGATGTGACGTTTATCACCGCATATGCTGCATTGAGTGTCTTCCTTGCATTCGTTATTAGCTAGTCTGCTGTCATATAAATACAATCTTCACAATTGAAGGAAATTGTTGAAAAATGAAAGATGTCAAATTTGCTCACCATGAACTCAAGCACCAAATAATGATTGAAATGAAAAGCACAGAAAATAAACTTTGGGACATATAAAAATGGTTGCAATTTGCAAGATCATTGGGTACTTTAAGGAACTTCACATCCTTCACATCCTTCACATCCTTCACATCCTTCACATCCTTCACATATACCATGAAGATGAAAGACATTGTAGTTCTCAGGTGTACTGCTTGGGCACATCCCTCTTTCTATAGATACAACTCTTAATTGTAACAAAACCCATAATATTTTTTAATTTCCCTGTCAGTACATTCTTATAGTCCTCAAGTGATGATGTCATAGATAATAATTTTCTGATTTATTACATTTTGATTCACAATTTGAAGAGTATGTTATAAAGTAAGCAGCTCACATTTAAAATTTCATGGAGGTATGACCAGCTGAATATATATTAACCTCATGCATTTCTCTGTATTCTTGACCAGGTCAAAAATATGAAATTTGAAAAGCAAGCTGCTTTTTAGATATTCGTTACAAAATGAAATTAAAATCTTTAAATTCAAACCTTCACTTTTTTGTGACGTCACACTTGAGGACGCTATATGGTGCCTTATAGGCTGAACAGTTTTTTTGCAGCAGATCAACAATAGAACGATTGATAAAAAACAATATTTTAATCCTTTTCTATTTGATTTGGTGAGTGACTAACATACAATACATTGTCATCATTATCAAAGTCTACACATGAAACTACCTCTAATATCCTTAGAAATGGGAAGGACAAAAATCATTTTGAAGAGGCTTTTTAGTGCACAGATGTGAGGAGATTTGACAGAAATAGGCCATTTAAGACTGGCATCATCTTCGCTGAAGTTAAGTCTATTAATTTCACTGAAGTGCAGTTACAAATTAAAGCCCAATATGTTGAAATATGAAAATTACAAAAAGCTGAACACACAGAATTACAAGCAGGGGTATTTGCAAAGAAGTAAGAAACCTGGCCATAACATTTTTGTTTGGTTTCTGTAACATAAAATACTGTATATGTGTTGCGCATTGTAACCCTCTTATAGCTTTTGCTATGCATCATTTTCTTGTTAACCTCACAACGAGAAAAAATTTCACATTTTCCAATCTGACCTCCAAGAGCACTTCTTATAGCAGCATCTTCAGAAACATTTTCCCCAAATGTTCTGACCTTCTTTGCTCCAATGGCAAAATACCCTGGTGCAAACTCACACATGCATTCTCTAGAAACAACAAATTTATCACATTGACATTAATTCTTGTGCACTGATTGATTGATTACAGTGCTGTAATAAGAGGACAGACACATGGTCAGGGTCGTGACATTGTACGTGGGATCAGGGATCACAGGCTTGGGATCGGGATCTCAAGCCATGGGATCGGGGTCACAAACGTGGGATCGGGATCAGTAGTCAAATCAACAGGATTCAGGGATCAAAATTTTCACAACTGGGATCAGGGATCAAAATTAGAGAACTTTTGGGATCAGGGATCAAAATTTTCAACCAAAAAACGGGATCACGAGCGAAAAAACGTACCATGTCACGCCCCTGACATGGTGCTTGCACCATCCCTTTCATGAGCACTCATTTTGGAAGAAAATGTGATAAAAAATCAAATTGCAGATGTTTTTGTTCGTCTAGCCTCTTATTTTTAAATAAGAGCACTCTGACACCAGAAAATGTTCAAAACAAAAGTGGAATAACTTATTTAAGTGTAATTGTAACAACATTTTCTGTGCTAAAAATACACAAACCACAATTTTGAAGATTTTAAAAAATATATTGCTTCTTTTAAAAACTCTTCACTTATGTTCACTCTATAATGAAAATGATGATAACTATAACAATAATATAATCATAGACTTAAGCAAAAAAATGCCTGCGAATGTCGCTAATTATGTTTTAGAGGCAACATAGATTGAAGTGCATACACTTTAAGGCATTTTAATCTATTGTACCTGCTTTGCAACTGATGTGTCATCTTTTGATATAGAACATCAATAGGAGAACCGATAGGAATCTTGGATTTTAATGTTGGGATTCCCTGAATGACTTGAACAGCAGACAAAATCTGTTAAGCATATTGAAGAAAAAATGAACTTATGTTTGCATTTGAAGGCAAGTGATCATTTAGCTGAAAAAATTTTTTACATTACATTACATTTTGTCATTTACAGCCAACAAAAGCCGTTTTTGTAAACACCCTCTCCGTAGACAATCTTAGACAAAACCCGTTAGGACTTTTTTAGTTTCAAACATGATTTCATGTCATTGTTGGAAGAATTCAAGGTTTTCAAATAATTTGTCATGCAATCCCCTCTCCCCCTCTCAATGTTGAAGCCGAATGGTGGCTGTTCGTTTGGAAATAAATTCACAACAATTACAACATTGTATGGAGAGGGGTAGGGGTAGGAAGTATCCCGAGCAAAATCCTAAAAGGCCGAAATTAGCCCCTAACAGTTATGTCCGAGATTGTAGTACAGCCTAGTGCAGTCTGGTGCAGCCTAGTGTAGTCTTGTCAGTTTAGTACTGTCTAGTGCAGTCTAGTCAGTTTAGTACAGTCTAGTACTGCATAGTGCATTCGCCTTACTGATACAGCTGCTCCACCAAGAATCCAACTCAAAAGGGTCCAGAGAAAGAAATACAGGGCTCTGCAAACTCTTCAAGGAGTGGGAGGCCTGTGAGGAAAACACTGCCAACGAGCTCCTGAGAGCTTGTTCAAAGCTGAATGGGCCAACTGTACGGGGGTAGTACGCCAGCCGAACTAGCAACAACAATGCTGACAGGTCTGCTCACAGCTGTCAGCATCCTAGGTAAACTCACTGCTGTTTATTTATTCCCAGCAGCAAGTGATAACATCTGCGCATGTCTCCAATTTCTATTGTCTTGGACAAATGCATAATTTTAAAAGGATGATTTCTAGCTGTTCGTACTTCTGCACTCGAGTGTAATGCTCCGAAAAACTTTGGGGAGACTATATACGACTCTATTTATGAGAGAGGTAGCCCTAAGCCAGGTTAAAACCGTAATTGAGGCCACTTCCGTCCAGCGGTTCGCGCATACTCGTCATGTTATCACTTGCTGTTTTTATTCCCCGCTTGCAGAAAGACATGCAGGTAGTCCAGACGCTGGGCCCTCCTTTTTATTTGGGCTTCCTGTGTCGCGGACAGGAAGCCCAAATAAAAAAAAGGATACTTCGATAATTTTACTCCTAAAAAATAGTTTTCACTAATACTAGGAGATTAACAAAATAAATAAATAAATAAATAATAAATACAAAATAATAGAAATTTACAACAAGTAACTAGAAAGTTTACAAGAATAAATAAATAATACCCAATCGAGATCTGGCGGCAGATCCGAATAACCACTGTCCCACGCCGACCAGCCCCCCGCGAGGCCTGGTCAGCACAGGGCAATAGCTACCCAAATCCGCTGCCATACCTCGATACCTAGACGGGACTAGACGAGGTCATGGGAGACAAGGTATAAATTGACAGAATGAATGAAGACAATGGAAAAACATAAGTAAAGAAGTAATATATGTATATGCGTATAACTGCTATGAATAACAGGTCTATAGCCTGCGGAGGTGATTAGGCACCTGGAAAGATCTAATGGCAGGTTTTGCGGCTGCCTTAAACGTGGTTAAACTAGTAGTAGAAACTACCTTACTTGGTAATAGATTCCAAACTCTGATGGCTCTTGGAAAAAAAGAATAACTATAAGCTAAGATATTTGCTTGTAATTGATCATAAGTAAATTGATGACGCCTAGAAAATCTAGATGATTGCTTAATAGGATTAGGAAAAGTACAATTAATTAGCTTATTGTGAAACTTATAAAATAGCCTGATTAATTAAGCGTCTTTGTTCTAATGTGTCCCAATTTAAGAGCTTGACTAGTTCTGTGGTACTTGCAAATGGATTGTAGTTGTTCCATACAAATCTTGCTGCATTCTTTTGGACCTGTTCAAGGCGACTGACATCTGTGTCTGTGTGGGGGCTCCATACTGGGGCGGCATATTCCAGTATGGGCCGCACGAGGGTGAAGTATGCTCTTTCTTTGACTGTCTTGCTACATGGTTTCAAGGTTCTGCGGATGAGGCCAATAATTTTATTGGCCTTGCCAGAGATCTTGTTAACGTGTGACCCCCAGCGCAGGTTAGAACAACAACGCACTCCAAGGTAATCCTGCTCTGGTACGGCGCGGCGAAGGAGGGCCCAGCGTCTGGACTAGACATGCAGATTGGTCGAGGATGATGTTTTAGCTGACTCTCACCCAGAAGTCTATATACACAATAGCCGACCATGCACTCATACTTACAAAACACTTGCATACACCACACAAATTCCAGAACTAGGTCGCACTTAGATTTATCTCTGTGCTCTGGTTCGAGTCTAGAATCGAATCAACTGTGTATGTAAACCACCAATTCTTGCACAATTATCGCTGTTCATTTTTTCTAGCCAAATTTCATAGCGGCACGGGAATCATTTCGCAAACACAAATGACTATTTCATAGTGTTTTAATATTTACGAAAGAAGCCACATTAGCCAGCATTAAATTCTAGAGTACAGTGACGGATCCAGAAATTTTCCAATGGGGGTACCGTTTCTTAACCCAGCTGTGTATAATACTCTATTGTTTGGTCGATGTTTGACAAAAATGGCTTAAAACCTTCAAGGGGGTTCCGTGGACCCCTTCGAACCCCCCTGGATCCGCCACTGGAATAGGTTTAGTTAATATTCGGTACGAAGCGGCAAAGACAACGAACTTTAAACACATGCGGGGTAGTCGACTCGAATTAGCGAATTAAAAATGCTCAGAAAACTTCTTTGCGGTAGTGAAGACATAAACAAACAACATCAAAAAACTTACATCGGGTAATTTACTTCGCGGCGCTTGTCTCAAATGCTTCGAATGACTCGGATTAGCAACTACAATTATTAAAAAGTCCAAAACGTTAAGAGCCTTGCGCGCGCGATGGCGAAGTTACTAAAAATAGCCGTGGCCGCCACGAGGGGGGCCTAGGGGATTGCGGGATTGACCTTTTTTGTGCGGTATTGCGGTATTTTGAATAGAAATTTGCGGGATTCTCAAACACTGCGGTATGCGGTATTGTCTTCTTTGGGCTGCGGTATTGCGGGAAAAACGTTTTGAAATTGCGGTATTTTTAAGCCGTGCGGGTTTCGGGATTTTGCTTGCGGCGCCACTCGATAAAACTATTGCTACCATATCAGTAGCTTATTGTTACACATAGCCTGTGTACAGCCGTTTCCCACCCCTCCCCCCCTACGGGGAAAAAAAACGGCTGTACACAGGCTATGTTACACAACGGTCCAGTACAATTCAAGAACCAATCACAAATCAAATCCAAACCGCATCGACACTTAAAAAACATGACCTCTGCGATCTCTTGCTCGCCGGCTCCGCAGTTACGTTTCAAGTTCTGTTATACGTCAGTGTTCTGCAACTATCATAAACGCGAATCTCTCTCTGACCTGTATTTATGGGGTATTTTCATATGACCCTGCATAGCTGAGGCAGAAAGTAGACCAAAAGAGACGATAATTGAATGCGTAGCTTTCATTTATAATGAAGAGGGGAAAGGCGGAGAAAACTACAGGAAGAAGAATATATTCCGCTGCCTTGTTAACGCCAGGAGAAGAGCAGTCAGATTAAATGAAGCCGTTTGATAAGCTTTTACAGAGTTTCGCTCTCTTAGTATTATGGTCTCTTGTCTTCATTTTATCTTTATTTCAATTTGACAATTTCTGTTTCTTATTTAGTGAAAATGCCGGAAGTCAACTGAATGCAGATTGAACAGATTTTTTAGTATAGGTAATCATACGGTTTCGAGTTCAGTTTGGAATTAATTTACACTAGTGTGATTTGTAAAGAGTATCAAAATTGCACGAGCCCGTAGATGGTGTGTAAGTATCAGGGCAAACCACTATGTAATTGTTACACGACGTAGTTACCCGCTCTTTCGAAGATTATCTTGTTGGGAGCCCTGTGTTGTCGCATAGCAGAGTATCCAAGTAAACAATATGGCGGCGAGTTGAAGGAAGAAAAGAATTGAGTTTGAGTTGGTATATTATCTAGTTTGGTCCAAAAAAGTATGGGATCGTCTGCATCGACCGATAAAGTCAACGAAATCAGTCCAAGAGTCGAAGGCTTGAATAAAACGGGCCAAGAGGTAAACTTTACTACAGCTTAATTGTCAGACTCTTTAAGCTTACTTTTACGTGTAAGCTGGATGTCTTCGATTTGCTCTCAAAAATTTCTATACAAGGAGCAAAATGATATGGTTTTCAAATCCTTTCTTCTGTGATAGTTGACTCTAGATTCCCCAGCACTGTTAGATCTAGACCATGGATCCATACGCTATCGCTTGCCAGACGAAAAACGAATTGACCCAGATTCAAAAGTCAAGACGGGATACTTTTATCATCCAAGACTGAGTGATTACAGTGAAGGTATCTGTCATTATTTCTAGTTTATGATCAGTGTTCCGATATGAGGAGCATGTGCACTGCCAGTTGACCTGGCGGACGGGGGAACTTTTTGGTTTCAGAATGAAACCGAAACGTCGTACTCTGATATCCTTGATTTTCATTATTATAGAAATTTGTAGCATATTTTGATGAATTAATTTTAATTAATAAAATTAAAATTAAAATTTCAATGAAAAATGATATTTCCTGCTATCTCAATAGAAGTGCAAACCTTAAGACCCAAAGAAACGAGGGCACTCCAAAAGTTACATTTTCTCAAAAAATCATAAAATTGAAGACGTCAATGAGCTCTGGCACTCGCTTTTACAGCCAACATAGCAACCACATTGCTTAGTAACGAAATATGTCCCAGCACCCTTAATGTTGAGCTGTGACAGACATTTTTTCATGTATAGTATTAATAAGTAATCATACGATTTCTCGTTCAATTTGCCATAAATTTACACTCCAACATCTGTTTTTCAAAGGGTGGATTCAGGGTGGGATTTGGGAAGGGTTGGATTTGGGCAATGGGTGGGGATCTGATAGCAAACATATGCCCCTGGGTTGGGAGTTTGATCACAAACTCTGTCCTGTGTGTCAGGATATTTGATTTAAGAGTTAAAGCTGAATTGCATATCTAATGATGCACTAAAGACATCAAAATATGTCAATAAAGGCCAATTAAGTCACACCACTTGACTTCATCTGGTCACATACTTATTTGCTCTCACAACATTTTGACGTCCTCTGTCCACCCATAAGATCAAGAACAGAGGCATAGAAAAATTGAATCTACAATATTTGCTAAAAACCTACATGAGAATTATTAACAATAAATTATGTTTATTTATCTATTTATTTATTTTCTTTTCAGATGCAGAGATTTCTCCAGAGGAAAGGTTCAAGCTTTATTATGTTTTCAAAGGACCTCCAAAAGATGGAAAGAATAAAAAATTGTACTATGTTTATGCAACCAGTGTTAATGCTAAAGATAATGGAATAAAGCACACAGACTATCGCCCACAAGGCATGGGTTATAATTGGCCAGAATCCTACAGAAAAGCCAACAATCTATATTACGATTTGATGTTTTGTGAACAAGGTAATTATATGGTATACTATTGGGTGTACTGGGATTAGCATTAACCAACATCAAGTTATGCTGCAGGGTCATTTTGCACATACAGTACTTACCCAGTTTATTCCTGGATCATTTTGACATTGTGGAACATTTTGCAAGGTGAAGATTCTTGCACCCTTAAATCCTTAGATCCCCTCCTCTCCCAGCTCAATGTTGGTCAGTGGGGTAGAGGGATGACTAGGCATTACCATGCAACATTGTTTGGGGGAGAATATTCGATTATGTGGTGTTATTATATTGGATGGTCATTGAATTAGACATGAAAAGGCAATTTTTTGTCAACCAATTTTGTCTAATTAAGATTGTAGGTGATAGTACAGTATATATTGTTGATGTTTTTACAAGTCCTTTTTTGCATCTACAGCTGAAGAAGAGTTTTCTGATTCTGATGAAGAAAGTGATCAAATGTCCACTGTTACTTCAACAACTCCAAGAAGTGAAGCACCTTCAATAAAAGAGAATGTCAGGTAACTTTAATCATTTATATTTTCTAATAAATTTAAAATTATGTCAGTACAACTACTTTGATGAAGTGTAGAAATAGGCTGATGATAAGTTAATAATTGACTTTACTAAAAGTCTACACATCGGCTAGATCGTCGGCACATCGTTTGAACCACTCATGCTCATGAAATGTTCTATTTAGATATCATTGTCGGTATTACTCACGTTTGAAAAGACATCTGTGACAGACAGACCAAAATTGTACTGCCAAATCATTTACCTTGAAATCTTAAAAATAGTTATATTTTCTTTGATTGCACTAATAAACGTGTCAGGAGTTATATAATGTTGTTCACGTTAAAAAAGAATCAATGGCATATTACGTATGAACTGGCTGTTTGAACAGGTTTGATTTGTGAAAAAGAATATCATGCTATGCTGTAATAAGCCCCTAGCATGATGACGTCTTTATCCCCTCTCTATACCAAAATCCTTTTCAAGAGCCTTTCATATTCAAATTCTATATTCCTTCGAGACTACAAACACAATAGTTGTAATTATGCGTGTATCAGCGGCTTCCCCCTGGGGTCGACCCCCGGGGACCCAGGGGGATGTGAGGGGGATTTGTCACGATTTGTAAGGGAATCATTCCCCCTGGGGGCGGGTATTTTTCTTACTTTAGATCTATGACACCAAGAACCCACGAGACTACCCCTGGGGATTTGTGAGTGGTCAGCGGTATCTCTTAAATAATTCCTTCACTATCAAAGATGGCTGACCGCAAGGTGAGTTAATATTTTACACATTTTATAATATTTTCATCCCTATTTAGTGATGTTTTTCAACAAAACAAGATGAGTATATTAATAATTCAATTTAAATTTCAAGGGTTTGTGCATGAGTAAATTTATTTGCTTCAAAGTTCTTCTGACTCTTGAAAGCCATCCTGACACGAAGTCAACACAGAGTTCCTTCATTGCTTAAGTTAATAGAATATTTTATAGGCAATATATATTCAAAATACTAATTCTAGTTAGTAATTTTATTGTCTAAGATTGAAAAAACACGATTTTAAAAACAAGATATCTTTATGGATAATAAATCTTGGAGATTAAAATGGATTGAAATTATTTTTATACTGCCAGTTTTTAAGCCCTGCCAAGCATGCTAGCCTTAACCCTAGTCATTATCTGTTTGTTATGTTTTATCTGTTGCAATAAATTTTCCTGATTTTTGATGTCATTTTTAATAGTACAAGATTAAATTTTCACATGTTTTCATTATATATTTTAATTCAAGTAATGTGCTATTGCAGGTTCTTGTAGAACATGACCGCAGTGCAATGACTGGTACCATGGTCCATGCGTTAAAATCACAAAGAAAAGGGCACAGAAAATGAAAGAATTTATTTGCTTTCTATGCAAAGACGTTTAGATTAAAGCTTGTTTAAATATCTATTTGTTTTCATTTTGTTCACTTTTCCTTCTCTCCCCTGGGGTGGGGATGGATTTTGTAATTTTCTACTTGCCCTACACCCAGGGGGATTTGGTTTGGTTTGATTTAGTCATTTGACAAATCCCCGTGGGTCTCCGGGGGTCGACCCCAGGGGGAAGCCGCTGATAGACGCATTACCCAACAAAAGCTACTCGAAAAGGATTCTGGTATAGAGAGGGGACAAATACGTCATCATGCTAAGGGCTTATTCGAGCGTACTATACTTGAAATCCACTCTCAGATCCAATC
Organism: Telmatactis stephensoni; assembly: GCA_029948255.1. Taxonomy (NCBI): domain Eukaryota; kingdom Metazoa; phylum Cnidaria; class Anthozoa; order Actiniaria; family Isophelliidae; genus Telmatactis; species Telmatactis stephensoni. The sequence continues at coordinate 1,090,142 of JALIZF010001929.1, forward strand.
TATCACCAATCAAATGGTCCGTCTCTAAGGGACAATGGATTTTTTGATGGCTTTGGGTTCAATTATAGTGGCTCGTGGGTACACCTTGAAAAATTCACACTACGCACACTGAAAATAGATTTTATAGCCTGCGTCGCATCCGGACTTTTCCTCCGTTACGCATCCGGACTTTTCCTCCGTTAACGGAGGAAAAGTCCGGATGTGACGCAGGCTAAGATTTTACTGAAAGTTTCCAAACAAGTGTTGGCCCACTGTGAGAATGTTCTTGTTGAAACATCTTTTAAAATCATAGAATGGTAATTAGTAACTCAGAAAATGTTGAGTCTCTCAAGAAACGTTTGGCCTTACGATTGCTGATTCCAACAACAAACTTCCACATTATACACAAAAAGCAAGAGTTAAGGTAAGGTAATGGTAGTATATTACTTGATAAGTATGACATATTAAATAAATACAAGTTTGATTTTCGAAATCAGCTCCTTTTCTAACGTAAAATAAGTTTGATTGTGTTCACTGTTTCGGGGGTGGAAGCAGAATAATTGAACTACCATTATTCATTATTCCCAAACATGTTTTCTCAAGAATGCACAGTTTAACTGTTTTCCTTATTCTTTTTCTATTTTTCTGTTATTCGTTATTCCTTTTTTATCTTGTCATTATTCATTATTCCTCGGGTTTCAGATGCAATAATTCATTATTCCAAAGCATTCTCAAACCGTTATTCATCGTTCACTATTCTGCTTCCACCGGTCCCCGACACTGTTAGTGATGAAACCTCTGTTAACAGGGAGCTTAACTGCATTGTTTTCCTGCAGAGATCATGATGTCATTGGTGATCTGAGGACACCCGAAGGATGGAACGTGGGCAAAGTTTGCTGTTAATCTTCATCTTTCCTGAGGCGATTACTGCAACACTGTTAACGATGTAATGATGTTTTTTAGAGCCATTTGTATATAATCAAATGATGTACGTGTTATACTTACTTAAGGCGCTGTTGCACTGTGCAATTTTCTCAGCAACTTGTCTCGCAATGTCTCGCAACGGCGTTGCGAAACAAGGTTGCTGGAGGATTGCACAGTGTAACAGGAGTTGTCTCGCAATTTTTTTTGTTGCGCGTAGCGTTGCACGAAGTAGAACTCAGGTCTACTTTTCGCAACGTATTGCAGCAACTTGCAATGCCATTGCACAGTGTATCACCCCTCCAGCAATTTTTGAGGCACGTTTTCTTACGAGCGCATGCGCAATTTCTCATTTCGCAAAGGATAAGGATTTTATAAAGGATAAGGATGGATCTGTGAACTGATCCAAGGGGTGACGTAATCGCTATTTTAGTTTTGGCCCCGTTTCACGAAGCGTGCGAGTACTCGTAGATCCAAAAAGTGATAAGCTTTTCCGAGGATTTACAAATATTCTCAACTAAATCCTGTGAAATAAGATTCAATAGTTAAAGCGTAATAGTCAAATATAAACACGAAATTAGAGTCTGCTAATGTGTATTACCCTAAAATCAATTTCACGGCTTAAATAAACCACTTGTGAATTACGCTTTGTGAAATGAGGGCGAGAGGAGGGCAGGAAAAATTCGAGTTACGATTTTCGAGTTACGCGCCCGGCCACGCCCATTTTGGTGAGTCAACGCCCACTTTGACATCTGTGCGTAACTGACATGCATCGTTAAATCAAGTCGAGTTACGAGAGTGACTTCAGTAAAACTTTTACAAGTGAAGCCATAGCTCCCTAAAACAATATTTGCAACTGATTAGAAATGAGCCATTGGTTATACAAAACTTTTATTGAAGAGACCCCTGTAGAGTGCATTAAATAAAAAATATGAAACAGTACCTGAGTCATTTTATTCAAAAATCAAAGGTCTCAATGAGACAACTCACGGATACAGCTACATAGCATACAAGCCAATTCCAAAAGGAAAAACTTATGCACCAAAGTAAATCCCGAAGGGGGGAGGGGAGACTGCAACTAAAATAAGGGGGTTGAAAGCGTTTGCAGTCCCCCCAGTCAGGCATTTGATAATTATCTGGGTTCCGGGACACATAAATATAAAGAAATGTTAAGCATGTTTGATCAATTTGTTTCCCAACTGTCGGGATTTAGACAAAAAAAATCAACTCTTGATTAAATCGCACCCTTTTTCGTCTTTTTCCTGCGCTCCCCTCCCCCCGGGGTTTACTTTGACAGCCTTGATTAGTGTACGAGCACTAAAAGTGAGCAAAGTAAATAGCTCCTATTTTACCATAGGCATTTAACTGCGTTACTTTAGATGTCTTTAATTCATGTGTAAAGACGTAAATGGCAAATTTCGATATTACCGTAAACACTTGTGTATCTCGAATCAAAGCTGCACTCATAGACAATTAGCAACTATAAACTTGGTTGTGAAATTATAAAAATCTCAAAGGATTTTCCAACTGAATCTAAACTGACCGTATGCTTAGCTTTTGTTTGTCGAATTCTAGAACGTACAGCTGAATCGGTTCTGAATCTGAGTACATTGGGAAGGTTGCGATCAAATGCACGTTGGAATGTAGCTGCTAATTATTCATATTCGATTGATCTTTTGAATTCATCGCAAACAGTCCAAACAAGCGCAGCATTGAAATCTCTTCACGAAGATTAACCGGTTAGAACTGGTTTCTTTTATTTGAGTGCCCAAAGCAGGCTGGAGGATTTTTAACAATAGCAATTGTTACAATGCAAATCAGAAAGTCCCAAACGTAACTCGCCCGGTTAAACCTTTGTTGTCATTGTTTCACAAGTACTCGCATAGTAACCGGTTAGAACCGGTTTCTATTGTTTAAGCGCGCAAAGCAGGCTGGAGGATTTTGTACAATAGCATATTTACAATGCAAATGAGAAAGTCCCATCTACAGCAATAACTCACAGCTACTCCTACGGAGTATCCGTGAGTTAACTAGCAGTTAGTTAATAGGTATTAGTATAAACCAACTGGTAGGCTATCACAAATCCTGCATTCTGATTTGAAATTTATTTTACTAGGGTCTAATAGTGATCGCCCTCTAGTAGCGAAAAGTGCCGGTTTTGAAAACTTTTTCTGGCGTCGTGATTCTCCTGTCATTTTGATCTACAGCAAAAGAGCATTACTACTCATGTCTACAGAGAGACAGCGTTATTTTGTATTTTCTGTTAATGTCGTCTCAAAATCACCGTTTGTGATTGGCCCAAACATTAGGGACTGCATCGAAGTGGCTTTCTTCAAAATCACAAAAACCTACTGAAGACTCACTGAAAATCAATTTGAGATTGAGCAGCAAACATAAAACAACTTTTTAAATACAATCTGTGAATAAAATGACCGAAAACCATGGCATATTTTGGTGAAAAAAGCGAGAAAAGTTAGTAAAATTTCTTGAGCGCTCCGATGGCGTAGCGATTGCGTGATTGTGCGCACTTGACTGAAAAACATCTTTGCAGGTAAAGAGAATGTCGCCTTCAATCAATCCAAATGAAAATTTTTCTCCCTTTCTCGTCGCAAAAACATTTAGAATCGCGATACAAAACTAAGGCCCTGTTCAAACGAGAACACAAGTCAATGCAAGTTTTGACTTGCGCGGACTTGCGTCTTCATTTGAACACCAACTTGCAGCGACTTGCATCTACTGCATTGACTTGCGAGCAGTTTGAACGTGCTCAAATTTGATCGCAAGTTGATGCCAGTTTTTGGCTTGTTTGAACCGGTCACCACGCTAAACTTCACGTTTTTCTAATTTTTTTGTCCGAACTTCTGCACATGCATTTCCTCTCCTACAAATAATCCAAACATAAACAAATCTGATTTTCTCGCTGTCCTTCAGCTAGCTGTTTTTCCTTGAAAATTTTTGAAAATGTTCCATCTACTTGCGTGGAGCGGTGTTCAAACGAGGACGCAAGTTTCAAGTAAAAACTTGCATCGACTTGGGCCCGTAGCAAACACGACGCTGAGGGCAGGAAAAATTCGAGTTGCGATTTTCGAGTTACGCGCCCGGCCACGCCTATTTTTGTGAGGCAACGCCCACTTTGACATATATGCGTAACTCGATGACAAACATCGTTGAAATCAAAGTCGAGTTACGTAACTCGAAATCGACAGAATGAAACTCTATTTTCGAGTTACGCGGTAATTGCGTAACCCGATTCTAAAAGTTGAAAACTTCCTTTTCGAGTTACACTTTTTGGAATGGTTGTGGTTATTTTTTAAGCCAATTTCAAATTATTGCTCTACTCTTTCCCAGCCAAAAGTATTTTTCAACTTTTAGAATCGAGTTGCGGAATTACCGCGTAACTCGAAAATAAAGCTTCATTTTGTCGAGTTCGAGTTACTTAACTCAACTTTGATTTCAACGATGTTTGTCATCGGGTTACGCACAGATGTCAAAGTGGGCGTTGACTCACCAAAATGGGCGTGGCCGGGCGCGTACCTCGAAAATCGTGTAACTCGAAAATCGTAGCTAGAAAAGTACCTTACCTCCTACGACGCTACCTTAAAGAGGACGCCGCGCGCGCTGACAAATTTTGTTGGAAGTGACCTTTGAGGTCGCCGACGTCAAGAGGAAGTGAAAACAATCGAAATGGCATCCTGAACGTCCAGTAGCGTTGTGACGTGTCATGGTGATAGATTCCGTCATCTAACGTCCTGTCTTCGCGTTGCATCGCGTTTGCTAAAATCACCCTAATATTATTGGAGGACTCATGCGCCGAGGCGAGGGATAGGTTGTCATTCGCTGCAGGGAGGAGGGCTGGGCCGTGTCCATCTTGACCCTCAGTCAGCGAGGTCCAACAAAGAGAGAGAAAACAGGGATTTCTGATCTTATATAGGTCCTAAGGTGACAGTGATATGCAATGAAGATACTGGGATGCAGAATTCCCTCGAGTCGGGATCAAATTTGGTTCAATTAGGCGATTGTTGGCAGAATCTCCAGTAAGAATACTTTGTTGACTATCACAATATTAAGTGCTCATCCCTAGTCCCTAACAGCTTGAAATCCGGCAATGTTGATTGTCACACAATCTTGAACCCAGCGCCTGCATTCTTCTTGGTCAGTACTGAGAATGCACACGAACCGGGAAGGTCAGTTTTTAAAGATGTGAGTGCTCACAATACATCGAGCTGAATACATCAAGGGTGGGCAGACCCAATAGGGTGGGCACATGACTCCTTTGCTCCTGAACAATGACTCATCTATTTTATAAAGTGTCACAAGTCAAAGTAATTTTTATTGAAACTAAGCTGTTTAACCAATATTAAAGTACAATAACAATAGGCAAAAAAGGATGCAAGAGATACTTTAAGGATTTGTCCGTAAAAACTGTGTGGTTAGAAAATACACGAACTTGTGATGTAAAGCTACTAGGAATAGCAGTGTCTCGTCGTAAACGTGTAGAGGAAATCATGCTGTGTTCAGATTGTGAAAACTCCTTACTGTGTTGATGGTTCTCGACGTCCAGGAAATGCAAGGCCTGGTAAAATCCACTCCAAATGTTCCAAGAAAATACAAATCCTGTTCGCTGCAGCTGAGCACTGGAAATAAACCAACATTGCAATGATTAACACATACACATTGTCTATTGTAATCTTACCCTGATTGACTATCATGCAATCTACACTCAATTTGAATGGGGTGGGGCTAGTGTGGGTGGTAGTTGGGGAAAAATTACAGTCAAATCTGCTCAACCACACTTTTTGTAGGCTAAAACCAGTTGGGCTTTGTGGGTGGTGGTGGTTGGGGGTAGGGTAGTCCTTATTCACATACAATTGTTGAGGATACTCAAACAAGTTTTACACAGGAAGGCTCCACCTTACCCCATTTATGAGGCTTTTTTTCCTCTATACTCTCTCTCTCTCTCTCTCTCTCTCTGCTTTGTCAGTAATGTCATATGTTACACTTACCTTGGACTAACTTGAAGCCCCTCAGAAAAACAACTGTTGGCTGGTTTAGCATAAATAAGAACTTTGACCATAACAATGACATCACCAGATTCAGGGCATGCACTTAAAAACTGACTGTCATAGTCACGTAAAGATTTATATCTGCCTTGTAAGTCCTTGTGTGATTCTATTAACTCATTAATACATTCTTCCATGTCAAGAAAAGCCTGACACACAGTTACTGATGGCATGTCACATGACAGCATGGATGTGTGGTAAAGTTCCATCTGACCATAACACACTGAAACTGGAATTTCACGGTCTGTGACGTCATATTCATGATATGTTGTGGTGGAATCAGCACTTTCACAGTACATTTTGAAGGAATACTTGGTTTGGTAGTCCCCACCTTTGTCTGACTGGGATGTACTTTGAGATGTGGATGTTGGTGACAATTGAGGTGGAAATATTGTATCAGTGACCACTTGATTTAATGACTTGGAAACCAAATTATTGCTGTTTTCATCTTCTTTGTTCATAAAGTTTTCTCTGTCAATTTCATCCAAATTTTGACATTGTAATTCTTCATCAGATCTATCATCATCATTGGAAAGATTTCCTCGCAAAACTGTTTCATCACACTCTTTCTGGATGGGACAAGATCTGTGGGATTTTTTTCCACATTGTCTAAACTCTTGCATTACTTTTTCAGCCTCATCAGTGTTAGAACAAGATGAACACCTCATTGCAATGAGAGAATCTCCACAATTAAATAACACTACATCTGGAATTTGCAGTGAAACAGAGGGTAAAAATACAGGGTATGGTGGCAATGTCTCATATGAAAAATGAATTGCAAAGGAATGTTCCAGACACTTTTTCTCAGGGATTTGCTGACAGGCTTCACATGGTTTGGGTGGGATAGAAGCACATATTGTGACATAACATCGACAGCTTTGTTCTTCTCGACAAGTAAAGCTGAAAAAGAAATTTGACAAGAATGAACTTAATATCAATTAAATGTAGCCTTGTAGGCTTTTACTTAGACACCTGTGCAGCCAGCCATAGTAGACTTTCTGAACATTGTCAGGTGACAAATCACATACTAAACTAAAACAACAACAAACCACTATGCATAACCTCTACATGCATAGGAATAAGATTGGTCGACTTCTACCAACCATGTGGTGGACCATACATTAGGAAATCCTTTGGTATAAAAATGATCACTGATATTGTTACCATAGCAACCCCAAGCAAGCTTGAACAAAGGTTATTTTTAGCATTACCCAGGGGCGGATCCAGGATTTTGCAAAGGGGGTGTCCCAATTAGGCTCCTTGAGAGATTACGTCACATCCAAGATGGCAGCCTCCTAAAAATGGAATCTGATGACGTCATCTCGCAAGAAGCCTATAGGAAAAAAGGGTAGGTAGATTTTGCCAGTTACTGTGGGGGTTTGCATTGTAGTTAAGAGACTCTTTGCAATTTTTAAATGATTTCCTGCATGAAGTGATATCATCAGAATATAAATTCCCATGTTATGCTTGATCATTCATACTTGCTAATACATACTTTTTATTGTTTAAGGTGGCTCCATACAATTTTAAAAAATTGTATGGAGTTACCTGAGATACTGAATATATAGAGATTTTGCCAGGACACAGAGATCTGTCCATAATATGAAGGTGTGTATAGATTATAGAGGTGTTTCACTCCACCCTTTACCAGTCAACAGTGGAGCAATTTTGCTTTACCTTCTTCCCCAAACAATCACTTGTTTTTCATCAAGACTTTGAGATATAATGAGATGTAAGACATCAGAGATAGATTGGTTATGGAACAGCCGAACACTGTGAACCTGATAAGATAAATTTATTGTTTCACATTAATCATTGCAGTGTGGTTGTTTTGTAGGTGGAATTTTTAGTATTTCAGCTTAGTTTTTTTGTCACACAATAGAACACACACGTAGGATGACAGAATTCAGAACAGTAGAGAATAAAAAACTCCACTCAACAAAATAATATATGTACCCACAAATGCTTAAGAACCTGGAATATCTACAAGATTGAAATTGATTAAACAAAATATAACAAGTCTCTTGAACTGCCTGCCATCTATTGCTCTGACTACTACTTTCTTGGTCAACTGCTGACCATACATTCATATACTACAAGATCCAAGACTGCAAATAAGTGTTGTTCAAATGTCTGATAAAATGTTAGTAATTCTTTGTAAACAAATAATGATTTATGCCTGCCAGTCAGACATTTGACCAAACACTTTTCACCACATTGCAAGTTATCAACATATATTTTGACACTTTTGAATTTTTTCTGGCCAGACTTTTTATTTCATCAGCTGAGGTCAAATTTGCCTCTTGTCTGATGTAGAATGATGTAGATAGAATGTATTTACCTTGATTAATGGTTTATTATATCTGAATCTCCACCAATGCAGAATATAAGAGTAGAGAGGGCATGGTAATTCAAACCTTGTATCAATAACAAGACTGTAGGATATCAGATGAGAGCCATCTTTAGTGAAACCCAAGATGACATGCCTATCACAAAAATTAGCAAAATAAATAAGTTTCGAGTTCATTTTGCTCAGCAGTTAGCCTCAATACCGCGTAATATATTCTTTTGTGTTCAAGTCATTAACCCTTGGGAATAAATGGAATGTACACAAATGAACAAAGCATATGCTCTAGAATTCCTCTGGGGTTTGCTTGATTTCTTGGAATATCTCACATCTATTCGAGGCTAACACTGAGTAACGCAGAACTCGAAACTGGAGTATTAGTGATACAACACAGGGAGACATGGAGAGAATTTACTTCTAATTACAAATATAACCAGTTGTCTGAGGGACTGCTGCTTATACTGAAAGCAACAACTTTGCAGGATTAAAAAATACACAGTAGTTAATAAATGCATCAACTTGTTTGAATAATAGAAGCTAATTCAATAACTGTAAGCAACTCAATGTCACTACTGATATTTGAACAAGAGAGGGATATTGATTTTGAAAATACCTACTCTTAGTTTGCCACACCTGTTCGTTATATATGCATGCATGTACTTCAAACAAGATAGGTGGCATGATTTCTTACTAGTACATGTTCCATTCTGATTTACATTTTTGATGAGAAATTGTTGCAGTTAAGTTTTTTCGCTGGTTTAATTTTTTCTAAGCCAGAGTACATACAAGGCCAGATGTTTTACGATTGGTAAGGTATTTGTTTGGTTTATCAAGGATTATAACCGTATTATAGAGAAAACAAAGCGCCTTAAAAAGTTTTACTGGTAGAAAGGATCAACTAGCTTCAACTGTCAGAACTGCAACTTACACTTACGTTTCTTTATTATTAGTTTCTTTATGAAATATGCAACCACTGGAAACAGCTCACTTACCCGTTTTGTATCTCCCCTTGACTGTCTAACAAATTACTTAGTTTGAAACAACATTTCCTTGAATATTTGGTGAAAAATCGAACAGGATTTGAACGCTGCCAAGGCTGCAGACATCCACGAACCTACAGTTATAGAACAAAGTATTAGCATATAAAACCTGCTTTGTCTAGATGATAATGCTTAACAGGAAAATATAAAATGGCTTAATATACTGGAATGGTTAGATACCTGTCGCAAGGCAAGTTTTTGAACTTCATGTTGATATTTCATTTTTTCCGCCATTTTTTTGTTTATCTGAGCCCGCAAGGCTAATGTTCAGTTTGTCTTCTGAGAGCATGCGCTTTGTGTATTCGTTCTTTATTGCTTTATTTCATTAGTATTTATTGGGTATTTATTATATTTACAGCTGATAAAAATGCCAGATGTCCGTGAAGAAGAGCTACATGATGAAATAGAAACCTGTATAACTGACTTAAAACAAGGGTAAGACATTTGAGTCTGAAATAGACGAGACAAGATAGTAAAAATGTATTAAAAACGTGAAATTGACACTACAGAATCCTCCATGGCTCGTATGATACTGCCATGCAGACTGTTCAGCTGCTACGAAAGATAGTATCCTTCTCTCATTGGAAGACAGCCGGGTTAGTTGTTCTTCAGTAATTTATTAGCAACAACAATTTGTCGATGAATGATGATGATGATAAAATAAACTTTAATAATAGTTTATTATTATATGGCTAGATAATTTCCTGAATTCTGATTGGCTAACGCATGGTCTGTATTTTGCCATATCAGGACCGCTGTCCCGGATGAAAAGAAAAGTTTGCGTTTGGCAATTGTTTTAGCGTGACTTCTCAAAGCCATATAATAAATAAGTTATTAACCTCGTTTGCTTGGTCTGTATGGGAAAATATCAGACCTCGGTCTTTTTGCACAGACCTCGCGCTCGGTTAATAACCCTTTATAATTATGCACTAGTCAGTTGTTTCCACCACCCACCATCCCCGGGACATGCTGGGGGAATTCACAAATGAAGCATGGTAATCTAAAAAAAAAAATCCCTGAAGTCTGGGTCAATTATTAGCTGGGAAGCCCCTGGAAAGTTACATTTCCATGATTATTAATGATTTATTAATCTTACCAGGATTTCTATTGTTACTAGGGATTTAATGGAGATTGTGAAAAGAGAAGGAAAGCGTTTGGCAAATGCACAGCCAACAGGTAGAATTTAAGTCAACCAAGATTAGAATACAATGAATTAAGCCAAATTTTAATAATACCACAAAAACAAGTAACTGTACTGTGCTTATGTAGCATGTGATGTTGAGCCTGACCAGTAACTCAGGAATTTGAATGGAATTTTGGCAGCTTCACTTTAATAAGCAAAAAACATACATTTGTATACTATTAATAATGATCAGGTCACCTGAAACTTTAATTAGTTACTATGTGGTCTTGCATGATGTCAGTTGCTGTTAATTGAAAATATTTCCATGTTTTAACTCCTATAGAGTCAGCAGTGGGTAATATGGTCAGAAGAGGTGAGATACATGTAGACATTAATAGAGCCAATTTTGTATGACTGAGAAAATGGCATAGTCACCACCTGGTACAGTTATGGCTGTAGGAATTTTCCAATGTATTTGTAGACATTACAACACTGACACAGTCACAATATGGCATAGTGAAGTTTCCCACTCATACAAAAATGCTCTTCTATACTGTATACAAAATTTAAAGAAGGTTGTCAGATGACAGGCTTCAAGCCTACACAACAAGACCAAAAGGAAGTATGGGTAGACATTGCCAAAGATGTGAATGTCAACACAGTAGTATATGTCAAGCTTGTCAAGTCCAAAGCTGAACGATGCGTAAATTATTGCATTTACCCATACTCTTTTTTGGTCTAGACACGAAGGCTTAATTAAAGCCTCTTGTCCAACAACCTTGTATGAAATAGGTGTTGTGGCACCTCTATAAAACTGGGCACATACTGGTCTCTATGAGATCTCCATACATTTGATTTATTTGTAGATGAACCTCTCTAAAGTGGACTGAAACAGACCTCTCTTTAATATGGATATTTGTTTTTGTCCATGTTAAAGAGATTCTGCTATTTCTTTGGCTCTTCTTTTTTCAGTATTAAAGATCATACGAGAAGAGTATTCTGGGTAAGAGGGCTTTAGTGAAAAATAATTTACATGTTTACTTGTACAATCTGTATAAGCCAGTTCGGAGTTTAAGAATCGTTTCTTATGCGCATGCGATTTTATCCCGAATTTCCCACCTTCTTTTGTTTGATTAAAAACAAAAGAAGTTTTAAACAAAAGAAGGTGAGAAATTCGGGATAAAATCGCATGCGCATAAGAAACGATTCTTAAACTCCGAACTGGCTTATTGTGATCAATGAAATTACGAAAAATACATTTGATGTATAATGATTTTTATCTAATATTTTGGTGTTTTGGGGGGTAAAAGGTCTATCAAAGGAAGAGCAGATGAAGGGGACACTGAAGAATCACTACATGTAAGAATTCAAAACATTTTGCAAACTAAGCTTGAAATGTACTCTTGCTGTGTTAGTTATAATTGGAAACTATTGATTTTACTTCATTCATTCATTACATTATTTGATAAGAAAACCATATTTGTGGTGTTTGTGTTTCAGAAACTGCTTATGGCTGGAGGTACTGCAACAATTAGTGATTTTAGCCGACCAAGTCAAGGATTAAAGGTGAACTAAATAAATTGTTCATGACAAATAATAATAAAATTTTATGCCTTGTTGGTGATTTCATTTGCATATTAAGTTTGCTTATGATCAGTCAGGAAATTTACATTTTGATTCAATGAGCCTTAAAACAGTTTCATTTTAATAGAATTGACATTTGGAAACATAAATTTATATTTACATGTATCTTTGTCTAATTTATATTTGAATTGTTCATCCTTGATGTGTGGTCTGAGTACAACCACAGGAAACCCACCAACTTTTCAATGTCCAAAACAGCTTCTGATTTCAAGCATTGTTCTTTTGCATTTTAGTTTAGATGATGATGATGATGATGATGATGATGATGATAATGATTATTTATTGTTATAAAACCATAACATAGTTTATAAGTTATGTATAAAGAATGAGAGAGCGTGTTATATCGGTGGATGAATTTAGACCAGATATAACACGCTCTCGAGTTCTTTGTATTACTTATCAAATGTCTAGTTGTCAATTATCATATTTGACCATTTTCGGCTTAGAAAATCCAAGTTAAAGTTTATGCAAATGACCAAAAATCTTTATCCAATATAAAGATGTACGTTATGGTAGTGATTTCCAATGTGTTTTCTAATGAATTATTAATGAGCTTGATAAGGGTTAATATAATATATTTGTATTGTTTTCACAGACAACAGTTATTGATGCAATTAATGAACTAATTGTAGAGCTTGAATCAAGGTAAATAAGACAATCAATACATACAGTACACAAATGTATAATTTTATCCCTCTATGTGATGGCTTCCCTTGGGACCTGGAAGTGGTAATTATGTGTAGAGATGAACCCTTGGTAGAGGCTGGCTGAAAATGACTGCTGGGTGTGACTGATATTAATATGTCATTGTTTCTCTCTCTTGCCTTTGACCAATTCAAGCTGCAGAGAATGCAAGTGAATGCAATTTCTTAATCTGGGCATGCATGATCACAACGTCTTCAAAGTATACATTAAATATTATTGTATTTGTATATGTTATAGTGCAGACAATATTGCTACACAAGCCTTAGAACATATTCATTCAAATGAAGTAATATTAAATGACAACAGGAAAGTCAAAGACAGTGGAAAAATTCTTAAAGGTTGGCTGTTAATCACATTCACCATTTTTGAGATTTGAGGTTCAAAAACTAATTACTGTTAGTAATGATATAATTATACCATTCAAATGTATAGAATGCTGCAAGAAAAAGGAAGTTTAATGTCATAGTTGTGGAAGGGGCTCCATTTTATCAGGTGAGTTTTCATTAATTAATTGTCTTCACATGTCTGAGTGTAAAGACATTTTTACTCGACCTGTAAACTTTGAAACAAGACATTTAAGATGTATGAGGCATCATGACTATGTATTGGTGTGTCATGGCTATTCATACTTGTGCTGCATTGTAGACATTCTTGCAGATCATAGCTGATCCATAGCTTGCTTGAGCATGGCTACTCAATATTGCTTTTGGCCCCACCCTCCTCTAGGTGATCCCTTGCTTTGGGGTTATTCTTTTCTGGGTCCTGCAAGTTTTCCTCTCTCATCAACGACAACCTCAGAGCTGCGATTTAGTGCACAGGCCCCAGTTGTTTGAAAGCAGGTACTTAGTGCTATCCTAGGGTTTCGTAAAACTTAACCCTTGCTGACCCACTGTCAAACAATCAGGTCCAGAATATTGATGAATGAAACATTTATTTGGTAGTGCATGTATGTGTGAGAATACAGTCCTCTCACAATTATATAGTGTATTAAACACTTAATCAGAAGAGTTTTTTTTATGTAGGGACAGGATTTGGCCAAGAGTTTAGCTGAAGCAGGGATTGATACAACTGTCATCACAGATTCTGCAGTTTTTGCTATTATGTCTAGAGTAAATAAGGTAGGGCATTTATCTTTTTATTAATTATTTTATTCACATGACTGTACATTTGGTATTGGTAAGTGGCTTATAACTGGCTGGTAAACCATGATTATCTATTCAATCACAAACCTAAGGACAGAATTAAATAACTAAAAGTTGGCCACAGCTTAGCATAGCACAGCACAACCATACAACACAAAATAATACAGTGCAGCACAAAACAATACAGTGCAGCATAACACAATACAGTGCAATACAATACAATACAGTGCAGCATAACAATAACAGTATAACACAACACCATACAGTGTAGCACAAAACAATACAATACAGTACAGCACAATATAGTGCAACACAGCACAATATAGTGTAGCACAAAACAATACAGTGTAGCACAACAATACAGTTCAAACAGTACAGTGCAGCACAACACAACACAACAATAGAGTGCAACACAGCACAATGCAGTGCAGTGCAAACAAATACTGTACAACACAATATAATAAATAAATGAAATAAGCAATAGATAAATATTGCAATTGACACTCCCCTGAAGGGGCTTTTCAGTGTCAATCACTCCATACTCACTACCACTACATTTGGTATACACCACTCAACTCACATGTTGATTTTTGCCGAGGTAGGAAAAACCAGAGCACCCAGAGAAAAAACCCTCGTGGCAAGGGAGATAACAACACATCAGACAAACTCAATTCACCTATGGCCAGGGCCGGGGCCGGGAATTGAACCCGGACCACAGTGATGAAAGACGAGCAGTGAACTGCTAATAATCAATACCTGACCCTTGCCAAGCTGTAATAATGCAATACTTTGCAGCATAATACAGTGCAGCACAGTATACAACAATACAATGCAATGCAGCACATCACAATACAAAACATGCAGCAAATTGAGCACAGCACAATATAGTGAATGAGAGTACAGCAAACAAAAAAGTAGACAGTAATGTAGCAAATTAAATTAAATTTTCTACCATTTAGGTCATTATTGGAACACATGCTGTAATGGCAGATGGAGGGTAAGCAATGTTATATTTTACACTTAATGGGGGCCGCTGATGACTGTCAAGTTTGGGGTCTGGGTAAAACATTTGAGAAAATTAATAAGAAATGGTTATTTAAACACAAAATGATTTTCAGTGTTTTAACTGAGAAGATTTAAGTACAAAATGTTTGTTAACAGTTAAAAACAGAACAAAAATTGTACAAACTGTTGATCAAAACTTTACCACTAATTTCAGATTAAGAGCAGTCAATGGTACTCATGCTCTAGCACTAGCAGCTAAGCACCACTCGGTACCAGTAAGTAAACCATGATGTCCAGTCAGGGAGTTACATTACAGGGTCAGGGAGGTGTCCAGTCAGGGAGTTACATTACAGGGTCAGGGAGGTGTCCAGTCAGGGAGTTACATTACAGGGTCAGGGAGGTGTCCAGTCAGGGAGTTACATTACAGGGTCAGGGAGGTGTCCAGTCAGGGAGTTACATTACAGGGTCAGGGAGGTGTCCAGTCAGGGAGTTACATTACAGGGTCAGGGAGGTACTAATGAAGCTTAAATGAGGCCAACCCAAAAAGACCTACTGTCCACAAAGCAACTTTCAAAAAGACTCACCCTTTTTTCTCATAATGAAGGCAGCCTGTAGTGTGGATTTCACTGATGATGCAAGTACAAGTACAGACTGGCACAAATGCAGCACAAGGAAAAGGAAAACTTTTTTCCTTGTGCTTGTGCTTCTGCTCATGCTTGTGTTGCTAGTAAAAACCAGTCTTATAAGTTTAACTTATAGATGGACAACAGGACTCAGCTGTTCTAAGCATGTTATTGCTAATCCAGTGTTAAATTTAATGGGTTTCTGTAGAGTTAATCCTGGGTTAGTGGTAACCTGAGCTCAGGACTACTACCCCCAAAAAGAGAGGCCTTGAGGACATTTAAGTTGCTTAACCCAACAGTGTCCTCTCAGTAAATTTACACCAAAAAAGGCAAATTTAAAATATTGCACCTCCCCCCCCCCCCCCCCCACACACACATGCACACAAAGGTTCCTACCTTCCCACCATTCTCATGCCTAAAATAAATGTTGAATGTTACTAATTAAAATTAAATAATTATATTGGATCGTTTTTCAGCTTGTTGCTTGTGCTGCTATGTACAAACTTACTCCACAATATGTTGTTTCTTATGATGAGGTAAGACTAGAAACAATCAGAGAGTCTGGTCGGTCAGGAAGGGATTATTCTTACAGTATGGTCACTGACTACCCTAAGTTGTTTTGGGTATTAGACAAAGTGTAAATTGTTCATTTTCTTGTTTTGTTTTTAGGATAGTTGTAACAAGTTTGTTGCACCACATGATGTCTTACAGTTTTCAGAAGGTAGGCTTGTAGCTGCCACTTTACACTTTACCACTTGCCTCTGGCTCAAAAAGTAGCACATCTATGATATGATTTTCAATTTCTCAGGATGAATTTTGTTACTCAGCAAAAGTGGAGCCAAACCCTGAAGGTTTCTATCTGAGATGCTTTGTTCCAAAATTCACCATACAACTCACTTGGCAAAATACCAATTATCATTTTTATAATTTTGGCATTGCAATTCTAAGTGACTGTTTCCTTATAGTAGGGGAGATTGTTTTTGTGATGTCAAATGGCTTTGACAGTTTCATTTTGTTGCAATCCTGGGAAAATGTCTTCTACTGCCTTTCACTGTAGTTTTTAAATCATTCAAAGCAGACTTAGTTTGTATTGTTTTGTTTTTCCTCTTCATTCATAAATTTAGTAATTGCATAGATTGATTGATTGTTTCATTCACTGATTCATTTTTTGATTGAAGGATCCATCTTATCCAAAGTGGATGTACAGAATCCTGTCTTTGATTACATTCTACCAGAGCTTGTCAACTTATTTCTCTCCAATATGTAAGTATCATGCATACAACACTGGACATACTAAATAATAATGATTGTTATAATATAGCTCATAACCACACAAACCTCAAGATTTAAAAAAGCCACTATTTTTGCTGACACATCATGAACTTTAATAAGTTGTCTCCTTTTGGCTCCTCATTTTATCCCTGGTCAGCCCTTGGGAAGGGGGAATGGGGAAGGGAAGGGCAGGGGAGGGATCCCTCACTCCTTTTCCCTCTTCCCTTCCAAGGACCATGTAGGCTACTCATTTTCTAACCCATGATGCATGTGTGGCTATAGCTAATAGAGCTCTATTTGCTGTTTCTTTCCTGACATTATACTTCCGTTATTAATTTCATCATTTTCTTTTTCAGAGGAGGCAATTCTCCATCGTATGTGTATCGTCTCCTAAGCGAATTATACCATCCTAATGACTATGATCTATAAAACTTTAAATGAGATGTAAATAAATGAGTATAACTCTTTCCCGTCCGTCTTTTAGAAAATCAGTACCTACGTACTGACAAAGTTTAAAAATCACACCTTTCTCAAACGATCATATATTGACTAAACTATAAGTCTTAGGCAATGACTAGTGAGTTCTCCAAATTCAGGTGCCCAACCAACTCCTAAAAGTCAGCGATTTTTGCACAATATCATCTTGTGAATTTGGACAATATGAAAAGAACCGTTCTTGATGTCATTGAGCACGAGCAAAAATCGCGTTTTTGTCTTCGGGTTTTTTATTGAAGTCTTTTGCGCAAAACCAAAACTCAACATTCACAGAAAAATTCAGTCCTAGTCCAAGGTTAGCAGTGTTCGTTTTCTCAATTATTTGCTGTCTGGGCCAAGTTACAGCCACTAGTTTTAGTGCATTTTGGTTTTTCCTCAATTTTCAACATCATGACCTCATTTTACAATACAATAAAGAAGGATAAAGATAAGATTTAGTTCAAGTTTAACAAAGCTAACTTAAAACGTGGCTGCTATCACCGGCACCCGCCATTGCATGCCAGGAAATAACGACATTTTTTGACAGGGGTACTTCCCTGCCCTACATCTTAAACATATACTCTGGGTTGATTTGCAACTGATTTTCCATGCAACACTAGCAATCACTTTTGTACTTTTTGTATCAATTGTAATTGGCTTGAATCTCCAGTCATTCTGTATTCTTCTAGCTGAGATCTTTTATAACCACCAAAAGAAAGGTACAATTTGAGTCTTCAGTAATCACACTGTCCAAAAGTTTGCTAAACCAGTAATTGATCAAGAACTCTACTAAGCAGTAGTGATGCGCATGACAATTAGAAAAACCCGGTGAATTCTGGGTAATAATTGAAGACTAATACTGGTCCAATACCTTTTTGCATTACATTTAGCACATGTGAAATGCGACATCTAAATCAACTGTCGAACCAGTCGTACTTCAACAGCTTCAGTCGCAGATTGGATGGAAGTTGTATTTAATTTGAAACTGTCAAATTTAATTATTGATTCAAATGTCGTATTTCACATGCATGTAATTCTTGAATTGAATTCGGCAAATTTGAGATGCGATGTGTGAACCAGGCCCAAGACTCTGAAACTCTGTTCATTCACAAGATCAGTGCCGACGAAGGTTGACAGCCCACCCACCCGCCCCAGTCGCTGGTGCATTCATGGCTGCTCTTCTTCAGTTAATTCGCCACCTCCTTCAGAGGCGCTTCAATCAACTTTGCCCCATCTCTTATAACAATGAGTACAAGTTGAGGGTGTTGTGTAATAGTTTACTATTGTATGTAGTATCACAAGACAGTCACTGCAGAAAGAGCTTTATTACAATTTATTTGTAGGAGCAAAGTTCACAATTATGACTGAGCTTGTTGAGGGGCAGCAGCTCCACGTTTCTTTTGAGACTTGGCTTCTTGTCCCTCCCTAAATCCATTTTGGAATCTTCTGTGGACAATCTTAAGATGGCGCATTCTCCCTGTCCCAGTTGTGATTCTTCTCTTGGCCTTCATACTCCAGTTAACTGAAAATATAAAAATCAAAATATTGATTAGGTCACACAATGGAGGTGGTCAGTTATGGAAGGTAGTTTCTGAAGCTGGTGCTTTTTGTATAGAAACATTTGTTGGAGGGCAGCGTGTCTATCAAATTCATTGCATTGATATTAGTAAAATTGTAAAGTTTTGGGGAAATTGCTCTCAAACTATTAACAAAGATGCAAATTTTTAAAACTAGCATTTTTTCGAGGAAATGTACAATGGACAGGCATCACATCAGGTCACCTGGGGAGCCTCATTATCATGCTAAACACATACATTTCTTTACAAAAATTTCACAACAACATTTAGCTTCAAAAATTCATATCTTCGACAGGTTAGGGGCAATCTGTACAAAACTCTGCAATTTTATTAATATCAATGTGATGAACTTAATAGTGAACTTGTTTTCCGGTAAATCAAATATCTTATAATGTCACGCTAGCATGGTAAGGGTCTATGGCCCAAAGTTGAAATGGCCCTTAACTTCTTAAACTTTGGGGGTATTGCCCTCCACCCATTTTTGCCTTTCACAATCCCTGCTGAGGTCATGAATACTTTATGGGGTGCTAAAGATTTTGTCATTTTTGTGGTACAAAAACACTACAATTCAATTATTGGGAAAGTACTCACACTTTCTGTTTTTTGCTGCTGGAAATCCACATCCTGCACAGCGTTTCTTCTGGATGTGCCAGGATTTTTTACCACATCGCACACATAGAGTGTGGGTCTTGTTATGACGCTTTCCAAAACTGGATGTTCCCTTGGTCTACATGCAAAACACAGGACAGATTTAGATATTGTAACAAAAACACACAGTACAACATGGAATGTTTTGTTACACCATCAATACTATCAGTGCTCCTTGCAAAACCAATTTCCCTACCTAGTCTATCAAAATGAACTCCAATACTTTCTCAAATAAACAAATAAGTGCCTTGATTTCCTCAAACTACCTACAGGACGAATCTTGTCACAATCAGAGGATTCTACATAACTTTGTCGTGGAAAGTTTTGAAAATCACATTAAGTATCCCTGGACTGACATATTACTGTAGACTCAAAACACTGTTGGCAGATGTTGGTTGGCAATTGAATCAGACCCAATGTAATGTTAAAATTTGGTGATAATAGAAAAAAGAAATTGTTGGCTCATATAGTGTTCAAATGTATCTTACATGTTAACAATGCTGGGAGTAGTTGACTAACATCACTGGGAGTTTTTGCTCAGGACTTTACAAAACACTAAAAAACATGGACTTTATAAGGTACTGTGTGTAGAATAGGTTTGTTCGTCTGACTTGGCTCGTCTTGTGCTTTTGTAACAACGAAAACAACCTCTTTCATCTATTTACGAACGTTAACATTCATTTAGACATAGAGATAAATGCTAGAAAAAAGTTTTATATTGTCCCTTTCATACAACGAGAAAAACCATCCGAAAGGTAAAGTGTTCGAGAACAGGGAGCAAAAGAAACAATACCTAACCACCTACTTCTGTATTTTAGCAATTTCACATCATATACCTTCTTATTACGTTATAAGTTTTATACTGTTTATTGACGAGGTCCTAGAAGTTTTACAAGTTAGATAGTAGTATTTATCGATAATATGCCTTCAAAAATGGACGACAGCCATACTAACACTTGCAGATTCAAATGCCAATATCGCATACTTAAATCCCGGGAAATCGTAAAATAATAAGTTCTATATATATTTGCATATCTCCTTCATTCCTCTAATGCAAAATTTAATTGTTACGAACATTCTACCGCCCGATGATAAAGGATTTAGTTTACACACTACACTCTCTTACCATCTTCGCAGACAAGCAGTGAAAAAGAGAACGACTTGGTAACCACCCGCAGACTTGTTTCTCTAGCACAGGTAACCCAACTTTTCACGGACAAAATTTCCTTGATTTGTTATTTGTTTATCTGTTTAATTCTCGTGTCGATTTTGTGTAGATGAGAAAATTGACCAAATCCATATGACATGTGTGATTTATTATTCAATATAACAAATGCATTTGTCATCAAGTTTGGTCGCAGAAGCCATTGTACACACAGGTAGCCCACCTATTTCTATTTAGGCTAAAAGAAAAATCAAAAAAGTACAAAACAACAACAACAACAACAACAAAACACGCAAACAACTAAAAAATGCGCGCGAGAGCGGGCCTACCTGAAAGAAGCGGGTACTTTTTTTAGTAGTAAAGCTTGGATGGCCTTTACGATTTGGGCTTTCCCCTGAGCTGTCTTGAGCTAGAAATAGAAACATGATGTAATTCGCCACGTTGGCACTTTTATCGTGTGAATATTTGACAATATCACTTTGGGAACTCTATTTGTATCGGCATTCTACGCTCCTTTGATCAGTTCTTCACTGGATTAATACAATCGACGTACAAGGTCAGAAATGAACGGACTCGATCAAGAACCACAATATTCCGATTGGAACTTGGACAACTTTATCTCGGCAATTACATATTCTGTACGATATATTGTAAAGTTGGGGCAAATCTCGTTTGAAGAGACATCGCTCCATGAATTAACGATTCAGCCAACTAGAGCTACAACGGACTACTCAAAAACTGTTCTTATTAGAGAGTTGTCTACCAAAGATCGCCGTTTCCAAGATCTTCCTGTGAGTGTCATTCACTTAGTCTCCTTCGCAGCCGTTATTCACTAGGAGTCCACTGAACTGGTTGCACAAATTACTGAAAGATCGCTTTAATCTTCTTTCACAGATCAATCTCCAGCTTTTGATATTTTCCTACCTGGATGCAAAAACGTTATGCAGAATAGCCTCAACTTGTCGTTACTGGTATATGCTAAGTGAAGATAACATACTATGGTCCAAACATCTTGCGTTTGATGTTCACAAATGGAAAAGAATAAGTCACTTGACATATCCACAGATCTACCTTGAAGCTAACACTGAACTTAGACCTAAGCAGATGTGAGTACAAACAGATTTTTCAATAGCATAGCTGCTTTCATAGCCATTAAACTGCTTATAATAGTTACATAATTATTCTCACTTGACACTTGTAACCAATGATCGATGTATTTTTATCTTTTGAAAAATCAACATTTGAGTTCAGGGTATAGTGAGTGTGGAGTGATTGTCACTGAAAAGCCCCTTCAGGGGAGTGTCAATTAAAATATTTATTTATTCATTTATTCATCTTAGATACTGTTCTTGTTGTCCATCAAGTGAGTCAAGAGCTAAACCCAAGAATTCAGTTTTTACTCAAGTTTTTAGCAGTTTACAAAGTGTACCAAGTTTATTTAGTAGAAAACCTCTAAAAGTAGTCATGTTTGGTCCTGGACTGGAATCCAACACTAAAATGCTGACACAGAAACTACTGTGGGACCCAACATCTCCTTTTAAAGTCACAGGGATGTTCCCTGGTGAATTTGAAGGTAAATTTATATGCTCACCACATTAATCTGCATATATTTAAAAACATCTTTTTGCTACCACTAGGCCCACACTATAGTTACAATTAAATTTTTCCATCCTCTAAGGTGCAAAAATGGAGGATAAGAGAATGATACATTTTTAAATTTATCCAGATTGCATCAGTTTGGTGAGATTTGATAAATATGCCTACGGCTACTTGTCTTGAGCAGATTTAATCATGTCACTTTGGCCTGTCACTAAAAAGTTGCCAACTCAGGGGCCACAGAGACAGGGGTTTATAGGGGCTAGGTGCTCCGCAGTCGCTGTGACTGTATGTAAATGTCATTAATTTGAAATGTTGTGGATTATGATTCTTCATAACCACCATAATATGCAGGGAGCTTGAATATATCATCACCGAGAGTGGAATTAGTCACCAGAAGTTGAAACAGAAACTAAACGGGTAATTGGAAGCAGACAGAAATAGTTTAGAGTGTGTACAAGTCCTGTATATAATGTACTGTAACTGTTTCCTTATAATTTCAGGTGTTGGGTCTGGAGTGTGTCTCAAACTTACTGATAGCAATTTACAAGTCAATTTTATTACTCTTTATGGATCCACTAGGTCAGTGAGTATATACTGGCCTTTTAAATAACTGATTGTAGTGTGTTCCATATCCTTGTATTAGTCAGTGGTATTTATACCAGCAACTGGAAATATACAATGTTGATGCAGCCTTACTGATGCCCTCTCCCATAAAAGCTTATGCAAAACACAATTGCCAAAAGTACATTGTATGGATGCATGTATACACAAGGCAGATAAAAATATACTTTTTACATGACACCCAAGCTAGGCAAGCTGTAATGCAGGTCAGGCTGCTGTTAACAAGTTTAATCCACTCAATAAAGAATTATCTTCATACATACTAGTTATAGAATGGTTTCAAGAGGAATGAGTCACTTGTATTTTCTAGTACACAAAGACAGCGTACAAAGAAAATACAAGTGATGAGTGGGATATCCATGCATGGTATGCTACAAGAAACCTCTGTATAACTATCTTATCCCACACCATAGAAAGTACAGCCAATAATTGCTGCAATGTCTCATGGGAAGAGTCAGTTGAATACTGCCAAACATACAACAGCTTTTCTGATTGGCTGTATTTTCTGTGGTATGGGATAAAACCATATATGGCTAGACCTTGTCAAATATGCACCTGGGTATCTATTTAAAAAGAAAATATTGTACATATTGATAACAATGTATTGTTACCATAATTATAGTTTGTTTGTTTTTTCAACTACATTTACTACATACATACATGTACTCCACATAAAAAAAGGTTTTTAGCACTTTTTATAACAGAAACCCAGGTTATATGATAAAATGCTTATTGACTGAGTTAGTTTGGGCCAGACGGAAAATATTTGGCTCTTGGTCATTTCTATGGATCTTGCTGCACTCAGTCCATACAGCATGACCTCAAGCCAAATATTTTCCCGTCTGGCCCTCCTACTCAGTCAATAAGTACATAATATGTTTGTCATATAGGGCTGAAAGAGAAGACAATGCAAAACAAAACAGAGAAAGAGTTAGTAAACTACTGGTAGATCTAGTTGATAACAGTGAAGAACAAGAAATTCAAGTCAGTCATGCTGTTAAGGAACTTTGCAAGACTGTTGATGCATTTATTTATGTGATTGATTCATCAGCAGAGTCTCAAAAAGGTATGTTAGTTTTCAACTGTATAATTTAGCAAAACTTGTTCATGGTCACCTAGCAGCTAGAGCATGATCACCTTGACCATTGGTATATAACAATATTACAATTTATTATATGGCTAGATAATTTCCTGAATTCTGATTGGCTTTATCAGGACTGCTGTTCCGAATGAAAAGAAAAGTTTGCGTTTGGCAATTGTTTTAGTGGGACTTCTCAAAGCCATATAATAAATAAGTTATTAACCTCGTTTGCTCGGTCTGTATGGGAAAATATCAGACCTTGGTTGTTTTCATACAGACCTCGCTGCACTCGGTCCGTACTGTCAAGACCTCGGTCTGATATTTTCCCATACAGACCTCGCGCTTGGTTAATAATCCTTTAGTATTGCTAGCATTAGGAGTTTATGATTCTTAGTATCATCACTATCATCTCCACTATAATCATCATCATCGTCATCAAGTAACATTTGATGTATTTTATTGTAATAGTTAAATCGGAAAACAAA
This sequence comes from Telmatactis stephensoni, assembly GCA_029948255.1. Taxonomy (NCBI): domain Eukaryota; kingdom Metazoa; phylum Cnidaria; class Anthozoa; order Actiniaria; family Isophelliidae; genus Telmatactis; species Telmatactis stephensoni. The sequence goes on from JALIZF010001929.1 coordinate 1,114,653, forward strand.
GAACTCCATGCTATGATGAATGTCAGCTGGACAGCACCAAGAGTTCCTCTGCTTGTATTAAACTGTACTGTCATGGAACAACCATCGACTCACAGCAGTGCTGATGTCACAGAGTTACTACATATGTGTAAGCTCAGCAGGCCTTGGATGGTAAATATCATTACGCATTAAAGAAACCATAATTATCATAATATTACTGAAAATTTGTATTGTCTTATTAATAGTGAACAATCTGTTTGTCGACCACTTACTGTTATCTTACTGTCACCTTACCGTTATCTTTTTATTACCTTACCGTTATCTTACTGTTATCTTACTGTCACCCTACCGTTATCTTACTGTTACCTTACCGTTACGTACCTTACTGTTACCTTACTGTTATCTTACTGTCACCCTACCGTTATCTTACTGTTATCTTACTGTTATCTTACTATTACCTTACCGTTATCTTTTTATTACCTTACCGTTACCTTACTGTTATCTTACTGTCACCCTACCGTTATCTTACTGTTACCTTACCACTTATCAACCACTTAACATTACCTTACCAACCACTTTATCAATCACTTAACATTACCTTATCGCCCACTTACCATTATCTTACTGACTACTTATCGACCACTTACTGTTACCTTACTGTATGGTGCAGATTGTTTACTATTACGTTATCTAATGGTTACATTTTTTTATCACTACTACTTTATTTAAACAGGGGCGTACAGGGGGGTCCACGGTACGATTCACAAAAAATAAAAATGCCAAATCAAGAATCACTGTCAACTGTCTGATATATTCCTAAAATAAAAGAAAGACAACTAAAAAACTGTTCATGCATTCTTTACATCACATAAGCGCTTTGAGATTGAATAAAACTAAAAACCACGGAACTGGGACAATTTGATTGACTTTTTCAGTGATTCACATAGAAAAAGACCACAAAATCCCGAATCTCAAACAATTATTTCTGTTTTTCTCGTGTCACATAAATAATGTTTTTCACAAATCATGAGAAATGGTTTTTTTTTTCAATTCCCAAATCATGAAAAATGAAAATGCTTGATTATGCATCACTTAAAAAACCCTGTATGCCCCTGTTTAAAAGACATTTAGGCTATACGTTCTGACAACAGTGGTCTTCATCAGGCTGTCATTAGCACAGTCAAAACATCTTTGAAACAATACTGCATGTTATCCACCAAGTTATATTATTCTGACTTATAATAATCTGTCTATAGGTACATGCAGTCTGTGTAGATACATTGCAAGGATTTTCAAGTGGTTTTACATGGTTAGTCAAACAGGCAAAAAATTAACCAAGTCAGTTCACAGATACAAGATAACTTAATTGGCACTTTATGGAATGGATGAACACCATGATTGGCTAAGCAAGAACTGTGAAAAGCTAACAGATTGGATCCTGTATGTTGGGTCCTTCAATTCACATAGTTAACATACTATAAATTTTGCAAAAATGTATATATTTTTTGTCAATACTTCAACTCCCCAGAAAATGTATTTTAAAAATTGGATAAGATTGAGTTTTGGGTTGATTAAAGTATATAAATAGTTTGTATAAATAGTTTGTATAAATCTCATCTTGTTTTAAAAGTTTTCATTGTTTCAAAGTTTTCAAATTGTAACTAGAATTATTATAACAAGAATTGATAAAATAATATTGTAATATTATCTCTGAAAAGCCCCTTGGGATGAGACAATAAAGTTGTATCGTACCTCTAAAGTGTAAATGCAAACACTGTCCATGTATGATGTTCCTATAAAATTTTAATATTCTTAGCAGGCTTTCAAGAAACACCCATCGATCAAAACACCATGACACTCACACATATAATATATAAACGTCATATAAATTTATAAGTCAAAGTCAAAGGAAAATACTTAAAAATTTGAAGTTTGAATGCAATGACTACCCTGATTAGAAGAACACAGTAAGTCCAAGAACAACATAATCTACTGAGGGTCAACCATTAGAACAAAGCTTGTGATTGGTTGAAATAACACACACACACAATGTGTGGACTATCGGGAACAATCTGCTTTATTTCACTATTTTAATTCTTGGTTAATATTAGATGATGAAATGGTCAAACACTGTTCTCTGTTGTTCTGTACTACTTGCAGTAGGAGCAATTGTGTTGTTATTAATAAGCAACTTAGCATGCCAGCTGTGGAACTGAATGTAAAGGAAATTAACCAATAATGCTGCTCAATGAAAATGAATTGATAATCATTAACTAAAGATTAATATTAATCTGATTAATATTGATCCATTTTGTCCTGAACAAATCAAAAGAATTTGTTGACTGATTCCAAGCAGGGTTTATCAAACAGTCAAAAATGTCCTTAGAGTCTCTACATTTAAATGCAGTGAAAATTGTGCTAGAATTTCAACTTATACGACTTGGTCAAAGATTTTTTCCACAGATGCACTTAACCCTTTGCTACCTCGAGAGACCCACTCTAACTTTTACTTCATCTAAAGCTTGGAGAATATGGGTTGTTCTTTGTTCATCCCTGATTGCACTGCTTTGATTATATCCTCTGATTGAAGCATGGCCATATTCCATGTTGCCTGAGGAGGGAAAGAAATCTTTTATTACTGCCAATTCCAATAGCAATGAAACACAACCAACTTGATTTCAACATAGTTGCACTGTGCATTAGAAACAGATGTCATTCCTCATTGCCTCTTTAAAAAATGCATAATTCATAAAAACATTTGATTGCCATTGGTTACAAAAAGCCAAAATATAAAAAACCACAACCAAAAAGTCCACGTCAAATTTGATGCTTTGTGCAAAATGGAAACTTGAAAAGATAGTGTGTGGAAAGAAGCACTAACCATAGTAAACAAGATGCAACTTGATCTGCATTACTGTAGACATAAAATAGCTACACTTACAATGTACTTTAATCCCTCTTCTACAGAATGATCTCTTGCATAATTAAGGTTGTGTTTTGTCCCCATGACAGCAACAGGACTCATTTTGGCTATCAATGATGCCATACTCAATGCAGCAGATACCAGTTCATCCTTGTTGGGGTACACATGACTGATCAGAAAGATATGCAAGAAATAAAACGTCATTGTGATTGTAAAGAAATGCTATCATGTAACTGCAGCAGAAAAACTATAACAATTTTCATACCTGACAAGGCCTGCGTCCTTTGCTTCATGAGCTGGTAATCTCCTGGCAGTAAAACATAGTTCCCTAACTAGACTAAAAAACATAGATAATATATTACACTCAATAACTGATCATGATAATTGAATCTCAGTGATTAATTCAAGTTCAAATGTGAGGAATTTCTCTGTAATGTCATGACTTAATAATTATTAAGACTCATGTCCACTTTCAGTTGCCCCAGGTGGTGACTGGCCTGGAATTTAGCGAACTGAGAAGATGGAGAAGTTCCAGATGGAATTTAGAGAACTGACAAGAAGGAGAAGTTCCAGATTTTGTATAATTAGTAAAATAGCTCATTAACATTGTTAACACCTGCAAGGATGCAAGTTATATTGTCATTTAAATGTTTTTGTGATTTCTTTTGCCACAGTTGTTACTATATATTTTTACTACTAATAATTGACAAGACCAAAAATGATGAAGAACATTAAAATTGTGTTTAAAGTTTGGCCTTAAAACAGTAATTATGGTTAAAGCTTAATTATAGCTAGCTACAGGACATGACATTATATCTCTGACAAATGTCAGCTCACTCTTCTTCTTCCAAATTGCCCCACCTCTTTCTATAAAGAAAATGCTCACTACTATAGTCAGACAAAATTTACATCATTTCATTTGGTTAATTCTGAATAGTATTAGACTGCAGGTTAACTCTGATGTTATTACCTTTCATTTCCAATAATCTTTGGTAATCTTTGCAAAGTCCCTACATCTGCAGCTAAACCAAGCTCTACTTCCTGTAACCAACACAGATATCATTACATTCTCTTCCAAAAATCAACATATAAATTTGTCCAAAATGACATTTTATAATATCACAGAACTATTAATAATAATTTCTATAATAATTTCTGTAACTAAAGGTGGACATCCCTTTGTATCTACACCCCTGTGAGGTAGACACCCTTGTAAGGTAGACAGACACCCCTGTAAAGTACTGTAGACACCCCTGTAAGGTAGGCACCCTGTCTATTCTGCTATACCTGAGAAATGTCTAATCAATGAGCTTTTATCATGTAATTCCAAAATCCACAGTTACCGTACAGAAATAATTAGTACCATAGAGATGCCTACCAGCAAAGGTTTTCTTACAAATTCACACTTTTAAAAATTCATATTCTTGCAGGTTTGGATTTAATTCCTTCAAACTTCACTGTCTTGCTAATTTTAACATGCTCTTTCCAGCTATGGTAATTCTTTTTCTGTTTTATGAATTTAAAAATAACTGATCAAAACTCATTGAAGGGTCTTTTTCAAAATCCTTACCTTGACTTGAAACCAAGCATCAGATGAGCAAAGCCTTATATCACATGCACAAATCATGTCTACACCACCACCTACACATGCTGAATGGATTGCTGCTATCACTGGCTTGGGACATTTTTCTATAACTGAGAATGACTCCTGATAGCCTAATACAAGTTGGCGCAGTTTGGCTGCTTTTCTTGATACATCTTGAGTGTCAGCATCTCCTTCTTGCATCAAAACACCTGCCATGTCCATTAGATCTAAACCTAGAAAAGCCAATGAGTTTTTAACCAGCAGAATTGAGAGAAGATAAGACCAGCAGAGATAAGGTAAGAGATTGGATTTGATAATTGGATGATTATTGCTCTATAAAAAAATGTGAATACATTTGTGCTTAATTGGGCTGTAAAATATATTGGCAGCCAATGAGTTTTGACTATTTTCTAGCCTGCCCACGGGCTCTCTTGGGAGGGGGGATTATAATAAGATGATAAAATGATAAGATATAATAAGATAATAAAATGATAAGAAGAAGAAGAAGACGAAGAAGAAATGAAATGCTACTGATAGGATAGATTCTTGAAATATGTAAATTAGCAACCATAAAGCCAACTTACTAGTGACTGAGCAGAAACCAGTCTGACAGAGCTAAAATTGATTTGGACAGTCATGTCTGGCCACTGGCCAGCCATTATTTCAATAAACATTCATTCATTACATTTTCTTGTCACATTTTCAGGTGTTATATAATTGGAATTTCCAAAGGGGTGGGGGTACATAGCTCAAATTGAACAGGAAATTTCAGGGGGTAGGGGGAAATACCCCAAAAATAAATATGGATCACTTCTGGACCTACACATTGCACATAATGCCAATGATTGTAGTTTAATACCTGCGGTAAAGATCTTTCCTGCACCAGTTAATAGAACAGCTCTGCAATCAGCATCACTAGAGATCTTATTGAAGCATTCAACCATCTCCCTAACATCAACAGTATTATGAAATCAATTCTAATTTTTGATGGTTGGTTATAAAGTATATATATATATAGGCAAGACTATAGTAGGAGCTCCAGCATTATTTTTTAATATATATGTCATTTTTTAATTAGAGCCAATACCATTAATAATTATATATTGGAGACCAATCAAGAGACTATTAATAGTGACTAGATTAATTAAAAGAAAAACTACCAAAATCCTTTGCAGTCTTGGAGTGTACACTGTGGACTTGTTGCAAAAACGTTTTTAACGAGTTATAGTGAGGGGTCAAAATATGCAAATGTGTCACTCACTCAAACATTGTTAAACTATGTTACTTAGATTTACAAGCTTATATATAACAGTAATTTCAGATTTACAAGCTTATATAACAGTAATTGTGAAAAGGGGCTTGATATGATAATTAGCACACCAAACAGTGGCTAGAACACTTCAAACTCACTTCCAAAACACTTGATTCATAGCATTGCGTTTTTCAGGTCTATTAAGTTCAACTTGAAGTACATGCTGAGCAGGTTGACTTACTGCCAGAGTTTCATACGTGTGGGATTGTGTGCTGTACATTTTATGCGCCACTGATGGTTGAGCTGACCACCTAAACAGCAATGCTGGTTGTACCTCCCTTCCAACTGAAATGAAATTATTGACTTGTAAAATAATGTAGGTGTGCCAATCACGAAAAACATCTTATTTATTAAATTATTTCTTTAAACTTTTCAACCTGCTTCAAAATTGATTTATACATCTACATGTAAATATGAGGCCAAAACCCGAGGAGGTATATATAGTCCCCCCCCCCCATGTATATAATAGGGTTTGTCTTAGTAGTTGTCTTAGTAGTTTGATTTGTTTTGTTTTGATTTGTTTACATTTGCTGGCGTTGGCAGCAATGTTTTTGGATTTTATATAAACAGTGGGAATGCTTGATTACGATTGGCTACAAGTTCTTTGAAAACACGCTAAACCTGTTTTCCATCAGATAAGCGGAGTCTTTCTAAAGTCTTCCTTTTCCTACATACTCAAACAGCCGTGAGTTTGTAATTTTTTTTTTTTGGCAAACTTAAACCATTGATCGATTTAGTGAGCGTATGCTGCCTATTATTAGTGAGAACTATGGCTAGTTATATAATTGTCTAATTGTTGGTGTACTTTTTTGTTGTCACCACTTTTTGCCCTAGGTGCAAATAATCAGTTACAAACAATAGCTTAGTTGCACCTAGGGCAGGGTAGGTACGTCAGAAATTTGAAACCGTAATTTGACAGTGGGCTTAGTTGTTTAAGATTGGGTTAGCGTAATAAAACCCACTGGCACTTGAACAACATAATAAACTTAATCAAAGCTTGTTTCTTTTACAGTAAAATTTCCACTGCCAGTCAGCTATGAATAAGTATCACTAATTTGGAAATATCGTTACCTCTGAAACGCGATCCCAAGCAACTTAAAATCCTTATCATTCCTACTAAATGAATAATAGCGGACAGCAAAGAAATTGAGCCCCGCCAAACAAAACTACTCTTTGCTAGTGAACCGCCATCACCGCCATCTTTACAAGTATTAGTCACCAGGCTCTTTCGATCTAACAGACTTCGAATGATTGCATTGATTGCATTTGCTTCCAGGTTGCAAAATCGTTTAGGATGAATCCCATTGGAAAATTCAATGCTTACAGCGCTGTTAACCAAGTTTTTTATTTGATTTTTCCCCCCTTGTCCATAATCCGATCGACAAGTGTAATGACTGAACAGGAGACCCAAAAAGCATCACAATACACAGGAAACCCAGCCATTTTATCATAATATCGTAAGGTGTTACTTGTAAATGTAAGAAAAAGTGTGGATAGCGCTATTCGTTGGATAAATCCTTATCGAATGGATAAATTTATTGACAAACGTCATCATGTCGTTTTCACCACTGGATGAGTAACTGGATGAGGGTTTATCACCCGGTGCCAAGCGTGTGGGTTTCCTGTGTACAAGCGTTTATCGGTGACCGGTTGGTGATTGGTGACCGGAACCTGGAACAATTGTGGTTGTGCAGGGACGCAAGGGTATTTATTTGTAAATATCCTTTAGATTAGTTCATTGTGGGTTTAGAAGGATGGCAAATTCAGCACCTCCTGTAGTCCGTATATTAGCATTTGGAGACAGTTTAACAGAAGGACACACATTTCAGTTGACCCACTTCCACCCCTACACGTATCGCCTGGAACAACTGCTACAAGTCTACAAGTCTCTTAGTTTTCACATTGACAACGTTGGAATCACAGGAGAGTTTGTAAAAGATCAGATGTCAGCCAGGCTACCTAAGATTCTCAAAGACAATGGTCCTTATGACTTAGTGGTTATTCTTGGCGGTACAAATGACTTGGGAGAGACGTTCACTTTAGGTGAGGAGAAAGAGCTGTTTGAAGAGATACGAAATCTGCATCTAACTTCACACAGACATGGCGCAAAGACTATGCTTCTAACTATTCCCGAAAGTGATTACATCTTTGAAGACATGGGAAAAAATAATACTTCATATGTAAAGGAGCAGGGCGAGAAAGGTAGAATTTTGGTGAATGCTATGCTACGTTCGTTTGCAAATGAAACTTCTGATGACGTAATACTATGTGATCTGGCCAAAGAACATCCCCACTCTACATTGAGTAAGGAGGAAAAATCCAAGTACTGGGACGACGGCCTACATTATACTCCAGAGGGCTATAATAGAATGGGAGAAATTGTGTTTGAAAAACTTAAACATTTATACTCTGATTAAATACATTTTAATATTTTTCTGGCAGCTCTAAGAATAAATACATTTTATTATCATATGACCCATATTTGGCCCCATGCATGCTCCTATAAAACCTTTGGAAATAGTCACATGATGGGACACATACGGATTTTCAAAGGTGGTCCAGAAACACCCTATCTAGACCAGGATCCACACATGCATCCAAAAATAGAAATATAAGTCAAAAACAGTCATATATTGCCTGAGTTAGATTAGGCCAGATGGGAAAACATTTGGCTTTCATTCATTCTGTCATGACCTTGAGCCATTAATACGTTCCTGTCCTGCACTCCCACTCAGTTAATAATATATTTACTGGCAGCTCTAAGAACTAGCTCAACCATTGGTAAGAGTGGTAAACACTAAGAAACTTGCCATTAATCTGGAACACAGGAAATCCACATTGACTCCACTGTACTAAAGAAATGTTGCAGAAAGTTGGATTGTTTAAAATACAAGATGTTATACATCAGGGAATTAAAACCTTCCCTACACAGACAATCTGACTAAAGTAAAGCAAAAGTAGTGACCATATTTTACATCCATAACTCGTGACAGTAATTTGAGTAACTGATAAAGTTGCAGTCAATGGTGTGCTCATTTTACTCCCCTACACAGAAAGCTACACAGAAAGGAAAGAAGTTGAAACAAGGATGTGAGATCCAGGCATCGAACTCTGGACCTCTTGCACCGTAGGCTGTGTGCTAACAAACTGTGCTATATCCTTGCTCCTAATTATTAGAGCCAAAGTTGACTGTATTTAGACATTACTCTATTGCTGGGTTTCATCCATACCGAGCTGGGAATCAAAAGACAATGAAGCGGTAGCCATGTTGGATGAACAAACAATAGACACTAATGAGAAATCTTTTGTTGAAGTTCATACAAGATGGCTGCCGTGATGTCATGTGCAACCCGTTCTGCTTCACTGCACCTCTTTATATATGCACCTTCAAGTTGTTTTTGATCATTACCTGATGATGTTATCATGATGATAATGGAATGTAAAATTTTTGTTTCATTAGTTCTTTGAAACATTCGCCATATAAAATTATATATACAAATGGTAAAATAGTAATGTTTGATTGTGCAAATGTTTTCGACTGTTTAGATCATCAGGCAAGTTCAACTACATGAATATTCAAGTTTAAGTAATTTTGCCAATTCCCTTAGGGAATTCATTATCTAAGGTAAAACTTTTGAACTAAAGCTATTCCCTAAGGGGATTGTCAAAAGTACTTAAGGTGATTCCTCTATAATTGATCCTACCAAATGAATAAAAATCACTATAAATTGGATATTTTGTAGATTTTGAGTTATTTATTTCATAGCTAAGAAAAAACGAGTGGGTCACTGTGCTTGTTTGTGGTCAAATGAAAGTGGATTGTTTTCAAAATGCATTAGTGAGGACATAGCCTGAGATATTCTTATAAAAACCTTAGACATCCAAATATCACCTGTGTCCCACATTTAGGCTTTTTTAGATCTCAATACATTCAGTCTCTGGTTATTTTGACTGTTAGAGAATTAAAAGTCAATATTCAAAAACATTCAGTGAACTCAAGTAGCTTTATAAGGTCTTTAAAAGTGTTTTTAAAAATTGCCCAAAATTAAAGGAGAGCATTAACACATCACATGATGTGCATATTCCTGCTGCAATCTGTTTGGACATTATGACAAGATGAAATGGGTGTCACCATCTACTTCATATTGCTGTCTGGGTGTACCAACCAATGGCTTCAACATTATCAACATTTTCAGTATCCCCGCAAGCTGAAATTAAAACAATGAGGAGAGGCAGTTAGTTATATTTATAGTAAATATTTAGTTATAGAGAGTAGGGTATCCCTTTGAATTCCTGCTCCCTCTGGTGATGTGTATGGCCCTGGGTATTGATTAAAGTATTTTGAATCATACTAAGCATGTCAGCTCATTTACAAATATCATAAGTTGAAATATATTTCAATTAAAAATGGACAGTACCTTCTATCTAATCGTGTCCCAAGTCCAGGATGTTGTGGATCTTCAAATGAGCGATCAAGTGACTCAAGTCTTGCAGAATTTATTTCAGACCTATTAGAATGAATTAACAAATCAATATTAAAACAAGCACGAAAGAAAAAATTGTGAGGCTCCTTTGGAATGCATGTATTATTAGTTCTGTATGTGATTCTTCTTAGTTTGACAAACTTTTTTTGCATTTTTATTTCTTTTGGAAGAAAAGCTTGTATTTTTGACCACAAACATGGTTGCCATGTACCCCAACCCATACTGTACCAAATCCTCAGGCCTGCATGGACACACAAATATTTGATGTGGGCCTGTTTTCTTTCACACTCACTACCTCTACATTGCAATCTACTTTTATCACATACATCAGTCAACTCATATATGTTGATTTTTGCCAAGGGAGGAAAACCTGGGGATCCAGCCAGAGAAATATGTCATGGTACAGAACAACACATCAGACAATTGAAGGGTTCTCTGTGAAAATGACCTAAGTGACTTTTTGATGGATGTATGTCCAGACGCTGATTTTTTTAAGTATAGGAAAGTTAATTGGTATCATTTTATATCATAGAAAAAAATCATTAAAAAAGTCACTTGGGCCATTTTCGTAGCGAGCCCTTCAATTAACACAGTTCACACATGACTGATCCAATATACCAGAACTGGGACTCTGTCCAGTGCCATGGCCAACCATGTCACCCACAAATACCTCAAAATAGTTTAGTTTTAGTCGTACCTAAGTTCTTGTAATGACAAGAGACTGTCATCATCCGAATCAGAAAAATTTATATGAGCTGGCCTTTGTCCCTGAAATTAAGATAAATAAACTTTCATAATATGTACTTATTGGAGAGATTTATATAAGCATCACGTACACAGGAAATGGCAAACAGAAGAGAGAATCATGTGACCTGCTTTTTTTGCATCTGGCTTGCTGTTTCAACATGGGGGTGGCTCATTTTGCATTTGTCGTAAACATGAAAGTTGCTCTTTCATTTGAGTTCCAAATACAAAAGTCCAGGTGCAAAATTTGTTGGTCACGTGATCCTCTCTGCCGTTTGCTGTTTCCCATGTACATATAATGCTTAATCTCTCTATTGACTGAATGGAAGGGCTGGATGGGCAAAAAATTTGGCTCAAGGTTATGTCATACAGACTGAGGTCTGTACAAATCACCAAGAGCCAAATATTTTCAAGTCCGGCACAACCTTACTCATTCAACAAGTTTTTCTGTTATGAAATTAATGTACAAAAAAACTCTGAAATACAAAGAGAATATAGCGCATGGAAACGAGTAGGGCCATACAGGTTCTTACGGCCAGCTTGAAACAATATGACCCCCATCATGTCATCTATTGTGACAGTTTTATCAAGAGTGCGCAAGCAGGGAAATATGGGTCATATGATAAAACCTTTTACTTCATCTAAACCTATGAAGTTGCAGTTATAAACCTACATGTATTCCAGAGTAGTTCCTCTGGTCCGTTCCAGGATGGTCCTAATGGAGTACTTCTTGCTTTAGGAGTTGTAAATAGGCGTGTTCTTCTAGGAATTGGTGCACTGTAAGCCCTCTCATGGTAGGAGGGGCCCGTGTCCTGTTCAAAATATCTATGACTTCTTGTTCTTGGTGGTTCTGTATATGCTGCTGTTATACCTGATCTGTGTGTGGTTGTAGTAAAGCGATGTCTTAGGAAATCTCGACCAAACACCTTGTAATATGCCTGACATACTATGCAGTCCTTATGTGGCACTTTACAGTTATAACAGGGCACTATAAAGGAGAAATTTTTACGTGTTTTCAACTTTTAATATGCAATCAGGACCGGAGAATCTAGACCGGTCTGAGATGTGATCTAACCAATCAAATCGATTGATTTGCTAGTGTCCTGAGGCTCCAAGATACATGGATTATGAATAACCCCATTATAATCCATCATTATTATAATTCACAGATTAATATTATAATCTGGGTTATCCTGACTATATCAGAAATGAGCGATTAAACTACATCTCAGTACATATTGAAATGAGCAGTTAAAGCAGAAATGACAAACTACATCTAAATACATATTGAATTTTAACTTACTGGGATCCCCCTCTGCAGGCAATGGAGTTCTTTGTCTTGCTTTTCTTGAGCGTGGGAAATTTCTTCTAGATATAATACTCTTGTCAGCTGTGCCAGCTTTGAAAGGAGGTTGACGATTCGGTGAAAGTGATTTTGATCTTCTTGATGGTGATAATGATCGGGATCGATTTACAACAATGCCTTTGTTTTCTGGCCTTCTTGGACACTCACAGACACAGTGGACATTAGAGAAATTGTACAGTGTCAATACTTGTATATACGACAACTTCTTCTTCTTCTTCTTCTTCTTCATCTGTTTCTGAACTTTCATTAGATGAATCCTGAACATCAGAAAAAAATACAGTATATCATTACTGATAATAAATAATAATTAGCTCTGCTCAATAATATCATTTCAACTGATTGATGAAGATTCAAAGGTACACTCTTAAATGTTACTCAGTGATATATATATACTTTTTTTAATTTTTTGGCTAATGATGGCTCATTGACTAAACAGTGAGCTTCTGTACACTTTTTAGAAATTGTGCCCTTGGTGGCTCATTGGCTCAACAGTCAAAGTTTGTGAAATTTACTTATAATACTAATTAATTGGCTTGGTGGCTCATTTCTACTATGTGGCTTTTTGACTTAATGGCAGTGAGTTTAACTACTTGATACGTTTTTACTTTTTATTTTATTTTATTTTATTTATTTTTATTTATTTTGGTAGTCACTGGCAAGCTGGCTAGTCTACATTTGTAGCTAGCCCAAAACTCCTCTCATAACTGCTATATATATCATGAAAGTGCCATTTTCAGTCCTATGAAATCTATACAAGCACCAAAAGTATGGACCATGAATATTTCTAAATAGTGCTAATTAAATTATGCTAATTCTACTATTTAATTAGTGTTCTTTAGTTATGTACTAATTAAGTAGTATTGCACACTTTAAATGTTTTTACTCAATCTACTGTGTGGTACTGAAAATTAATACACAAATCAGACGTCTGAATAATTGGCTCAGAAGCAAACCAGAATCATGATTCAATATAATAATTGAAAATAATAGATATTTAATAGCTTTTACCTCAGATACATGTCCATTACTTTCAACATAATCAAGTCCTGGAATGGAAATCTCTTGCATGGTGGTTCTAGAAGCAAACTCAAGCTTTGGATCAATACCCTGATGGAAAACAAAACATCAAATCAAGAACTTGACAAAGGCTTTGCAAAAAGTTGAAAGCTTATGAAAGGAAGAAAATAAATTATAAGTAAATATTATAATTCTTTTTTTTTTCAAACAGATTAGGCATCTCATATACATTTACAAAATTTCTTACTAGACTATTAATAGTAATCGACAGCTGAATTTCTTATATAGCAATCATGATCAATACATCACCAAATCGAAACATGGCAGGTGCAGTAATACAAAGGAGCTGGGTCAAGGTTCATGAAATTGAGGCTAATCAGTCATCTGCCAAGTAGGGTTTTCTCTCAAGCATTAATTGTTAGTTGAAGTTATAGTTTTGGGTGCAATGCTGTGGAAATCATTCTGAGAGAAGAGGGCCTTATCTTTCTGGTAGAAAACTATCCACTCTAGATCTCAAAACAGACAAACTTTGTTCCTGGCTGAAATTTTAAAAGGATTTAAACAGGGTTTTGTACTATTTTGGAGTATCAAAATTCCATGACTTTCAATGACCAAAATTTAGCTGATACTTTTAGTGAAACTTTACTTTTTACCCCTGGTGACAAAGTTTTCACCCCTGGTGAAAAGTAGTGGAAATTTTTTTTCCTAAAATGAAGCTACGGATTTTTTTCTCGTACCACTTTCAAGTGACTATATAAATGTAATAATATATGCAAAGTTATGCAAAGTTGAGGCATGCTGGCCATTTTTCTCCACTTGAATACACTGGGTGGCCCAGGTTGTATGCACACAGGTTCATACCCATGATCAATGTTGCAGATTGTTGCAGATCTACTTGTGCTAGCCTTTTGGGCTCAAATTTCTCCCATCCCACCCTCCCTGATATGGTAAGTAACAATTGAACTGCTAAGTATTCTACTGACCACGCAGATCAATATGCAGTCATGTTCCATCAGAGTACAAAACCTAGATACATGATACACCTGATCTATTTGTTAATTAAATAACACAATCAGCAAAAAATCAAACTGGTCTGAAAATTTTCAAACCAAAAATAATTTCAAACTACAACATAATATATACCTTGGATCAAAAGCAAATTGTTTTCTACTTACAGTGAAATGAACAGATCTGCTAAGCAGTAACTCTCTCTCCATGCCATTCTTCCGTGTTAAAGTAGGACTTGGGTACAAGAATTCCTTAGCTGTCTGTTTATACTGACCAAGAAGCTTACCACCTACCAACAATAGAAACTATTAAAGCTGAATAACTATCTGAGCAGCAATATATATTTTTTACAAGGAATGCCTGATTACAGACTATCTAGTGTATCCTTAAGCCTGGGAGCAAAGTCTCCCTTTATACCTTCCCCTTTAAATGAAGAAACAGAAACCATTGAAATCAAAAATCTATTTCTCTACTTTTGCATACCCATTATAACTACCCTCAAAAAACAGAAGGTATTATGCATGCATACCTTTGTGGTATTCAGAGTATTGTCTTAATTCCAAAAGAACAACTTCATCTGTGAAATCAAACATATCAATAGGCTTTAGTTTATTGATATCCTGAGTTTGATTGTAAATAATTGAATGAATAATTGTTGTTGATTGATAAGTACCAACAATAATTATTATTTTCATTGTATATAATTATGCAGTGCCTGCAATGACTGACGGCCTTGACAGTGACTGTCCAATAAATTTAAATTAACCCTAAGGCAGTTCATTAGACAATTATAGTTAATGGAATAACTGTAATCCCAAAAAATATCCATATATCCATAATATCTACTGTGGAGGAAGTTGGAAATTCTGGTGGAGAGGGGAGGGGGTCAGAGAAAGAACAAAATTAAAGAGTTTGCATCCCATGGATGAAAATTGAAAGTTTCAGGGCATAAAGAATGACCTTGGAAGGATCTGTAGCAATGGGGGGTCTTTTTTTAGAAGTTCCTTATGTGGTAGAGTATAGATATTTTCTGGAACCACACATTTTAGCAGTTTGAAATGATAATAAATAAATGCTAACCTTCCAGTTGCTCTACTACTTGTGATGGTTCAGAAACTAAAGTAAAAATCTAATAATCAAAACACTGTTAGAAGTTACACAGGTAATAATGTGTATTTGTACAGGGGCTGGAAGTTGGGTCTTGATCACGAATCACACTTCAATTTTCAGTTACAATTCACAAACCACACTTCAAACTTTCCATGACTTCACAAATCACATATATTCTAATAATGATTTCATGAAAATCATGCCAAAATATGGCTTAATTTCATGGATCACACCTCAAGTTTGAGTCAAATCATGAGTACAAGCAAAATCCCTTCCAGCCCATGATTGAAGATTTTTATTAGCAATTTTGTCCACTCAGGATACCACTTATTTGCAATTTGATCAAATCCTGATGGTTAACTAATTAAAGTATAGCAACAGCTGTTAATAGTTATAGTGATTGATGATCAGTGATTAATTGGGAGAATTTCTACTCTAATCAGGTACCAGATTGAGATTTATACCTTAATTCAGTGTAGTAGTACAAATAGCTCAAGCCACACCAATTCTGGTAATAATTAACTTGTAGGGGTGAAAATAACAATTCCCAAATCAACCCCAACAAAAATACTCAGTCTTCTTGGAGCCCACAGATCATTTTCTGTGTAGCACCAACACTCATAATTAAGTTAAATTAGTAATACATGATCACTGTAATAAGTAAATAATAATTACATAGCTAAGATCTTTATAATGACACTGGTCACGATGACGTCACAATGATTGACATCGTTGGTGGTAGCCACTAGGCAAATAAGCGTTTATCATTGCACTTCCCTTTTGTATATCAAAATCCTTGCAATTCTTGTATATGTTAGGTTTCGAACGCACTCCTCCTACTGTACCTAGTCGAGTCGTCAATAAAACCCGACACGAATGAGGATGTTTGACGCAGCTGTTGGTCATTAACCAAACACTCAACGAAACACTCATGATACAAAGTTGAACAGTTATTCACAGAGGTTTCCTCTTACTACTTATCCTGTATTGGAGGCTATTATTTTTCTCTGTCCTTCTATGCAGAAGGTGCTCGTTATAGAAGAATATAGAGAAAAATCAGGGTAGTAATCAATTAACTTACAAATGGCTTACCTGCTGAAATGTAAAGCGCTCGTTGAAATTCATTGGGAATGTAGCAAAAACGGATTTTGTTCTATTGCTTTGTCCAAAGACATTGACATTGATGAACACCATATTCCTATCGGCCAGATGCAAAGTCCCAGGACAAGTAACCTGGAAAAATCACCACAGATCACGAGGGGCAATCAATAAGGGCAAAATAAAACTCGACAATTTCATAAACCAGCTGTTTGATCTCAGGATTTTTGTTCTCACCCGGTAGAGATCCAGATCAACTTTGCAAGAAAAGGCTTTTCGTGGCATTATGAAGAAAAACAGACCAAAGAGACGCCAAAACCAACACAACAAACTACAAAACTTGCTGTCAGGGACGCTTCTTGCTGTACTCAAAACCAGACCATTCTCGGTAAGCCCCACACAGGAAGCCCAAAAAGGTGGACCGACCGAAATTAAGGTAACGACTCCATGTAAGGACGACTTCTAATGTCCTCAGGTTTATAGGGGTATATCATATAGTAGATGTAGCGATTGTAGTTAGAGTAGCACTTATAGTATCTGTAGCAGGGGTTGTACTAGTAGTAGGAGTAGGTGTAGCGGTTGTAGTTGGTGTAGCACCCGTTGTATTAGCCTGCGTCACATCCGGACTTTTCCTCCGTTAAGTTAAAAATAGGTCCGGATGTGACGCAGGCTACCGTTTGTATGTGTAGTATAATAATTATAAGCCAATGTATAAGCCAAAAATATACCTTTTGCTTGAATTTAAACTTTAAAAAATAGTATGTCTTGATTAACTTGGCAATTGTTTAGCGAGGCAATTGCAAAACGCATAAAAAACGCGCACGATATTCGATCGCACATTTAAGAAATATAGAGAAATTAAACGATATCCATATATTAATAATCATGAATATTAATCAATCTCAATATATTTATGAACGATCCAAAATAATTTTAAAAAAGGCAAAATCATCAGTATCCGTAGCAAGACAATAAGTAGTCAGGATATTCAGGTAAAAAAAGAGAAAGTTATAGAAAAAGAGTGAAAAAAAGAAAAAAGAAAAAGGATTAGCCCCTGACACGATTTGAACCTGTTAGATATGCACCCCCCGGACACAACGTGGAAATGATTATTTAACTGAAAAATAAAAAAGGAAAAATTAAATTTTGAGACGATTCTCCCGAGACATTCAAGGAAGCTGAGACATCGAATCGACTTACGTTACGGATGAAGATTTCGGCCACATCCACGCTATCCCGGTGCTACATAAAACAGTTGTCTTAGCCCGAAGGCCAGTAGTCCTAAAGCAGATCTCGATGATTATCCAGACAAAGGGCGAAGATCTGAAATGTCAGCAAAGTTAAGTATCTCGTTTACAAATATCTTAACTCAACTGAAAGTTGTACATTTAGAGATTTAATACAACTTTATCACTTAGGGTTTCATCAGTTGTATTTTCATCAGTAGTAGTAGCAGCAACAGCAACAGCATTACCGTGGATGCCAGACACGGTTGCAGCACTGAAGAAGGGCAATATCCGAAATACGTTGTTACAAAATTTGACACTTTAACCCTCTTGCGTGCGAGCCATGCCCATGTTTTCTCGTAGCCTGTAAATATATGCGGCTGATATTGCGCGTTGTAAAATGTAAAGTATACGTAGTTGTATTTGCAGGCAAGTTTTTTGGTGTCTTAAAATTCGTGTACTATGCATATCAAATCAGTATTGCCAGTCGAAGAGATGTTGTATGCAGTAAATACAAACTGTAATTTCCAGTTCCTATTGGTCTGATGTCTCTTTTAATGGCAAGAGCAAGTGGTGCGGTAATAATCATAATCACAATAACTGGTAAAAAACTATGTTACTTATACTCGTTATGTGATTTAAGTAGATGGACAGACTCAAATTAAGTCTGAGTAGTCCAGGTTCTGTCAGGGACGAATCACACGCTGTTGAGTATTTCTTGGGAAGGATGTTCAACGCAGATAGGCCAAAGGCTACCCAGGCTGGGGGTAAGAGGGTGGTGGGGATGGGTTGTTCTTCTCCGTCTTTCAACTTCTTTCTACGGTATACCTTTGTTGTTACAAGTTGTTGCATAATACTGGTGTGTACACTGTACATCGGGTATGCCTTTCCATATCTTACTTATTACGTAACTTTTTTTCTATAGCTCGGGGTCCTGCCATCGGCCTACAAGGTATCAATCATTATTATTCGTGGTGAGATTTTTAATTGTAAACGAAAAAAAATGAAATAAAGTTTCCATTATTATTATAATGGCATCTTTATTCTTTCCTTTTTTCGTTCTGCTTTGTTTCCCTGAGCTTCTCATTTTAAACATGTAATGAAACTGTAGAATTTCTTAATTATTTCAACGTTCTGTGAAATTACCCACTTTTATGATAATGATGCCGATGATGACGATCATCATCATCATTACCCTCCCCCTATGCGTAATATGTGTATTTAAAACCCGAAGAGGTTAATTGGGTTGCCTGTGTAAGGCCTGGTGCTTGAGTACAAATATTCTAATTTGTTTAATTTATCTTTTCTGGATAAAGGCAAAAAAAGACGTAATTGCTACCTACCACGACTGTTTTTAATCAAGTCATCTAAATCAGGGCAAATTTACTCCATGGGTTGTAATATATCAAGTCAAAGGGAAGTACATACAGAAGAATTATCAAATTGGAGTCGCTCTTCCCTTCCAAGACTCTCTGTACGTGCTCATCGTCCTTTGACGATAAGTCAGTGCAAGAACCATTTATATGATGTGATAATTCAACTAAAGCACGAAGATAAGGATATTTATGCATGTTGTTTTCCAAGTGACGACGATGGAGTGTTATTATCTGCATCAAAGGTGGAACACACAACATTCTTGAGGCACACTCGTGACTTTTCATCCATTAGATTGTGGGATCTAAATCGACGCCAAATAAACACTGGCTTTTTGGCCGATTTTCCTCGATCTTATCGCTCTTGTGACTTTTCTCCTGATGGACAGCTCGTAGTTTCTATTTTTAGCGAGGATTCGCTTGCTCTTGTTCGTATGAGATCGTGGAAAACAACCAGTGCAGAAGTTATCCACATGCGGCGTATATGGCGCAGTCGTGGAACGTTGATGTGCTGCACATTTTCTCCCGATGGTCGTTCCATTGTAGTTGTATCGCGATTGCCTAGCGATGGTAACCACATCTGTATGATCGATGTGAATACAAGAAAGATGACGAAGAAGATGAACCCATCACTTTCATCCAAAATTCGTGGTTTTGTCAAATCTTGTATTTTTTCACCTGATGGTTTATTTTTGTCAATATCAACATCAAGCGGTCAACTCGTCATCATTGAAATTCAGAACATGCATATTCACGAGAGTTTAGAACTAGACAATCCAGACAGCACTTTGTGTCTTTGTGATCCCTTTCATCACTCATCCAGGCGATCCATTACATTGTCAATGCAATGCTGGTACTTGTTTGATCCACGTTATGGCCACAAATATTTGACATCATGTATTGAGGATGGCACTATCCAAACTTGGACCATGAATATCAATGAGCCAGGCCTGACTTGTGTTCAGAGTGTCAATGTTTTGCAAACATCTTGGCAGAAGATTTCCTCAGCGGCATTTTCCCCTGATGGACAAATTCTTGCCATAGGGACTTCTGATTCCAAGGTTTTGTGTCTTAACTCTGAGAGTCTTGACCTTATATTTATCCTCAATGCTCACTTGCAACCTGATGGACTGAGAACATGGTATCCAAATACAGAAGTATCATGCTTGGCATTCACCCGCACTTGCCAACAGCTTGCGGCAGGGTACAATGATGGACGAATAAGGGTGTGGCAGTTACCCCTTATCATAAACTTACAACACATGTGCAGACTTGTTATTATCAACTATATTCCTGCCAGTGAAATCACAAAGCTTCCACTTCCATCTCATCTTGTAAGATACCTCCTGTACTCTCCACTAAAGCACATTTGAGTTGATCCATTTAATCAATCTGAACACAACTTATATTTATGAGTATTCATTAAGTTATTTGTAACCACAGGCAGCCCAAACTCATTATCTGACATTTTAAACATGTCAACATTTAGCTTCAATACATATTATTCTTAGATTGTCTCTAAAAGTGGTGTTACATGAGAGAACTTGGAATGACGATTTTCCACGCAACAATGTTGTGCAGAAAGTTGTCCTCATGTAACATGGCTCTCAGGACAATTTTCTGTGCAACAAAACTCCTTTCCACAAATTTTTAGTGTCAAAGAAATTGAATTGTTTAAGAAATAAAACATAAAGAAATGTATGGAGCTGAATGCTTAAGTTGAGTGTATGACGTCACCAGAAAGGTTTTGGTGATAGTTCCCCTTTAAATATCTCCCCTCCCCCTCCCCCCTGTTATTAGTAGGATAATAAATTAAGGCTTTATTTGCTATTACAATAAAATAACTAAGGAATATGAAGTGTTCTATTAATGTTTTTGTAACTATCTTTGCCAAAGATCGTATAACTTGGAGTCTCAATGTTTATTGAAGCATGTTTAAACTGACAGATAATGAACTTGGACAGCCTGTGATGTGACAAACATCTTTATTGTAAATTTATCAAAATATAAAATATTTGACGTATATCACTTGGGCTGATTGGCTTAGGACATTGAGTAATGGCTCACAATAGGCCATATGCACTAACTGGTCATGTGACCATAGCACCATCAAAATCAGAGACTCCAGGAGTCTCCAAAAAATGCATTGGATGGCAAGCTTGTGCCATCCAACGCACTTTTATTAATGAATCTTAAGAAAATATCGTATCTCAAATTTACTGTCATTTTTTTCTCTTATTCATCTTATAAACTGAAACTTTGCACTTTTACTAATATCCAGGTGCTCTTTCATTTTTTGGAGTTCATTTTGATGGTGCTACTTTTTAGAAATAGGGTCAGGTGACCTGTTAGTGCACATGGCCTAGCTAGTCAAAAAATGTTACATGAAAGCAGTAATATAATTACAAAAAATAATCATTGATGTCTCTGTACTATGATACAAATACTCTGGAAGATATTAATAGAGAATTCAAAAAAACAAGAGAAACACTTGGCAGCAAATAGCAAAAATATAATAATAAATTGACTAGTGAAAAAGGTTCATATAGTTTGAAAATCCATGATTATATGAAAAACCATTACATGAAAAACCATTACATGAAAAACCATAGGTGTGATAGCACTTTAGATAACACAAGTTCAACACTTCTTTGTACTAAAATATTTAATAATATGCAGAATGAAATATGTTTATATCTTCAGGCAAATGTTACTGTCAAACAGGATCACAAAGTTTGTAATATGCTTTTTCCTTAAAAGACAATGAAAAATGAAAAGAAACAAAAATTTTACAGTTAATATATTTATGAGAAATGAATACAACAAAATGATATAAGGCCTTAAGTCTATCATCTGATATCTGTTTTATCAGATTTTGAAAATTGAAACTGTTGACCTTGTATGTCACTGATATTTATTGATATTAAATGATGTTCTCACACCATTGTTTGCACCTCCATCTAGTCATTATTATCAGTATAGTTTAGAATGGAGAGGTGTAGGCAGAAACAACAGGTGTTAATGTAGTCAAGGTGAGACCTTGGGACTGAGAGTTCAAGCCCAAGAGACCTTTTTTCCTGATTTTCTTTCTATTCAAAATTCAAGACTCCAAAGACTTCTTTTTTCAAAAAACAATAAAAACAAACAAACCACCACAACAAAATAAAAAACAAACAAACAAGCACAAATAAAACAAAACAAAAATAAACCCTGAGAATCAGGGAAAGGGGGTATCTACCTTACAGGGGTATCTACCTTACAGGGGTATCTACCTTCCAGCCACAGTAGTCTACCTTACAGGGGTGTCTATTGTACAGGGGTGTGTACCTTATAGGGGTGTCCACCTTACAGGAGTGTCCACCTTACAGGAGTGTCTACCTTACAGGGGTGTCTACCTTACAGCCACAGTAGTCTACCTTCCAGGGGTGTCTATTGTACAGGGGTGTGTACCTTATAGGGGTGTCCACCTTACAGGAGTGTCCACCTTACAGAAGTGTCGACCTTACAGGAGTGTCGACCTTACAGGAGTGTCTACCTTACAGGGGTGTCTACCTTACAGCCACAGTAGTCTACCTTACAGGGGTGTCTATTGTACAGGGGTGTGTACCTTATAGGGGTGTCCACCTTACAGGAGTGTCCACCTTTCAGAAGTGTCTACCTTACAGGAGTGTCTACCTTACAGGGGTGTCTACCTTACAGGAGTGTCTACCTTACAGGAGTGTCCACCTTACAGGGGTGTCTACCTTACAGGGGTGTCCACCTTACAGGAGTGTCTACCTTACAGGGATGTCTACCTTACAGGGGTGTCTACCTTACAGGGGTGTCTACCTTATAGGGGTGTCCACCTTACAGGGGTGTCGACCTTACAGGGGTGTCTACCTTACAGGAGTGTCTACCTTACAGGGGTGTCTACCTTACAGGGGTGTCTACCTTACAGGAGTGTCTACCTTACAGGAGTGTCCACCTTACAGGGGTGTCTACCTTACAGGGGTGTCCACCTTACAGGAGTGTCTACCTTACAGGGATGTCCACCTTACAGGAGTGTCCACCTTACAGGAGTGTCGACCTTACAGGGGTGTCTACCTTACAGGAGTGTCTACCTTACATGGGTGTCTACCTTACAGGAGTGTCTACCTTACAGGGGTGTCTACCTTACAGCCACAGTAGTCTACCTTACAGGGGTGTCTATTGTACAGGGGTGTGTACCTTACAGGGGTGTCCACCTTACAGGAGTGTCCACCTTACAGGGGTGTCTACCTTACAGGAGTGTCTACCTTACAGGAGTGTCCACCTTACAGGGGTGTCTACCTTACAGGGGTGTCCACCTTACAGGAGTGTCTACCCTACAGGGCTGTCTACCTTACAGAAGTGTCTACCTTACAGGAGTGTCCACCTTACAGGAGTGTCCACCTTACAGGGGTGTCTACCTTACAGAAGTGTCTACCTTACAGGAGTGTCCACCTTACAGGGGTGTCTACCTTACAGGGGTGTCCACCTTACAGGAGTGTCTACCTTACATGGGTGTCTACATTACAGGGGTGTCTACCTTATAGGGGGGTATCTACC
Organism: Telmatactis stephensoni; assembly: GCA_029948255.1. Lineage (NCBI taxonomy): Eukaryota > Metazoa > Cnidaria > Anthozoa > Actiniaria > Isophelliidae > Telmatactis > Telmatactis stephensoni. Next base: position 1,138,444 of record JALIZF010001929.1, read on the forward strand.
TTACTGGAGTGTCTACCTTACAGCCAGGGTAGTCTACCTTACTGGGTTGTCTACCTTAGTGGGTAACTAGTCAACTTTTAGGGAGTTCACTGTACACTGGTATAAATTAAAGACCCTTTGTCACTTCCCATGATGCACTGCCATTCTCCACTTTAGGATGTTGCAAAAATACCCCCTTGAAGTTTAATTTAAATCTTTTGGTCATATTTATCATCTTTATTACTTGTTTATTATTGTAACACAATCTGTAATAAATTTGTATATGTGTAGGTTGTTGACTGTTATTAAAAAAAACTCTAAAGCATCACAGGAAGTAATGAAGCATTGTTAATGATTGAAGTAAAGTTTTAATTGGTTCTATGCTTGTTTTTGCTTGAGCAGACTATTTGGAAAGTAAGGTAAAGTAAACTGGAAAAAGTTGAAGTATATGAAAAATAGTAAAAAATGTCCACAGCAGTAAATAGAAATCAGGACTGGATAGAGATCAGGGTATCGCAGAGGTGGAACAACTGTTGCAGAAGCAATGTGAAGACTGGTGGCTCCCAGCATGGATATGTAGAACTGTAGATTAACAAAAAGTGACAGACCATTAAAATTATGGCCTGTTATCAAATTTTAATAATAAATTTTATGGAATAACTTTAAAGTCAAATATATTTTTTCTTGATGCACTTGCAGCCAATTTGCTGCTGTGAGTCTGCTCTCCTGTTATCATTGAAGTGCGACCCATGAAGCTTAAAGTCTTGTTTCAAAACTAGCATTTAGATTTAGCTTCGAAACAAGCTTCATGGATTGCACTTATCATGAAAAAGGCGTAATGTATTCATTAATTAATGCATTTTAATAATAATAATAATGATAATATTTAACGAGGTGGCCTCATCACCAAAGGTGATTTTCATGACATTGAAATCCTTGTTAAAATTTGTTAAAATGATGCAAACAGGCAAAGGTACTAACATGCAAGAGAGAGAGAGATTTGTACTGTTTACTCACCAGTGCCTTGAGTCTGCTACATGACTTGTTAAGGTTGAAAACGTAGAAAGCAGCTACACAGAACAATAACATAGCTGGGATGTAAGGAAGAACAAGTCCATCCTTCTCCAACAATGGCCACATGCTGCAATGTTAATAAACAAATGATCAAAAGTTAGTTACCACCTAATACCAATGAAGCATGATCACCTAGATCTAGACTTCAACATCATTGCTTGCACTGAGCATTAGATGAACATCAACAATATATTTGTTGGCTCTCAAAAAATGCACATTTATAACTACAAAAACTTGATTGCCATTGTTACAAAAAGCTGAAATAGTAATTTAAATCAGTGAGTTTTTCTAGTACAGTCAAACCTTTAATTCACTAACAACCACCTCTCTACAACAGCCAGCATATAACCCATCCATACATGGCTTGGTGTTCTAGCTAGGGCACCCTACAGCTAACCCCAACCGAGTTTCAACTCATTTCAATCCAATTTTCATTAATTTTCATCAAAATATAAAGTACCCTTACAGTGAAGACATTAACAATACTTTCCCACTTATCAAAAAACCAAACAAACAAAACATGAATTGATCAAGTGTTCACCATTGCCATCTGCAATTTTTTGAATAATGCAATCAATAAAATGAAGATAAAGCTATTTCAAAATTTTAATCTGGAGTTCAGTAGTCCCAGTATTAGCATAAGCTTATCTCTTAGGAGTAAACATACACCGATTCGAAATATGCAGGCAAATTTGAATAACTATTGTTTTATACTGACTAGCCTCTCATTCATGTGAAAACGCTTTTGTGTTTCCACGTGAACACGAGGCTAGTCAGTCCAGAGCAATAGTTATTCAAATTTGCCGCCATATTTCGAATCGGTCAATATCAAAGTATTAAGTCTGGGTAACAATTTTGCAAACATAAATTGTGATGATCAACTTACCTAAATGTTGAGATTAGAAGAAACCAAGTACAGATTAATGGTTTGAAAGGAAGTAGCAAACAAACAGGTCTAAAGATTGAAACACATTCCTGTTTACTTCATGTACTCTAAGGGACCAGTTATTTATTGCCTGCCAGGGTGTTGGAGGTTTTTGGAGGGATTACATGATTTTAGTCAAAGCAAAAGGGGGGATCACTCAGTTTCTATCACATTGAAGGGGGTGATCGCAGTTGATAAACAAATTACTCTTGTAGAGCAAGCTGTCAATTCTTATCTTTGAAATAACTAAAAAATACGTCAAACTATTTTACAAAAAAGAGTTACTTTACTACAACTTTTTCCAAGCAGCTCATTAGAACATTTCAAACCTACTACAAAATGCAGTATTATTCCACATCAACTACTTGCAATTGGGTGTAAAGTAGAATTTTTTCCAGAAAATTTTGCATTGCTATTTGAGAAATAATGAGCAGATTTTTGATGGCTTATTAGCACGTTTTTCATTTCCCAAATTGTGTAACTAAAAAAAATGAAAAGAAAAGAGCCATTGTCAGCTACTCATTACAATTTCTTGCCAAACTTATCGCGCCTAATGTGCTCGAAAGATCTAGCTGCATGTATATATAACACTGACCCAAAAGAAACATCCCAAAACAACTAGTGAGTGTGAGAATAGTATATCATAGCCTTGTGGAGAGGACAAATGAATGAGCAAATGAATGAACAAACAAGCAAATGAATAAATGAATGCCCAATTATCAGGAAATGAAGTCACATCTGTCGCCATCTCACTATATAAAGAAGCTATTCCACTTGAAATCTGCTGCTTGACAATGTTTGTATTCTAATTATCCATAAATTACTAGATTTACATAATCATATGATAGTTGTTATAATTAATAGTGATTATTATTATAATCATAAAGCCACTTACAATGCCACCAATAAAATAGACTTTTCATGGACTTGATAGGAGAACAAGAAGAAGGCAAGTGATGAATTCACCTAGTAAGTGATAATTATTATTGAAAAAGCTTGTTAACAATAAGGTAAAAAAGGTAGAGTATCCATATCATCTAACTTGTGATAATCAATAATTGACAAATAAGCTTGAAGCAGATAGTGTGCCTTTTACCACCCTCTTAAGCGTTCATTTTTATGGGTATTAAAAGCTCACCAAAGCTTCAATAGAGAGAAGTTGAAACAATTAAGTGATCAAGGTCACTGGGAAATAAACTCAGGACCTTTTGCTTAGAAGACCACACCCAATTCTACGTAGCTATAATACAGCAACACTTCCTCCTTATGTGACAAATTGTTTACTACTAGCTTACCAGACTAACAAGAAATCGATCAATTGATGGATGTCTCATGAGGTTAAGAGAGGATGGAAGAACCGCAATTACTGTGCACCATAAACTAGCAATAAACAAAAAATGTATTTTTTAACACTTGTAATATAATAGCCATATTCATAATAGAGATGAGAAACTGTACATGTCTTGAATAGGAAACTAAGGTGCCTGCAGATGGTTGCCAAGGTGTCAGTAAGTGGTTATTAAGGTGTCAGTAAGTGGTTGTTAAAGTATAAGTAAGACTGGTTGCCAAGGTGTCAGTAAGTGGTTGCTAAGGTGTCAGTAAGTGGTTGGTAAGGTGTCAGTAAGTGGTTGGTAAGGTGCCAGCAAGTGGTTGGTAAGGTGTCAGTAAGAGGCTGCTAAGGTGACAAATGGTTGGTAAGGTGTCAGTAAGTGGTTGCTAAGGTGTCAGTAAGTGGTTGTTAAGGTGTCAGTAAGTGGTTGCTAAGGTGTAATTAAGACTGGTTGGTAAGGTGTCAGTAAGTGGTTGGTAAGGTGTCAGTAAGTGGTTGCTAAGGTGTCAGTAAGTGGTTGTTAAGGTGTCAGTAAGTGGTTGGTAAGGTGTCAGTAAGTGGTTGCTAAGGTGTCAGTAAGTGGTTGTTAAGGTATAAGACTGGTTGGTAAGGTGTCAGTAAGTGGTTGTTAAGGTATAAGACTGGTTGGTAAGGTGTCAGTAAGTGGTTGGTAAGGTGTCAGTAAGAGTGGTTGTTAAGGTGTCAGTAAGTGGTTGTTAAGGTGTCAGTAAGTGGTTGCTAAGGTGTCAGTAAGTGGTTGTTAAGGTGTCAGTAAGTGGTTGCTAAGGTGTAAGTAAGACTGGTTGGTAAGGTGTCAGTAAGTACATGTAGTTACTAATTAAAAGCAAACATCTACTTATTATCAAAAATTGGTATAATATCCTACCTTAATTTCACAACTTGTAGTTGAGTCAGAATAGCTTTGACTTTAATAAGAACAGACAATGCACACCAAAAATTGGCTACCTTGTCCTGTCAAGCAAACATTAAATCATATCTTTACACCCTATGTATATACCCTATATATGTGAGAATAGAACAATTATGGTAACAGTTATGTCTGTTGCGGTACATGCATAACACATCATGACTGATGGTTAAATTAGGAACAAAAATATTACAAAATCCCACTACATGATATACTAGCTTTTACACTTCTATTAGTATGATTACTTCTGGCAAAGAACAATTCATAAAGTTAAGAAAGATTCATATTAATAGCAATATTGATTAAATATATTTGGGACCCTTTTCTTGAAATTCTCATCTCTTGTGGTCTTATATTCCATCTGCACAATAACAGCCTTTCAATTACCATTATTTTACTAACTGGTAAAAAAGATAAATTAAGCTTAATTTCACTTCAACTGACCTCAAACAACCCCCTTGCAAATGGAAACAAACGATTAAGAACTTGAAACAAATCTTTAGGATCTAACAGGAAAGGAAACCAACTGAAATAAAATGGATTTAATTTACCCAATTAGAAGCTTTCTTTTAACTTACAAAAAGGTGAATTATAATGTTTTATATTCTGTCAATATTTATAAAATATTTGAGATATAATGCACCCTGATTGGTTCAATGATATTTTATGGAGGTTTTTTTGTTTTTGTTTATTTATTTATTTATTTTATTTATTTATATTTATTTTTTGGCTGAGCAAAATGGAAACAGTCATATTTAAGCAATACAAAATGTGTTTGCATGTTTCTGTACTGTGATATAAACACACTGAAAGATGGAGAGCACAAGAAAGGCAAAAATTTTGTATTACTTTGTATTATTAAGTGCATGCTCTGCCAGAGTGTTAACATCACAACACTGAGAGACCATGATCATAAATTTTCCAACATTTTAGCACAAGCCATCTAGTACGTCTCTGTCTTCTGATACATGTATAACACTCAGCCAATCACCATGTGTATGTCAAATATTTAGACAAAGTTAATGCTACAGATTGCCATACCATAATGTGAAGGTTCCAATGACTGCAACACCAAGCTTGGATAAGTGCATCAACTTTTTACCCCTAAAACAAGCAAAATTAATATAACATTATACAGCAATGTGATGCCAAGCATGACTTGTATCCCTCATGAATACAGTTATTAATTCTGATTGCAGATCATAAATAAAATAATCTTTTTTTCACAGCAGCATATCCAAATACATGTAGTAGTTCTCCATAATTATGCTGGCACTCACACTCACTACCTCTACTAACATTAAATATTTTGCATAAAATGTTCAACTTGACACATGTTGATTTTTGATGAGGGAGGAAAAAACAGAGAAAATGAAGAAAAAACCCTTGTGGCATGGTAGAAAACAACACATCAAACAAACTCAGTTCACATATATGATCCAGCACCCGAGCTGGGACTCAAACCTGGACCACAGCAGTGAATGGCCATGCAGTGCTCTCACCACAAGGCCAACCATGCCACCCTAGAGTGATCACTGAAGATCCATTATCAATATACATTGCAGCTCAATCACTTTTGGCCCCACCCTCCTCTCCCTGGTAAGTATGGTAGGTGAGTACTGTCGTCAACTCAGGTGCCATCAATGTGACTGGTGGTAGATGGTGGACCATGAATGGTTACCATCTTGTCACAGGGACAGGGACAGGGACATCCATCATGGTTGCATGCTCTGTGCCAACCAATCCCAACTTTATCACTGCTGATAAGTTTAACATTGTAATATGAGAAACTACATACATACACACATGATTTATTACAGTTACTTAACAAAAATTCCCTCACCATGAACCATAGGCCAATGATTTTCCAAGGAGATAGAAGAAAAATGGCATAGAATGGTAGAGCTCCATTTGCTTGTAACTCAAGGCCAAAACAAAAGCCACAGAGCCCAACATATCATATTCCTTACATAAGGCAATCACAGCCCATAAGCAAAATCCTAAACTTACAGAATTGTATCTAAACTATGTTTAGGAACAAATTTACATATATTATTACACTATGCAACACATTATTGATTTTGAGTATATTTCAAGGAAAAAAAATTGTCTTTTAATGAACACTTATTGGGTGATTCCCTCTTTTTACACTGCTGACACTTTTCTGCATGTTTCAGAAGACACAGAATTACAGTTTTGTGAGCATTTTCATTCATAGCATCATAACATCATGATTGCAAATTTACCTACATCAGCCAAAGCAAACAATATTGGGGGCCTCAAACTTTTTACAGTTTTAGGTCAGTTTTACTCATTTTAATTCTTAATAGTCAGAGGAGCATCACTCTTTTCAAGAGTAGCATTTATCAAGAAAATTCAGATCGCTGTCAATAAGTTATATTCAGTTAGATTCAGTGGGTAGTTGGTATAGTGTTGGTAATTAATTGTCAGTCAGTTTTATCAAGGAGGTCAGTAGGTTGTTGATAGATATTTGATGAGTTGTTAGTAGGAGATATGTTGGTTGTTTTTTGCATCAAGCCCTTCGTTATCTATTCTGATAACAAATTATTTAAGGATACTGGAAATGTCCATGATCAATGAGAATAAGGCCAGGATAAAAAAGAATTACACCAGCAATAAGAACCTTGAGTACAGAATACAAAACTGTTAGTAGTTGAGTCTGACCCATTATACATGTACATGGGATATGATATATCCATAAGGTGACTACCAATCAGCATACAGCTGTATATATAGAAAAATATTACCATAAACTTTACATTGTCACCATGATAAATTTTCACTTCTGGAACAAACTTCTAACAGATAATGTTCTCAAGGGTAATTTTTTTTCTGAGAGCAAGAAACAAGCAACAGAGCAATACCCTGCATGGATGTTCTCAGGGATGATCTAAAATTTACTAACTTAATCACACATGAGTGTGCAACTTATATCTTTGTAATGACAGACCTGGATATATCACTATCATCATGTTTAATATTTTCAAATACCTTGTACAATTTTGATCTTCCATTGAGACACAACAAACAAAATAAAATCACAGCAGGAATATACACCAAGGCATCAGCAGTTAAGGCTGAAAGAAGAATATTAATTTGTCATACGTTCTATATATTTCAAGTTACTGGACTACTAGTAATATTTGAAATAATTGTATTAATTTAAAAGTATTAAATTATAGCACACAAGACTGTTCTTGTTAGTTAAAAAATACACTAAGCCCACCCCACCCCTACACTATAGTGACAAAATAATCATTAATATATAACAATTATTAATACTGTATATGTCAGGCTATAGTTTAGTTTCTAATAAAAATAAAGCAAAGTTGTACTTCGCTATGTAGATTTTATTTCAAACTGTTGAATGAAAATTCAAATTCAAATCCTGAATAATAACTTAACATTTGAATGTGTTTTTTATGATAGAAAGTAATATTACAAATTAAAGAATTTTTTTTTTTTGGAGTTTTAAAAACAGGAATTTGTAGAGGAATTTTCCATGGGTTCAACTGTTCTAGCTAGTTTATAAATTCTCTACTTTCACATTCCCCATAATGCCCTCTGTTTTTGGGGGGTAGTTATTGTAATTCAAATGTATTTGATTTTAATAACAACTGATTTGATTAGCATTACAATAACTACCCCCCAAAAAACAGAGGCATTATGGGGAATGTGAAAGTAGAGAATACAGTCAAATTTGTATGTAACAGCCCTGTATAAAGCAGTCTCTCTCCATTAAGCAGTCACTTTTAAAATAACTTCTCAACAATCTACATTAGGGACACCTGTATAAAGCAGTCAACCTGTTCCATGTTACAAATGGTCAGTAGAACTTCCTGAGGGTGACTGCTTCGTACAGGTTTGACTGTACTGCCTTACCTGTATAACGCATAAACCTTTTATGAGATGGACTTTCTAAACCTCTAGAAGAACCCAGTTCCACCCAGCTGTGGTTGACATGATGTGCTCTGAAAAATAATTATAAGGATTGAGGCTTGATTACTAATTTAAATATATTAGGCTTTAAGTGATCATTTTTTTCAAACTGAGAGCTGTAAAATATTGCACAGTAAATAAGCTGGGTTTTTTTTGTGAGCATGCATAAATGTTTGTATTATGAATGTATGTTGCAAATTGAACACATGCTGAATGTACCTTCAGTTTATATTTCACATCCAGTTAAAATGAAGACATTTATCAATTTAAATGAATTTAAATAAATAAATAAAGAAACAAACAAACAAACAAATAAATAAATACTCTACAGCAGATCCACGTAGTGGCTATAATCTTCTGCTGGCACTCACACTCACTACCTCTACATTTAATATTTTTGCATACAATGCTCAACTCACATGTTGCTGAGAGAGGAAAAACCAGAGAATCCCAAGAAAACCCTCGTGACATGAGAACATTGAACTCATCAAACAAACTCAATTCACATAATTTTGATCCAATGCCTGAGACTCGAATACTCCATTTTCGAGTTCAGGCTTTTTGCTCAGGCTAAGCCTCGATTACGCGAAATTTATTCCATAGAATTTTAGCAACAGTCCGATGGAATGCAATGAACAAACAAAGAGAATACTTTAATATTTTACTTGGATTTGAGGCTAAGCCTGAGCAAAACGGAATTCGAAACTGGTCTATTCAGACCACAGTAGTGAAAGGCTGGTGCTCTCAATACTAGCCAACCATGCCACCCACAATTTGGAGTAAGCCTAAGTATACCACTTTTAGTCCAACTACCACAGTCTCTTTTTTCTCATACAAAGCTTACTTTACTGCATGCTGAAATTCTCTTTCTGACAGCCATCAAAGCACTAAGTGTATAGTCAGTGTGTGCCAGTACGTTGGTTCTCTTAATGTTTCTACTGTAAATCAAGTAACTTACATCAAGCCACAAAGCCAACTATGATAAGCAGTCAAAGGTGGATAATCAAGCCCCCAATACTGAAGGTCATTTTTACTAGAATTGTAATACCTACAAAAACACCAAAATACATTGAATGATCAGTTACATTCTTATGTAGAACAAATAACAATACTAAATTTATATACTAGTCACACCAAATATTTTTACTTTGGTTAACCAGTAGGTTAAAAATGAACTTTTGTGTGCAGTATGTTCTCCAGAGATTCTGAAGATTAAAAGTAGACCTGTAGCCACAAATGTGAAGCAAAGCAGCTGGTATTTGCCAATCAAGTGCTTTAGCCTCAAGGGGTAATAACTTCATGTATGGTAATTAATCCTTGTAAGAATGTACATTCAAATTATTTTCCATGCGTAAATTACTTTGATGGTCACATGGTATTTATTATTAGACAATGAAAACTAAAAAGAGAAACTAACTCATAAATGTTCAAATCAAAAACAATTCAAAGCATATACCACAATATTATCTAATCAAAGTGTTAATAGCTTTTATGTTTTACATATTTACCATTCCTTGATAGGTAAGTTGTATGTTATTTCTTGCCAGTGTCTTTGAGCCTCAAAGTCACCATACAAAGGGGCTTTACCTTTACCTACATTGAGCACAATCAAATGATAATAACCCAGGTGGCCTCATTTAAAGGTGATCAAGTCAACCAGTGACTGGTGCTCTAAAACACTTAATTAGGGAGTCTTCCCTATGAAATAATAGGGAAATTTAGCAAACATGACATGGGCACTGACAAATTTTGTTTGAAATAATACCGTTGACATTGCCTGTATCAAAAGCAGGATGAAACAACCCCAGGGGGGTACTCCTTCCAGTTTTGGGTAGGGATGTGCCGCTGAGCCCCTCGAACCCTGACCCTGTTCAAGAGCAAAATTTCCAAAATTGATACCCTGTTCCAGAGTAAATGCCTGCCTCATTTCATTGCTTGACGTGTCGTTAACCCCTTTTAGCCCAGCCTTTTAGATGAACTTTGTTAAATAGATACCCTGTTCCAGAGAGTAATTACGATTTTTATATACCCTGTTCCAGAGTAAAATTGCTGAAAACCCTACCCTGTTTGGCAGCAGTTACTCGTATAGTGAATATAGGGAGTACCCCCCCCCCCCCCCCCAAGGAAACAACAAGTCAAATGGCATCCCAAACATGGTGACATTATCACATTGTGACATCATCACAGTTCTGGAAGGAATGTGACATTTTACTCCATGTTTCACATCCTGTTCTTGTGTTGAATTGTGCTTGCTAAATCTGCCTATTGCATATCATCTGAAATCGTTAAGTATTGTTTTTTTAAATCTTTTTAATTTAAGTAACTTGTCTGAGTACCCTAAAAGCAGAGTTTTTTCTGATTTTCTACCAGCAAGCAAGGAAAAATCTTTACCCAGCTTCACATTTTTTGAGATAGAGTAGATTTCGTATGACTGTGAAAACAGCACGGCATAGTTACAGCAGGAATTTTGAATGTTTTTATAGACATCGTGGCACTGACACGGGCACGGCACGGCGTGGTCCGTTTCACACTCATACGAAATCTGCTCTAGGGCATGCAAGTGATGAGCACCAGACATCATTTTTGCATCAAATTTTTGAATGAGTTTGATAATGATATTCATGCCACTCTATTCTGATGTTCAGCAATTTTTTTACATGTTGGATGAAAATTTGATTATTCTGCACATGCCTATATGCACGAAAAAAAATTATAAGCTTATTTCTTCAGTTAATTAAAAATGGATTTTTTTTCATTGCTATAATACTTTCAAATGATGGGTTTTAGAAGTCATTTAAAAAGCTCGCTAATCGTGTTTTATTGTGGATCTTTAAAATATATGAGAAATAACGCATGCCCTGATTGGCTTGCTACCATGCTTATATTAGAGGACAGAGACGTGGCTCACTAAAAAAAACCCTCAAAAATATTATAAAAGCAATACAAAATGATTGCTTATGTCTCTGTACTGTGATATAAACACTCTGGAAGATGTAGAGCACTAGAAAAGCAAGAGTGTTCCTAAGCTTGCTTTTCTCTTGCTCTTCCATCGTGTTTTAATATATCGCAGTACAGAGACATGCGCGCGCATTTTATATTCCTTAAAAAAAAATTCTCAACAAAGCAAAATTTGATCTGCTCATCTCAGTACATAATTATCCTGAGATGGGCAAAACTTTTCCTTAATTTGAGCAAAAAATTATTGTTTTTAAGAAATCAACTTACAGTAAAGAGTGTTCGACCGTGGGTTCGCGCTAACCCAATGTAAATAAACCTTTGATTTTCACATTATTGGGTTTGCGCTGAACTTTATCAGGCCCTGTTCACACTACAATTCTAGATCGATCTGAGTTCGATCCAGCTTAAAGCGATGTACTAGACTGGATCGATCTCAGATCGGTCTAATGCTGTAGTGTGAACGAATTTGTGAACGGGGCCTCAATGACCCACAGACAGTCTCAACGGTTTTACCTGAATAACCTCCAAGAGAAACAGCCCATCTCTGTACAATAGCACCAAGTACACACAGTAAAACAGAGTAGAACACTTCAGGCATAGTTGGCTAGCTGTGTGTTGAATTATCTACAAGAAAAAACCCTACTTTTATTACTTTCACCATCATTCCGCCATTGCACTTGAATTGGGTCCAGGCTTCTCTCGTTCTCAAAATACACAGGAAAGACATTAGTTTGGGTTTCCTTTGGTCTTTGATTTTAGATCGGAGAGATCCGGAGCGAATGAATTTCAAGAAACAACTTATGGTTGTCACGAAAATTCGTTATAAGATAGAAAAAAAAATTTTCGCAAAGGTTTTGAAAAATCAATAATACAGCTATTTAATGAATGAAGAAAAAGTAAGAAAAAAAATCCAAGATTTCACAGCAGACTTCATTTTCAGACAACACTATATCACTACAAAGAAATCCATCTCAACTGTTCTTGTTTTGTTTTCTTAATTGTTCGCTCTTGGATTTCAAAAGACTTTGTTAGTTTGACCTGTTTTAAAAACATTTTCATCTTCACATTTTCATGAAATCAATAATTATTCCCGATGAATAATTTGTGTTAAAGCGCTTAGAATTTTTGTATAAGCGCTATAAAAGCAATATATATATATATATATTATTATTATATTATGAAACAAATAGCGTTTTAGATCCTTTTAGAGGTAGAAGTGCTCATTTTTAAAGATCATTCATTTTTGACCAAGCAAATTCCGAGTTTTCAGTTTAGAAATATACCGCGTGCGCATTTTCTGCACTGCAGCCTGATCAAAATTCCCAAACAAAATATCACTTTCATGCAACTTCAATTCATTGAGTGTTGAAATCAATGAGTTTTCACTGACTTCAAAAAGATCGGCTTCTCGTGCATATTAATGGAAAGGAAAAGAGAAGAAAATAGGAGGACCTCTCGCCCCTGCGGGGAATCGAACCTGCGCCTGTCGAAACTCTTTCTGTCAAAACAAAGCAGAAATATTGGGAAAAAGAAAGAAGGAAAAAGAAAAAAGGGAAAAAGAAAAAAGGCGATTAGATTGAGCAGAACCGGCCTTATCTGCTCAAGCTAACCGGGTGTATGCATAGAACACTTGTCTTAGTCAAAAGACCATTGAGGGAGGCCAAAGCATGAAATCATCTACATGAAATCATGTTAGAAACTAAAAAAGTCCGAACGGGTTTTGTCCAAGATTGTAGTTAGCGACCGCTCACTTCATCCTTCAGCGCAATTTTAGAGACCTTTACATTTGAGTACAAGTACGACTACGAGTTTTCGTTTTGACTGTTAGCGTTCATGCGTCAGTTTGTGACACTGTCACGGTGGTTTGAAAACCTCGTAGCCGTCCCTTGGACGTCGACAACTCATACTCTAAACTGGAGTTTTTGAGACATTTTATGTAAATATCTCGGTCTTTTATGTCAAAAACACCAAGAGAGTATCAGTAAGAGAGTGAAAGCTGTGCCCATGATCATTTCTGAGTTGCTATTTTTAGATTTCCCGTGCGCTATTTGCTAGCGTAACCATGGAGATAATCTTGACCATTTTTTTCTGCTATTAGCTTTTCGTGAAGAACGTTATTTTGTAAATGACCTAAAAAGAATCGAAATAAAAATTTGACCATTCATAAAATTTAAATATGGATCGTAGATGTAGTCTATCTAAAGCCCGCCAAACACGTTGAGAAACTGTATGAGGAAACTGCCACGCGAGGCACTCTTCTCACCGTGTTCTCTTTTACCTGCTCTAGTTTTGGCCTTACGTAGCCAAAGATACAACGTCTGCGGCGAGAAATTGTCTGAGCTAAATGCCTCGCAAGGCAGTTTCCTCATGCAGTTTCTCAATGTGTGCGGCGGGCTTAAAGGACGACAGGGTTAAGAAGCTCCTAGTACTATTGCGATCAAACGCGAAGCGCGAGTTTTGTAGAAAAGGAGCTCGGAATGATTATTTTGTAGTTGGTTTGAAATGCTCTAATAGCTAGATCTTGCGGTAGAACACGAAGTGCGAGTCGCTTGGAAAAAGTTGCAGTAAAGTAATTCACTGAATTGTTGTTTTAGTTTGATTAATTTGGAAACTGTAAAGTTGTATGTTTTAATTATTTCAAAGATAAGAATTGACGGTTTCCTCAATACAAAAGTATTGTCATCAGTTGTGATCCCCCCCAATATGATGAACATCGACTGATTCCCCCATTTGCTATGACTAAAATCATGTAATCCCCGGCCAAAAAATTATCCGCCCCACCTGGGCTTTTCTCAATTGTGCTTGCATAATTTTTGGCATAATTTTTGCTGATTTTATCATATGAGTAGTGCTAGCATAATTTACAATAAACAAGAGCCAAAATGGCTTCTCGCTCTGACCACTTGGTGAAATATTAATGCTTTGGCTTTTGAGCTTTAAGGTTTCGAGAAGCTCAGGCCTAGGGCAAACGTCGAATCTAAGTCGCGTCGAATACATTTAAAATAGGTGCGACAAAGAGTCGACTTCATTCCAGCGTGGTAGCAAACGTCGCTCCTGTGCCGAACCGCTGTCGCATTATCCGACTTGGCAAGTCGAACCCATGCTAGAGTCGAATCAATTAATTTGAGTCGAATTTAATTGCAGCAAACGTCGCACCATTCATGCGCCTATTTCAAAATAAATAGGTTCGACGAATTAAATTCGACTAAGATTCGACATTTGCTCTGGGCCTCAGTTGTGCCGTGACATGAACCTCAGAGTGACGTGTTCAGCGTACATTAAACAAATTGAAGAGGGTTTTGAGTTGTCTGTCCTCTTATTGATACACTCTTGACGCCATATATAAAATGTTCAAAACTCAAGTGGAATCACGAGCGCAGTGAGATGGCTTTGAGTTGTCTGTCCTCTTATTGACACACTCTTGACGTCATAAAACATTCAAAACTCAAGTGGAATCACAAGCGCAGCGAGCGCAACTCAAAAACATCTTACAACAATTATTTGAGATAAAAGAAAAAAATTATTTTCAAACGGGGCAACAGAACTAGCTTTGTATGGGAGTTTAGGTTCCGCTCCATGTAAATAATAGAATTTTACGAGCGCGCGATCTGATTGGTCAATTAGCAGAGTACAGATAATAGAAGTGACGTCACAAGATCAAAATCTTTTACTCACAATCCATCTTTGTTGTGAGAGTGTTGTGAGTCCTTCCAGCCTATGTCATTCGCAAAATAAGCAAAACTTTCATCAGTAAACACAAGAAAATTTATCCCTTTATTGCACAATCAGTCAAAATATGTCTGTGAAATTTCCCGCCATTTTCTGTTAGCGGACGCACGCGTTTGTACACCCGAACGGCGGGAAAAGGTAATGCGATGAAAGAAAAGCAAACCTCTCTGCTTTTAAGTTAATTTTTATGCAAATAACACGGAAAAAGACACATCAAATGTAAATGTCCTTCAGGTTGTGGGTTTCACGGCAAAGCTGACGTCTTCTTTAAACTGGAATCAAAACTTTTGGAGCTGTAAAATATAATTTGTGACTGCTTTCTTCGCTCGAGTATTTTGGATGTTTGTCGAGGAGCTACAGTCTTCACTCAACGTTGTAAAAGCAAGAATGTACTTAAATCTGAGTCTGAGACTTATTCAATATTTCTACTATTTCTGAGAACAACGATTTGAAGTCAACATGGCTGTTGAAGTCGACAACCAGAAGTTTCTTTACTTATCAGAATCCATTTTTTGTGCGCGATCGCCAATTTCAAGATTTTGGATGTAAGTCATGCCAGGCAAGATAGACTTTGGGGAAATCTAATCACCTGCTCAAAATAAATGAGGTAACTTAATGAATAACGTAGAATAAAACACTATAGAAACACTATTTTTTGCATAATTTTGTCTTTGTGGAAACACAGAAAAGCTCTAAAAATCCATTTTCGACTAAATAAACAACGCTTACTGAACTTCATGTATCTAAATTGTTTCATCTGATGACGTCAAGTAATGACGTCATCAATCTAAAAAGAAATTCTTTTTTGTTGTTTTATTAACCCTCCAGTTTCACTGCTGGAATCCAAATATTCTCTCCCATTATCGTTGGGCGGGGATGATCGTCGTATCTTTTAGGGGTCAAAATCAGGGATCTGGTATCTTTTAGGGTGTAGTAAAGGTTTTGGGGCCTCCAAAGTCTAAGCTGGTATCTTTTAAATTATAAATTTGTTCATTTTTAGCTGGTATCTTTTAGGGGTAAAAATCTTATGCAGCCACGCTCACCTTCGTAAGACTCCGTTATCTTTTAGGGGTATTTTTGAAAATTTCCGACGATCATCCCCGCCCATTTTCGATGGGAGTCCCCCCCCCCGGGGACAAGGGACTATATGGACAATAAACTATGCACTAAGGCAAAGAAATTAAAGCACATTTAAAGTCGTCATCTTTCAATTTGTGCTTTCAATAGCAAAATTCCCAGATGGCATTCAGTTCTTGATTCCAGTGTTGTTGAATATTTTTAACTTTTTCAGTGATTTTTCCACTTCTTGTTGTACATGTAGTCGTTCAGTCTATGATGTCTCGGGGGTAGAAGCGCAATAATCTAACTTTAAATATTCCTTATTCCTCTGCCCTCTCAGGGTAGATATCATTCCCCTATTGCCGACCATTCATTCCTCTTAATTTCCATTGAGTTCCATGTGCAATCTAATAGTTTAAAACTATTAGAATTCCCAGTAAACTAGATTGCATATGGAATTCAAATCATCCTTATGAATTAAAAAACAAATAATAAAAAGCACTCTAACACATTCCCTAGAGGGTGTCTCAGATTTCCGATATCTATTCTAGTTTAGCCGCAAACCTTCGCCAAAGTTTATCAATTAATTTTACAGAGGCGTGGCTAACAAAAAGGGTCATAAATTTTTAAACGAAAAATCCTATCAGAAATCTGGGACACGCTTTTTTAGATCATTATCTTGAGAAAGTGATGGAGAGTTTTTTCTTGAGCATAACAGTACATTCCATGCGCAATCAAACTTTTAATTTAGGAACTAAGGAATTAAAGCTTTGGTAAGCCTGTGTCTATTATGCCACAGAACGCCAGATCCAGGCTTCCGCGTCTAATCGAAGCCTTCCATGTTTCCAAGATGGCGGACAGTAGAACAAAACTTGTAGAATAAACTCTGTTTATCGTTTCCTGGGGTTAAAAAACCATTAAAAGGTAAGTGGAAAATAAATTACTTCAAATACTGCTCAACGAACACAAGACTACAAATGTTATGTACGTGTGTACCTGAGGTGAAGTTAAGATTTCTTGT
This sequence comes from Telmatactis stephensoni, assembly GCA_029948255.1. Lineage (NCBI taxonomy): Eukaryota > Metazoa > Cnidaria > Anthozoa > Actiniaria > Isophelliidae > Telmatactis > Telmatactis stephensoni. Next base: position 1,155,407 of record JALIZF010001929.1, read on the forward strand.
ACCAGACACCTCGAATACAACGGCCTACAATTAAATAGGATAAGTTATTTGTATATTGTAAGCTTATTTGTTGGTTTTTACAATGCTTTACCATACGAAAGCGCGTATTTTTATTAAAAAATCGAGTGATATTTTTAGTGTTTTTATTAGCTGTGTCTCAGCTGGGGTAGTCTTAAATCTTACGAATACCATTGATACATGGATTTGTTTTGTTTTCGCGCTACAGACGCTGAGATTCATATAGCAATAAGTCAAAGTTTTAGAGGACATTCTAGAAGCCACATGGAATAAAGACTTCTATTATGTTATAAACCAATAACTTGTATAAATATTTGTCATTTCCTGAACTATTTTGATGGGTTTCTGGGCTTTTGTTACGTGATGAGAATTTTGAACTTTGCAAAACATCTTCCACAATCACTTATACATAATTGATAACTACTCTACCGTACGAAGTACATGTTTTACTGGACCTGGGACTAACTGTTCTTAATTCCTGGTCAAATAACAAATGAAGATCTTACTACTCCAGTATTTTTTAAAATTGACGTAATTTATATGCACTTTATATGCACTAAGAGTAAAAAAGACAACCACTTCAAATTGTACAAAGTACTAAAATAAAAGAACTTTCCAATAACTGCTTGGTCAGACAGCATTATGGGAAATAGTAATTATATGCTCAACTTAAAGTGCAGATGAAGTGAAAATTCTTTTTGCTTGTTCAAGAATCATTTTTTGAAATACACAATTCCAAAGATGAAATGTCTTGGGTTAGAATTGACAATTTTACATGTGAAAGTTGTGCTATTTGCCTTCCAAAAATGTCCCAGGAATTTTGTATGTGTTCTAGAAAATAGCACAAAGAAAAGTCATCTTACTGCCAAAAGGCTGTTTATCTGCTTATAAATATTGTATAGAAAATTATATAAAAAGAGAATAAAAAATGTTGCTTCATATGCACTTTAACTTGGTGTATTTCATTAAAAAATGTAGCCCTTGCACTGTCAGCTAGTTAATTATTAACTTGTCAGCAATTAATTACAAAACTTAGAAATAAGCGAATTGTAAGAATGACAATAAACATCAAAAATGGCTCAACGCACCCTTAGCTTTATTCATAAAATCCCGCTGTTTCTCCCAAAAGAAACGAGTCAAACACAGCTAAATGTAAGTCACGACAACAGACAACAGAAATGGCTCAACGCACCCTTAACTTTATTAATAATTCCCGCTTTCTTCCACAAGAAACGAGTCAAACACAGCTGAATTAAAATAACGACAACAGACACAAGAAACGAGCCAAATGCACCCTTAGCTTTATTCAAAACTCCCGCCGTTTCTCCCACAAGAGACGAGTCAAACACAGAAAAATTGAAATAATGACAACAGACACAAGAAACGAGTCAAACGCACCCTTAGCTTTATTCACAAATCCCGCTTTCTTCCAAACAAAATGAGTCAAACACTGCAAAAATACAACAACGACAACAGAGACAAGAGATGAGTCAAACACAAGGACATTAACAAAACTAACCAAAAGTGATACGCTCTCAGTTGAAAGTAACTAGATGCATCCATCCGGACTTGCTTCACGACTTAGTCTAGCCTAGTACTAGACCTGACAAACTTGTTGCTCTTGTACATTTGCACGTGCAAGAGGTACCTTACCTTCACGGCTCGCTTACTTCTTAACACTAAATAGTCTAGTGACAAAATTGTGCAAATTTGTGCAATTTCTTACAAAGGTTTTCATGGATATATTGTAAGCACTCTACTTCAAATGAACCTTCATTGAAAGAAACAATGAAGGTTCATTTGAAGTAATAAAGTAATTAAAAGCTATTATGCAAAGTCATTTGTCTCAATTCTCTTGTGTATTTGATGTCTCTAGTGTATTGCTAAATAAGAAAGTTCTGGTTCAATGCTAGTGACTAAATAGCAACTAAATAAGCACAAATAACTTTGATCTTATTTCACAGACATATGAAATGCACTCTATCACAGATGGGAATTATTGAATGAATACTTTCACTTTCACTTTTCTTTTATTTATAAACACATACAATAAATAATATTTACAAGACTAATAATAGCTTAGTTTTGTAATAATAAAATATTAATTATAATGGTATAAATAATATATAAATGAATGAAATGTGTGTGGCAGCCAAAGTAGTTTAAACTTTCGAATAACTCTTCATTTTGACTTATGATGACATATATGATGTTTCACAGTGGCAGTTGTTGTCCAAATACAATCAATGATTCTTTTTTCACATATCAAAAGAGCAATTGTGAAACATCAGATTTTATCCATTAATACTCAGTAAGTAAAGTTTTCTGCCAATGGGATTCAGAAAGCCATTAGTTTCTCTATTTTAGAGCAACATGCAATGCCTCCAAAATTCCACAAAAGGTATTCAGTTGTCAGTTGTAGTAAATGCAGCAAAATATGAATAATTTCACTTCAAATTTGAAAGGCGAAGTGTATTATTTAGTCATAGCAGTGGCTACTCCTAGGCTGAATAATCTTTTTTTTTCTTCTTCCCCCCCCCCCCCCCCCCAATGATAATGATTACATCCAAATCTTACAGTGTGTGTATGCAGCCCAGCTCATGTTATATGTGTCACACCATCTTAAAAACAAACTATTGGAAAAGGACAATGACAAAGATAGTGCATGAGTGTTATAAACAATTTTCATGACTAGAATCAAAGAAAACAGAGTTTTTCCTTCTTGGAGTGTAATGCCATTTATTTGCAAGTTGAAGGGAACCTTGCAGTGCAAAGAAATCATGCATTTTTAGCAAGGGGTGAATACTTTAAACTGCAAGGCAAAACAATTGGAGCTAAGCTAGTCTTTTGGTCGTCATATCGTATGACAAAATAAAAACTAATTTATATAATTATTACTACATGTATGTCTTTATTGCTTCGACCAAGCTATTTTTTTGAAGTAACTCTGAACCTACACTTACATAATCTATATAACTGTGCAGTGTAACAGAATATCCCATACTATGTCCATACTGAACACTTGTGAACTCCCTCAAGGGACTTGACTTTAACTTGTATCTCTGCTTATGTGCAGGCTATATAGTTGCTTCATATGCAACATAGAAAGGAATTAGAACAAGACTATGTGCATAAAGCTCATAAAACTTGTTACGAATGACTTCAAGCTTTGTGCATATGGCCTTGTGTTCATTCCTTTGTATGTGGCGGGTGAAGCATCTCCAAAGTTAGCATGTTTTTAGTGTTTGTACTCTAGATAATAACAGTTCAATAAAGTAGATGATTCAAATGCCCGCTTATCAATGTATATGTACTAGCCGTTTCTAATAGAAAGTGAAATGCTGCGAGCAGAAAACAGCTGGTGTATCTACGTTAGCAGAACTGTTCCCCTAAAACTCACGAAAGTACACCGCTTTGTCTGATATATCAAATCTCTTGTGCGTTGTGTGACGAACACTGCTAGTTGACCTTCAGTATTGAACTACAGAACATAATTCCGTCCAGGTTCAGTGTCGGACACACACAGTTCAAAATATTTAGCACTTAAATAAGTAAATTAATTAAAAAAATTGGGGTAGCTCATCACCCTTCCTCGCAGCCAAGTGCTGAATTACGAAGGGCGCAGCTCAACGTGATCGAGTCGAAGGTGGCAAGGGCGCTTTCATTACGAGACAATTGAACAATCAACATTTACATACAAATTTACATACACATACACGTAGCAGCCACCATACGACCCATGTCTGCGGATCACGGAGATCACGGTTTTTCAAACAATCACAAACGGCTAGCGATGGCAATGATTTAATATAAAACTAACTGACTACGACCACACAAGTTTTAGAAATGTACAAGTACATTTTATTCACTGAAATATATTGCTTTTTCAAACAATCACAAACAGTGCTAGGAATGATTATAAAACTAATTGATTAAAGTTTGTTTAGTAAAGGTGTGTATCGCTCCCTGGCAGCTATAAAAAGAGTGCTTGATAAATATCTGACACATAATTTGCCTTGTAATGTATAGAGAATGCATAAATATATGTGGATTTAACTGACTGAGCTACTGAGAGTAGTCTGCGTTAAGAAAGCAAAATTTCGATTCACCAATAATGTTAGCGATATCGTGTGGCTTTCTAAAGAGATTTTACCTCTTTGAAGAGGAGAACATTGGAATGCAACTTTATATCGTCTTGCTTCGATCGAGCGTACAACGCGGCGATGAAAAACTCATAAAAGGACATTGTCTTTCCTGAGAAATATCACTAAACAGTTCATGACCTTGCTGAACACTTCCACGAATACAAAGCAGGATTCAGTGGATTCCCGGGTATGATAAATCTGAATAACAACGACAACTTAGCTAGAAAACAAAGATTCCAATCGCGTGGTCAGCGATCATTCCAAGCATATTTTGATGACGTCACAAATCATCGTTCGCTACATCCATATACATACGTGCCTACCAAGAATCGAGTTCAGAGCTGGTATATAAACATGCCGCGCATGTGCAAGATTAGTGTCGCTGCTCGCTTCGCTCGCAGCAATTATATCTTTTTAGTATTTATCGGTATATATTCATACTGTATATATCTTTTTACTATTTTATACTTTTTATCGTTTTCATATATATTAATATTTTTTTCTTTCTTTATTTTATTATTATTCTTATTTTTATTATTTTTATTTTGAGGACCTATCTGTAAATCACCTTTGTGACGTTAGTATCCTGTCAATAAAGATTTATTATTATTATTATTATTATTAGCTATTATTATTATTAGCTATTCAGTTTTAGTGTAAGACCCATGCCAGCAGATTACATTTCAGTTTAAAATACAATTAATTCATATACCAGTTTGCAGTATTTTTTACCAATGATTGTTATTTCTCTTAAATACAGATATTGGTTTTGGTGTAAGAATGGATTCATATGAAGGAATATTCACCATGCTAGATGATTTAGGAATGCCTGATCTTAAAGAGGTTTTTCATCGCCACCGTATACAGGTACTTATTTCATATAATTCAAAACATTCTACATTAGGACATTTAGTCTTGTCTATTTCTGTAACCTGCATTAACCTCTGTGTTGATCGATCATCATGTCGTATGCTTGACATAGAACTGAACATGACATATATTATTAATACTTCTGTCAGTAAAAAGCATACATTAATTAGCAAAAATCATGTCGTATGCTTGACATAGAACTGAACATGACATATATTATTAATACTTCTGTCAGTAAAAAGCATACATTAATTAGCAAAAATCTTAGCACAAATTTTTCACTTTTTTGGTCAACTTTTGAGCACTATTTTAATATTTTGAGCAATTTTTTGGCAATGATTTGTACCAACCTCAAGATAAATTATGATATAATTTTATTTTTCAGGATATAACATTAAGATATATGGAAACAGAAGAAGAATTAAAAAAGCTTTTAAAGGTAATTCTTTTTACAAATTTCTCTGCCAAATATTATATAATTATCTCCTACATGAAAATTTCTTTGAAACTTCATTTATGGGCTAATAATGAGGTTAAATGTAGGTTCCTATAGCTAGCAATGGTTTGATAAAGCAAACAGAAAATAAAAATTGTTTAAACCAATTTTATGTAACAATGTTAGTCCAAAAAATGACAACAAAAATGTTTGAACTAGCCATGTCCCTGAGCATGGGAAGTTAGTTTGATAAAGATCAGCGAACTAGCTGACTAGGTGAGGACTAGCGAACAAGGTCTATTTTCATAATCCCTTATTTATGTACCAGCCCCCCCCTCCTCCCCAACCCAACCATGAAGACGTGGAAAAAGTTCTGTTTGCTTTGTCAAAACATTGCTAGGGATCTAAAAAGCCTGTAAATGAAGTTTCAAATGAATTGTATATGTATGTAGGAATACGATTTGGCAGAGGAGAAGAGTTGTTCAAAACTGGCCAGTTTGTTTTCTGAAAATTCTCATTGGAAGTATTAGATTTTTATGAATCTTTAGACATTTAGCTCCATACATTTCTTTGTAATTTGTAATTGAAATATCTCCATGGAAATGTTCTACATTGAAGAAAACTGGTCAGAAAATAGATCATTAGCCTAAACAATGTGAGAATACTTCTTCAAACAAACTTTTAGACTGTGTCAAAGAAATCAAATTGTAAGAAACAAATTTAACATAAAGAAATGTATATGGAGCTGAAGGCTGAGGTTGAGTGTATGACATCATGTGAATCATTTCGATGCTAGTCCTTGGCTTTAAGGACAATATTGACAACAAGTGAGTGAGTTAACAATCTCTCCAAAACTTGATTGAATTATGCCTAGAGCCACCTTAAAATTGTACTTCTTTTGTTCCAAACACTCCAAATTCAGACCATTTTCAAAGTTACTGGAGTATAACTGTAATATTGTCAATGATTTTACGTTACAAATTATTTCTGATGTTTGACAGGAAATTGAAATACCTCTTGGACAGTGCATACCAATTACTAAGTCATGGGCAAAATGGCGATTAAGGGGGAATGGCATGGATCTGGCTACAGATAATACATGTAATTACAAAGTACCAATGATAAATTGTGCAGTACAAGCAACAATACCTACTATTGATGATTCTACACAAACCTTGGATGACAATATGTATCAACTCCACCCACCTGGAGTTATAGGAAGTGGTTTCCCCCAACCCCAAGTGGGGGCCTACAGTCAGTACTCTCTGGTAGACCAGATAAATAATATAGGGTTTACAAATCATATCAACCCTGCCATTACCAGCAATGGAGGGCCTGGCTTTATACACCATATGCCACCCACACCACAGATGTATGAGCATCAACGGATGTGGGGTGCTAATTATAATTATCAGCCAATCGGTGAGGATCTTGGTCGAAGTGGTTGGTTAGGCATGCTTACACAGTATCAGACTGGTGGTCCAACTATAACATCAATCAGTAGAGAAGTCAGTCCTATACCTTCGCCGTCATTAGAGAACCCTTCAATACAATCCAATGATAAACACAGTGATATATTAGATGAGCGTGAAGATATGGCTATAGAGAGGTCATTGGTGGCTGAGGAAAAACAACAATCATATGCTGCAGCTTTAAAAGATAAACAAATTGCATCTGCAGGTAGTTTAATCACTACAATAAAACAAGGCTTTGCCAGCTGTATTGGCTTTGAACACAGAACTAATTTTAATGTGGCAGGGCTTATGTATATATTCCCTTGTTGGGGCACTATGTATATACATGTAGCTAAGTCCCCACCCTCAATATTTAGAAAATGTTTTGGGATACCTATTCTCAGGTGCCACAATTTAACATCATCTGTGCATCATTTATTAGAGTACAGATGCATGGAAAAATGGAATCTATTTGTTAAATTGATGTCAGTGGTCATTTTCAACATGGAAGGTCATCAGGCTAGCATTCACCTTCCGTTTTCATTCCCAATGTGTTTGCTTAATTGATCTTCCTTATAATTAGTATAACTTATAATTAGTATAACTTATGAATCTGTAATTTTAACAGCAAAGGCAACAGAACATAAAGAACCAAGACCTCGTTCCAGTAGTATGCCTCACCCTTCCCCACCTCCCTTATCAAGCCCCCCTGTATCATTTTCTAATCCACCCCCTCATATCAAGTCAATGTCCTCACATTCACAAGTGATACGTCCCAAAGAAACAGCCAGTACCTTCTCTAAGTGTGACGACATCTCGGTGGAGAGTGCTACCAGTGGAGTCGTGGGAAATAATTTTAAAGATTTTGGTAGCGCAAGCCTTAGGTCCTACCTGGAAAAGCTTATGGCCAGTCAGGAATATATAGAAGCCACATCCAAGCCTAAATGTGAATTGCAGAAAGGATGGCTACCCATAGATGGCAAGCATATATTATCAGCTAGAAAAATTCAATTTAAGCCAATGTTTATTGATGATAAAGGGCGTATGAGGCATGGCGTATCTGTGCGTGGTGCTGATAAATCAGAGGAATGTTCTAAACATACAGTAGGCAAAGCTCCTGCATACTGTACATTTGCTCATTCCAGAATAGGTGATACATTACAATTTATTTGCATCAAATGCTCTTGTGAAAAATCCAGGTATACTTATTGTCAGGATAAGAAAGATCACAGGGAATATATTTTTAATTTAGGTCCATATAAAAATATACATGGGGAACCATGGAAGCTTATCACATAAAGTAAATTAACAAACATAAAGCACTAACATTATTTTGTTTTGTAGACTTCAAAAAGTCTTTATGGTATCTTATGTAGGAATTGGTCATTACCTTAATCTACCTGTTTTACCTGTTCTGGGGAGGGGCTAATAGAATGGTGCTGTTTTCCATCAAAAAATTAACAAGTTAATTAGGTTGCACTGATTTTAATATGCAGCATTGTAGGCTGCATTGATTTGGAATATGTGCAACTTAACTTCAGGATACCATTTGTCTGTTGCTTGTTTTCAATCAGCTGATAAAAGTCCTTGAATCAGACTCATTATCTAGCATCAAATGTCTGGCAAATATATTGCCCTTCAGTGTGCTATCTAACCATACAGTATTCTATTGAAAATTTCTCATTCAGCTGAGAAAAAATGTTCACAGGCAATGCAAACAGGCAATTGTGGAAGTACTACCGGTTGTTCATATTTAGTACATAACTGAGTGTCAGTAAGTATTTTTTGTAGTATGCACATAGCCATTTTTATGAGCACCAAAGTCACATCTAGCTTCTGTGAAGTCGGAGCTACATTTCTAAAGGTGCCTAACGACATTTCCTTTGTTTTCCAGGAAGCATTTTATATTAAGATATTACTAGAACTCAAATAACACTGCCATTTCTAGTAGCCCCTCGCCCTTCATTAATTTAACTTTTGGTCTTTTCTGCAGTAGTATCACATGTCACAATTTGCATATATATATGCAAGATAAGATAAAACCGTGACAGATCATAATTTATTGAACATTTCATGTTGTATTAATGTGCTGCTTCCACTTCTAAAGAACACTGGGAGTCACTTGCCTTTTCATAACATTTCAGATAATTTTACCCAGAATTCCTTTTGACCTTGGAATGATGTAATCTTTTCTCATTTCCCCAGGATTTCTTACATTTACTGTCATGGTGTGTTTAGTTGTCTATTTGGGCCTTTTTGCCATCGTAAACAGTCTTGTTTGCCTGGTGCAAACTGGACTAATTCAATATATAAATCATATTTTCAGAAAAAAAGCAAAGAGCCTATAGAAAAGTATTTCTGGCATCAACCAAAAGTTAAATCTTTCAGCCATGCTTAAATGTAGAACCTTTTTGTGCAGCTTTTGTCACAAACAAGATGTGCGACAATTAAATGAGTCAGGATATCATATGATCAACAATTGAAGGGGTGTCCGTGAAAATGGCTTACTGCGGTTTTCGGTATTCGGCGAACTCTGACCTTCAAATAGTCCGTTGGAATTTGGGTTTGGGTTCCGCCCACCTCAACAAAACATCGAAAAATCAATACTAAAAGTTCCTAAAATCCCACCAAATGACCAAATATGATCTTTAGAGAGTATATATTAGCTATACTATCATTTTCGTATTAATAGTTCTTCGTATTAGTGATTTTGACTTTTGATTGACAGAAGCAAAAACGAAATTAGCGGTTGGCGTTTGAAAGTCACTTTCTACAAACGTTCTTCATTTCGGCAATAGCGGAGTTCGATACACTCATGTCGCTTTTGGGGGGGAGTCTTACCTTCCACAGTCTCCTGCTGACGAACCAGCTATGGTGGAAAACTTCGTACGCGTTTCGCCTTCTGGCCTCTTCAACGTTCTTGTTTTTGTTTTCGCGAAAACAAAAACAAGAACGTTGAAGAGGCCAGAAGGCGAAACGCGTACGAAGTTTTCCACCATAGCTGGTTCGTCAGCAGGAGGGCTGTGGAAGGTAAGACTCCCCCCCAAAAGCGACATGAGTGTTTGAAAGTCAGAGTTCGCAGAATACCGAAAACCGCACTAAGTGACTTTTAAGGATTTTTTCGTGCTTTTCAAATAGTCTTAAATCATCTGACTGGACTTCTCCAATTCCCCTCACATCAAAACAAACAAAAACGTCACTTAGCCCTTTTCAATGAATGCCATTTCAATTATGTGAACTAAGACCATCCCACACCATTGCAGATCAAGTGGAATCCTGGCTTTGAATGTTGTCACTTTATTCCTTGTAGCTTGTACTTATAAAGGAGAAGTTACCTGAGGGCTATGAACTTAACACCGTAATTCAATTGAAGGGGTGTCCATAAAAATGGTCAGAGTGACTTTTTTCAGAGGTTAGTGTTTTTGCACAGGAAGCCAAATGATAGCAATTTAGATCATTTGAGAAAACTTCACAAAATATGTTCAGAAAAGTCACTTGCACCACTTCCAATATGGGCTCCCTTTGCAAGTTTTTTACATGCAACTTGATTTGTCAGATTCCTCAGTGTCGCCCAGAAACTGTTTATTTTAACTAGGTTTTAACAACCTAATCAAGAAGAAGATGTATGTTATCAGATCCTGGTGTAATTTAGAGATGGACTGTCACAATCTTTTATAGTTCCAAAATTGACAATTTTGGAAGGTGCCAATTTTGCAACTTACTGTTCTGTTTAGCTTAATTAATATATATGTAGGATGTATTTTGGATGCTATTCTTGAATGAGGATTCTTTTTGGGCTTTTTTGAAATAGGAAACACATTTTTCCTTTATCAATGATGAAGATAACATTGCTGAAATGTTATTGTGATGCTGTGAATTTGTCTTATAACTTTCTTATAGAAATGGCGTGCAGTCTTACTACTAAATTTAAATAGTTTTAGTAGTGCAACTTGACACATTTTCTTTTTTGCCTGAACCAGCCCTTATTCTCATTCTGGAATTGGTCTAAAATCCCTTAGACTACTATGCAACTACAAGACAGCTACATGTAGTACTCTAGTATTTCGCAAAACAATTAGTATTCTATTGTATTGACTTGGAAGTCACAAATTCCGTTTTTATTTTAATGATCTGATGGCTCACCAATATTGCACTTCAATATGCAATTATTATACATTATAGATGAATTATTAGATATATACTGAACCAGATGTATAACATGCTCTATTCTCATTAACATATTGGTATCAAGGATTCTCGCCTGGGTCTTGTAAATGTTCACCTACCTAACTTTAAAGGGGGACGACGATCAAAATCGGTTAAAATTGGGAATGGATTATTCCTAGTTGAAGTAACTCAGTGATGACAATAAATGCATATGAAGAATGACTTTCCCAAAAATTCTGCATTTTAAGCTCATTATCACCGAGAAATTTGGATTTAGAAGCCAAGAGAACAATAGGTTTGAGTAAATGACGTCATTTACTCAATTTAGATGCTAATATACTTGATAATTTTGATATCTCTTGTAATTCAATATAAAATATGTCGCTGTGTGGTCATAGGAGCCATATAGATAAGTTCAACCGAGTTTCAAGTCATTTTCAAATTTCATCGTCGTCCCACTTTAAATCGCTGTAATGATAGAACAGACCATTGCGCTGCATTAACTTTGCTGTAACTCCTGTCCCAGAGCTCTGTTGGACTAGCCATTTTCCCAAGCGACTTCTAATAGATTTTTGTTAAATATGCGGCTACGTCCCTATGACGTCATCAAAATTACTAAATGCGCATGTTTTCGATATCTAGACTTGCCCGCTCAAAACGAACTACCGTACACAACAGCTTGAGCTTGCGGCTAAAGCCAGACATTTAAAATAGAGCATTTTTGATAAAATAGCAACTAAATATTTTGATGCGGAAATAATACCCTCACATTCACCTGATACCCTCTTGCCCTGAATCAGAGTACGAGAAAAACGGACTTTGAATAGTATTCTATTTCGTAACACTCGCATTCATGCTCAGCTGTTGAAAAATCAAGGAGATACGAATTTTCAAAAAAACGAAATTTTGTATGAAAACACTTACAGTTATGCAAGAGATAGCCTCTCATCCACCTAGCAACCTCATCCCACTGGACATTCTATGAATGGAAATATCTAGGAAATATGTAGGAAAATGTATTTTCCTACATTTTTTTCCATGCTCTTATCATAGGAAAATGCAATTTCCTAGATATTTCTTAGATATTTTCTATCATAGGGAATAATGCGCAAAAATTTGGATGGATTTGAAGTTTTGACCAATCGCGGCAAAATTATGACTATTAAAGTCTTCGGAGAACTAAAAAAAAATGTATTTTTCTTTTTTTTTTCTTTCGCTAAACGCATGCTTACTTTTAACCGCTTTATCGATATTTTCTTAGCTTCTTTAGATTCATTTTAAGTCGTTGTTTTTAGTTACTAAAAAATGCCGTTTTCGGCCCCTTCGTCTAAACAGTCGCCATCTTGAAAATCGAACGTGCACGCGCTTGCACGAGGTACAGAATCCGGTGCGCAATGCAAAACAATGGAATCACCTTAATTTGAAAGTTTAAGTCCTAAACAAAAATGAGTTGAATCATTTTTTTCCTGGATATGCAAATTAGCTATGACGTCACATGACGACGTCATTACTGAGGAGAGCTCCTGTGCAATAAAACATTTCCGACAAGTTTCATTGATTTTAATTTCGAAAAAATGGGTAAGTTTAATGGGTCCTTCAATTTTTCCTATATATAGCAACGGAAGAAATAAATAGGTAAGTCCATCCTTAACAGAGATGTAAAGTTTAGAATCATCCACGTATGATTCAAGGCTACAAGTTGTACAGATTGATGGTAGGTCATTGATGTATAGGTTGAAGAGTAGTGGACCCATGATAGATCCCTGTGGTACGCTACGTGTGATGAGAAGTGGGTCTGACAAGGAATTATTGATGCGAAAACGCTGTTCCCTACCTGACAGGTAGCTGTAAGCAGGCCCAGATACGACACTAACAAAAAGGTAAAAGGTAACTTCGCCTGCTTCAACCGGCCTTAAACAGTGAGTTGACTGTCATGACGAATATTTTGTTACTATATAACTGGAATGAGACTTCGACGCCACTAGAAACTGAGTGTAAGTATGACCTGGAACTCAAAATTTCGTTTTCAAACGTCTTCTACAAGCAACAGCTTTCCAGTCAAAGTCCCCAGTCGAACTTCATGTTTGTTTGAAGTTTTTGTTTATCGACAAATGTGAAAAAAGTCTAAGAGGTACAGAGCAACTAAAATTTATCCCGTAAGAGTTACTCTAGTAGATAGCTTTTTGATCGAGATTATTTATGACTGATTAGACAAGATTAGAAAAAATGAAATTGATATTTTTACTAATAGTGTTCTCGTTAAGCAGGCCTTCTTGCTTCAACCACTCAGTAGCAAAGACCTCAAGTGCATCATCATGACGTTTAAGATACTCTCTGTGCTCTGTTCGCTAAGATCTTACAGCCAGCTAGCCAATGCTGAACTGTTTCTTTCTGGCATCCACATAAGCGGCACTGTACTGAATCCACTTGTCGGCCTGTTTCCTGAATTCTCAACCTTGTTGCTGAAACTTTCTCCCCGGCATCATGCTCCTATTTAACCACTTAAATGCTCTTTCGTCCCGTGATTACCAAATATAGCCTTTCATCAGATCTTGTCTTCCATGCATTAACTTTTCTCTCAAAATTCTCTTTATGGTATTGTCAAGCTCAATCAGTTCTCTGTTACAATAGTGACATACATTCATACTATAAGATACAACAGGAATTGCTCGTGTATTAATAGCTCTCATAAGATTTCTGTCATTGAGCTCTTGTTCATCCAGGGAGCGAACTCGATGCTCAAGTTCATCCACAACCCGCGCTTTCACTGCAGCATCATTATGCCATCACCCTCTTCAAAACCGAGAAACTTGTATGTTTCTTGCATGGACTTCCAACTTCTTAATTGCTTCTCCGTCTATCGATCCGCATTCCTTCAGACTCCACCAACTTGCCTCTGTGATAAACAGCTTGCGCACATTTCTATACTCCGTATTTCATTCCAATATCTCGACCAGGTTTAGACTCAAAAGTCTAGATCCCGTGCGGAATTTTGCAACAGATAGTGAGGTGTTGTTTTGAATAAATTAACAAACCATGAGGGTTTTACCTAGCTTGGCAGCTCAAACGTCGACTCGATGTAGTTGCTAACTTTTGAAGCTTACCGAATTGCTAGTGCAGCAAAGACAACGGCACTTGGCAACAGGTATGTTAACATCTTTTTGTATCCCACACCAAGAAAATTTCAGGAAACAATTCGACAGAATTTGTAGAAGTTGAAGTAATACAAATTCGCAACGTTCAACTCGTGGTCACAAAAATTACTCCCCAAGTTTGCTTGAGGATAACATTGGCGTTTAACTTCTCATGTCTCCATATTTTGTTCACAAGTTACAATAGGCATTTGTCTTTCTTATAGCAGATATGTCTCTCGCTATTTTTGAAATTTTGTTGAAATTTTGGCGGTAGTTGTGACGACATAATTTTGCGTCCTAACCGGCACCGCAAATTTGTATCGCAACTTCTAAGGATTAAATTGGTGCGATACATGGTGTATAGTCCTCTATGACTTTCTACTTGATTAACGAAATAGGAAAAAAAATTCACCTTAGAATTTTGGATTTATGACCAATTTTTCTCATAAAGCCATTTTCAAAAATCGTCTGATATCTCGAATTATTTGATCTAATTCACAGAAAAATAATTACCGGTAGAAATTTCAAGGCTTGTAGACAAATGGCTGCAAATTCCTCAGAAATCGGACAAGGTTCATGCCCAACAAATAAAACAATAGGTACGGTATCTCTTAGGGGTTAAAAGTCGTCCGGCCACGCCCTTTTAAAAAGACTTCCGGTATCTTTTAGGGGTATTTTTGAAAATGTCCGACGAGCATACCTGATCCTTTTAGAATGGAGTCCCCCCGGGTACAACACTAACAACGACAGAACTCTGATTGATAATCGATTTAATAAATATAGCATCTTTGTTCATTTAAAATGGAAAAAAAAGAATGTCAACAGTTGAATAATCTATTCTGTGAAATAGTTGTAAATATTTCATTGGGTTAATAACTCATCTAAAATTATGAATTTCTCAGAAACCTAGATTGGTCGATTAACGACAATATGTATATAGAAATTTGATTCATTTAGTTTCATTCTCAATTTCTTTGAACAATTATTTGATGTGCTGATAAAGGCAATGACATAGAGCACATTTTCTATGACTATGATAAAATCCGACATCAGCGTTCACCAAACAATTTTAAAGGCCGAGACATGGTAAAACGCACGTCTCAAACTTATTCAGGGTTATACGATATCTCATCTAACAGTATACTAAATACACTCATTTCTCAATCACATCCTTTAGGGTCGAAAGTGGTTTAGTATTAATCCTGGGTTAAAGTCAATGGTTTTGATTTAACCCTGGGCTATCACAATAAGCCTCTTCTGAACCGAAACCTAGGCCAAGTTGTTCGAACAATGATCGGCGCTAACCCAGGGTTGAATATATATAGAAAACTATTGATTTTAACCTTGGGTTTGCACTAACCCACTTTCGAAGTGACCCCCATTTCTTAAAGCGTACGTAACTTGCGAGTACTTGTAAAGTCATATTAACAAACGACTAAGTGGAATTTGAACAAAAAATCTCTGCAAAGTAACAAGAAATTGTATGTCACACGGTACTAGCCATTTTAAGTAAGAAAAAATTGTTGTAGATCCTCGGAAAAGCATTCAGTTTTTTGATTTACGAGTACTCGTAAGTCAGTGAAATATGGGGCTGGACTTCCTGCATTCCTGTACTTCAAAGTTCGTGAAAGCTTTCAAAACATTTTTTAACAAATGTTGAACTTCCTGGTTAAGATTTCTAGAGCATCACTGGCATTTCTCCTCAGTGCCTATCCTGCTTCTTTACCAATACTTAGACCAATGCAAAGCCAGCTTTATCGGCATGCTAAATTGGAGCTCGAGCATTTTACAGAGATTTTAGAAATCCCTTTGGTTTACAAGCAATGATGGTATCAAAATATTAATTATCACAGAAATTTTACTTAGTCATTCCGAAAAAGAACCACACATTTATTAAAGGCCCACTTGGATGAAAATTGATAAAAATTGGAAACTGATTATTTCTATATGAAAAATGAATATAGCTAAATAACTAGCTACTCTCTGCCAAAATATATCATTTAAGCTTATTATCACAGGAGAAATTTGGGTTAAAATCCTAAAGAACAATAGGGTTGAGTAAATGACATCATTTACTCACAACTTAAATGCTAAAATACTTGACAATTTCTATTCATCTCGTTTGAATGTACAGAAAATGTTGCTTTTGGAGATTATTGGGAGTCGTACAGATACGTTTTACTAAGTTTTAAGTTATTTCCAATTTTAATTTACTTTCATCGAAGTACCCCTTTAACTACAAGCAAATGGATGCGAACAACATGCAATATGTCTCTATAAAAACTGAAAGCTAATGACAGTGTCCTATAGATCGCTGGGCTCACGTGACCTTTGACTGGTGCATGTTAACAAGAGTCGAAGTTGTCAACCCACGGGCGATAGGATAATAATCATCTGAAAATTTACTTAAATATACAGACAGTATTTATAAATTACCTTGAATTACTGTTATTTTGTCTTTTTGTATTTCTCCTAACGTTTTAGAAAAAAGCTTTTCTTTTCCCTGGGTTCTTTTGTCAATGATTAAACCGCGTTTACTGGCGAGGGGATATCATGTTCGCGTCAACAGACCGTTGGCTACAGTTGAACCGTACGGGTTTCTAACGCATCGGTTGGAGTTTTAAAGAAGTTACGGGCCTTGTAAAAGACTATTTGGCTTTCTAAAACGTTAGGAGAAATACAAAAAGACAAAATAACAGTAATTCAAGGTAATTTATAAATACTGTCTGTATATTTAAGTAAATTTTCAGATGATTATTATCCTATCGCCCGTGGTCAACCTCCATCTTTCAGATGCTGTGGGTTTCATAACCATGGTGTTCTTTCACGAAAGAAAGCTCTGGACTTTCGGAATCTTTATTACACGAGGCGTTAGACTTATATAAAGAGGAACGTATTCTTCCTAGGACGTTTCTTGTAGCAATGGAGTACTATCAGGGGTCATTTCAGGGTTGATATTTTCAAGCGTATCACTCGAGTACACATATTCTTTGTTCCTTCCTGGAAATCGATTGTTTGATGCACTAAGACTGGCGTTGTCTGGGATGAAGAATGCCAATAACAAAGCTAGTATGACAGAACCTGCTCCAAACAGGAATGGCGCCCCTGATACCAAGTTCTATTTAAAAAAAAATAAGACAATTCTCAAATGCCATCGGTGGGCAGACTGCTAAATTTACTTAGTGTATTGTATTGTATTGTATTGTATGTTGTTGTTATGTTTTGTTGTACTGTGTGTTGTACTGATTTTGTTGTACTGTTAAGTTTTGTTGTGCTGCGTTGTACTGTTGTATTTTGCTGTTGTTGTACTTTTGTATTATGTCGTTGTGTTGTGTTGTGAAGGCTTGTTTACTGTATGTACTGTGTCATAGGCCTACCCCGGGCCCTAAAATCGCCGTTATTTTGGGCGATCTTGGGCGATCTTAGGCGATCTTAGGCGATATTGGGAATTTTAGCCATTTCGAGTTGGCGCTCTTGGGCGCTCTTGGGCGATTTTGGGCGATTTTAGGCGATTTTAGGGCCCGGAGTAGGCCTTGTCATGTGGCAACGTAGTGTATTGTGTGCTGCAATGTGTTCTAAATTACAGACCAATAATGGCATTTCCTACCTTACTAAATGGGTCTTCCATTGTGGTGTGGTTTGATGGAGTCGCTGGGGTTGGTGTTGGGTCATCGTCTAAGTTTACATGGAATAAATAGAAAGTAAAACCAAACAGGGCTGGTCCAATCCCATTACAAAGCCCTCTGATGCCTGTAATTATACCTTGAACAACACCTACAGGACAAATTCATATACATCAGTAGACGTGCTAAAATATTATAAAAACCTGCAGCAATATAATAAAATAACAATTCAAGCAATTTCATTTGAAATACATTTCATCTGCAATGTGAGTCTTGATTCCAAGGTACTTAATAGCCGTCTTCCGATCGAGATACACTTTACTTGCCATACACAAAAGTATCAAGACGAGTCTACGTGCATAAAGCACAGTCATTCGTGACAAGACAAAAGTTTTTTGTATGTTGCAGGTGAAGCATATGTCACAACTGGACTTTTAACATTAATAGGCTAGATAACTAACACGTGTTGGTGTTTCATACCTTGTTGGTCAGGATCTGCATTACAAGAGACAAGAGCACTTATTGCAGGATAAGTTATCATAGCTATGGAAGCCAAGGAACCTGCTGCCCACATCATCCTAGTAGACAAAACAGGTATTTGTAAATGTCCCAAACTCCGTGGGGACAGTCAGTTATATTTCTATTGCAGGAAATATCTACGATCTTGGACAAAACCCTTGAAACAATTCAACATTTTGCTCACAAAGTAGAGTTCGAATTCGAAAGCAATCCTCGTCACTCCCCCCCCCCCCCTCAATGTTGTTGTCAACTTAAAATCAGGCCTGCTGTATGGGCAACCCTTTGAAAAATTGAGAAAGGGGGAGGGGGGGTTGGCAATGTTTTTGTTCTGTGTGAAGGCAACGAGTTGAGATCATGATCTCTGTAAAAATCGGTACTGTCCCAACAGGGTGCAACTGCCCCCTCTACCACAGCCCCTGTTCTTATCCAGTGGTTAACTTGTATTGAGAATGCCATCATCTTTTCCACTGGACAAGGATTTCTTCAAGGGATGGCGCTGTGTCACTCTGTGTGCAACTGCATCAAGGTCACTGGTTCAAACCCATTCTGGGACATTCTTGTTTAAAAACTGAACGAAGGATTTACTACAACTCAGGATAAAATCTCAAGAAAATTACTGATTAAGTTGGGTGGTGATCCATTTTGCTCTTTTATTAGGCAGACATAAAGTCACCCTAGAATGGAACTGGATTTTTGATCTTGCCTTTTTTTTACTTTGTAAGTTTTAACAGTAACCAACTAAAAAGCTATGTATGTTACTTCAATTATGACAATTTGGCTCCACGCTTGAAAGTTAACTCGCTTGAAATCGTGTACCTTGTTCAGTTGGGTCACTGCACTTACCAGCGTTGAGTTCCAAGTCCATACCAAGACAATTGCAAAAGCTGAAATATTAATCCTACCAAAACAGCATTTTTAAGACCTATAGACTTTTTTAAGCAGGTCAGGACAAGAGTCTGCAAAGGAATCAAATAGATTTTTTACACACCCATGTAGATAGACGTTGTCACAAGTCAGGGGTAAATGAGCTTTTCTTGCCCCTTGCGTCACATTTTAATTACCCCTTGCGTCACAATTTATATTTTTTATCCAACAGCAACAAAAATATGATATTTGAAAAGAGCACAATTTTGAGGTAGTTTCGTTGAATAGCACCAAAGTTATGGGCGGCCAAAGTAAATGTCCGTTGGAGGACAACATGTTGCCCACCACCGAACATTTCTATTCAAATAGCACCAACTTCGGCCACCCATAACTTTGGCATTATTCATTGAAACTACCTCATAATTTCAAGTTTTGTTACTTTTGGTGTGGTCTTTTCATATTTTTCTTCCTGTTTGATTAAAATATAAAATGTCACGCAAGGGGTGAGAAAAGCTCATTATGAATGTCTGAACACAGGTAGCCCAGACTGGATGAGTGTCAATTTACAAGAGAATGTATGGGGATTTTTGAACCTTCAATAAATGACTCAAACTGTAATAAAATTCAACAAAAAACTTATCAGTGTCTTGCTTTATTCCTCTTTAGTCCTCTGACGACGTTTCAGTCGATTTTGTCTGGGTTTAGGTACTTTTTCCCTTAGAGCCACATTATCAAGTTTTGGAACCCCAAAAAGGAAAGTAATGGAACCAAATGAATCACTAACACTGTTAGCAGTAATGTCCTTACCTGAGCTATAACTGATAAAATACCTAAAACAGCTATAAATGTTCGCTACATCTTCTGAAGAAAAGTGAATAACCTACAGAGAGAACAAATAGGAAATATGAATCACTGCATGTAAGTTACACATTGTACAGAGGGGAAGGGAATGGGTAAAGGTTAAAGCCTTCTGTAATTCTAGGAAGGTATCAGGGAACGTTTGCAATTGATTTCTACCAAAAAATTAAGTCGTAAACTTGACAAACTGAAAAAAATTGCCAGTTTTGACTGGCTCCACTCAATGGACTTCTGGTTTCACTAGCAAGGATTAGAAATTGTCAAATAAAGATATCATCACTTTGTAAGAAATAAGGAGCCATTCCAAAGAAAAATAGCCAAAAACCTAAAGCGAAACAACTTTAGAGAAACTTTAATTTTTTCTTAGCCATGTATGTTACATGCATTTCAACCAAATTAAAAATAACCTGAAATCAAATTTGACCAGTATGTAACATATATATACCATAGTAATAACAATGAGTAACTCCTGACCTGTTTCAAGTAAAGAAACATGGATGAATACTGTCCTGCTTCTGGTAAATATGACAAGAAAACTGTCAAGGACAATAGAAGTACTGTGGGGTCTTGACCAACTTTACGTAACGACTAAACAAAAAGTAAAATGAGAAATGTCATCACAATTCACATAAAATTAATAACAATCATGATATAAATAATTATAGGACAAGGTAACTGCTTTGAATATACAATATTGCCAACTCCTTATATCAAAATGTTTGTAAGGATATGCAATATGTTTTGACAGTTCCTAGAAATACCTCTGATATCTACAGCAAGTATTTATTGACATTCATCTTTTTGGCATGATAACGATAATTGTGACACTATAAAAATTACATAGTGTATCAGTGCAACCAAATATCACAATTTGAAAAGATGGGTGTCACTTTTGTTTAATATGTCTTTTTCAGCTAGAAAAGATAGAAGAAAGCCATTTTTGATTCTCAGAAGCATCCCGAAAGAAATCTCAATATACAGTGTATATGTACATGTATGTGATAAAAAAATTACGCCATGGAAAATGCTTAAATTACAGTTTTTACACACTTATTGATGCATGTTAGAAAACTCAGTTCATTCACTGCAGTCACTCATTCATTTTCTGATACTCCTCAACTTGTGCATTAAAAAACTGTATGAGCGCATTTTCCATGGCGTAATCTCTATGTAACTAATATGAATTGCCCATCTGTTGAGTGACTGTATGTAGGTGAACTGTTGGGTGACTGCTACCTGACAAGTCACCTGATAGTTGATTTGGTATGCTATTTATCAGTTTTACCAAACTAGGCTTAAAAAGGTATGCATCAAAATACTCACTGCAAATGGATCAGCTTGCTCCCATGAAATAGGTGCACCCCATGATGCAGGTCGTATTCTCTCCAGGTAGAGACTCAGGAACAGCCACTAATACAAATAATAAATCTAATGATGCTACAGCTGTTGCTAAGGCAACAACAAAGTTATCGTTGTAAGTTCTACCAAGAAATGCTCCTAAAGCTGGACTGATAATTAGACTTGCTGCAAACTGTAGCTGAAACCTGAAAAAAAAAATATTTTCTTAGTAAATCATGACTAAAATATACTCAGATATGTTACTAACTAGGTATCATATCCCAAAAGCACCTCACATTTGTCAGAATTTAAAGCACAACAATAACAACAAAAATGTATATCATCTGATTAAAGAGGTTGTAGAATACAATGATATATTTGAATTTGCTACAGAAGAGCACGAATTATAATGAATTCTTTTTAAATGGTTGTTTACATGATGTTATCAAGTCACATGAGTACACTCAAGTGGTACATTTTTATGCAATCCAGTGTAATTAAGCGTTGCCACAGGAAACCCAAATAGCCTTAGTATATTAATTCTTTCATTTTATCATATAAAGGACTCTCAAATGCCAACCCCCCTGTGCCCACACCGAATGTTTCTATAGAAAAAAAGCCAACTTTGGCCACCCATAACTTTGGCGCTATTCATCGAACTACCTCAAAATTTCAACTTTTATTAATCTTGGTTTGCTCTTTTCAGATATTATATTTTTGTGAAGCTACTGGTAATCAACAGTATGTTTCAACTTATTTAATTCCAAACTGTCAGACATTCATCCATCTTCAGGGGTGGAAAGGTACAAGCAAAATTTCAATCTATATTATTACCTTAAATGTGCAAGCATAACAAGAGACATTACATGATACAACAGGTTGCCCTACATTTGGGCTATTTTAGACCAACAGCCCTTGCATGTGTTGAATTTTTTTAAATATTTGCCATGCATTCACTTTCAGTACATCCTGAAAGCATTCAAATTGAGAACTAAAAAAAGGTCAGATGTGTCCCTAGTTCTGGCGACACATCAAATTTGATTGTCAAAGGTTTTAACAATGGTGTGCATTAAACTTCTGGTTATGCTTTGCGTCAATATTTATGGTGTTTTATTGCATGTGATAGTATATTATAATGATATCATACCAAACCATAGGCTGTACTTCTTTCGTTTTCATCAGTACAATCAGCAACATAAGCAAACACTATAGAAAATGTTACAGAGAAGATGCCCGACACTGAGATCATGGCAAAGAACCACCTAAAAGATTGAACATACAATGTATTTTTAAATACTATTGAAGCTAATTGATTTAAGAATGTTATTACACTACGATGCTAACTTGATTCCACCAAGATAAGTGATGAATAAAACCCTCTCCCGTCATGAAATTCAGGAATTGTTTGCCTAAAAAACTTGATACTTTCTTACCAAGGGTTAAAACGTAGTAATGGTATAGGCGAACATGTGAAAAAGACTGTAAGTAGCAGAAATGACTTTCTGCCCCAGACATCAGACAAAGCACCAAGTAGTGGAGCACTAAGAAATGATAAGATTCCCTGCAAAAAAAGTGTACTTGTTTAAATACATCTAATGCTTACTGCTGTAAAATAATACTTGTTACATTATGCAAGGTCAAAGTATGACCATCTTTATCTACATGTAATATTAAATTTGGTAAAAACTTAGAAAAGGGTGACTTCAAAGTGGGGGGAAGGGGGGAAGAAGTTTACCAAAGCCAGGGAGTTGATTGAAAAACTGGTTTGAGACATGAATTTACTTTAAAGAAAAGTCAATATAAAATGCTGTAGGCTAAGTGGAGAATGATCCTACAAGTACATACCTTTATTCCATGTATCAATCCATTCATTAAAAATGTATGTTCTGGAAAAGTCTCATTTAAAACCTAAAATACAATGAAAACACACTTTACTGTAAGTTATACTTAATAATAGGAATTTAGGTAGTCCATATTGGTATAATAGGAATTTAGGTAGTCCATATTGGTATAATAGGAATTTAGGTAGTCCATATTGGTATAATAGGAATTTAGGTAGTCCATATTGGTGTTAAATCACCTACCGTTAACATAGGTGAAGTCAGGAGACCCCATGAAAAAAACTCTAAAAAGATCACTACAGTTGCATGATAAACATTTGGCTTTCCAAAACCCTGAAAATAAAACAATATTCAGAAACAGGAAATTAAGTTTTCAATAGATTGATCTAAGATAAAAACAGACATAGCTCAAATAAGTGTAATATGCACTTTGAAAGAGTAATGTTTTGGATAAATGAAACTTCATCTGTCTTCAGATGCATTGTTCTTATCACATACCATTAAAATGTATGTACTTAATAAACAAATAGATTCTTTCCTTCCATCTGTACTCTAACAGATGCACAGATTATGCCAAAATATAGTGAGAACCAAAATCTCACAGAATGAAGATGAGTAATATGACTGTTGCTCTTTCAGCATTTTGACATCTGCTGTGCATCTAATACAGCAAATTAAGACACATGGAATTTCTTTGTTTTACATAATATTTACATGTATACAAATATTGTAACCAATCGTAGAGTGCATTAAGATTCTATGATATATATTATCTCCGTGTGCATACTTTAAGAGGGTGGGAACTATTTCGTTGCCATGGTTATGCAATGCTACATGTAAATATGCTGGGCTTGAGCGACAAATAATTATTTGATGTAGGTGTTCAGCTACTTTTTCAAAACCACAGAGCTTTTCTCAAAAAATAAACTTTTATCACTCCAAGAATAGAAGGAAAGGGGAGAGCCTGCATAGCATCACTTGGAGAAAACTGTTCCTGATATCAGGCCCTGATTAGTCATTCTTGATCAGTTAACAGTCTTGGTTGGTCACATAACTAGAGGGGCAATTGAATATGTCATTGGCTATTATTTGAGCAAATGTAGTTCTGTGTAGAAGCATTGGTAATTTTTTTTCTTATCACTTCTGGTGACGCTACTTTTGTATCCATTTAACACTGATCATCTCAAAAATGAGCATCAGACAACATTTTTTTTTTCATTTTTGAAATCAGCATTAAATTTCACTCGACAAAATTGTGGTTTGAACAATCTCTTTAATTTATACCTGGCAAGGTTTAGGATAGCGCTTTTGCTGTATTGTTCCATGTATCGCGATACAACGATACACTTGGTAGATACGTATATGTGTGCTTCATTTAGAAAGAGATCACCTTTTTTCGGACTTCTCTTTGTTCACACCTACGTATACGGAGTTCAACTATCATTCCAAATTGCTTTACAACGATACGGCGATACAGCGATACGGCGATACAGCAATATGGCGAGACAGCGATACAGCGATACAGCGATACAGCGATACAGCGATACAGCGATACGGCGATACAGTGATACAACGATACAGCGATACAGCAATACAGCGATACAGCGATACAACGATACAGTGATCCATCGGTACATCAATACAATGATACAACGAATACAACTGTACAGTGATACAGCGATACTAATTGTTTTGATTTTTGAAGAATGTGACCTTAGATTTAACGAGGTAGTTTTATATTGCTTTGATTTTCGAAGACTGTGAGTAGGTTCATTCCTCGAGATTTGAAAACGGCAAATCCTATATTGTTTTGATTTTTGAAGAACGTGAGTTCGTTCCTTGAGATCTTAAATGTGTATGTATGTCATCACTGTATTGCTATATCGTGTATTGTGGTATTGCTGTATTGTACTGTTGTATAGTGGTATCATTGTATCGTGGTACCGTTGTATCGTGGTATCGCAGTATCGTTGTATCGTTGTATCGTGGTATCGCTGTATCACGGTATCGCGGTATCACTGTATCGCTGTATCGCTGTATCGCTGTATCGCCTGTATCGCTGTATCGCCGTATCGCTGTATCGATGTATCGATGTATCGCCGTATCGCCGTATCGCTGTATCGTTGTATTGCTGTATCGTTGTATCGCTGTATCGCTGTATCGTTGTATCGCCGTATCGCCGTATCGTGGTATCGTGGTATCGTGGTATCGCCGTATCGCTGTATCGCCGTATCGCCGTATCGCTGTATCGCAGTATCGCCGTATCGCTGTATCGTTGTATTGCTGTATCGTTGTATCGCTGTATCGCCGTATCGCCGTATCGTGGTATCGTGGTATCGCTGTATCGCCGTATCGTTGTATCGCTGTATTGTGGTATTGTTGTATCGTGGTATCGTTGTATTGCCGTATCGTTGTATCGCTGTATTGTGGTACCGTTGTATCGCCGTATCGTTGTATCGCTGTATCGTGGTATCGTCGTATCGTGGTATCGTGGTATCGTTGTATCGTTGTATCGTTGTATCGGTGTACCGTTGTATCGGTGTATCGTGGTATCGGTGTATCGTGGTATTGGTGTATTGACTGAAAATGTAAACTTCTAGCCAAAACAATCACAAAAGCATTCGGACAACACTGTGAAAGTAGGCAAATATTAACAATCTGGACAGATCCTCGATATGAAGGCATACAGGCACATGTATCTACCAAGTGTATCGTTGTATCGCGATACATGGAACAATACAGCAAAAGCACTATCCTAAAGTGCGCCACATATGCTTTAATTTTTTTTCAATTCTTGGGTTTCATGTGACGTCATCGAAAATATTCATGCCTCATATTGAGCACATAAAGTTAAGCCTTAAGTATGTTGCTTATATGCCTAACAGAAGTTTTTCTTGAGTATTTGAGAAACTTTCCTTGCTTGGTTCTCGAGTTATCAAAGGTAAAACCTATGTCACGCAACACTGTCACGCGTTTTCCTATGAACGTAAAACTTTGAAATAGTTAGAAGTAAACACACATTTGGCTTGCTGTATGAATAAAAGTATTGTTTACTGAGTTTCTGTATCAAAATACATGATAAAGTTGTTATTTTTACATGATTTTGCCAATTATATTTATTGTCCGCCATGTTGGTGTCCCAAAGTGGGACACCAATATGGCGGCGCCATACATTTCTTTGTAATAACTGGCTTTGTAAAATTGTCGATATCTTTGCATCACAATATCTTTTGGACTCAAAATTCCCTGGAGTCATAAAGTTTTTCCTCCTCTTTAAGCAGATGTGCCTGATTTTACTCAGGGATGAGAGATTCGCTGTCATTTTGATGACCTGTGGAGGGACACCAACTGCGAAGTGCCATACATTTCTTACTAAAGATTCGGCACTTCAAAAATTAATATCTTCGCAGAAAAAGCTCGTTGCAATTTCAAACTTTATGAAGTTACATAGTTTGACTTGCTCTTTATAGTGATATTATTTTTATTTCACTAAGGGCTTTTTAAATTTTTCGATGACGTAGGTGAAACCCAACAATAGTAGCCAGTCACCTGAAGGTTTATGGAAACAGTTGTCTTGGTCATCAACCAATAACAAATTAATAAATGGTTAAAAAACTGCTTTCCTCTGTTTGGATCTTAAAGATAAGACATAGTTGCTGAAGGATTGAAGTTTCAGTGTTGGGGCAAGTTCTCAATTTCAGTTTTCAAAATTGAATCTCATAAAATGTCTCTAATATTTGAGTTAAAAAGCTTGCATCTGCAAATAAATCTCTTAAATTGCAATCGCCTTACCCTTCCTTCAAAAAGACAGCATGACGTGACCAAATGTCATGATGCCAAAAAATATACCTTAATCCTACCTATTGTTACAGATAATAATAGGTCAAAACCAAAATATGCATGCTTCCTGTTTCTACTCTTGCTTTCATTCTAGAATTTCCAGCCAAATCAAGTTTAATAGCGCTGATTAGGAAAGGTTCAAATTTTATCTGCAGAAATTTTGAAAGAAATTGTTTGAATTTGACTCCAGTTACCCAATTTGTCGACAATTGTGCAGAAGTCACCTTTCTTTCTGAGGCTCTAGCTCCGTAGAAATTTTAAAGAAAATTTCAGAAAATAAAAAGTATGATAGACAACTACTGTCAGTGTAAAATCAACTGACTTATACCAATAAAACAATTTTTACACCACTTTTAGTGAAGATATTTAGAAGTGCCTTAAAAGTCATGGCCCAAATTCTGAATCCATGAAATGAAGTTTCTTGAAACTCTGTGAATAATTTTGTTTGTACTTTCAGGATAAATTTACAGAATTTGGATTCTACAGTAAAGTTTTGGAGGACAAACTAAAAATCAGTTTTAGGGAATTTCCCCTTCATATTAAGCAATTATTGGATGAGGTCGAGTAGGATATGGGGAATTATTAAGGCCGAGGTTTGTGTTATCTGCCGAAGCCGAAGGCTGAGGCAGATAACACAAACCGAGGCCTTAATAATTCCCCATATCCTACGAGAAACGAATTCAATAATTGTTTTATTATTTTTTGAAAATAATTCTTTCTCAGTTGTGCTTTGCTGACAAGAATACATGTTGTTGTTGTTTTCCCGCTTTTGGCATGAATCGCATAAATTAGCGTGACGTCATACCGCAAGCTAATTTTCCATATTCGAGAAAATTACGTCATAACTTCGAATAATGGTTTTCAACATTTTCATAACTCCAAATTTGGGCAGCTAGCCGGCGACTATGGTAATTTATCCGGTGGCTCTTAGCCAATCAAAACTCTTGAATTATTTTCAAAATATAATAATTATAATTACTGTCAATTGCCATGCCAAACTCAGCACTCAAACTTCAGTCTTTCAGCAACTGTCTTATATCTTTAAAATCCGAACAGAGGAAAGTAATTTTTAAACCGTTTATTTGTTATTGGTTAATGCCAAAAAAATACACTTCTTTCCAGACACCTTATAAAAGGCCTTTCGACAATGCTAAGGCAGGAATAAATTATAGCATTTGCTAAATTTGTTTTGTATTATTTACTTTTTAGATTCTGGATCTAAAAGTAGTTTATCAAGCACAAACAGTATTCAAACACAAAAGCAAATAATCAAGTATTCGATTGGTCCAATATCAAGCGATATTTCCCAGTTAATTAACGGAAGTTAAGTTATATATATTGCTCTAGAGTACGTACCGATTTTCCCTCGCGGTTGTTGGATCGCCATTTTCTAGCACTAGAAGCAGGAAAAGTCACTAATTTCTTGAGTCTCTTTTTCCCGATCATAACCTGATGCATTGCATCGGGATATTTCCCGCTTCTACCTGTCGGTGCCGTTGTATTAGCGAGTATTTCAACTTTTCTTGATAACTACATACATTTCTTCATGAGTCACTAAATATGAAGTAGTGCTTCTGCGCATTGGCAAACAATCTATACCACTGACCTATAGATATAGCCGTCGCATCAAATTGATTAAAAAAAGTTTTACGTAATTGTCTTACCGCTTTTTGCATCTTTAAAACTATCTAAAACCTTAAGGTCCGAAATTACACAACATTTGTAATATTTTGATTTATAGGGCACAAAACAAAATAAACCATTTGCAGCATACCATATTGGGATATCGTCTGGTCCCAGGCTCTCTCGTCTTGGTCTGCATGGAAACTAAACTTCAACGTGAAACTTCACAACAAATGAAATGTTCTTGTAGGATAGTCAGCCCTAAAAATCCATGTAGTTTTACAGATGTCGTGTACTTGGGTAAAACGAGAAACCTATGGACCTATTCCTGCTCCAAGGTATTTGTATTTTTTATTTGTATGGTTTTGAAAAGGGTGAATGAATTGTAAAACTTCCACGTATGGTCTTCCATGCATTGATTTTTTTTATTGAATGAATATTATATTTATAGAACTATTTCTAGTTTTATTACTGTAATTGATTTTGTTTTCTTATTTTTAAAAATAAATCGAGTACTGCACTGCATGTGCAGAACTGATTGACTGTTAAAGACTTTATAAGCTTACTGTAACCTCCCCAATCCATTTTGATTGAGAGATATTAAGCTTAAGTCTTATTAGCTAAAATTCGGTTATTATTAGAACAACATGGTCTTGTAAAATCTCAGTCAAATTTCAAAGTCTTGCTGTTTTACAAGTCTTTGAATTATTGTAAACAAAGAAAAAAAATGTCTTTGGGCTTGCAAGGAAAACACCAAAAATGCTTTTCTGGCAGCTAACTAGCAGACTCACTAAGCTAGTCTTACACTGACCATTTTCCACTCCTTAGATCTGTATTAAAGTATAAGAGTGGGGTGGAGGATAAACAAGTCAATAAAGCCAGTACAGTGTATGTCAACCCCGGCCAAACAGGGAATAAAGATCTCTGTCATTTTTAAAGTAGAGGGCCGTGTCTTCAAAACTATAGCAGGCTTATATGGAAACCTCGGTCGTACATAACACACGGAACTCTGTTGTCAAAAATACTGTCAATAAGGGATGGTATCAGATTACTACAAAAACAAATCAAATAGTAATTTATTGTTTGTAGGGTTGTTTCATCAACCCAACTTTTTAAATATTTTTACAAAATCGCAATGATTTTGAGCGATTAACTGGGTACCTTACACACTGCAATGGTTTGTGACTTGTTTTGCAACGCCATTGCAACACAAATTACAGTCAAAATTGCACTGTGTTACAGCGGCTTAATACCATATCAAAAATGTGAAACTATGAAAAATGTACCAAAATAGGGATGAGCAAAAAATGCACTGCATCATTATGAACCACATCACCGCAAGTCCTAATACCCCTCTCCAAATTAAGAAAACAAATCTGAGACTTTGAGACCTTGATTCCCGAAAAACTGAGACTCCAAGACAATAAGAAACACACAAAAATGAGAATTTGTGACAGATCACAAAGGTGACCCATCACAAAGGCTTCCGAGATTCCAAGATCAGATCAAAAGTTGCCGAGACCCACAATTTTCTAGGCACCATTCACCACTCCTAGTATTGTACTGTTAGTATAGGCTGGGATTTTAGTCATTGTTTAATTTGATTTGAAACAAATATTTGTGTTTGGTTACTTGGATGTGTATAACCTTGCAATGTACTATTTACTATATCTTAAATCAACAGACAAGGGCATGCCATTACACTAGTAGGCAAGAGTGCATATATTTTTGGTGGTAGTAGTGGTAGTGGCTATGGTGAACATGAAGTTACTAGTGCTGATCCTGTATATTTAAATGATCTCTTTCATCTCAAAGGTAAGAATACAAATTTTTGAAATTTGAAAAATCTGCCATTTTGTTAGTACTATAAAAATACCACAGAATGGCAGATTTTCCAAAAATTCATATTTTTGAATTGAGTAATGATATCTGAGAAATTGTTTCAGCTATATCTCTAATTTTTGTGTTCTTCCTGCCAAAAATCATAAAACTAGCTATTTCTAATAGAAAGTGAAGTGCTGCGAGCTTGAAAGCTATACAACAACCGTTGGGAAGGTGTACATTTAACCCGTGAAACACTAGGTGAACGTTAGTTTGTAATGGTCTAATATGCACACCAGAAAACAATGGAAAGAAGATCTAGTAATAATTAATATACTCTCTTAACTATTTCACGGGTTAAGTATAACCGCTCTAATTTTTGGTTTGGCAACATTAATTTGGGGTATAGAATATGATCGTCCATAGAAATTCTCATAGAAATTGTTTTATTGTTGAAATTATATATATTATTTTTCTGAAAAGAAATCAAACTTGTACATATTCATGAATTGTACGAAAATTAACAACAGTGGAAAAATATAGTATTAAATGTAAATTATTGATTGTACATCAAGAAAATTACTAAACAATCATTGAATTAGGAATAACAGTAACATTGGAAAAGGTAAAAAAGGTAACGTCTGAATTGAATTTTCTTGTTCTTTCTTTTTTCATAAGAAATCAAAGTTCATCACTCGACTGCCAAGACTTTATACTCGATGTCATCATATGTGATGAGAATTTCTTTGTTAGCTTTAAAAATCGTGAGCTTGATCTCATTTGATGTCGTTGCTGGTTTTATTTGAAAAGTTGGATCCAATACAGCAAGGAGACGTCCAAGCTGTTGGTGTGGCAAAGTGAGACGAAGCCTTATGTTATTTTCAGTAATGGCCAATATGCGGAGATTCCATATTATAGGGCAGTTTTCTAACAGTTGAGAAACACCACATGACTCGCAATCTCCCATTATGTTATCTGGATAAGGGATAACTGTTTTAAAGCATGAAACACATGAAATTTTGTTGGTGGCCTGCTGTATGCCCATGACTTTACATCGAACTGCTACCATCGTTGAAGCCATAATATCATCAAAATCAGCCAGTGGTCTTTCAAATGCAGCTGATGGTTTTGCGGTAAAGGTATCTGTCTTTGGAGTGTTAAGATACCTATCATTCTTTGAGACCTTTAACCTCAGGTTTTTGAACAAGTATGTTGTGTTGACATCCAGTGTATCAATATATTCCTCCCACAGGACAAGCTTTATTGACCCTGTTTCATCTCTTATGATAACTTCTTGCTTTTTCAGCTGGCCTTGACTTTGAGTGCAGATCACTTTGGGTGGAGAAATAGCAGCTACTTCAGCTTTTAGATCTAGGAGTTGGTCTGGTGCCAATTTTTGAAGTGACGTTACTGTAAGAGGTAGAGAACAATCAAGCTCTTTTGATATTGGAAAGTCACTTTCATCAGCTGAGATTGGTTTCATTGTGGTATTTTTCTGTATCACAAGGTCATTTGATTGACTATCAGCTGAGTACTTGAACTTTGTCATTTGGATTTGGCTTTTGGTTGCTTGTAGAGTGCTTATCTCAGGGTGCTTATCGGGAGAAAAACAAACTGCTCTAACTACATTGCTCTTTGTCTGTAATGTGCAATTGAAAAATTGCCTATTTGAAGAAGATGCTTTTTTTAAGGGAGAGACATTATGAATGTAACATCTCAAAATAGACTCTTCCTGAGAGGCAGATTGACCTGCAAAAAAGTGAAATTGATTGTTAAACAAAATAATGTGTTTATTGTAATTACAGAAGAATATTTTAGAAAAGAGATATGGTTAAAAAAATAATCATATATAGAAATATTGCAACACTGCATACCTGAATTTTTGTTTTCCATGTTTTGTTGCCACAGTATTGTGATATTGGTGGTTTGATCTGAAGGAAAATATACAGCACATATTAATTATAAAGTGCTGAGTAAGGACATGTTCATAAAATACGAATTAAAGGTTGTAAAAAGTTGTAAGTGGGTTAAATGTGGGAGCACAAATAACAAAACAGTATTGTTGAAGAAGTTTAAAATTGACTATGTATACAATTAGGTAAATATGAATATTCTATTTAACGTACCTAAAAATATGCAATGTTTAGCTCAACATGAGATTTATTGTTATACTGATCTTGTAGATTATTTTGTGTACAAGTTTGTATGTTTGAAATGTGTGTATTTGTAGAAATA
Source organism: Telmatactis stephensoni (assembly GCA_029948255.1). Taxonomy (NCBI): domain Eukaryota; kingdom Metazoa; phylum Cnidaria; class Anthozoa; order Actiniaria; family Isophelliidae; genus Telmatactis; species Telmatactis stephensoni. The sequence continues at coordinate 1,188,193 of JALIZF010001929.1, forward strand.
TAGTGCTAACAGCACACCTTGTTCAGAAGTTTATGTGTTTGTAAATGCACTGCAAGTTGTCTGTGCTAAGTTATCTAATCTAGCTTCTTCATTAAGTATAAGTTGTAACTTATGTTGAAGAGGACTTAAATTAAGCTGGTTTCTCTCTCAAAAGACATTGGTTCAATAATAGAAGAAAAACGTTTTTTTAGTCTACTAACAGCAACATGATACAGTCCAGGAGTGCGTTCTGATTTACTTATGTCTATCCGTTCTTTAGTTAAAGTAATACCTTGGGTTTTATGATAGTAAGGGCATAGGCAAGTCTGAGAGGTGTTTGTTGTTGGAAAATCGCTGAAAAAATAGAGGTTGGCATGAATAATAGGCTATTTGCTTTGCTTGTAGCAATAAAAACGGTCATGCTGATTGAATTTAATGTGCATTTAAACCTACCTAAGATCCTTAGTGATTAGTGAACTGATTTTTATATGAAATTGATATGTAAAATGTTTATATGTACACATTTGTTGCTTAATATTCCAAAAGGAAAATAGTTAAGTAATAGCATTTTTATGTACCCGTTCGTTGAGGGTTTGTAAAAGTACTAACTGTTGCTTGTGCTATATTATTTAACCTTGCTTCTTCATCAAGTCTGTACTGTAAAGTGGTAGATGACTTTAAGCTTGTTAATCTTTCAAAGGTCATTGGCTCAATTACACAAGATGATAGTGTTTTTACTCTACTTATAGCTACATATGATATTCCAGGAGTTCTTTCTGATTTACCAATATCTATCCATGCTTTAGGCATTGTAAGTCCTTGACTCTTATGTATAGTTAGAGCATAAGCAAGTCTAAGTGGAAGTTGTTGCCTTTCAAGTTGAACATTGTCAATTGACTGAGCTGTTACAGTAATTGGACATATGGGCACACATGACGGTAGTGTATCACTGAAAAAAGGACCTCTATAGTCATCAAACTTTACTATGACAGCTATTGGTAAATCTGGTGGTTGATGGTTGATTTTGTAGATAATATCAACTACAGTTCCTGTAGCTCCATTACAAAGGCCAACAGTTGCCCACAAATTCATTGTCAACATTACTTTAGCTCCCTTGGCTAGAAAGATTGTTGGTTCTAAACCTGACATATCATCAGCAGTCAAACCTTTTGCTGCTGATGATGAGTGGCGGGCGTTTATATTAGCAACAGTGTGCTGAAGTTTGGTAAGTTGCTCATGATTATATGTTGCAACTTCTTCATTGCTGAAATATAGTCTAGTAGCATTATTAAATTCAGCCACCTGTACATTTGATGGTTGACGGGTTAATAATAACTGCCAATCTTCATTTGTTGACCCACCTTTCCTGAGTCTTAATAACAAACTTCTGAACTGTTCTTGCTCAGAGTTAGAACCTTGAACCCTCTGATTGACCGTGAGCTTAATTACCTTATCAAACATTCTATATGTATGATAACCTTGTTCTCCAATAACACTGGATGGTTTGGCATGGTAGAGTGGTTTATCTGCTACAGGTGGCAATTGCGCTGGATCACCAATTACAATCATAGAAATACCACCAAGTACTTTATCATGACAGGCTGTAGCTTGTTTACAGCGCTTGTCTATCCAGCCAAATAATGTTTGGCCAAGCATAGAATACTCATCTATAAGTATGTATTCTATCCCCTTAAGATTGTCTTGCAGTCTAGTCAAGCTTTGTCCAGTAAGGTCTTTATTACCTCTTGAACCAACAGGTAGTTTAAGCAATGAATGTATTGTAACACCTTTTATATTATAAGATGCTTTACCTGTAGTAGCAGAAACTGCACATTTACTTTGCAACAAGTTACGTAAAGCATTAATCAAATAGCTTTTCCCTGTACCAGCCTCGCCTATTATAATAAGACACAGTGGTTCTTTATCATCAGAGATATCCTGTAGGTGATTATTAACAATATCATATGCACTCTTTTGCATTTCACTAAAGGTATTTACATCAACAATCTCATGGATGTCAGGTGTTATAGATGTAGAAGCTTGTTCTTTCGTTGTTTTAATCCAAGTAGGTACTTCACCAATTTGTTGCTCAGTATATCTATGTCTGTCCTGTTGCCAATCATGTAATACTCCTGACTGATCAGCTGTATTTACAAAAGGCGTATGAAGATCTGATATAATCATCCATTCTTCACAAATGCTAGTGTCTGATTGAACAGGTTCATCGTCTGGTTCTTCCTGATTTTGAATGACATCTTGTAGTTTATCAAACCAGTCAGGCACATTGGCTTGTGCATATGATGTTTGCAAGAATTCATGCCAACAACTAATAAAAAGTTCATCAGATGGTTCTTGATCACCCCATACATTATTCTGAGTTAATTTCCAGGGCTTATATCTTAGAAGTTGATATTTACAATATGATGCAAAATTTGTTCCCTTTGGATTAGATGAATATGTAGGGAATATACGTGGAATCACATTATCTGGAAGATTTTTGAGCTTACCATTTAGAAGTTGATATGTTGTAGCAAATTTTATAAAGTTCATATCTATAATATTTTGTGAATCATCATACTGATTACGATTTGCATACACATCAAGCAATGAATTACTAGTGCAGGAATCAACACAATCTTCTTGCAGATTTGTTTGTACTCTACGTGAACCATTCAAACTGACAGGAATAACAGTAAATGAAGAACTATGTAGTGGAAGTGACAACAGATGATGCATAGTCTCTTGAGCAGCATAATCCCTTTCACCAAGGGTTTTCATAACAACTTTCTTAATAGCTTTGTGTGGATTACTGGTGTTGTTAGTGTTCTGTACAATAGTGTTGAAAGCTTGTTTTAGTACTGGTGACCTGGGTTCACCTTTAGCAGCATACTTTGTGAGATATTCAACACATGCATAGTGATCAATGACAACTTGCATGTCACAGTTTGCTCTCCAACCTTGTATTTGAATCTGTTGGTTGTTGTTTAATCTAGAGTCATTTCTCTTAGTAACTATTTTAGCTCTATATTGCACATCAGTGCTGTTACTATGCACCTTTTCAAATTCTATTTTAGTGTCAGTACAGTGATCAAATGGAAAATGAAATCTGCATTTTAACTCAGATTCATTACCTTTTTTTCTTAAGCAGTAGTTTGTACTACATCGTGTATGTCGTTGAACTGTGTTGAGAAGATCAACATAATCAGAATCTATATCCCATTCAGGGATATCTTTATATTGCCTTTGACATGGATGTACTTGTGGTCTCATCCAGATGTCTTGATCTGGAGGGTTTGGGTTTATTGTTGACAATAGGAAGTCAACATAGTGGCATGCAGTTTTAGCAGCTTTATTGCCAGCTTCAATATCATGATCTAATTGGGATGGATCATCAACATCAGTACTTTCATCTTTTAATTTCTGTGCTAAGAAACCTTTCAAGGCAGTTCTTGTCAAGTCACACAATCCTGGGTCATTATTTAGTTTAGCAGTACCATGACAATGAATACTACCTCTACCTTGGTATTCAAATCTATACCAGTGCCACTTAGCATCAAGTGTATCATACAACCAGTACTTGATAAAGTTTTCAAGTCTTTGAGTGAAAAACCAGTCAACAATATGAGGATTGTTAATAACATTCTGACGTCTCGCTTCACTAGATGTAGAAGAATCAGTATCATTAACATCATAGAACAGAGAATGCAAATCAGGCCAATGCATATCAGCTGATGAAAAAGTAAAAAAGAATGTTGGAGTTCCTACATTTGTTACTATGGCTTTAAGATCTTCTTTTACTTTATGCCAGTAAGCATTTGTACCTGCAATATTAGCAACATATCTTGAAACTTTAGACATAAATGCAGCTGAGTGATTACTTGCAGCCATATCACACAGTTCATCAATAGTCAGATGTGCTTCACCAGGGTTTTGTTTTAGAAAAATACCACTTTGTTGTAGTGTTCTTTTTCTTTGGATCATATTAAAAGCCCAGTAAGAAAATCTAGGGTGACTGGCAAAACGATAAACCCATTTACCATTTACTTTTTCAGCAAACTTAATTAAATGTTTAATTCTTTCTGAAAGAGGAACATCTCTTGTCAATGCTTGATTAGTAGGATCCCCTTTACCATCAGGGAATAATGTAGGAAATGCCATAGTAGCTAAATATGATGTTTGATATTCATTTAATGGCTGATCCTCAACTGTAGGCCACGACATTGGTTCATCAGGAGAAAGCTGTTGTCTAACAGCATTAAGCTCTTGCTCCTGTTGTTCACCAACAGGTAAAAAACTACTCATATCAGTAGATTCATTATACACAGTATCCTCACTAGGATTATCAGAAGGTGGACCTAAATCTTGTTCAGTATCACCAGATACAATATCATTATCTGTCTCAACAGACAATAGACCAGAAGGAACACCATTATTAGGTAACATATTCAGTGCTTGCTCATCTATTTCTACATCCGAATAATGAGGGTTATTATGTATAAGCCACAATAATGCATCATGTACTTTCTGTCTTCTAACACTGACATCCTTAAAAGTATTACTTCTACCTTTCACTTTGACAATAATCACAGATAAATCTTTAGGATATCTAGGCAATGAAGATGCCAATGTTTGGACATTTTGAGGTAAGTTAATACAATGTCCAGAGTAACCTCTTTGTCCTCCTGGTTTAATGTAGACCCTCATAATAGGGAGAGCACGAGCAATCAGCATTTCTTCTACTTGAGACAAACCCTGTAGTTCAGACGGGACTGGAGATGGAATCATTGAATTTTGAACTGAAAACTTTTTAGGAGATTTTTTATCCCGAGAACATCTTGAACAAATGTAAGTATCTGGTGACCTTGGTTTACTTTTTAATGGCCATGCTTCCCGACAAATAGTGCAATGAGATACAAAATACACATTTGATTGATGAAATTTTGACATATTATTTTTTGCCCAGTATTGTTGGTGCAAGTTGCCATTTTCAACATTATTAAATTCATTTAAAAATGTTGTTGATTAATTTTCTGTGAATTGTTTGCATTGATCTTATTCGAGACTTTACTAGCATAATATATTTTATTCTTTAGCGATCTAGCAGATCGTTGAGATTGAGTTTCCTCCATTAATTTTCTTTGCTTATAACATTTATTCTTATTCAATTTAACATGTTTTTCAATTTCAGTTTCTTGTGATAACTTCTTATTTATCCTAGCTTCACAGGGAAAGTCATTTTCTTCAGTTAAAGTGGATAATTTTCGTTTTCCAGTTTGATTATCTTGACCATTTGTATTGTAAAACTCAATAGGTACAACTTCAAAAAACTGAGTTTGCAATTCAACTGACAAACTATGGAGATACTCTACTAAAACATTTATATCATGACATTTCATAACAACAGCAGTACCATTTTCATCTGGCATACCAAAACAATCACGTGCATGAGAATCAAAAACATAAATGCAATCAATAGTCTTAATTAAGGCCATGATGTAACCTTCTAATACAAAAAATGCATAATTACTGCTACTAAAAGCATTCACCAAAGCAGAATTTAATGTGAAATATGGAGGATCACATCCATGCTCATTATACACATTGACAATTCCCTGATAAAATTCTTTATAATTAATAAACAACTCATTGCAATAGGAAAATTTAACATTGGTTGCAGTATTACTATTAGGCAATTTAGTATAATTAGTCTCCACAATGGGTAGACCAGTATCTGACACCACAATGGGTGAATCGTCATTGGTTTGATTTTGCCAATTAGGCAATTCAGGGTTATTCAAAGTCTCCACAATGGGTAGACCAGTATCTGACACCACAATGGGTGAAAATTCACTGCTAGTCTCCACAATCTGTGAAACAGAACATGCCTTTGACTCAATGCCTTCTGCTGTCTGTAATAAACGCTGATTTAATATTGTATCACAATTCAGTAAAAAAGGTGAATAAACTCTATTTGGCATATGATTCAGAGATATAGTTTCTTCATCTGGTATTGCTCCACTGTGAACGGCCTTTAGAAACAATCTATCGCCTTCAATCAATATTCGATCTACAGTACAACGATTCCATTTTTTAATGTTAGGAAAACTTTGAGCACATAGAAGTGCCGAAAAACTCATAAAAGAACACTGTCTTCCTCTAGAAACATCACTGAACTGCCTGTGACCTTGATGAATATTTGCACGTATGGATAGAATTACATTTGACATGATAGCACATTAAACTTATGTCACATAAGATTCAACTTACCCACAGGCACCCCAAGCTCTGTTTCAGAGAGGGTGTTTTACGCGCGGCGATTATTAGTTTGGGCTACCTGTGTCGCTTGTCAATTTTATTAAGACCATTGGGAGGAAAAACAAATCTCGCTAAAAATCAATAAAATTCTGAAAACTTGGTTGAACTGTCTCATTTCTTATTTAGATTAGATGTTTTGGAGTCTTTTGGGCTGGTTTTTGGACTCATTTATGCGCGTTTTGTGGGTTTTTGGCGATTCTCCTTTTCACGCTGGTTCTCTCTAGTACTATATTAACTAAAGGCTGGCAACTTCGCCTCCTTACCATCACGAACCGTTTTTGAATCTCCGACAAAATATCCCTACAAATCGCTTCTCTCGCCAAAACAACACCACAAACACGCTGGCAGATAATCACTCTACCGAGAAACGAAGAAAAAAAGATTACTTTATTGATGACTTTATAGAAAACGAGAGAGGTTTTCAGTCAAGTTTTTTCAAAAATGGCTTTCTGCCGATGCTTGGCGGACTTGACTTAGTCAAAAACACAGGCTACCCAAATTCCACCCAAATTCCTTAAATGTGATTGGTCCGTGGTTACTAAGGAAAAGAACCAAATTTCAATGAGCCCTCGGGAGGGAGAGATCTCTTTTCGTATCACAACGAAGAAATATTAGAGGGGTGGGCTAGTCTGACAGTGTCTTACTGACCCCCTCCACCCTCATGCTCAAGTAATCGTGAATAATGCTTCTTCGGCAAAAAGGCTGCCTTCGAACTTTTAGTTTTTAAAATTGTTTATGCTCAATTTTTTTAAATTTAATGACTTCAAAAATCCTGATTTCCATGACCAAAAGCACAGAAGTCGTGGCTATCTAAAAGTGAGTGAAACAGTATTTTCTTTTCGCTGAATGTGGACTTTATAACTCACCGGGCGATGCATTTTGTGGTCCATACAAAACCGAAAGGCACCCATTCACTTTTGCTTACCTTGATCGGTTTTCACAACTTTTGACAATCGCTGATATATAAACTATAACAATAATTGACATAAAATCATGAGTAAAGCAAGACGGTGACGTGCCAAAAGAGGGAATTCACGCGAAGCTCGACAAAGAAAACGTGAAGTACCACAATCACAAACGTTTTTAAATTTTGCCACTGAGCATTTGAGTCAGAAAATCACTGTGGAAAAAGGAGTGTTACGCATCAAATATCATTCTCCTTTTGCTTTTATGATAACAAATCAAAACAAATCTAACCAATGTTCAAAACATGACAAAATCAACACTTAGCTTTGTGACAGTAGTTTTTCAGTCAAAGCAAAACTGAATGGCGGCCTCTCACTTTACCCTCAGTCTTGTCCTTCAGAAGCATTTTCCTCTACGTTTTCAGAAAAAGATAATTATTCATCAATGAACGTACCTTCTAAGAAGTGTTTTTGATAGAACTGGAGGGTTATTTTGATAGTGAAAGTTTTTTTCTGTTCACTATTAATTCTTCTTCTTAACTTTGGACCACAAAATGCATCGCCCGGTGAGTTATAAAGTCCACATTCAGCGAAAAGAAAATACTGTTTCACTCACTTTTAGATAGCCACGACTTCTGTGCTTTTGGTCATGGAAATCAGGATTTTTGAAGTCATTAAATTTAAAAAAATTGAGCATAAACAATTTTAAAAACTAAAAGTTCGAAGGCAGCCTTTTTGCCGAAGAAGCATTATTCACGATTACTTGAGCATGAGGGTGGAGGGGGTCAGTAAGACACTGTCAGACTAGCCCACCCCTCTAATATTTCTTCGTTGTGATACGAAAAGAGATCTCTCCCTCCCGAGGGCTCATTGAAATTTGGTTCTTTTCCTTAGTAACCACGGACCAATCACATTTAAGGAATTTGGGTGGAATTTGGGTAGCCTGTGTTTTTGACTAAGTCAAGTCCGCCAAGCATCGGCAGAAAGCAGAAAGCCATTTTTGAAAAAACTTGACTGAAAACCTCTCTCGTTTTCTATAAAGTCATCAATAAAGTAATCTTTTTTTCTTCGTTTCTCGGTAGAGTGATTATCTGCCAGCGTGTTTGTGGTGTTGTTTTGGCGAGAGAAGCGATTTGTAGGGATATTTTGTCGGAGATTCAAAAACGGTTCGTGATGGTAAGGAGGCGAAGTTGCCAGCCTTTAGTTAATATAGTACTAGAGAGAACCAGCGTGAAAAGGAGAATCGCCAAAAACCCACAAAACGCGCATAAATGAGTCCAAAAACCAGCCCAAAAGACTCCAAAACATCTAATCTAAATAAGAAATGAGACAGTTCAACCAAGTTTTCAGAATTTTATTGATTTTTAGCGAGATTTGTTTTTCCTCCCAATGGTCTTAATAAAATTGACAAGCGACACAGGTAGCCCAAACTAATAATCGCCGCGCGTAAAACACCCTCTCTGAAACAGAGCTTGGGGTGCCTGTGACTTACCGTACCACGCACAGCTCGACTTTTCTTTTAAAAGCCGTGATTCAGCACGAAGCTAAAATTATAGAAGAGCAAAAATTGTATTAATAATACTCCTAGATATGGGTGAACGAACAGTAGTTTGATTTGGTCAGTCTACAAACTCATAAAAAAGGATTGTCTTTCTCTAAAACCATCACTAAACTGCCTGTAAAACGTCACTAAACAGGCTGTGACTTAAGAGCTTAGCCGTTTCGCAGTCGAGGGCACAAACGGGGGAATTTTGAACTGCGCATGCTCGGAGAGGAATCGAATATTCTCAGTAACACAACGCTATTACTTCGCACAAATCCAATTGGTTCCCACCCGTCCGAACTTGACAGATTTTCTCCGATGACGCTCCGATGACGTTAATTAGATGTTTTCTGGGCCTTCGTGCATATTTCGGTTTTTGCCCGTCTGAACCACATGGAGTGAGCAGAGACGTGTGTCGCAGTGAAAATAAGGTAAGAGAATATTGCTTACAGTCACATCTTTTATGCTTTAAAACAGTTGCTATTATCTGAAAGACTTATTATTTACATTTTAGTAAGGAGGCGTCAGTCAGAGTCGAACAGTTTTTGCATCAAGACATATTGACTAATCAGGGACAACATGAAAGGCCGGAAAATGTTGAAACATTTCTTGCTATTTATTTGGACGACAAAAGAAGACCAAAGCTGCAAGAATGCCAAAAAAGAACACAGCAGAAGACACAGAAAACGATCAACACATGGTCTGATTGTGAAACACTACGGCGTAAACTGTTAGGTGAACACGGTGTTACATGACCGGATATAGTCAAAACATGATAATAAAGGCTACGAATTTTCATGGTTCTCATGCCAGTCTTAAGTAATATACTTATATAAAATGCAGAAATTTCAATACCGAATTATGATATTAAGAAAGCGATTGTGTTAATTTAGCACCCATTAAAGTGCTTGCCCTAGCTAGCTATGCAAACTAAATAAACTCGAAGGATATCGAATTTTTGGCCCTGGAAACACTCTTTAGCGTATTTAGCACTAATATACCTATCACAGTACAAATATGCCTTTGGAATATTAGTATTTTCAAATTCTCTTGTGTATTACTCTATAAATTGAAGTAAAACAATACATTCTTTTAGATCTTAAATTACCAAGGACGCGTCAGTCGGAGTCGAACACACAAGATAAACATCAAGACATATTGACTAATGGCCACGGAAAAGTTTCTTGCTATTTATTTCGATTATAGTAAAAGGAAGAAGAGTCTGCGAATTTTCATGGTTCCCATGCCAGTCTTAAGTGATATACTTATATAAAATGCAGAAATTTCAATACCGAATTATGATATTAAGATATTAGTATACTAAGAAAGCGCTTGCCTTCTGTTTTTGTTGAGGATTACTTTCTAAAGCTATGCGAAGAATGCGGTTTATCTTTTTAAAGTTTTTAAAGACTATCATCTCTAAAGTAATTACAATTCAGATCGCGATAGACCTGTATACTGAATTATTCTGGGAATAAATATGCATTGAAATCTGTACAATAAAAAACGTTTTGAAAATTGTTTATTCCTTATTTTTGGTTGGACTTCTACTGATCACTTGATAAAGTTGCTGTTATATAATGACTTTCCAAGGTTACATCTATAGTTTCATTCACATTATGATTGTTATGAAAGCTCTGTAATTTTGGCAAGTTAAGCTAGTAGTGAGTAAATACTGGAATTTACGCCGAACTTTTAAAAGTTCTACTTTTGTTTCTAGACTTTGATCTTTGCTTAATTACTACATTTTTTCCTGTCCGTGATGTCGGGGCTGGTTTGACAAGCTGTCTATCACTAACACTGATATCCACAAACAATATTTCATGGGACTATAAAAATCGCTCGAACTACGTTAAAGTCATGGTATTAAAAAGAAATGATTTTTGTACTAATGTACCCTTTTTCGTTTGTTTTAAGTTGTTTGAATGTGACTAATGCACTCTAATTAGAACATATATATTGTTTGCACTCAAATGGCCAGAGCGAGAAGCCATTTTGGCTCTTGTTTATGAATATTTGCACTGACGAATGAGGGTTGAACCCGACATGATAGCACATACACTGTAATGCCTTCTGCTGTCTACAAGTCAGACCTGTGAACGCCCTTCAGAGATTGATCCAAACAAAAGTGCGGACAAACTCATAAAAGATCCGATTGTCTTTGTCTAAAGCCATCACTAAACTGCCTGTAAAACGTCACTAAACAGCCTGTAACCTTTATGAATATTTATACTGACGAATGAGGGTTGAATTCAACATGATGGCGCACCCATAAGCTTAAGTTTCAACTTACCTTTCTAACACGATCAAATAGCTTGGTAATTCTCTCAAAACTGACTGACTAAAATTAAAAGATTTGCATTAACAATATCCTACCTAGTTATTTACCAGTCAAAGATACAAAAGAAATCCATTACAACTCACTTACCAACGCTCTTTTATAACCACTTGTATATCCTTAGGTGTATACTTGAACTACTCGAACTATACCATGTGCTGTGCGCAGTGGTATCATTCGGATAAAGAAACAAACGTGACCACTGACCATGCATTAACGTTAACTGATTATGATGACGTTTTTTGACGTCACGAGAAAATCGCTGAAAAGCTCGAGCTTTGCACGAATAGTAAGCTGCTCGCTTCGCTCGCAGCAAATAAAAACATATTTAATATTAGGGAGGGGCACCATTGAGATTAAATGAGCCAATTTTGGGGGATGGGTTATTTTTAGTACATGCACACTCTAAAAAGTAATTTTAGAATGACTTTTATCCAGTCTATCATGCATGTCAGAATGGTTGTTTTTCCTTCTAAAATAAATTTTCTCCAAAGAAAAACAACATATCCAACTAAAAGGAGGGGGCACCAGGCACCAGGCCCCTCCCCTGGATTAGCCACTGTAAATTTCAATTTTAAAGGCTTACAAAATATCAATTTTGTGTTGGGAATATTTTATAAACTAGCTGTGTAATCTATCAGTTAGAGTAAACACTAAAATACACTAAATAGTGCCAAATCATGCAAATTCTTTTGTTTTCTATTGTTTAATTGGTGCTATTTAGTAAAAGTATTGCACACTTTTAGTGTTTTGTACTCTAATATACTTTTTTATTTATAATTTTGCATACATTTTACAATGTATATGTAGTAAGCCTTCAAGTCACATGGGAACGAATGAGACAATTGGGGGATATACCATGTGGAAGAGATGGTCATACTCTGAGGTATGTCAAAGATATGATGATATTAGGATGTGATAGGGAATGATGTAAAACATTTCACAGTTTTCATTGACTGTGTGACTAGCATGAAAATATTATGATACCGATATGAATTCATCCTGTCTCTTGTGTGTGGTGATCATTGTGATGTGTAAACTGTTTTCTTGAGTCATGGTGAGTAAATGTGTTTGGAAATGTTGCATCAAAGGGAAAAACATACTGACATACTGCAGTTACTTTGATTGCTTTATGAACTTAAACATTGTGTTCAAGAAAAGAAAGTAATGGAACTGAGGGATTAGTGCTTGGTGCTATTCAATCTGTAAATATTTGCAAAGCATTAATTTTACAAGTTACTGCAGTACGTATGTGTTGAACTTGTTTGCAAAGGTACTAACAACACAAGACAGGGATTGGCATAATTATGGCTATAGATGTCTCTGACATAGCCACTCTTTAAACCACTACAACATACAAACTAGGAAAGCTAAGTTAAAATAACAATTAGCCCTGAGCGAGGCTGAGGGCAAAAAACTGTCAGCAAACACATAAGCATGAGGATGGACCTGGGGAGGAGGAGGGTGAGCTATTTCTTTTACTTTCTAATTTTTTTATTTTTATTTTTAATGATTGAATAGTTCTGTTGGATCTGTTTTGTATCTAATGGGTGGATCTAATTACCCAGAAGCAGAAGAATGCCTAGAAGGACTGTATGCCTATGACATTGGTAAGTCAATACACCTTTCCAGAGGTTCCAAGAATTGATGATGATTAGGCATGTGCAAGTGAGGTCATGGGACAGAAATATAAAGCAAGCCATGGATATATATAGCTATTTCAAAAAAGGTTGATGCTGGGCGAATCAGCGATTGGTGATTGCACGACCGAAAGGAATTTTGGGGTAACAGGAAGTGCTTCATTTTCATTAACTAAATACCCAAGCAATGCCAGTACCATGCATTAAATACCTTATTGGACAAAGACAGTGGTCAATAGGCGATTCATATCTCCACGCCGGATAGTGGTCTTAATAGCGTGACCACAGTTCCTTTCGGTCGTACAATCACCAATCGCTGATTGCCATTCGCCGTTCGCTCCGTCAACCTCTTTTGAAACAGCTATATATGACTGGTCAAATTTGATTGTTAATGTGATTGTAACATTTGAGCATGTTCTATTGTTACCTGAGGATGACTGCATAATTATACGTCAAAAGCTCCATAAAAATAAAATATCTTACAAGCTGGGTTGATGGAACAAGCACATTATGAAGTTAAACACAACCTACAAACATCTGTTCGACTGAGATCTAATTTGATTTCAGGTCATTTTTGATTTGACCTAAAGAGATAGATAGCTGTAAATATAAATGAATTGGAATGTGTTGGTCTATCGGTAAAAGGAAGTTCAACGTACACACATGCCTTCATGTTAAATGTGATCTAAATTATTGTTTACCTTGTAGGAACTCTATCATGGGAGCTTTGTCCTACACAGGGATACCAACCCAGAGCATTAGGTCATTCAACTGCAGCAGTAGGGGATACTTTGTATGTGTTTGGTGGAATTTATCATGGAGAAGCAAGAAACACACTATATATGCTTAATACTGGTAACTGATCCGTAGACGTGTACATGGTGTAGTTAATAATGAATTATTGTTTTAATGTTGGACACATCAATCTATTATTAAAAGTAGAATCAGGAGAGTACTACCAGGAGAGCATATAACCACAGGACGGACACACACACAATGATGATACATTGTAAAAACCTTCCTGAAGGTGCTAAATTTGACATGTGGCCCTGCATTCTGTCTATTTTTAGAGCTCAAATTCAATGTGCAATAGTAGCTGTGAATCTGGAAATACAAGTCCCTTTTAGGGGTCACTTTTAGAATTTCCAATGAGGATCCCCCCCCCACTCCCCCCAGGGTCTGGAGCTGCACAAAATTAATGAAAATTAAAACATATGAATATTGCCTTGTGGTGAAATATGCTCCATCAAATATCTGTCTGGCAAGCAAATCATCTGTCAGTCAAATCAACATTTGTCCATAAACCAGACATGAGTATATGCAACATGTGACTTTTCAGAAGAATTCTAGGTCTCCACCCTTGTGCACAAAAAGGTCACAATAAATCACTTATAAGAGAAAAATTCCCATGGGGGGATACAAATAGAGCTCAACATGTATGCCTGGGACCACACTCAGTCTTAACAATAATAGGTGCGTGATATGATTAATAGGTCCCCTGCAAAGACCATAGAGTAGAAATGTTAGGGCAAAAAATTGCTGCATTGCCTCTGGTGGAAATTAAAATTCCTCCCTAGTACAGGGTCCTGCAAGATCATTAAGTTATAAATCTTGTAGCAGGATCTCATCTGTGATCCTGTACATATGCATTAATTTACTCTTGACTAATTATTTATTCTATTAGGTAATTTGACTTGGACAAACCTTAAAACATCTGGCGAATCTCCATCACCAAGGTAAGATAGTATTATAGAGTCAAACAATCCTGTACATATATATACCAACCCATCCTATTTTAGAAAACTGACCAGCCCCTGAGTTAGATTAATTTAATCTTGAAAATGATCTGGGAGACTGAAAATGCATTGATCAACATAATTTGTATCTTGCCCAAATCAACTCATATTTTAATTTGGGCAAGACATATTCAAGTCCAGATTTAAATAAAGATCAAAATAATGTAGAGCTGCATTATTAGATCATGACATATTGACAAATGTATTAACTAATGGAAATCCTATAGATGTGACCATGACTGTGCTGTGATTGGTGAAAAGTTCTACATATGTGGTGGTAGTGGTGGGGAGAATATGTGGTTTAATGACTTATACTGCTTTGATACAGGTATATTTTGATAAATTAATTACTAGCTGTCATCATAACCATATATTGTGAAATGTGCATATTAAAGCATGCAGTGCTTTGACAGTATAGGCATCATGTATCATGTAATTTATTATGCAAAAACTATGCTATGATGGTTGTTTCACAGGGCAGATTTCAAATGAGTTTGGAAGACTGCCTGCCTGCAGATGCTGCAAATGCATTAATTAGTGCCATATAATGTCCACACACAAAAACATTGAAAAAATAGACCATTTCATGGATCTCATCGTTCAACCTCGGCCTCAACAGCATGTAATATATTCTTTAGAAATTGACTTAACAGCTGATGGTAATGTAAGGAATTCACACATTAATAAACAATCGAAACACTTTAAAATTCCACAGGCTGTAGTCAATTAAATTCTAAAGAAGGTTGAGGATAAATGACGAGCACTATGAAATGGTCTATTCCTGTTATGACTTTGCAGTAACCATGCATGGTATATCTATGTGACACAGTGCCAAGTTTTCACAGATATATGGAAACTGTATAACCACATGGTGGTGCCCTTGTCATGACTGTATAACCATGCTGTGACTGTATATTGTGCTGTCCTGTGATACAGTGCGAAGTTTTCACAGTCATATGGAAACTGCTCTGTTACCATGCAATGACCTTGCCGTGACTGTACCTTGCTGTGATCATGCAGTAATCATGTTGTAGTCATGCTGTGATACATGTACTTTGAGTGTGCCCAGTTAATTTCATAGTCACATGGAAACCACTCTGTTGTAACTATGACTGTGTCAAATGTAAAAACAATAGCACAGTTAATGGTGTACATCAAAGAACAGATCTGTGAACATTCATTGTAGATACCACTGGTTTGTTATCCTATGAGTTTCCCACAGTTATGCTATGCTTGAAATTTATTTGTTTCCACTTGCTAATTATGATAAACTTTGGTAAATTGTATGTTTGTTTTTATCCAGTGACACTAGTATGGTACCACATGAATGCACAGGGTCACCTACCTCATCCTAGAAGCTTACATACTATATGTGCCCATCATGATAAGGTAAATAGATTCATTAATAAGTACTATGGATCTTCTTTCCACTCAAACCATGTTTACTATTTCATGGCAGGAGCATTGGAAATATTTTTTGGTGCACACTTTTCATCAGCTAAAGTTTTATTGATTTCTGTATTTTTTGGATCTTAAACAAGAAACTCAGTAGCATGCAAAGCAGATGTTCCAAAAAAAGCTGTAGCGCAAGGAGAATGGGAGCCTGGAACACCTGCTTTAATTTGCAGGGTTAAACTCGGTCACTAGTGCTTGACCTCACAAACTAGTTGTCTCTTGTCTCAACTTCTTTTCATTCTGTATTAACATTGATTAGCTTTGACATTTTTTAATTTTTCTTCACCTTAGTTTGTGGCATGACCTCTTATTTTAAATTGGCTGATATTTCTTTCCCTTAATCACAGGATATCTATTTATTTGGAGGAGCAAATGATTCACCAAACTGCAAGGCACGTTCACCATTTGGTGATGTTTTCAAATTTAGTTTATGTGAGTATATTTAATAGGTATTTAAGCAAACATCAAATATATGTGAAACATAAATTTTATTTGAAGATCTTGTGCATGACATTGTTAAACCAACCATAATTTGAATATGCTTTGACTCTTGCATTTATTCCTCTGTCAGCTAAAATGAAATGGAAGAAACTGCATTGTGAGGGCACCTCTCCTGACAGACGTCTTGGTCATTCTGCATGCATTGTGTATGGGCAGGTAAAGTTCTCAGTGTTCGTCTAGAAATTACCCATGGTCAGTGAATGGAAATATGAAACTCAATATATTATTGTTATTATTGTAATTAATTATGTTATAACAGGGCTTCATTTAAACTAGCACAGGGCCAGGTTGTTTGAAAGGTGATTAGTGCTAACCCAGTATTAAATCTAAAGGAAACCATTTATTTTAACCCAGGTAGTCACCCTTCAAACAACCCAGCCCTGAAGAGTAAGCTTCATGAGTGTCTAGTTTTGTAATGTAATTTCAAGTTACCAAAATCATGTTTGATATTATAATCTTCTTTTGATTTTAAAAGATGATTGTTTTTGGTGGTATGAATGATGAAAAGGACTATAATGATCTTGCAATACTCCAGACAAGAGCTGCTGCTAAACAGCTTCCTCCAGCTATGACAGGTGACCAATTTATGATTCTTTACTTTTGATTGCCAACCATTCAACCAATGCAACCCACAACCACCAACCAACCCACCTACCCAATAACCCACCTACCAACCCACCCCACCAACCAACCCACCTACCCAATAACCCACCTACCAACCCAACCCACCAACCAACCCAACTAAACAACCACGTGTTCATTGGAAGGAATGTGTACATTGAAGAAAATAATTTGGACATTCACAATGTACATGTAGGTGTGTCTTATCACACTTGGTGGACAATATTTGATTGAGTTATTGCAAAATTATCTCTTTCAGATGTTAGAGATTAGGCTTAATAGATTCTCGACCATCTGCATACTGCTTATTTTACCCTCCCCTCCCCTCCCCCACCCCTTGTTATTTTTCCCTACTATATATTCGAGGTTTTATATATGTGATCAGGAATAAATTCGAATTTTGGAAGAAGATTTTAATGAATATTCCTACCAAGAATAATTTATCACAGTGTTGTCTGTTTAAACTAATTTGTAATATTGGCCTCTTGCAGATGTGCTAGATGTCTCTGCTTCCTCTGTACAAAGGTTAGAAATCAAAATTTTAGGTCTTGGATAGGATCAGGGTTTTGAGGTGTCCACAGCACATACCTACACAACAAATACCCTCAGTTCCCCCCTCCTCTAGTTTCAACCAAATTGAGAAAACCTCAAAAAAGGTGACTGAAATAATTTGTTTTGTTTTCATGAGCACTTCTTTATATTAGTATTACTAATTGGTTCCTTTTCAGCATACCTAATTCCATGGAACCTCAGACAAGTTATGACACAACAGTTCCAATACCAGCACAATACAGGACTATTATGCATTCATTAGAAAGTGTGAGTATATATCTTATTACAGTGGAACAAGCGGAGCTCTATACACATAGAAAATTAACAAAGGAGGAAACAAGAGAGAAAACTATGCGCGCCAAAAATAAATTTGTCACACCGCGTGCACGCTGTTCGCTGTTTTACAACACTCGAGTAAAATGTTGTAGTCTGATTGGTTGAAAGCCATTGTCACCAAAAGTTCAGACAATGGTGCTGACACGTTCCGTCGCGCGCGCTCGTTCTGTTACATCGTTTGATGAAGATTTTTCACTTTTATCACAAAAGTGTTAATTCGCTGTTCGTACGTTTATACACCTTTTGCGCAGGCTAACATGTTTAAAAAATACGAGATATTTTCGTTCCAAATGTTTTAAAAATACCAACGTAATAAACGTATACCACGGACGTACCCTACCCTTACCGACAGTTAAGAGATGGTAGGAAAGTAACCATGAAATCTGAATCGACTACTAGGACTTTCCGGCTACAGGCAAACTTCCGTCTCTCTCAATGTGTATATGTTCTAAAAATAATTAAAATTGATATCAGAAAGAAATAATTCAAGAGCTAGTAGTCTTGACTATATATACGAAAGGGCTGGGTGATTATGTCTAGGCTGTCAGTAGGCTGTTAGTGTCAATAGGTTGTTGGTGGGTGTCCACAACCTACAGTAAGTTGTTAGGAAGGCGTCAGTAGATTGATGGGAAGGTGTCAGTAGATTGTTGGGAAGGCGTCAGTAGATTGTTGGGAAGGTGTCAGTAGGTTGTTGGGAAGGTGTCAGTAGATTGTTGGTAAGGTGTCAGTAGGTTGTTGGTAAGGTGTCAGTAAGTGGTTGATAAGATGTCAGTAGGTTGTTGGGAAGGTGTCAGTAGGTTGTTGGGAAGGTGTCAGTAGGTTGTTGGTAAGGTGTCAGTAGGTTGTTGGGAAGGTGTCAGTAGGTTGTTGGGAAGGTGTCAGTAGGTTGTTGGAGGTGTCAGTAGGTTGTTGGGAAGGTGTCAGTAGGTTGTTGGTAAGGTGTCAGTAGGTTGTTGGTAAGGTGTCAGTAGGTTGTTGGGAAGGTGTCAGTAGGTTGTTGGGAAGGTGTCAGTAGGTTGTTGGGAAGGTGTCAGTAGGTTGTTGGGAAGGTGTCAGTAGGTTGTTGGGAAGGTGTCAGTAGATTGTTGGGAAGGTGTCAGTAGATTGTTGGGAAGGTGTCAGTAGGTTGTTGGGAAGGTGTCAGTAGGTTGTTAGTAAGGTGTCAGTCGGTTATCGGTCAGGTGGCACTAGGTAGGGTCTTCAATAAATTATGGAAAGTTGAAATGTTTTACCTGTTAGTTACATAGCAACAAAAGACTGGGGGCTAACTAGAAAACCTACCAGTTAATTTAGCCCCCAGGCTCCAATATTACATCCAATTAAATTCAGTATTATTATACCTATTTATATATATTTCTATTTTGTATGTTTGTATGTATATATATTTTCTTTCCTATTGTACATATATTACAATGCCTGAGTGCGCGCACGCCCTACGAGATACAACAGAAAAAATCTGACTCAAGTGGGACTCCAACCCACAACTCCTGTGATACACATCCAGTGCTATCATGTAAACTGTAGGCACTGGTGATAATAGTGGATTTGCTTTGTTTCTGTCAACAGCCTACTACACATCCTAATTTTGACAGTATTAAAGCATCATTTATCACAAGAATTGAAGAAATATTTGCAGATTTGTCATCGAAATATGCAGAATTAGAAGGGTAAGTGGCTTTGCAAGTCTTTAAAATGATGAACACGCCAGTAACTAAGTTCATGGTCATTTCATAAAACATTGAAATTAGGGATCTTT
The DNA here is from genome assembly GCA_029948255.1 of Telmatactis stephensoni. Lineage (NCBI taxonomy): Eukaryota > Metazoa > Cnidaria > Anthozoa > Actiniaria > Isophelliidae > Telmatactis > Telmatactis stephensoni. The sequence goes on from JALIZF010001929.1 coordinate 1,207,930, forward strand.
AAGCTAGTGGAAAAAATTGGTATAACAGATACCAAGAGAAAATAAGGCAAGAGAAGGATCCTCTAGTATTTTAGCCTAGTATTTGGGTTTGTAACCATGTTATATTAAGCAACGTTTAATTCTATATGTTTAACTCGATCTAACCAACTCGATTGAACTCGATTTTAAGAGAAGAACCTGATTGGTAAGAGTATAGTCCCCTCAATGAAGACACATTGTAGCTTGAAAACCATCTAGCCTTCTTCAGTTGGCTCATCCTGAATCAAAAAATAGCATCAAAGAGTACTCATACATGATGGGTTACGGGGATTCCTTCTCTTGTAAACCTCATTTTCTCTTGCAGATGCATAACACCTTGCCTTAGGAACCAGCCAGATCTTATAGAACTCATTTGCTATCATGCCGTGTATATGTAGAAATAGAAAACGAGGCAGCGTGCTATGTTGAGTTATAGAAGCACGCGGGAATTGTAAGAAGACGAGAGATTGAAGTGTTAGGAGAAGCACGAGGCGTAGCCGAAAATATTCCCTATTCCCGACCATTTTTTCCTCGATGTTCATGAATAATATTCAATTTAATAGTTTTCAAACGTTTCGCTTGTTCTCATCTTCCATACAAAATACAAGGAGCGCCATTGCAGAATATATATACCCCTTCCACTCTCCTCCAGTTCCCCCCTTAGCGCTAACTACGCCGACAACTCGGCTATTTCGTCTTTTTACTAGGAAAGTATAAGACCCCTATTATTGAAAATATCAAGGAATTATATTTGATAATTCAAATGCGAGCGGAAAAATTTTGAGGTATAGGTCTTCACAGCGACTTCTTGAGATGCTGTTGAGGTGCAATGTGCGAGTCATTCCAGAAAAACTTGCAGTTAAAGAGTTGCTAATGGCTACTTTGGAGCTATTCATTAGCAAGTGCGAGCGTGAGCCATGCACACGGCAGAAATTTTGCAGAAAAGTAGTTTACGACGGCTAAGGAAAACAGTGCATGTGTTTCAGCTATTTACAGCTTGATTTATCTTGATATTCCTTATTTTTTTCGATAAAGTCAAATATTCCCTATACCTTACTATTTTAAGCAAGTATCCAATATTCCTTTAGCTTTTTTAATCGATTCCGCTTCTATCCCCGATAGTAATCAGTTAGTTCTTAATATGCAGACAACTTCAACTTTAACCAACCAGTTAAATAGTTTCTTTTTCGATTATGATTTTCGATTGATATTAAAAATTATGTTTTTGGTTATTTTCTTTCCAGACAAAAGGCAGCTTTAAGGACGTCTGTAGAAAGTTTTCAAGAAGAAAGAGAAGCCAATATTGAACAATATGAGAAACAACAAAAAGTGAGACCTGACTTTTGTTGCTGAAACGTCTCGATATCGTCTTTAAACTTGCTACAAATGTGTTTAATCTTTAATTGTAGGAACTACAAGAAATGCTGCTCAGGCACAAGGAAGAGAATGAGGAATGGATTCAACACAGAAAACAAGAGCTTGATGAGGAACGAAAGCAAATAGAGCAAGAAAAGGTTTGTCTTTGATAATTACAGCACTATGACGTACGACATTTTTATACCCCTGTTTCAAACCATTGTCGCGACGCACCCGAAAGGATGTATGGGTAAGAATGACTAAACCTATAAAACAACAGTAATATTAACACTACAATTCACAATATTCTTGTGTTCAAAATCAAGACCAAGCCGAAAAGTCAGTAAAGTTTTGCACCTACTAAAACTTTTTAGGTCTATTTGCGTGGGCTTTAGGCCTCTTGCATGCGACAACGTTTTGAAATAGTTATATAATACTTTCTTGCTACTACATAGTTAACTCTTGTATTTCATTATTTTTAGTTGAAATTCAAAGAAGAAAGAGAAAAACTGATAAAAGATCAACAGGAATTTGCAAACAGACTACAGAATGAAGACACATTGCCTTGACAGGCATCTGCTGTTTTTAGCAGAGAATGAAAATATTCCTATCGTATCCTCCTGTTACAGGTTGACGTCTCTTCACTCGCCAGTCCTATCCCCTCCCTACCCCTACCTCCCCATAAGCAGCAACTGAGCGTTTCACCTTACACTAGAGTTACACCTTTTGCTATTTATTACTAGAACAGGCTCGTAACATGGTATATTTTCGTCTCACTGATCCCGGGTTTTTACGGAAATTTTGATCCCTAAGCCCATATTTTTAGAAATTTTTGATCCCTGATCCTTGGTGCAAAAACTGAGCTGATCACTGATCCTGGCCCAATGTCCCTGATCCTCGATCCCACCCATTTGATCCCTGAGCCCTGGCCTCTGATCCCTGATCCTGGCCATAATTTGGGGCTTGATCCCTGATCCCATATACCATGTTACGAGCCTGCTAGAATGTACAATAAATATACTTTTAAAAATTCATATCCAGCTACTATACGTCTTTTTGCATTTATATTTTGCCAAGCTTTCGGACGACTAATAAAAAAACAAAACACAAAGCTGAACAATGGACGAGATAATTATTGAAAAGGTAAAAATCTAAACATAACTAGAATGAATCTAAAAGAGCAACAACAACAAAAGTGATAAAATTAAATCGAAACGAGAAAAAGACATAAAGAAGATAATCATACAAGGTAACATTAAAAAGAATCCAAAATTAATAATTATTATTATTATTATTATTAAAAATAATCCGAGTTCTTAGATTTAAAGAGGAATTTAACAATCGGGAACAATCATTGGGTCAAGACGGCGGCTAGCTTGCCAGCCTTTACTAAAGATATGTAGAAAAGAGCGGATTTGAAAAAAAACACGTTTCATATCGCGCTATGAAAACTTAAGAAGGGCACTAATAGAGGCCGGTAAGAGCAATGACTCAGTGACATTTTAAAATCTTTTATTGAATAAATCATGATATTTCGTATTTCTTGATTGGGTGCCTGTGATTTTCAAGGAGCGCCTTTTGCCCTCGTGTCCTTACTATTAAATTTTATTTAACAAATAGATTCCATTTTTCCGTGCGTCTGTACTCTAATCGATGCACAGATGGCGTCAAAATGTGGTGAGAACAAAAAAGTACGCCACGAGACGAAGTTGACGTCTTCTGTACATCGATTAGAATACAGACGCACGGAAAAATGGAATCTATCTGTTTTATATAATATTTATCGAAACATTCCAACCAATCGGAGCGCGCGTAAGATTCGGTGACGCCATCTATGTGTGTGTACTCTAATCACACATGGTTGTTCGACCAATCAGAGCGCGCGTAATATGCCAATTATTATATAAAAGAAATTAAATGCACGGTCCTGGGGTTTCGATACTCTGATCTTCCACGTATAAACTATTTAGATACGCTGGCTTGGGAAGCGCTTGGCTCATATCTGGATAATCTGAGCTTGCGAGAATCGCTCTAACTTTGATAGCAACCTGTCTGTTACTGATCCAACCACCTAGCAATATACAGCTTAACCCATTGGTATGCCATGTGTATGTATGGCCATTAAAGGTCTTCACCTTGGGTAGAGAGAAGGAAAGTTCGTGGACGTTTCGATTGGTGATTATAAGAACAGCATCAGCTTGCATGAGGCGGAGGCGAAGGACCAAATTAGTTGAGGTATGGGTATGACTGCTTTGGCTTTGGAGTTGGAACTGTTTTGGCATCTCAAGTAACAACAGTGGATTTTCCTGGTAATGCGCTAAAGATTGTAAATAAAAGTTGGGATTTAGAATGGAATCGGCCTACCCGCCCGGCGCTTTTTTACGAAGAGAAGAGAACGACTTCCCCTCCTTGCCGGCTACACAAGCTAGAATGGAATTGATCACATAAGCCAATAATTGTAAAAGTACTAAACTTCAAACTGAGAAACTTAAAGGCTGAGCTACCTTATAACGTATAATTGGCGATTCTATGTAAACAGGTCTATATCAGGTCTATAAACTGTAAGTATATGTAACAATCGTCACGCTGCATGCAAATTCATCTTTGCTAACATACACAAAATTGAGTTATGAATTCCTTCGCGCTCGATAGTGAGGTGATTGATTTACGACGTGAATACATGCCCTACCTAACGTCAGCAGGCCGGGGCCTTCGAACTCCGAATTCTAAAATATTCTAAAATTGGAAGAAGCACGTTCCAATGCAAGAAGCGGCTACGCGCCAAATCAGTGGCTAAACATTTAGCAGTGAGAGACACGGAGTGTTCTGCAACCTAGTTGTCGTGACAAGACGTATAGAACCATGAACAATCTTCAGTACGTGCAAGAGACCATAATACTAAGAGAGCGAAACTCAGTATTGATGTCTGTGCGATGTTCGTGGCGGCTAAGGCTATTTTTAGTAACTTCGCCATCGCGCGCGCAAGGCCCTCAACAAATAGAATTTGATTTTTGACGTGCGCGCGGACGGGGCCGTTTGAATCAAATTCTATTCTCTTAGTATTATGGTCTCTTGGTACGTGTTAACAAATAGACACTCCCCCTTTCCTAGTGTAACACTTTGTCTATTCATGGCAAACTTACAGAACAAAGTAATGTGATGTCCCTGATCTAAAAGTCTTGTTAATACACTGGTGTATAATGGATAATTACTATGGATGTCAACGTCTACAAGCACTACTACTTTGAGGGGCGTGTCTTGTGAACAGTCCATCTTGATACTGACACTAGCTAGGGCCAACCTTTGAAAACCAAGTAAAATGAATTCCTGATTAAATTATAATTACCGCATATATAATGACTGACAGAAACAAACTGTTTTACTTTCAAAATTTACATTAGAATTCATCCTCATTTATCATTGGAGCAATTAAAGACGTCTGTTTTGAAACAAGAGGAAAACTGAAACAGAGAGAGAGAGAGGCAGCGACGAAGAGGCTGACCGACAGACAGACAGACCGACCGACAACACATCTCGCGCCCATTATATACTAGGAGCGAACAACTCAGTTGTCTCTGTTCAGAGGTATCCGGTTTTTACCTATCTATTTTAGAACGCCTTTCCAGCCATCCCAAAGAATCCCTATTCAGTTTGGTTTCAATCTCAGAATAAAAGGTGCAAAGGTGGCCGAGTGGTTAGATTTCGGTAGGTACTTGTGTCGTAGATGATATCCGGCCATTAATACTAAACCTACCCTGGGCTCGAGGGGTGCATGTTTATTGGCTTTCTTTAATGATCAACTTAGCACCAAAAAACGTTGAAACGAGACGATAAATCACCTGGAACCCAGGGTATACTATAAGCCTATCACTTTGGTACCGCCAAGAAATGTGGCCTTAGACAATCACTAAAAATAACCAGGTCCCAAGTTATTTACTTGGAGCGAACAACTGGGACTCCTAGTCTCCAGTCCCCGTCAATATTTACTCAGGGTTGTCCTGCAGAGGAGCTTAGCCTGCAGACTCTTCTTCTCCCGATCTCCCCCTTCCCCTCCCCCTCCCCTCCCCTCCCCTCCCCTCCCCCTCCCCTCCCCCTCCCCTCCCCCTCCCCTCCCCCTCCCCTCCCCCTCCCCCTCCTCTGATCCCCACCGACCCTGACCACGAAGGTTGATCTTCATGCACCACCTTGACCTTGTACTGTAATTGTCGTAAGAAAATACCACATGCTGTAATCACATAAACGGATGGGACGTGATCTCCCTTCCGCCCAGATTATCTCAGCTTTTCATCAACCCATAAAACTGGTTCCTTGTGGGGCTTCATTTTATAATTAGTCTTCTTATTCACGTATTTCTTCAACTGATGTTAGTGTCGATCGTCTGCGTTCTCTTAAAAGTTCTGCCCCTATACACAGCTGGCTACGCAGGCTACGTCAAGCAGCGCGCAGCATGTAGTCCCATGGGTGGGGGGAGGGGGAAACTTGGTTTGAAAATGGTTGGGTGCGTGCGGCGCCACGGCTCAGACCGAAGACCGGAAACACCAAAAAAGTTCAGTCCCAAACCGGAAAACCCCGCCTTTTTACAAATCCTAGATAGGAAAAAGTGTATAAGATTTTCTGCTTACTTCTCATCGGCAAACTCATTATTTTTACTCCGAAACCGGTTTTACCAAGTTAACGTTGACGAGCCTAAAAACTGGTCCTGACGCGCCGCACATCCATATTAGGAAAATATTAGGAGTACCCCCTCCCCTTCCCCCCGTCGCCGCCCCCCCCCCCCTTTCCCCCACTGGGGCGGCAGTAACTCTTGTTTTCTATAGCAGTCCATGCCAGTTAATCGGTACTTAACCTCATAAAATGATTATAATTGATTAACAGTGTAGTACATGTGAACAGACCGACACTAAAAGTAGAGTGAAGGAGGCAAAGTTAACCCGACACAAAGATAAAGTTTCCTCTTTTGCGTCTGCACTTAAGGGACCATTCATTTTTTATCAGGGGGGGGGGCGGTGGAAATCTGGGGGGGGCCATTCAAAAAAATCAGGCCTATAGAGGGGGGGCCACATGTAGAAGAATCAATGTCAAAAGGGGGGGCCATTCAAAAACATCATACCGATGAGCTTTTATCAGTTATTTTTAAGTAAGGGAAACAGAATAGAACATTTCTGAGTTACTACTTTACTGCCTATCGCTGAGCGGCTCGCGCTTCGTGCTCGCAAATTAAAATGTACTGATATTGCAAAATCCGAAACTAGTTATATATGCTAACTACTCATTTACTGAATCAGAAATGTAATACTTTTGAGTTACTTTCATGCCTTACTTTGATGAGTGGCTCGCGCTTCGCGCTCGCATAATGTTGTTATTGTAAATGGTTTCTGAAAATGTTCTGCTTGCTCTCAGAAGAGCAAGAGCTTTATTCTTTACAGAAAATTGATCCACCCTGATTCCGAAACAAATCCCCATTCAGAATGCAGCCTACGGGCCTGTAAATGATCATGAAAAACGACATAATCTGACATTAAAGTACATGGATTGCTAACATTTATACAACTGCAACAAACTTTTGATATGATTCATTTTTTATCAAGGAGAGAGGGGAGCGGTGGAATTTTTTTGGGGGGAGAGGGGGGGTCATTAAAAAAAATCAGGCTTATAGAGGGGGGGCTAGTTTTTTTTGTATGGACTCCTGCTGGAATTCCACCGCCCCCCCCTCCCTGATAAAAAATGAACGGTCCCTAATTGTGCTTGTGAAAACCAAACTTCTAATATGCTTGCACCACCATCAAAAACCCCTAAAAACAGCGTAAGATTTGTTATAAACACCAACATTCTGGCATGCTAGTAGGGTAGAAGTAAGGTCAAATGTTTTGTTTGTGCTTCCAAAAACATGGATGTCCCTAGCCAAACAGTGAAGCTCGAGGTGTGCAACTTCTCGGGCATTTTCATCCGTCGTGGACTGCATATTGATTGCTGTAAGTTTATTCAATCTCTATTTCATAACATAAATACATTTCTTTATCTTATTCAGAAGATAAGGAACATTACGCTAATTATCACGGAGCCCTAGGTTCCATGCAGGCGGTTTATCGTCTCGTCCGACTTTTCTTTGTTTGTTTTTGATAGTGAATAAAAAACCCTGGAGCTATAAACTTTCTCGATCTGAAATCAAAACTAGATTCTGGACGTTTTGATCTGTCCTGCAGAGCGTTTCCCAAGAAAATGTTGACAATTTCTTGAATCATTTCACTGATTTCCACAAATTAATACTCTTTTATCACAAAAGTGTTAATTCGCTGTTCGTACGTTTATACACCTTTTGCGCAGGCTAACATGTTTAAAAAATACGAGATATTTTCGTTCCAAATGTTTTAAAAATACCAACGTAATAAACGTATACCACGGACGTACCCTACCCTTACCGACAGTTAAGAGATGGTAGGAAAGTAACCATGAAATCTGAATCGACTACTAGGACTTTCCGGCTACAGGCAAACTTCCGTCTCTCTCAATGTGTATATGTTCTAAAAATAATTAAAATTGATATCAGAAAGAAATAATTCAAGAGCTAGTAGTCTTGACTATATATACGAAAGGGCTGGGTGATTATGTCTAGGCTGTCAGTAGGCTGTTAGTGTCAATAGGTTGTTGGTGGGTGTCCACAACCTACAGTAAGTTGTTAGGAAGGCGTCAGTAGATTGATGGGAAGGTGTCAGTAGATTGTTGGGAAGGCGTCAGTAGATTGTTGGGAAGGTGTCAGTAGGTTGTTGGGAAGGTGTCAGTAGATTGTTGGTAAGGTGTCAGTAGGTTGTTGGTAAGGTGTCAGTAAGTGGTTGATAAGATGTCAGTAGGTTGTTGGGAAGGTGTCAGTAGGTTGTTGGGAAGGTGTCAGTAGGTTGTTGGTAAGGTGTCAGTAGGTTGTTGGGAAGGTGTCAGTAGGTTGTTGGGAAGGTGTCAGTAGGTTGTTGGAGGTGTCAGTAGGTTGTTGGGAAGGTGTCAGTAGGTTGTTGGTAAGGTGTCAGTAGGTTTTTGGTAAGGTGTCAGTAGGTTGTTGGTAAGGTGTCAGTAGGTTGTTGGGAAGGTGTCAGTAGGTTGTTGGGAAGGTGTCAGTAGGTTGTTGGGAAGGTGTCAGTAGGTTGTTGGGAAGGTGTCAGTAGGTTGTTGGGAAGGTGTCAGTAGATTGTTGGGAAGGTGTCAGTAGATTGTTGGGAAGGTGTCAGTAGGTTGTTGGGAAGGTGTCAGTAGATTGTTGGGAAGGTGTCAGTAGGTTGTTGGGAAGGTGTCAGTAGGTTGTTAGTAAGGTGTCAGTCGGTTATCGGTCAGGTGGCACTAGGTAGGGTCTTCAATAAATTATGGAAAGTTGAAATGTTTTACCTGTTAGTTACATAGCAACAAAAGACTGGGGGCTAACTAGAAAACCTACCAGTTAATTTAGCCCCCAGGCTCCAATATTACATCCAATTAAATTCAGTATTATTATACCTATTTATATATATTTCTATTTTGTATGTTTGTATGTATATATATTTTCTTTCCTATTGTACATATATTACATATTATTTCTACTGTAAACAAAATAATCGAGCAATAAAACAGTTCAGTTCAGTTCAGTTCAATGCCTGAGTGCGCGGACGCCCTACGAGATACAAGAGAAAAATTCTGACTCAAGTGGGACTCCAACCCACAACTCCTGTGCGTGATACACATCCAGTGCTATCATGTAAACTGTAGTGATCGTAGGCACTGGTGATAATAGTGGATTTGCTTTGTCAACAGCCTACTACATATCCTAATTTTGACAGTATTAAAGCATCATTTATCACAAGAATTGAAGAAATATTTGCAGATTTGTCATCGAAATATGCAGAATTAGAAACGTAAGTGGCTTTGCAAGTCTTTACAATGATGAACACGCCAGTAACTAAGTTCATGGTCATTTCATAAAACATTGAAATTAGGGATCTTTAAGCTAGTGGAAAAAATTGGTATAACAGATACCAAGAGAAAATAAGGCAAGAGAAGGATCTTCTAGTATTTTAGCCTAGTATTTGGGTTTGTAACCATGTTATATTAAGCAACGTTTAATTCTATATGTTTAACTCGATCTAACCAACTCGATTGAACTCGATTTTAAGAGAAGAACCTGATTGGTAAGAGTATAGTCCCCTCAATGAAGACACATTGTAGCTTGAAAACCATCTAGCCTTCTTCAGTTGGCTCATCCTGAATCAAAAAATAGCATCAAAGAGTACTCATACATGATGGGTTACGGGGATTCCTTCTCTTGTAAACCTCATTTTCTCTTGCAGATGCATAACACCTTGCCTTAGGAACCAGCCAGATCTTAAAGAACTCATTTGCTATCATGCCGTGTATATGTAGAAATAGAAAACGAGGCAGCGTGCTATGTTGAGTTATAGAAGCACGCGGGAATTGTAAGAAGACGAGAGATTGAAGTGTTAGGAGAAGCACGAGGCGTAGCCGAAAATATTCCCTATTCCCGACCATTTATTCCTCGATGTTCATGAATAATATTCAATTTAATAGTTTTCAAACGTTTCGCTTGTTCTCATCTTCCATACAAAATACAAGGAGCGCCATTGCAGAATATATATACCCCTTCCACTCTCCCCCAGTTCCCCCCTTAGCGCTAACTACGCCGACAACTCGGCTATTTCGTCTTTTTACTAGGAAAGTATAAGACCCCTATTATTGAAAATATCAAGGAATTATATTTGATAATTCAAATGCGAGCGGAAAAATTTTGAGGTATAGGTCTTCACAGCGACTTCTTGAGATGCTGTTGAGGTGCAATGTGCGAGTCATTCCAGAAAAACTTGCAGTTAAAGAGTTGCTAATGGCTACTTTGGAGCTATTCATTAGCAAGTGCGAGCGTGAGCCATGCACCCGGCAGAAATTTTGCAGAAAAGTAGTTTACGACGGCTAAGGAAAACAGTGCATGTGTTTCAGCTATTTACAGCTTGATTTATCTTGATATTCCTTATTTTTTTCGATAAAGTCATATATTCCCTATACCTTACTATTTTAAGCAAGTATCCAATATTCCTTTAGCTTTTTTAATCGATTCCGCTTCTATCCCCGATAGTAATCAGTTAGTTCTTAATATGCAGACAACTTCAACTTTAACCAACCAGTTAAATAGTTTCTTTTTCGATTATGATTTTCGATTGATATTAAAAATTATGTTTTTGGTTATTTTCTTTCCAGACAAAAGGCAGCTTTAAGGACGTCTGTAGAAAGTTTTCAAGAAGAAAGAGAAGCCAATATTGAACAATATGAGAAACAACAAAAAGTGAGACCTGACTTTTGTTGCTGAAACGTCTCGATATCGTCTTTAAACTTGCTACAAATGTGTTTAATCTTTAATTGTAGGAACTACAAGAAATGCTGCTCAGGCACAAGGAAGAGAATGAGGAATGGATTCAACACAGAAAACAAGAGCTTGATGAGGAAAGAAAGCAAATAGAGCAAGAAAAGGTTTGTCTTTGATAATTACAGCACTATGACGTACGACATTTTTATACACTTGTTTCAAACCGTTGTCGCGAATCACCCGAAAGGATGTATGGGTAAGAATGACTAAACCTATAAAACAACAGTAATATTAACACTACAATTCACAATATTCTTGTGTTCAAAATCAAGACCAAGCCGAAAAGTCAGTAAAGTTTTGCACCTACTAAAACTTTTTAGGTCTATTTGCGTGGGCTTTAGGCCTCTTGCATGCGACAACGTTTTGAAATAGCTATATAATACTTTCTTGCTACTACATAGTTAACTCTTGTATTTCATTATTTTTAGTTGAAATTCAAAGAAGAAAGAGAAAAACTGATAAAAGATCAACAGGAATTTGCAAACAGACTACAGAATGAAGACACATTGCCTTGACAGGCATCTGCTGTTTTTAGCAGAGAATGAAAATATTCCTATCGTATCCTCCTGTTACAGGTTGACGTCTCTTCACTCGCCAGTCCTATCCCCTCCCTACCCCTACCTCCCCATAAGCAGCAACTGAGCGTTTCACCTTACACTAGAGTTACACCTTTTGCTATTTATTACTAGAACAGGCTCGTAACATGGTATATTTTCGTCTCACTGATCCCGGGTTTTTACGGAAATTTTGATCCCTAAGCCCATATTTTTAGAAATTTTTGATCCCTGATCCTTGGTGCAAAAACTGAGCTGATCACTGATCCTGGCCCAATGTCCCTGATCCTCGATCCCACCCATTTGATCCCTGAGCCCTGGCCTCTGATCCCTGATCCTGGCCATAATTTGGGGCTTGATCCCTGATCCCATATACCACGTTACGAGCCTGCTAGAATGTACAATAAATATACTTTTAAAAATTCATATCCAGCTACTATACGTCTTTTTGCATTTATATTTTGCCAAGCTTTCGGACGACTAATAAAAATACCAAAACATAAAGCTGAACAACGGACGAGATAATTATTGAAAAGGTAAAAATCTAAACATAACTAGAATGAATCTAAAAGAGCAACAACAACAAAAGTGATAAAATTAAAACGAAACGAGAAAAATACATAAAGAAGATAATCCTACAAGGTAACGTTAAAAAGAATCCGAGTTCTTAGATTTAAAGAGGAATTGAACAATCAGGAACAATCATTGGGTCAAGATGGCGGCTAGTTTGCCAGCCTTTACTAAAGATATGTAGAAAAGAGCGGATTTGAAAAAAAAAACACGTTTCATATCGCGTTCATATTGCGCTAAAACTTAAGAAGGGCACTGATAGAGGCCGGTAAGAGCAATGACTCAGTGACATTTTAAAATCTTTTATTGAATAAATCATGATATTTCGTATTTCTTGATTGGCTGCCTGTGGAATTTTCAAGGAGCGTCTTTTGTCCTCGTGTCCTTAGTATTAAATTTCATAAGAAGCACCAATTAAATGCACGGTCCTGGGGTTTCGATACTCTGATCTTCCACGTATAAACTATTTAGATACTCTGGCTTGGGGAGCGCTTGGGTCATATCTGGATAATCTGAGCTGGCGAGAATCGCTCTAACTTTGATAGCAACCTGTCTGTTACTGATCCAACCACCTAGCAATATACAGCTTAACCCATTGGTATGCCATGTGTATGTATGTCCATTGAAAGTCTTCACCTTGGGTAGAGAGAAGGAAAGTTCGTGGACGTTTCGATTGGTGATTATAAGAACAGCATCAGCTTGCATGAGGCGGAGGCGAAGGACCAAATTAGTTGAGGTATGGGTATGACTGCTTTGGCTTTGGAGTTGGAACTGTTTTGGCATCTCAAGTAACAACAGTGGATTTTCCTGGTAATGCGCTAAAGATTGTAAAATGTTTGGATTTAGAATGGAATCGGCCTACCCACCCGGCGCTTTTTTACGAAGGGAAGGGAACGACTTCCCTTCCTCTTCTCTCCCAAAAAAGTGCCGGCTACGCAAGCTAGAATGGAATTGATCACATAAGCCAATAATTGTAAAAGTACTAAACTTCAAACTGAGAAACTTAAAGGCTGAGCTATATCTTATAACGTATAATTGGCGATTCTACGTAAACAGGTCTATATCAGGTCTATATGACTGTAAGTATATGTAACAATCATCACGCTGCATGCAAATTCATCTTTGCTAACATACACAAAATTGAGTTATGAATTCCTTCGCGCTCGATAGTGAGGTGATTCATTTACGACGTGAATACATGCCCTACCTAACATCAGCAGGCCGGGGCCTTCGAACTCCGAATTCTAAAATATTCTAAAATTGGAAGAAGCACGTTCCAATGCAAGAAGCGGCTACGCGCCAAATCAGTGGCTAAACTTTAGCAGTGAGAGACACGGAGTGTTCTGCAACCTAGTGGTCGTGACAAGACGTATAGAACCATGAACAATCTTCAGTACGTGCAAGAGACCATAATACTAAGAGAGCGAAACTCAGTATTGATGTCTGTGCGATGTTCGTGGCGGCTAAGGCTATTTTTAGTAACTTCGCCATCGCGCGCGCAAGGCCCTCAACAAATAGAATTTGATTTTTGACGTGCGCGCGGACGGGGCCGTTTGAATCAAATTCTATTCTCTTAGTATTATGGTCTCTTGGTACGTGTTAACAAATAGACACTCCCCCTTTCCTAGTGTAACACTTTGTCTATTCATGGCAAACTTACTGAACAAAGTAATGTGATGTCCCTGATCTAAAAGTCTTGTTAATACACTGGTGTATAATGGATAATTACTATGGATGTCAACGTCTACAAGCACTACTACTTTGAGGGGCGTGTCTTGTGAACAGTCCATCTTGATACTGACACTAGCTAGGGCCAACCTTTGAAAACCAAGTAAAATGAATTCCTGATTAAATTATAATTACCGCATATATAATGACTGACAGAAACAAACTGTTTTACTTTCAAAATTTACATTAGAATTCATCCTCATTTATCATTGGAGCAATTAAAGACGTCTGTTTTGAAACAAGAGGAAAACTGAAACAGAGAGAGAGAGAGAGGCAGCGACGAAGAGGCTGACCGACAGACAGACAGACCGACCGACAACACATCTCGCGCCCATTATATACTAGGAGCGAACAACTCAGTTGTCTCTGTTCAGAGGTATCCGGTTTTTACCTATCTATTTTAGAACGCCTTTCCAGCCATCCCAAAGAATCCCTATTCAGTTTGGTTTCAATCTCAGAATAAAAGGTGCAAAGGTGGCCGAGTGGTTAGATTTCGGTAGGTACTTGTGTCGTAGATGATATCCATTAATACTAAACCTACCCTGGGCTCGAGGGGTGCATGTTTATTGGCTTTCTTTAATGATCAACTTAGCACCAAAAAACGTTGAAACGAGACGATAAATCACCTGGAACCCAGGGTATACTATAAGCCTATCATTTTGGTACCTCCAAGAAATGTGGCCTTAGACAATCACTAAAAATAACCAGGTCCCAAGTTATTTACTTGGAGCGAACAACTGGGACTCCTAGTCTCCTGTCCCCGTCAATATTTACTCAGGGTTGTCCTGCAGAGGAGCCTAGCCTGCAGACTCTTCTTCTACCAATCTCCCCCTCCCCCTCCCCCTCCCCCTCCTCTGATCCCCACCGACCGTGACCACGAAGGTTGATCTTCATGCACCCGGCCTTGACCTTGTACTGTACTTGTCGTAAGAAAATACCACATGCTGTAATCACATAAACGGATGGGACGTGATCTCCCTTCCGCCAAGATTATCTCAGCTTTTCATCAACCCATAAAACTGGTTCCTTGTGGGGCTTCATTTTATAATTAGTCTTCTTATTCACGTATTTCTTCAACTGATGTTAGTTTCGATCGTCTGCGTTCTCTTAAAAGTTCTGCCCCTATACACGCAGGCTACGTCAAGCAGCACGCAGCATGTAGTCCCACGGGTGGGGAGAGGGGGAAATTTGGTTTGAAAATGGCTGGGTGCGTGCGGCGCCACGGCTCAGACCGAAGACCGGAAACACCAAAAAAATTCAGTCCCAAACCGGAAAACCCCGCCTTTTTACAAATCCTAGATAGGAAAAAGTGTATAAGATTTTCTGCTTACTTGTCATCAGCAAACTCATTACTTTTACTCCGAAACCGGTTTTACCAAGTTGACGAGCCTAAAAACTGGTCCTGACGCGCCGCACATCCATATCAGGAAGATATTAGGAGTATCCCTCCCCTTCCCCCCGTCCCCCCCCCCCCTTTCCCCCACTAGGGCGGCATAACTCCTGTTTTCTATAGCAGTCCATGCCAGTTAATCGGTACTTAACCTCATAAAATGATTATAATTGATTAACAGTGTAGTACATGTGAACAGACCGACACTAAAAGTAGAGTGAAGGAGGCAAAGTTAACCCGACACAAAGATAAAGTTTCCTCTTTTGCGTCTGCACTTAATTGTGCTTGTGAAAACCAAACTTCTAATATGCTTGCACCACCATCAAAAACCCCTAAAAACAGCGTAAGATTTGTTATAAACACCAACATTCTGGCATGCTAGTAGGGTAGAAGTAAGGTCAAATGTTTTGTTTGTGCTTCCAAAAACATGGATGTCCCTAGCCAAACAGTGAAGCTCGAGGTGTGCATCTTCTCTGGCATTTTCATCCGTCGTGGACTGCATATTGATTGCTGTAAGTTTATTCAATCTCTATTTCATAACATAAATACATTTCTTTATCTTATTCAGAAGATAAGGAACATTACGCTAATTATCACGGAGCCCTAGGTTCCATGCAGGCCGTTTATCGTCTCGTCCGACTTTTCTTTGTTTGTTTTTGAGTAGTGAATAAAAAACCCTGGAGCTATAAACTTTCTCGATCTGAAATCAAAACTAGATTCTGGACGTTTTGATCTGTCCTGCAGAGCGTTTTCCCAAGAAAATGTTGACAATTTCTTGAATCATTTCACTGATTTCCACAAATTAATACTCTTACCTATAAAGTTACGCAGTTGATTCGTAGCTGTTTCCTCGTCAAATTCTTGGCATTCCCAGATCATTGCATTCGGACCAGAGCATACTATAAAGACCCTTGAGACCCAAACCCCAATGAGAACATCGCTGTGCGCTGCTCGATGGGGAATTTCGTCATCAACAAAGAAAATAGAGTAAGGCAATAAGCTAGCTGTCTCTAAACCTTGTAGGAGGGGAGGGAGGGTGGAACAGCCATAAGAATGGAGGTGCATGCACCACTGATCGATCTTTTTGGGGTTGCAATTTTCGAAGAATACGTATTATTGCACGGGGGAATTTCTGGAAGAAGCTTTTCAAGCAATTCTTAGAAAAGCCTTTTGAGGCTAGCATCCTATATATTCGTGCTATAAGTCGAAATTATTCATTGCGAGGTATTAAAACGTCAAGGGTGGGGGAAGGAAGAAGGGAAGGGGGAAATAGAGAAGGGAGCGTGCCTCTTTCTTCTCTTCTTGAACCCTCCCCCCTAGAAGCGCCAGTTACGCAAGCTAGGCATTGCTGTCTCCTGAGTTTTACAAATCCGCGTGGAGCAAAGCCTTTCATCTTTCATGCCCGCCTTCCAGTGTGCACAAACTTTACAACTGATTTTAGAGGCCAGCACAACTGGCTTGCCTCTTATGGAAACAATACAGCTCTCGGGATATTTATTAGCTCTGAGCCGCGAGAGTTGTTGGCATTGACCTTCAAATAGACAAAGAAAGTTGCATGACCTTGGCGTGATTTGGCACAGCTACATGCTGTCAAACTGAGCATCAAAAGTTCTCAAAATATATTCAAAACACTTGATAATCAGCATTCTTTGAGAGAGATTTTCAAAAAATTATGCATATTCCTTGATCATGCAGTTTTGTCGTTTCGTAAATCACAAACGCGATTAAAAGATAATGTGGTCATCTATTGAGAAGTTCCCGGGAAACTTAAGTGTCAATTAAGATGTGCTATTTTAAGAAAGTTGACAATGATCCGGTCCTGCTGTGCCTGCCATCAAAACCCAGAAATTGCACAATTTTTGAGAATCTAGAATGGTAGTATCTTGCGAGCGCAGAGCCAAAAGATTTGTTCTTCGTTGAAGAAGATTGAATTTGCGGATCGTAGGGCGAGGATGGTGAACTGACAACTCATTGCATGCCGTTGATCAGACAAAGTCTTAAAGCCCTCAAATAGCCGGCACCCTGCTACCAAAGTCTGTTGGTTGATTTCAAGCAATAAAGACCATTATTTATGGTTTTAATCCCTACAATTCCTATGAATAGTACTAGAGTACAAAACAATAGCATAAAATAACAAAATAACACTATTTATAGAACTATTTTGTTGCATGCTTTTTGTGCACTCTGTAGTCATTAGCATGCATGTGATTAAGCTGAATGGCTAAACGCTGGTCTTTTTTCAATACAGCTTAATTCTGTAAATCTATTTTCAGCTTTCACGCAACGCTGCCAGAAGCCTGCTGATAGTCACTCCATGGCAGGAGGTATCGATTCAAGAGCTGTCACGAGAACTGTTGGATACAAGTTGCGTAACGCCAGCCAGGCTTTTGCTACCCTGAGTATGGGGCTATTATTTGTTCTATTCTTTTTTCTCTCTCTCGCCGAAGGCGCTCGTCATAGACGAATAGAGGAAAATAATAGCCTCTGATACTCTGGGTGGGCTAGCACTTTGAAAAATTGGTGTTCTAGACACGAGTTCCCACAAATGCGTGGCGGTAACTGCTTAGATCTTCAACTACAAAAACTTGTTAGCATCGAATTTGCAAGCTTATACAATGCATGGTCCGTTTCGATTCTTTACATAAAACATCCAACAAACTATACACTGAGTTTCCAGTGTGAAACCAAGACTCAGCTCCTGCACTTCGAAATAGAAGGCTGCTGCTCGACGGATTCGCTCAACTTTTCTTTTTTGTTCTCTAGTTTTCCAATAATTGATTCTTTTATTTACTTATCATTTTTTTCGGATATGTTAAGCGGTATTTCACTACATACCTGTTTTAAAATTAAAACCACCCGAAGCAAAACCCGCATTAAACTGATTGGTTCATTATTTTTAGGGGGTGGGTACGTAAACAATTGGCAAACAATTTTATATGTTTTTCAAAACCTCTGAAACCAGAGAACCCTTTGCAGAGACCCCGAGGACAGGGAGAAGGATATCCGGGCTTTTGGTACTGTAGGTACATGAGGAAAAGCTCGGCATGCTGCGGATCAGATATGTCGGCGACATTTGTTTGGTTGGGATTCCTGTGTTTAAGCAGACACGTGCCAGCACAATTCCTGTATTCAAAACTCACGTTTGTATACAGATCATACGTGCAGTGACCTTCTGTAACTTGTGGCGCGGGTAAGCGTTTTGTCATCGATTTGTTACATCTTGGAAGGTTATTAGAACATACAGTTTTAGGTCTCTAAAAAATTTAATAGACCAAAAGTACTCCCCGCAGAGAAAATTCCCAGCAAGCCCCAGAAGTGGTATGACTATCATCAATTAACATCACACCATATCGAGATTTCCTGTCAAAGATTTATCAGATGTTTTTATAGTGCCTCTTGTCAAATATTTCACAATCACCATCTAGGTGCTATTATGAGACATACAATTTCCTTTTTGAAGGCCATAATCATGAGAAAACTGGCCCAGTTGCAGATTATAACCAAGTGAATTAACAACACAATTCAACTGACTTCATATTTTTTATTTACAATAAAACTTTTTTTCTTTGACCATTCTTTATATATACACAAAATATTCCTATATTTACAACCCTATTAACACGAACTTTGCAAATATTTTTAACGAAAATTTGAATTTCTCTAACTTCAAACCACTTTGTTCGTTCAAGATTTTTTATACAAAAGTTTAAAATGAAACCTGGTAGGCATGTTGTTGTATGTTTATGTTGCAAAAGAGAAATGTAAAACGAATGAACAGGAACCAAATAACGAACAAAGTATCTATAAATAAGTACTTGGGTTTATAGCTATGAATACAAGCTGCTAAAACACAGCCATACAGTACATTTGTTCATAATCACAACACACAGGGACCAGGAGTTTCCAGGCTGTAATCAATAGCATATAGGTTGGTCCACGAACATCGTCTTGGCAAACACCCTGACATATAATCAGATCCTTCTAGTAGACTGTGTAATACCATAGCAACTCTACGACTGTGCACAGATCCACCAATTAATATACAGTTGATACCATACGGTCTCCATACATAGTTGCCACCTCTGAAATACTTTTTCACTGTTGCTAAGGAGGCTGGAGTTTCAAATGTTGGTCTATCTGTAACCAGTAATATGGCGTCAGCTTCATATACTTTGCGTTCTAGAAGTCGTAGAGGGTCTTCGTAGACTCCTTTGATAGCTGTACTGGGCTCCTCATAAATCAAGATTGGTATACTGACATCTGAGCATTCTGTAAAAATAAATAGAAGAAATATTTAGAGAGCCATCTCCTTGGAAACATATGTGATGCATATCGAAATTGTTTTTCTGATTTCTGATGTCATCATAATTCAACAAATCCAACTTTTTATAAACCCAGGATCGATTGGTTTGTAACTAATCCCCCAAATCCAACAACAGCTTAAAAACAATGACAATGTCATAATAGTCCCACCAATTTGAAATTCAAATTACTCCCAGGGTGTTTTAACTTGGTGAGGTATAAGAACATTCAAAATTACAGAACATTGGAATTGGAAAGAAATCAAGAGTTCTCATTTAAAGAAATAATAGGTTTTTTTTACAAAACAATGTCATGCAGTAATTGTTCCAAACAATATTAATTTTTATAACGAAAGCAACATTTCTATCTCCGCTCAAACTGTTTTGGACGTTGGCCAAATCAACCATATCTCGAGAGATTTGGCATTATAATTATCGTTCTCAAATCTTTTGGAAAATATACTTATATTTAATAGTTTTTACTTACCGAACAGTGATATGTGGTGTCCCTGGTCGCATAGCCGCTTTAGTACGTATTGTGCCTGGTTCAGGCCATGGTTGGTAGCGATGAAGTCAGCAAAGAGTACAATCTTCATTATTTCTTTGGTTTGAAGTTACAAACGGTTTACGACCTGCAAAAGACAAAACTGGTTTCATCTCTGCAATTTTAAACCAATGTTGCACCAGATCGTACTTTAAACTAACAACACACACAACACACGTCAACAATAAATTTGCAATTTAAAATTTCACATGACCAAATTGAAACAAAGACCAAAATTTGCCCTTCTTGAGCAAAGCGTTAAAATTGGAAAAAAAAGATATTGCATTGGTAAAAACGAAAACTCTAACAATGTGAAATGCTAAATTTACAAGAGGTTCAAAAACAAGTGATTAATTATTAAATGTTGTTAACGAAGCTCTCACGTCCTAAACGCAAGAATATCGGTGGCCGATGTCGGTAAACATCAAATTAGACTTCATGAGCCACTAGCTTTAACCCCCAAAAGAAGAACACAGTAAAAAGGACTCAACAAAGCGACTTTTTTTGTCAAAACACTAACCTCAATACGACAAGGCTTTAGCCAAATAATTTTTATGAAGCAAGAAATTTTACTTTAACTAATGCAGTGGAAAATGACAAAATATGCCCTGTAGACCCGGATTTTATTGTTTTGGTGCATTCTAATTCGAGAATCGATAAAGCTATAAAGAAAACCGCTTGCGATTCTGTCAACATATTTCATGTGTGTAATCTTCTACAAAAGGCCGAAGCGAACGTGTCAAATTTCACCGTCAATAACGTGAGCGTGCTTTCGAAATTTTAGAACATCGATGCACAGCCACTTCAATCGAAAAAATTATCCCTGACAGAAAACAGAAAGTGTCCCAGGTCTGGACCTGAAAATTATTGCTTTGAAGAAAACACCAGGTAGCTTTCTCATAAAGGCGATCATTTCCGTTGACATATACTGAACTACACTTTCAAAATCTCTTCGATCGGACTTTTCTCAAAGCAGTTGTATATATATGGACCATTTCTGCAGCTAACTGATCGAGAGCAAGATTAACTACAGTTTGAATCGACTAGCTTCGAGTTAGACGCAAACTGGAGCGATAGATCCGAGATTGAGAGAAATTCTGCCTCATAAACAATACGGATAGAATTTTTTTTGCTAGTACAAGCACTTTGAAAATTACACATCAAATTCGCCAAATTTGAGCCTAAAAAGACATTCAAACTGTACAGTATCCAACTTACCAAGATTTCAAGAAATCCCTGGCTTTCTATGTCCAGCAAAGCGAGATCTTAAATGGTTTGCAACAAACTTTCCTTCGATGAGACACCTTTAAACCTTCTCGTTCAGGGAAAAGCTCGCAACAGATGTGAGCTGACAACGGACGTGCTTTTATACTGACTATGACGTCACTTGCCAATCATTCTAGAACAATAAACACGTTTGATTGGACAGCTAAAATAAACATTTGTCACATCAAGTCACGTCCTCTGGGATCTTTCTTAATTTTTGCATAAAAAGGTGTGAGGTCATTAAGATTTCAGCTCCCTTTGTCCCTTTTCAAAAGTTGCGATTACCCAAAGGAGTTAAGCAGCATGTCTTTTTCTTGAAGCACAACAAAAAGACTCGCACGTTCTTTGTGTTTTGTGAACAATAAGAGACATCAAACTTCAATGCAAATTTTGACCCATTTGATGACCTTTTTGATTATCGATACGACGGCATTAGATTGGCCATAGAAATTTCTACAGGAAATTTGCTGCTCAATTACTCGATCATAGGGCCTTTTGGTGAATTTTACTAAATAAAATGGAAATAAAACAGCTCAAAAATATAATTTATTCGTACTATGCAAATATTAATCGGTCTTCACACAGAACGTGACTGGTCCAAATTACCCCAATAGGGGGTACTAGGGGTGAGTATAGTTATTACCGATGCAATCAGATCCGGCTATAGTTGCTCTAAATAAATGCTTCATCAGAAATGTTTAAAATGATCAATCTATCAAAATGCCTTTTTCCTATATTAGTTATACGCTTACAGTAAAATTGTTATGTAAATCAAATAGGTATTTCATAATGCTAAGCATAATGCTCTGTACCAGTACATCAAGCAAACTGTCACGATCACAAGGTCACAAGACAACACGTAATTTGTGACATGTGACAAATGGCACGGTCCAGTTATTGCTTACTTCGATTCTGCTGTAAAAAGGAAATAGCTACAATGCCTACATTTACAAAAGGATATGATATTCTTAAACAGGGAGATCAAGTGGTAAATCCAAAATATATGTGATTTAGTCAAATTTTGTTGCGTGACTCATGAAAATGAACCTTACTTTCATTTGTAGAGTCGTGTCTCGTGAAAAGTCGATTAAATCGTTCTCTAAATATCTGTGATCCGTCACGTGGATTCAGAAAAAATTGGCTCGTGATTTATTATCGGACCCCCTCTTTTCCATCTTACTGCAAAAGTACAATAGTAATTGCAATTTTTGTTATCTGTGGTTTCGTCTACTCTTAATGGTTTGGTTGTTTGCCAACCGGTTATTGTTGTGGTTTGACGGTGAGCAGGTTTGTTGTCCTAGCACACAGTCACTCAAGCTTCCTAAAAAACAACCATTCCGTTATTTTATTCTTTTTATTTGGCTAATTTAGTGCCTTCTAGATTTGCATGGGAAATAATTTTAATAGTCTGCAAAATCAGCAAACGGGAAGTTTTCCAATATTGTTCTGAGACAAGTGTTTTGTTGAATAACATTTCTTATCAAAACAAGTCTCAACTTGCCGGCTGCCCATTTGATGGAACAATCATTCACAAGAAACAATGTGCTAGGATCATTGCATTGTTAAATACCAAACTTTTCTGGTGCAATATTTGTAAACTGTGAAGGTTTTAGTACTATGAAAAAAGTAATACGATTAACTTCCTGCTGACAAAATGAATAGTTATCAGTCAGAAAATAAATCTTGGTCTGATAGTTGAAGCTATTTTTAGCGGTGAAAATAACTTGTTGTTGAATTTGTCATCAAAAGTATCACAGTAAACCACAGCATAACATAAGAATGGCTCGGCGTAGATTAACTGCCACGGTTCATGAGTCAGGATGCTAAACATGCTAAACTATTGGCCCGGTTAAGTGGCTGACTTCTTTTGTTTTGCATATAGCTCGTCAAGCAAAAACAAAACAAAACAATTCACTCTATAGCCTCCTGCGCAGACGCCACGCGAGGGAAATTTACTGGATCGAGACTAAAAACGTCTGCGCAGGACGCTAAATTCACTCCAGCCCGCCTAAATCGGGCCAGCCCAGTTCATAGTGGTTTTCACTATGAAACACACTTACACCCTAATGCACCCTAATTCCATTGTGTCCTTTCAGTGTTGTCATTTGACTAATACACTTTAAGTACACTTTGTTTCACGGGTTTATGGCACTCTATAATCAGCCTAGGCAAGCCATAGTATTTTCAGAGGACTGGAGGCCGGTTAGTAACGATCATTTGACAGTGTCAGTGTCAGTGTCAGTCCGAGCAAATTTACAAGGACAGGCCTTTTCTATGAAAAAAAAAAATGCCATTTGAATTTGGCCAAATTTTCTACACAAGGCAAAATATTATTAAGGAAAATTGTTTCATACGGAATTTTTGAAAATCTTTGCATGTGTGTGTTGTAAGAAAAAAGAGGTGATATAAACATAACACTAGCAATAATAGTCTGAAGGTGCTGAAAAAATAGAAATCTTTCTATAGACTAATTGTTTACACAAAGTTCTAACATTCACTGGCTGGCAAGAATCTTTTGTGAGGCGTCATCCTGAAACATCATTCATGTTTGCCATCTAGTTTTCAGTAATTTTACTGAGCGGAGTTTCAACAGCTAGAGACTGT
Source organism: Telmatactis stephensoni (assembly GCA_029948255.1). Classification (NCBI taxonomy): domain Eukaryota; kingdom Metazoa; phylum Cnidaria; class Anthozoa; order Actiniaria; family Isophelliidae; genus Telmatactis; species Telmatactis stephensoni. Next base: position 1,231,652 of record JALIZF010001929.1, read on the forward strand.
GGTTTTCGTTTGGCCCGATGTTAAAAAGACACTTGTATGACATTACCGTACCACGTGACCTTCAACTGGTTTCCAATGTCTCAGCTGTTTTTATTAGTTCTTTCTCATTCCATTTGTTACTCCTAGCAATTCAGGACTTGTAAGTTTTCCCTTGGGCAAGCACTGATCTCATTAATTGTTTACTAAATGAAGTCCCTCTCTCCAATTTCACTATAGAAACAAGGGTGATCGATATATCAAGATTATCATATGACTTAGCTATAGAAAAAATGAGTCTTTTAGTATATAGAAGGCCGTCAGTTATGAAAGTCCTTCTCTTGGTAGTCCTAACCAATTCACCACATAGTTGGGGGGAGGGGTTGGGCTGGAAAAAGGAGAGGGTGGGCCATCACTTTCAATTAAGCACCGTTTTGGCAATGAAGGGGAAATGGGTGGGTCACCTATATATAGCGCAACCAGTTAAAGTTGGGCCACTTGTAATCGTGCTTGGACTAAAGCCTGGTTTTCACTAGCGACGCAAGCACAAGCGCAAGCATAAGATTGTCTGTTTTCACTAGTAAAACACGAACGCAAGCACAAGCGCAAGCACAAGTGCAAGCACAAGATATCAAAAAAATTGATCCTTGCGCTTATGCTTGCGCTTGTGCTTGCGTCGTAGTGAAAACCAGGCTTAAAGGATGAGCCAATAAAATTCGCTCATTGGGAGTTTTTCCAGCCCATGCACCTCCCCTGTATTTTATGAGCAGTCCTCTTATACAATCTTTCTTTCTTTCATGCTACGTTTCGTCCATTGATATGCTGTTTTCGATCAGTTTGTGGAGAAGTACAAGAAATATCCAATAATTACCTATAGAGCACGTAAAAATGCAAATTTTGTCTTTAGATCCTGGTGGGCTGCACCTTAGTGATAACGAGTCTTAACGAGTCTTCGATAATCCAGGTTGATCTGAAATGAGACGGTTTGCCGATGTCCCTATAAAATACTGGCTTGTTGACGATTGTTATCAGAAAACTTGATAGTTATGAGCACCTGCATGTTGGCGGAGAACTGAAAGAAACTCCAGAGAAAAGGCAAAGGAACAACAACAACAACAACAAACTTAGATTGTACATATATTGTACATATATTGTATATTTTTTTTTCAGAAGGCCCAGTGTAAGATTAGCTACGCTAAACTGGTATACTTTATAAGTATTTTTAAACCTTCTATAAACAAAGTTCATTATTATTATTATTATTAAGTAAAAAAGTGCAAAGAAAGGAATTAACCTTTAGGTATTTTTTATGATCGAAATTTTTACGGAAGCTGTAGGCTGTTAAGTTTCAGTCTCAGGAAGTCGAAGATTGACGAATGGGATTGGTATTTGACTACATATGAATGAAAAACAAATGCTTGAATGCACTTTACATTAACCATATTGAAGCAAAGAACGTAGAATTATTTTATCTGGAAGAAAAGGTATTGAACCCTTGCACGTTTAGATGTCAGATAGTGCTACTTGGACATATATGCATGAACAGAAGCCAAATATAAGCAAGTAAATTTTCTGCGAGATCTAGACGGTTGATTAAGTCGTGTAGCGAAGATAACAAATGGCTTTTTTGCAAACTCAAAACTCGAACAATTCATTGACGGCATATTTTATATTATTTTTTTTGAAAAGTAATAAGATGCAATTGACAAGGTCACGTTTACCATCTGGACAGGCGTTTTTAGTCTCGATCTCATCCAGTAAATTTCTCTCCCCCTTTTTATGAACAATTAAAAACAATTTGATGGTTTTCACCTCTCAAAACGAAATAAATAAATTCTTGTAGAGAGCTTTTTATTCTTAGCAGGGCAATAATCAGTCTTTTTATCTAAAATTAGACTAACACTTGCTCAGCAATCAATTTTTGTTCTATCCAAATTGAAACTGAATTGCAAATCACTTTATACGTGCTCATTGTTAAGTGTTTGTCTTGTATCTTAGCAGGATATCAGCTCAAGGCCAAATACTTATTACAAAAAAAACGTTTTATGACCGTTTTATGAAATTCCTGTGCGTTTGGTTTGTGATATGACAAAAGTGTGCAGAATCGCATGGCTGTCTGACCACAGTCCTTCATGTCTGTTATTTAAGGTGGCTCCGGCATAATTAAAGCGACGGAGTTTTTGGCAAAATTTTTAGAACTCGCTCGCTTCGCGTCAATAATTGACCATTGTATGCACCAAAACTAATTCCAAATTCTATCTAATAGCCTTTTATTGTCATTGACATTGTCATTGGCCGATTTTTCGAAAATGCTTTATATTGGGACGCGTTTGGATACCTTTCCCTTTGGATGTCAATTTTACAGTTTTAGAGTTGAGCTTTGGACAGCAGTTGCAAGAATAATAAGCAACGCGTCACTGACTTGTTAATACCACTTAAATCGGTTAAACCATTGCTGGTACGTGATGCTGTGCGGCGCGTAAACATTTTTGTTCAATGCTTGTTGTGTCATACATTTTACACATGAGCCAGTCTGGCTCGGATTGAAGGGCAAACTTATCAAACGTTATGACATTAATAAATTGATTGATTGATTGTCATTTTTTTGGACCGGCTGTGTTCATGTACGCAAAATCGGCTCGAACGATTTTCTTCTTGCTTCGACAAAACATTGCTCTTGACCTATAAAAGCCCGTAAATGAAGTTTCAAAGAAATTGTACGTAGGAGTAAGATTTGGCAGAAGGAATTTGTAAAAACAGCTTTGTCGTTTGAATATCTATCAAAATAAAATTTCGAAATTGAATCGATAAAATTGGTGCATATTGACACTGAAGCAAGCGCGTTCAAAACTTCGCCAAACGCGCTTGTTTTATGTCCTGAGCTTACAGCTTAATTCTGTAGCATTTGTCATCCTTATAGCAAAGTGAAAAGGACATCTACGAAAGCAAGAGAAAACTTTCCCACCGGAAATCAATATGTTTCTACTTCCTGGTTATAGAAGCTGCGATAAAAATTTCGAGTGAATTAAGTTTGATCAGTTTTCATGCGCGTCGGAAGCAGAAGCGGGAGCAACATATACAGACTCTATTGTTTTTATTTCAAGTGACTGTGCTTACAATCTATGTACCTGCAGTAATTCATATCACATGATTTACAGACCACGAGGAAGAAATCACGTTCGCATCAACATCGTTGCACATTCAAAATCCTTAGTCGCGGAAACTTATGCAGCTAGACCAACCATAGAGGTTATAAGAACTTAAACTGAAGTTCATGTATAATAGGTGGAAAACACCGAAAAAACAAACAAACAAATAGTACGTACAAATAAGTACAATTCTCCCCTAACGACTACATCTCCTAAAAATAACCGTCTTTGTTCCTAGGAGGGGGGATGGGATGGGCTGTAATCTTATCCTAACGGCAACGCTTGCGTCTGAGGGAAGTCTGACCTTGTCTCGGGATTCCTATGCTGCATCGAGGGGCTTGGAGACTGAGACAAGCACTGGGAGACTTTGCAGCGCAGGAATCTCGAGCTAGATGCGAGTGCCGCCTGCGCAGAAGGCTAGTCTGGCTACACATCATAACATGCGGCCTCAGTGCAGGGGCGTAGCGAGGCCTGAGCAAAAAATGGGGGGGGGGGACAATTTTCTTGAGACCCTTTCAAGATTTCAATTGCAGTCAAAATATGGTCAAGTTCCTGCCGAAATATGCTAATTTCGCAAGAAGGAACTATTTGAGACAAAAGCTTGTGGGAATTTGTCCAGTATCGAGAAACAAATACAAACTTTGCAGGGCCGTAGCCAGACTGTTATATTTACCGATGTAATCGACCGCCGAAGGCTGGAGCAACTTGGGGGGCTCTGCTTTTCCGGCCTGCTCCCCGAAAATTTTTAAGTTCAGACCCTCGGAAATGCGATTTCTAGCATTTTGAGAGGCATTTGCGACATATTTATTGTATTAAAGTTATGACAATTTCAGTGCATATTCTGGTAAAGAAAAAGAAAAAAGGCATATCTGATATGAGATAGAAAATAAAATATCTTAATGTTTAATTCTTACTAAATTCGTAACATTAAAGAATTCCATAGTTCTACGACGTATTGTTTCTTCAAGTTTCTCGACTATCTTCAATATACGTATTCAATTAGATCTTCTAATAGATCCGTCGTATACCGACACTTTGTGGTACGTGGTTGTTTTCGACACAAGTTTATATATATATTTTTTGCTACTTTACTAAAAGTCCTTCGTTGCCAGAGTTCTGATTTTTTTGTTGGTCGTTTCTCGACACAAACCCGTTTGTAAATAGTGTGAATTAAATTAAAAGTAAAACTTTAAAGCGACATCATTGACATCACCCTTTAGATGACGGCTCAAGTCCAAAATTTTAGGTTGCCCCCCTTGCCCCCCCCCCCCTCCCAATTCGCTACGCCACTGTCTCAGTGAACCATTTAGACGTACTTGAGTCCTTCCGCCCACAACGATATTATCGGTATGCACACGAACCACTGAACACTGTGAACATGCAGCTCAACAGAAAGAGTTGTGTAACCGTTCAGGTCAACATGCAACGATACACGCCTTCGAGTGGTTTCAGAGAGGCGTGGAAGGGCAGAGGTCCTTGTGGAAACCTTGATGACGAAATCTACTTGAAGTATGCTTGACTTAAAATCATGAAAAGTCAGCACTCGGATTTTCCTGCGTTTTGTCTCATTTAATTTCACGAAAAAAAAAAAAAAAAGGATCAAAGGTCGATAAATGAAGACGTTAAATTCTTCCCAGATAGTTTATCGATACTGAACTGATGGATAATACCGTTGTAATTCGGCCAAACTATGAAAGAGTAATATAAATTCAATTTTCTTTGATTAACAATTTTTGTTATACCTAGTGTCCTGCAATACTTCAATGCATTTCATTTGACATATTCCATTAAAACAAGCTAACGTGCAATGGAAGGTTTCTTTCAGTGCGGTTTCAGTCTTCGTGGTGACGTCATAGCCAAACCCTCGAAGCTAAGTGGGGTACTTGAGTCTAGTGGTTTATAGACACAAAAACAACACAAACATTTACGGTTCTATTGCTGGAATAGTGCAGTTGTTGACTAAAATATCTGTTTTATACTTCCAGATATAGTATTTTATCAGATTTTATGTTCATGTAGACCCCTTGCTTCATGTTGGAATTCAGCTCAATCTGGGGGCCGGACAAAACAAGATAGCAAAAGTCTTTTGTTTTGCCCTCAGATTTAGCTGCTCTGACGTCACGTGCAGGGGGTCTTAATGTAATCACAAAACCACCAACCCTCTTGGATCGACTATATAGCAAGATCATTAATTATACTTGTTTTAATGTTGTATATCATAGGGACAAAATAATATATTCATTCATTCATAAGGTCTAGGAATTAAAGTGACTAAACAAGTCATTGTCAGCAAAACCAGATTAAATCTCAGATCTTTCGTGTAACTCCCTGGATTATTCGCCATTACTAAAATACTACTTACGTGAATGCTGCACTTGACGATGTCACAAGACTAGAGTGGTGACTAACGTCACGCGGTGTCAACCATTCGTGACCGAGACGTGATTTACACATGAGTCCAAATGTGAAAGCCCCAGGCGGCATTCCATATAAGGTTAAAATAATTGCCGTTAAGTATCCGACTTCCGTCATCAATTAAAAGACGTACATTAAAATTGCTCGAACATGTAATTTCTTAGTCCTTCTTGAGATTATTTGGAGTTCCTGTGCACGTGTGGAAATACGGACGCGCTAGCAAAACAGGGACAATGGCAAAGGGCCGTAACGAGGTATATAGTTTTTGCAGTGATCCCGATCCCAGGGCTTAAAATCTGATCCTTGATCCCAAAAATAAGGGCAATTTTGATCCCTGATCCCGTCTTAAGAAAGTGATCCCTGAAAAACGTTTGTGATCCCGATTCCAAAGACAGTGATCCCGATCCCAAGGCTAAAAATCTGATCCCTGAGCCCAGAAAATAACGCTGTGATCCCTGAGCCCAAAAATAATGCTGATCCCTGATCCCATATACCTCGTTACTACCCTGATGGCAAAGGGAATATTTTTGAAGACAAAAGAGTGCACATTTGTAAAAAGAAAATGCTATGCTATCTGAAATGGTATTTTGATTGATATTTGATAAATTTTTCGATTCATTCTCAAAGCAAAGGGCACTCCATCCTCTTCCGCACGTGTCTTTCCGTTTTCTTTTTTCTTGGGCTTCCTGTGTTCTTCCATAGACGGTCAACAAAGGGTGCCCAGAAGGAGAATTCATGTTGCGGCCAAATAAATCGCATGCATTTCTTATGATGGCGTTTAAATCTGGAAGAGGCCAGTCCTATAAAAATCGAATGCGATTCATTTGGCGTGACTGGTAGCCGGAACGGGTAACTGAATTGATAACCAGGAGAGGAAGAACGCTATTGATTTATTTATGAATATGTTTATTGATCCACATACTGTCGTTGTCAATATTGTCCGTGAATTCATTCTAATGTTGTTCATACATGTACTCATTCTAACAATGGCCGTTTTCACATTACAGTAGATTTCGTACGACTGTGAAAACAGCATCGCACAGGTCACGGCACGGTTACGGCAGGAATTTCGAATTTTTTTAGAGTCCTTTTCGTATGAGTGGGAAACTTACTGTACCTGTATCGTAACTGTACCAGTATCATAGTTTCTATAAAAACATTCGAAATTCCTGCTGTAACCGTATCGTATCGTAACCGTAAAGTGTTCCCACTCATACGAAAACCACTCTATAGACGTCATGGCACTCACACAGCCACGACACGGCGCGGTCCGTTTGACACTCATACAAAATCTGCTCTAGATGTCGTCGTCGTTAACGAACCAATCGTCTTGGTGTGAAAACTGTCCTAATTGGAGACACAAAATTCTTTTGATTTTATCCGTCTATTTCAACGTCTGTCGAAACGTTTTTTTTCCCTTGTCCTCTTGCTTTTTTCCCTCTGGATAGACAAATCGTCGAAAGCACGTTACATTCACGCTAAGACGACCTAAGACGCACAAATCGTCAGACATCTACTTTATCTGTCGGAATGATTTGTCTCATGTGATGTCTGGGTTAGTGCTCAAGCCCAGACTTTCGATAGCGTGTCAGCGTTAACCCAGGCTTGAATCTAAAGAAAACTATTGATTTTAACCCAGGGTTGAATATATAGAAAACTATTGATTTTAACCCTGGGTTTGCGCTAACCCACTTCAGAACAACGGAACCTATGTTGTTAATTTGCAGCAATCAATGGCTAAATATGAGCAACATGCAAATGACGTTCTGAGTTCTCGCAAGTCACTGAAGGTCCGGCGTCCTAACGAGAGAGAGGAGGCAAGCCAAACTGAACATGGGTTAATTGTCTTGCATTCCCTTATAAAAAGGCCTAAAAGTGATCGTCCGAAAACTGTTAAGAGCAGCTTTAAAATTCTGGATTCATCTCTCCGTCATTCAGGAAGTACCCCTGCTCGCTTAGCTGTCTGTACCCAGTTCGTGGTCGAAAACATTTCATTTGGTAGCGTAGCATGGTGACCAGTCCTACTAGGGCACAGATAATAGCTACAATACCAATTGTCATAGCAACCACGTATCTTTTTGATGAATTGGATTTGGTCAGCTTGGAGTCCACACTTTCCTAAAGAACAAAAATTACATGGAAATTGACAGAGATCTACGCATTAATTAGTTTGTTTGTTATCATCAGGGTTGCTACAGATCTGTTAAAACCTTTCCTAAACTTTACCCTGAAGCTTTTCTGACCAATTACGTTTTTTTTCTCTCTCCAGACTACTTGACGGGCCATGACAAAGTATTGTCATTCTTTGAGTTTTGTTTTAGCTTGGCCATCTTGATTTGCTCTTGCTTGCTTGCGTCAAAAATTGCTGTTATTTTGAATTTGTAGCCGGCCAAAGTCTGATAGCTTTGCTTTGAGCGAGGCTAATGCGCACGCAACCTTGAGGAATAAGGCTATCGAATGTTTTCCTGGCCTAGTTAAAAATTGACCGAGTTTTCCTTGCCTATAAATTGTTGGACTTTCCCCCTTACATTTCAATGACCTTAGCAATCCTGATGATGATATCACGCAGCAACTTTAATTCTGTAATCACCTCTGATTACATGCAGCACTTACACACTTTCACCATGTCATCATCATTATCATCATCCACTTGTCATCATCCCTTAAGTAACCCGTATTTTTAGCTCAGAAGATATAACTTCACTGACTTATCATTAATATTGTTTTTTTCCTCCTCCTCCTCCTCATCACAATCACTGAACAAACGAAGACATGCTCCAACACTAGCACTATTTGCTTTGATTACTGTTATCCCTTATGGCATCATTTGGGTAAATTCATCATCTTTAGGTGCATCATCATCATCATCATCATCATCTTTGTTATCATTACATAATCTTTATGAGTCTCCCCTTGGAATGACATCAGTTCAGTACGGTCTAACTTCCTTTAATTTACATACCTTCAATAATGTATTATCTGATTCTGGTTGAGATTCTAATGTAGGTTCTGGTTTGGTAGGCTTTGTTGGTTGTGTTTTTTCTACTTTGGGCATTTGTGCTTCAGTTGGTTCCACAGCATCAAAAGGTGCAGTTTGCTCTGTTGGTTCTGTTGATTCAGTAGGCTCAGCTGCTTCAGTTGGTTCCACTGCCTCAAAAGGTGCAGTTTCCTCTGTTGGTTCTCTTGATTCAGTAGGCTCAGCTGCTTCAGTTGGTTCCACTGCCTCAAAAGGTGCAGTTTCCTCCGTTGGTTCTGCTGATTCAGTAGGTTCAGTTGCTTCAGTTGTCTCCACTGCCTCAAAAAGTGCAGTTGCTTCTGTTGGTTCTTCTGATTCAGTAGGTTCAGTTGCTTCAGTTGGTTCCACTGCCTCAAAAGGTGCAGTTTCCTCTGTTGGTTCTGCTGATTCAGTAGGCTCAGTTGCTTCAGTTGGTTCCACTGCCTCAAAAGGTGCAGTTTCCTCTGTTGGTTCAGCTGCTTTAGTAGGCTCTGCTCCTTCAGTTGGTTCCACTGCCTCAAAAGGTGCAGTTTCCTCTGTTGGTTCTACTGATTCAGTAGGCTCAGCTGCTTCAGTTGGTTCCACTGCCTCAAAAGGTGCAGTTTCCTCTGTTGGTTCTACTGATTCAGTAGGCTCAGCTGCTTCAGTTGGTTCCACTGCCTCAAAAGGTGCAGTTTCCTCTGTTGGTTCTGCTGATTCAGTAGGCTCAGTTGGTTCCACTGCCTCAAAAGGTGCAGTTTCCTCTGTTGGTTCTGCTGATTCAGTAGGCTCAGTTGCTTCAGTTGGTTCCACTGCCTCAAAAGGTGCAGTTTCCTCTGTTGGTTCAGCTGCTTTAGTAGGCTCTGCTCCTTCAGTTGGTTCCACTGCCTCAAAAGGTGCAGTTTCCTCTGTTGGTTCTACTGATTCAGTAGGCTCAGCTGCTTCAGTTGGTTCCACTGCCTCAAAAGGTGCAGTTTCCTCTGTTGGTTCTACTGATTCAGTAGGCTCAGCTGCTTCAGTTGGTTCCACTGCCTCAAAAGGTGCAGTTTCCTCTGTTGGTTCTACTGATTCAGTAGGCTCAGCTGCTTGAGTTGGTTCCACTGCCTCAAAAGGTGCAGTTTCGTCTGTTGGTTCTGCTGATTCAGTAGGTTCAGTTGCTTCAGTTGGTTCCACTGCCTCAAAAGGCGTGGTTGCTTCTGTTGGTTCTGCTGTTTCTGATGAGGCAGTTGTTTCTATTAATTCTGTAGGTTCGTCTGGGTCCGTGAGTACATCTGTTTCCTTAGCTGACTGAGAAGGCCCAGTTACAACTATTGGTTCTGACATGTTAGTAGGTTCAGTTAACTTTGCCAAGTCATTAAGTACAGTGTGTTCTACCATATCAGTTACCTCAGTTATTTCTGTTGGTTCAGCTGAATGAATGGTTTGTGTTAGTTGTGCCAAGTCTATAGAATTTGTTGGTTCTGTAGTTTTTGCCAAATCACTAGGTTCTGTAGTTGTTTCTGTGTGTTTTTCCAACTCAGTAGGTCCTGTTGGCTTTGTGTCTCCCGCGGATTCCCTAAATTCAGTTCCTTCTGTGGATTTTTCTACCTCATTGGTCTTTGCGAGTTCTGTGGTTTCTGCTACATCTAGAGGGGTAAATGATGAAGTGAGACTGCTATTAGAAAGAGTAGGACTGCTATTAGATGGAATAGTAGAACTGCCAGTTGTGAAAGGACTAGATGCACCATTGGAAGTACTGTCACTTGATGTAGCAATGGAACTCTTGTCATATGCTGGAGTAGGACTCCTGTTAACAAGTGAGCCAGTTGAGTGCAAAACCTTATTAGAAGTAGCACTGTCATTGGCGGAACCAGTAGGCATATTGCTAGATACACTGGTGTGGTTCTTGGTGGGTAAAGGAAGCTTAAATGCCATTGATGTGTTGGATGTTTGCTGAGATGTCGGAATAATGGTACTTGAAGCTAATGCAAAGTAAAATGAATTTTTATAAATAGGAGATTAACAGTAAGCATACTTAATAATAGCATACTTACTCATAGTGGTTATATTTCCACATTGTGGATTGATGAATTCATTTGTATAGTGACAAGATATTGTACAGTAGTCAGCCTATATCAACAATCAAAATTAACTTTTATTATCAATGAGGAAAACTATTTCAAAGGCTTTATATCAACAAGTGAAGCAAAAAAGTCTGTATACAGTTTGTAGGCCTGTTCCCTACTACCAAACTGCATTGTGCACTTACCAACTACTAAGTAAAACCATAACTATGGTAAAACCTACCATCCACTTACTAGCATCTTAGCAACCACTTACTGACACCTTATCAACGGTTGACACCTTACCAACCACTTACTGACACCTTGCTGACCACTTACTGACACCTTACCAACCATTTACTGCCCCCTTAATTACCAACCATTTACTGTCACCTTGCCAACCACTTACTGACACCTTACCAACCATAACTGACACCTTGCTGACCATTTACTGACACCTTACCAACAACTTACTGACACCTTGCTGACCACTTACTGACACCTTACCAACCACTTACTGACACCTTACCAACAACTTACTGACACCTTGCTGACCACTTACTGACACCTTACCAACCACTTACTGACACCTTACCAACAACTTACTGACACCTTGCTGACCACTTACTGACACCTTACCAACCACTTACTGACACCTTACCAACCACTTACTGACACCTTACCAACCTGAACCACTGACACCTTACCAACCACTTACTGTCACCTTACCAAAACCTTACCACTTCTATGTGCTAAGTTCAGGAAGAGGTGTGGATAGGTGAGTTTATTGGGTAAACTTTTAACCAGGAGGATTTTGTATTTGCAGATGTTCTACAACTGGGTACAAATAGGATTTTATGGTCCAAACCATTGCCCATACCTTGATTCTGCTGATCAAACCCATGGATACATAGGTAGCATTAGGACCAGTCCATCCCCACCAACACAAGCATCGACCATCAGCCTGACATTGGCCTCCACTATCGCCAAACCGTTCACATCTGGGGTCACAACGGTTCTCTATCATATGAAATACTTATGTTAGATAATAGAAAATAATTAAATGCATGTCAAATAGAGGTGACACAGAGTAGCAAACACACATGCAGATAGTTAATGGGGCTTTGACTGCATATTTATTTTACACTCATTAATAATGCTTCAAAACCTCATTAATTATTCATCATGAGGTAGCCAATTTTTATACTTGAATTTTGACCTTGTGATATTACTTGAAACCTTGGAATCAAAATACTCCCAAGCAGTAACCGGAAATCTGTTCCAGTGCTGGTGGACTTGAACAAATTTCAAGTCCAAGGACACTGGAACATTGGTGCAATAATATTGGTCCTTAATTAAGCAACACTAGTTGACTTTGCCTATTTTTCTATGTAACGCTTACTTTGGTCACACTTAGAAATATTAACTCTTAAAAATCCAATAATTTGTCTAAATTTAACTTTTAATGCATTAAAAATGTTTCCATTATTTTCATGAGCCTACTGAAACTCAAGCCCCTAATCAGACCTTGGGATAGCTCAAGAGTCAAAGTGGAGGAGGTTCTAAATTCTCCGAAGTATTGAATGATTTCTAAATTATTGCAAAATTATTTGGCAAAATGAGGCAAAATGTCTGTGGTTTTACAGAATGGTTTATTTTTGTTCTGTCAAAGGGCTAATCATGCACTGGAGATGAATAGTGAATAAATATTGTCTAAAGTTAAAAGCATTACTTTGTGTAGATTCAATGCAAACTGGGTTCCTGCGGATGTGGGTATAATGACATCGTCTCTTGCAATTGTTTGCCTTAAATAAAATAAAATAAAATAAAATAAAATAAAATAAAATAAAATAAAATAAAATAAAGTAAAGTAAAGTAAAGTAAAGTAAAGTAAAGTAAAGTAAAGTAAAGTAAAGTAAAGTAAAGTAAAGTAAAGTAAAGTAAAGTAAAGTAAAGTAAAGTAAAGTAAAGTAAAGTAAAGTAAAGTAAAGTAAAGTAAAGTAAAGTAAAGTAAAGTAAAGTAAAGTAAAGTAAAGTAAAGTAAAGTAAAGTAAAGTAAAGTAAAGTAAAGTAAAGTAAAGTAAAGTAAAGTAAAGTAAAGTAAAGTAAAGTAAAGTAAAGTAAAGTAAAGTAAAGTAAAGTAAAGTAAAGTAAAGTAAAGTAAAGTAAGTAAAGTAAAGTAAAGTAAAGTAAAGTAAAGTAAAGTAAAGTAAAGTAAAGTAAAGTAAAGTAAAGTAAAGTAAAGTAAAGTAAAGTAAAGTAAAGTAAAGTAAAGTAAAGTAAAGTAAAGTAAAGTAAAGTAAAATAAAATAAAATAAAATAAAATAAAAATCTAACCCAACCCAACCCAATCCAATTATTGGAATAAATATTGTAAATATAGTAAATAGTTAGTAGATAGTTGGTCTTACCACAATCCTGTTCTTGTATATACCAGCATTAACATACACAGCACCTGGTCCAGTTCTTCCCCACCAGCACAGACATTTCTCATTGTTTAGACATCTTCCAATCAATCTACCTACAATAACAGACAACAGTTCATCCAAGGTGCAGCTAAATAAGGAAACCTTCTGCTTCATAGAATTAACAACATGACAAGGTCTCAGACAAACCCAATTAAGTCAATGGTAATAGTTAATTGTTTCATCATGCAAACATAATTGTGGTCTATGCTACAACGGTATACAGAATAGTTGAGACACTGTGCCCTAGCAGTAACATTGACGTTCTTTGATATCATACCCACCATGTAGGTGTTGGAACGACCATTATATTCTAAACCCACCCTCCCTGACACAATGTTGGTTGGGTCAAGTGTTGGACGTAGCAGGAATCTCCCAGGCCTACTCAACATTGAGAGAGGGGGGAGCATAAAACAAGGGCGGCTAATTAAGGCCAAAATTGGGGCAGTGTCTCAACAGGTTCTGCACGCTGTTGTAGCTTAAGACTGAAAAAGACTTCAAAAGTTTGAGAACTTGTTATTCATACATCATTCTGTATCTACAGTATAATTATACTAACTTGATCCACATCTGAAGTTACATGAGTTATCAGATAACAAGAATGCAGCAGTTGTTGGCAGTGGAAAGGGTGTGGCCATACCAGTACAGTGGGGATTACTATATAAATGGTTATATTGACATCCAATGGTACAATAGTCTGCCTAAAAAAATGAACAAGTTAACTGACTAAGGTCAATCCTGTGTCTTGTATGGCATTGCCTTGCATAGCTGCCACTTCTAGGGGCAAAAACACACAGCAAAAAGAAATAGCTCATGACAAAAAGAATTAGCTCACAGAGAAAAGAAATGGCTCACGGATAAAAGAATTAACTTGAGCAGAACATTCCTTGGGGAGCTAAGCCTTGCGTGACGACACAAAGGAGTGGCTGCATAGAAGGCTAGAGACTGGTATACTCTCTTAATCACTGGCAACTAAAACAAACTGTACTAATTAAAACAAACAAACACACTGCTGATTTTTTTGCCATTTTTTGTAAATTATGATAGGTATGATATACATTAACTAGTGTACTTAAAAGTAATTTGGAACAATATTGAGGTGGAATTGAAATACTGAGTCAAGAAAGGCTTTATACTGCAGCATGGACATGCATGTACATGTGCTAGCCCTTAGCTTACCACTATTCTTCCTTCATTAGGACCAGATGTGATAAATGCACCATTGGGACCAGTCCATCCAAATTCACACAAACAACGACCAACATGATGTAAACATTTACTGCTATTTAAACCACAAAACCTATGGCACTGAGATGCTGTGAAATACAGTCAATAGATTCTGCATCAGTGGGAAATAATTATAATTACTTTTAGGATTTCTGCTTCATTATCCCATTTCTAGCAATTTATCTAGCAATAATTTAATTTGAGGACCCTTGATGGAGCAGTACTACTTATCTCTGAGTTGGTGATTTAGGGCAAAGAACATCTAGTTTTAATGGAGAAAAGTAGTTGTTTATTTAATATATCCAGAAAATTTCTTATCAACAATATTAGGTAGCAGAAAGGAGAACTGTGCAAAATTTCAAGTGAACATGGTGATCACCAATTTTTCCTTCTTTTTGACTTGCCCATCAGTAATCTTTAAAATTTATTATATCTGAATTTTTATGAAAATTCATCAAAGACATCTTTTCCTTCAGATAACTTCATTTATTCCTAATGGATTTTCATGTGCCAATTAAAATATCAATATACTCACAAACGAAAATGCTATTTTCATGAACCCAGCCCTTCAATTGTCAGCAGTAATTAATATGCTGAATACACTGTCTGGCTAATATAGCTAACAAAGCTGACCTACCAAACAAACTGTCTGTTATTAAACTTTGCATCAAAACAAGAACCAGAACCAGTCTGTGTGCCATGATGGATTCTATGAACAAGAATACAAAAATATCACAGACAAATAAAAAACTAAGAACATCAACTTACATTCTTAACATAAAGACTTGGACATACTAAGTTATACTTATGTGTTGCAACAAACAAACAATAACTAAAAAATCAAATGACGAATGAATGAATGAATGAATGAATGAAAGAGTGAGTGAGTGAGTGAGTGAGTGAGTGAGTGAGTGAGTGAGTGAGTGAGTGAGTGAGTGAGTGAGTGAGTGAGTGGGTGAGTGAGTGGGTGGGTGGGTGGGTCGGTTGGTCAGTCAGTCGGTTAGTAAGTGAGTCAGTCAGTCAGTGAGCGAGCAAGTGAGTGAGTGCGGACAAGCTATACCACAGGCTTACCAGGCTCGCAGTTCGTTTCTCGACTTCTTTGGACTTCCTGTGTTATTTGAGTTCGTTAAAGTTTGAATATTTGGGTGATTTCTTTGCTCTCAAAAATGACGATTTTGATTATATGTTCTCAATAAAATGACTTTAAATTGTTCTTTAGTCTTTTACTTGATGGCATTTGGGTGTTATTTGTCCATGAGATGTGATTTAGTGTGGTTTTTCGACGGCCGTTGTGGGGTATGTTTGCCGCTCTCACTGTAGGGAAAAGAACACAAGGCATGTAAGGCCGAGCACGATCCGCCGCCAACTCACCTGGTATTCAGGCTAAAATCACACATTTAAATTAATCCCTCAAGAACCAGCCTCAGGGACATCAAACATCAATAAATTATTGAGATCCTGGCCAAGCCTGAGCCCAATAAGAGAAATAAAAGCACCCGAAAAGCTGGCCGGAAAATTTTACTTCGACCGATTTTCGCCATCGTACTACGATCTGCTCAAAGTGCTGTCCCTTTGGCATCCCAAGAATGCACTTTTTGTCGAAAATCTCTCCACACCCCGTACCCCCTCAGAGATATTTTCGCGGTCAAAGTGAATATTACACGGGTAGGGGGTACGGGGTGTGGAGAGATTTTCGACAAAAAGTGCATTCTTGGGATGCCAAAGGGACAGCACTTTGAGCAGATCGTAGTACGATGGCGAAAATCGGTCGAAGTAAAATTTTCCGGCCAGCTTTTCGGGTGCTTTTATTTCTCTTATTGGGCTCAGGCTTGGCCAGGATCTCAATAATTTATTGATGTTTGATGTCCCTGAGGCTGGTTCTTGAGGGATTAATTTAAATGTGTGATTTTAGCCTATACTAAGGATGGCCATTTGACAAAACTCACAAAGGCATTTCTCCTGTCTTTCATTTTACATGTTAATGGAGAATTTCAAATACATTTAATAAATTTTGAGATCAATTTTGCATAATGCCAAGCATGCGTTTAACAATGGTCTCCAAATAAATTTAATGTGAATTTTTTGAATGTCAAAATTGAACGAATAATGTAATTAATATTGTCCGCATAACTTCTTGATTTTTCATGTGACTTGTGACTTGCTTGTCTCGAATGAAGAATCAAATGAAGATGAAAGTCCATGCAAGTCAAAACTTGCATCAACTTGGATTCCCGTTTGAATGGGCCCTAATGTACAGCTACTAGCTAGCTGTTAGGGCCCATTCCAACTTGCTTTAAAACATTCTAAAATCTCTAGATGTCTTTATGCAAATTAATGATCATCATCTACTGCAGCAGTTAATCTAACAGTAGAAGATGAGTGCTACTTTAATCAGAAGTCTTCTTTCAAAACAAAATGGTTGTAATTTCGTGAGCAAGTCAATAAAGAGTCAAGAGGAGAGAATTTGCAATAAAAATCATACAGATTTCATACGCCAGTGCTCTGTTTTCGAATTGGGTTTAACTTATATAAACAGCTCGATCAAATGAGAGAGGAATCAGTTTCTGGTTTTCTTGAACTTTTATCACTCCAAAAACACAAGGGATGTGGATTTTTAGGCACGGGGAAGTCCACTGATTCCCTTTAAAGGACCAGTTTGAGAAAAATCGAGAACAAAAAACTTGCAAAAATCATGAGAACGTGACAAGCAGTTTTCATGGGCACCCTGTCCAATTTCAATAGTGACAAGATTTCAAGCTTTAAACCTACATAAACATACATCAATGCAACATGCTTACCTAGTGGTACACAAAGCAGTAGTGGAATTCCGTCTTAAGACGTCACATGATATGTCTTGTTGTAATATGAGCTCGTCGGACTCGCTATTTGAAGTACCGAGGGTCAGGATGTCAGCCGCCATTTTGGTCAAGATCCAAAATCTGAGACTACAACTTAGCTTTGTTTCGTCTTTCGATGATATTTTCTGACAAAGTCTATTTTAAAAAACAATCCGAAATTTTTCGCTTTTAAAGTCATCATAACCTGAAGATGTCCCCTTCGAAAACAGGAGTATTATCTGATTATCTGACATAATACCAAAACCACAGGAAGCCCATTCCATGAACTCTGAGTTACTTCTGGTTATAAATAAGAAAGAAAGAAATTAACGAATAATAATAAAAAAAAAGTAAATAAATGAGTAAATAAATAAATGAATAAGTAAATAAATAAATGAATGAATGAATGAATGAATGAATTGAATTATAAGTAAATAAAAAACATTGAACTGTTTTCGGGATATTTTCGGGTCTTTCGAGATCCCGCTAAAATCATATGACTAGACAATTTCCCATGATTCCATTCGACGGAGTGTCGGCCATCTTGGTTCCTGGTCTGTGAAGAATGCCCGGTTAACGTAACTTTTACTGTCTGAAACAGGAACTAAGTACAGTTTTCATTGCCAGACCATCATGTTTGAGAAGAACTTGACAGACCTTGTACGTGGGATACGTAACAACAAGGAAAACGAGGTAAGATTTTGAGTATTCCTTACAAGACCTAAGTTGTGTTGGTCACCATTTTCTGTACATCATCATTTGATATTAAGTTAAGTTAAATTTATTTTGTTTGTCGTTTCGAAATTCTATTGTTTTACATGTCTATTTCTTTTTTGATATTTTTATTATCCTATATCATATTATACCTAGAGATTTGCCGTTAAAACGTAAAATTGTTATTGGGAATGATAATCCCCCTCCCCCTTCTCAACAACGTTAAATCATTCATTTATTTAGACCATTTAAGACTTATATGATATAATTCAAGTATAAAACTTGAGTTTTGTGATACGATCTCAATATATTATATGATCCCAGTGAAGGCTATCTACTAATGTAGGTCCTCTACAATACATATAGTATGGTTTGATTCATTTACCTACAGAAGTACAAGGCTTCATAATGATAAATACTGTGTCAACCAGCAAAAATTTATTAAAACATCCAGTGAATTGTAAATTGACTATATATTGATTGTCTAATATATTTTCCATTATTCTCTGATGACAGACAAGTGCTCAAAAGCTTGGATTTTTAATACATTTTTGCTGGTTGAAACATAGTAAAAATAATGTTGGTGTAAATACAAAGGCACCACTTTCTCTGTTATTTTAAGACTCTGGGCCTTGTTGTTTGAAGGGTGACTAGAGTTAATCCTGGGTTAAACTCAAATTCTTTTGATTTAATCCTAGGTTAGCACTAATCGCCTTTCAAACAACCAGGTCCCTCTCAGGCTTCCTGCTTAAAAGGCCAAACGATAGTTAGCAAACTTAGCCATCAATCATTGGTATTATTTTGTATCGCAATTCTTCTATCATTTTGATGTACAGAGAGACAGTTGACATTATTTTCTGATGATGTTGTCTCAAAATCAGCGCTCCTGATTGGCCCAAAGATTGAGGACTGCATCGAAGTGACTTTCTTCAAAATCACAAAAAATCTACTGAAAGTCTATTTAAAATTGAGCAGCAAATATAAAGCAACGTTTTTGATAATATCCGTGATACAATGGCCGAAAACAATGACATATTTTGATAAAAAATAGCCGCTAAATTGAATTACAACTATACACGACTACTGTAAAAAGTAAACAGTACACAATAATCATGAAAAGAAGTAAAAAGAAATCATCCTAAGTAAAAAATATCATGTCTGATAAGTATAATCTGTAATTTCGTTTTCGTTTTTGGCTTCAGTGACTTCAAAGTCACAGCAAAAGTGTATTTTCAGCAAAACAAACAAATTGTCCTTTATGAAGACAAAAATGGTATTGTTTAAAAAAAGATGAAACAAAACCTTTTTAAATAAGATAAACAGGGAATACACAAGTGTGGACTACCTTTTTAATACCTTTCAATAACTTTTCAGCATCATTCCTCTAGGTTTGACAAACTTTCACTTTCACATGTCGGTCAGCTCAATCGTTTTTCACCAGTTTTGAAGAAATCTTCAAAAGCATCAAATGACCCATACTTCTTTCATTTTGTGAACTTTTGGAGTTGTTTCTATAATAAAGCTTCCCGGGTCTGGCTGCCATTTCCTTTTTGGCTTTCTTCTTGCAAAGAAAGAAAGAAGTTGCCATGGAAACTGTAATTCCTACAACTTTGCAGGTAAAGAGAATCTTGCGTTCAATCAATCAAAAATGATAACATTTCTCTTTTTTCTTTTCAAAAATAGTTAGAATCATGATACAAAACTAAACGCGATTTTGAGATGGCATTATCGGTTTATAATGATGGCATTGGGAGAAAATATATTCAGGTATTGGCTCCATCGCTGCATGACTCTCCCAATACCGAATATATTTTCTCCCAACTAACCGTCATTATAAACCCGTAATGCTGTCTCAAAATCACATTTAGTGTATAGAAATTAATGATATCTCAAAGCAAGATGTCAATGTTGGTTTGTTTTTCAGGCAAAGTATATTGCTGGCTGTGTTGATGATATCAAAAATGAACTTCGACAAGAAAACCCCTCAGTCAAAGCCAATGCAGTGGCCAAACTTTCATATGTAAGTCAACACTATAGGTTGAAATGAGATGATTTGATTGGTTTCTCTGATAACAAAAGATGGATGTTGCTGTATTCAAAACATGTATATCTGTTCAAAAGTGCTGCATGGATTATCAAATTATTTTTTTGTTACATGTACCTCTAGCTGCAAATGTTGGGTTATGACATCAGCTGGGCAGCATTCAACATTATTGAAGTCATGAGCAACTCCAAGTTCACTTACAAAGTAAGTTGAGTAATGATTATCAATTATTGTGTAATGTTTACAGACCAACACACTATACTGGAGATATATTTGAGAGCTACATTTAGAGCCACTATTATCTGGAGTGAATAATATGCTGAGGGGTTTAAAACAGTGTTGATGATAATATTGAGTTATACATGTACTTGTAAACATCTAGGAATAATTGTGAGAAAACCAGAGAAGTGATGAGAAGCATGAAGTGTGAATACTTATATCAGCACCCATTAAGATACAGAGTGTTGTATCTATATTAGAAGAATAGTCCACTGTCCATATTGGATGAGTGATGGGATAATGTGACAGTCAGAGGCAAGGTTCAGAGAAAGTACAAATAATGTAGAAGTGAAAAAGGGAAAACTAAAATGCATGTACATATACATGTAAAAGCTCTAAAAGAGGGTTGGTGGGTTGAAGTCCCAATTGAGTCAGATTGTTTTCCTTGTACACTGTATCTCCTAGCCTGGCATCCACTTCAAGTTTCCCTATTTCTCTTAATGCACTGAGTACCAAGATGCTTTTTGTGGAGCCTCATTTTGAATTGTTTTGTACATACGTGATCAATCTTAGAATCAAAATAGTGGACTACATTAACAATGACGTGACTGTGTCTTTTTTACAGAGAATTGGATACCTTGCCGCATCACAGTCATTTCATGAAGGACTGGATATTCTTATGTTGACAACTAACATGATAAGAAAGGTACACACAATTACAATACATCAACCAAATGGTATTTTGCAAAGACTGTATAATATATGTTACAGGTCAAATTTAAACTCTATTTAGTAACAAATTACCAAACAGTGAATTAAATTTACTATGTTTCTTGTAGGATTTGTGCAGTATGAATCTTTATGACGCAGGAATAGCATTGTCAGGTTTCTCTTGTTTTGTGTCACCAGACTTAGCCAGGGATCTTGCTAATGACGTTATGAGTTTGGTAAATATTCCATATTAGAGATTTATCTGTTTTATTTAAACCATTTTATTTCCTTGAAAAATTATTCCTCTTTAAAATATCATACTGTTTACTGGGTGAAAAGCAAGAAATAATGTGCATACTGAATAATAATTAGTGCTGATTATAGGCTGCTATATAAGTGCTGAGTGTACAAATACATTCTGAACAAGGCTACTACCTAATGGTGCCTAGTAGCCACTGGCTTATTACCTACATGTAGTATGAGCTTGGGTAATCAACTTTCTTCTCTAAGAACCTGAACAAAATGGCTCAGTTCCTAGATCTTCATTTTTAGGGGCACAAAGGGCTCTTAAGAATTCTCTCCATGCAGTGGCCTTGCTCAGTTTTGAATTCCTTATCATTATTTTACTGACAGTTGGTATCTACAAAGCCATACATCAGAAAAAGAGCTGTGCTTCTTATGTACAAGATATTTCTAAAGGTATTTATTATGGTACATGCTTTTTTTATTTGAAAATAGTTACCAGCCATACACTGTGTACGTATATTGATTTTCGCGAATTCTGATCAGTTTTCGCGCGTTTATCGGCAAACAACTTTCTAAATCGCACGGATACCCCTATTTTTTATTTCTGTAAATTGTAAAGTGGAGATAACCTACTATTTTAAAATACTTTTATGAATTTAAAATTGAAACTTGGTTGCAAAAATTGAACTTTTCATTTGGCAGTCATGAACCAAAACAGGTCTAAAACTAGTAAAAAGTCATTGAAAAAAATTGTTATTCTGTTTTTTCATATTTCGTATGGCATAAAATTGACAAGTAAGAGAATTGTGTTGTAAACGTTTTAGTAAAAAAAGTTTGACATTTTTTCAAAATATGGGGTATTTATGATTTTTTCTTTGGGCCTCTAGAATAGGCAGATTTTGCAACATTTGATGGCGTGTAACTCATTAATATGCACGGTGACCCCCAATTTTTTCCTTGGATTCTAGCTCCCTGTGATGGGTTCTTTGATACCCATGTGGTTTTTGGCCAAAAAAAATTACCTTCCCATTAGTAGGCACCAACCTTAAGTACAGTAGAACCTGGCCTTAGAGACACTTGGTTAATACAGACACTGTTATTACAGACATGTTATTCTGTCTTGTCCGAAAAAATGGCTACAAAATTTATTACCTGGTTAATACAGATACCCAGTTAATACAGACACTCTCTCACATATTCATGGGGTCTGTATTAACAGGTTTCACTTTACCTTATTATTTAGTCACTGAATTGGTATTCGTGATACTTACTTACTTCTTGATCAGAATGTATCAACATTTTTCTCTTTGAATTTTAATAAACAGTTCCCTGAAGCTCTTAGACCAGCTTTTCCAAGATTGAGAGAGAAGCTGGAGGACTCTGACCCAGGTACTGGTATAGATATTAAAAGGGACTATCAGATAGAAAGCACATCATTTTATGTAGAAAAACCTGCTAATAAATATTTTGAAAAAAAAATCAAACTTAAATTTATAAAGGATAAATATTAAGAACTCAAGGATGTAGTTGTGATAATTTTATTAATTAAAACTTTAACTAAAGTTACTTTAAGGTAGCGCCATAGAGTTTTAGATATGGCACTTTATAAATTTAGAATTTATTATTAATTTATTGAATTTATTACATTATACAGTCACCTAGGTGGTCACAGGAGAGTGCAACCAGGAGTTTGAGACATTTGCCATGTATTTGCCATCAATGCACAATATGACACTGTTCAAATCTAAATTATTTAATAGCTCAAAAGTGAGTCAGGTTTTATAAGGGTGTGCACTGAGTCTCTGTCTTCTAGTTATACTCTCCTGGTGGTCATTCTTTAGGGTTTCCCACTGTAAACTGTGATGTCTTTTTTTCTTTTTAAGTCAGCATTATCATAATTTTCTGCTTTTGCATTAGTATATTTTCTATTATATTATTTTTAGAGAGCATTAAGAGCGCATTGAGGTCACAATAATGCGCTATAGAAATACTAGTTATTGTTGTTATTATTATTATGTTGACCTAATAGTGGCATGTATTGAGGGCATTGATGTGTTAAATTGTCATTACAGGTGTCCAATCCGCAGCAGTTAATGTGATCTGTGAGTTGGCACGGAAAAACCCCAAGAACTATCTTTCCTTGGCTCCCTTGTTTTTCAAGCTGATGACTAACTCTACCAATAACTGGATGTTGATCAAAATTATCAAACTGGTAATAATTGTAGTAGTTAATAGACTTGTTTTAGTGTATTTCCTGGGTGATGTGGTTGATACAGAATGTATGTACTGTAGATGTACATGTACAGTTTGTTTAGTAATAGTGAGAGAGACTTTGTGCAGTATGTGATTGGAAATTATAATAAACTCTTTATTTTTAGACGGAGCCAATTTAGCTTTCGCTAATCTTCCATTGGGCCATCTTCAATCTCATGCTCACTACCTATACATTAAATATTTTGCATACAATGCTCAACTCACATGTTGATTTTTGCTGAGGGAGGAAAAACCAGAGAACCCAGATAAAAAACCCTTGTGGCATAGTAGAGAACAACACAACAAACAAACTCAGTTCACTTATGATCCAACACCTGAGCTGGGACTAGAACCCGGACCACAGCGGTGAATGGCCAGTGCTCTCGCTGCTCGGCCAGCCATGCCACCCTAAAAATTGTGGTATGGTTGATGGTATGGAATTTTACATGTTTTGATGCACACAACCTTTTAGACTTTTGAACATATTTGTTGTAAGACAATAGCCTCATAACATTTTTTGCTCATTCCAAACATGCAATCTTGAGCATTTTAGACTTTTCTTTTCTTTCACCATTTTCTTGCTATTTTGTTGACTTAAGAAACTGTACATAATAGATAAATGTGTGATTGTGTTTTAGTTTGGGGCATTATGCCCCCTTGAGCCACGCCTTGGTAAAAAGCTGTTGGAACCCTTAAGTAACCTTATTCACAGGTATGAATACAGAATGTTTTGTTATTGCTATGTTTTTAAGTAAGTTAATTTTACAGCCTGACAAATACAAAATAGTAATCTCTTAACAATATCTTCTCTTATGAAATGGAAGGCAACTCAAAGATAACTTAGAATATGAACAGATGAATGGACTCCTTATACTGTATTTTATGTGTTGTGATGTACAATTTACCTGTGTTGCAAATATACTACTAAAATCACTCGACTGTTAGTACTACCGATCGATCGATCGTGTTTTGAATTTCAGTTGACTCACGTGACCATTTGGAGAGCTCAAACTGGTGACGTTTTGCTTCCTGCTATTCTTTGATGAAACATCACCAGCTGGAGTGCTCCAAATGGTCACTAAGTCAACAGAAATTCAAAACACAATCAATCCATCGATCAGTGGTGATAACAGTTGAGTGATTTCGGTAGTATTTTTGCACTGGCCCAGCTATTTATTACCATAAATAGAATTTTCTTGTGCACATGAATGCATTTTTTTAATTACGTGTACTTAATAACCTCTTGCTTGTTTTAGCACATCTGCAATGTCACTTCTGTATGAATGTGTAAATACTGTCATTGCAGGTAATTTGATTTGTGATATAAATGTATGTGAGTTATGTGACTGTACACATGCAGTGACAATGAGTCCTACCCTTTGGAACCCAGGGGGATAATTCTGTAGCTCATTTTTTCTCCCTCAGGAAAAAAATACTCCCTGGAAATATTGTCAAAATCAACATCAAGAGTATGTAGACAAAATGCTTTAACCCCCTAAAAGTTGCCATAATGGCAGAGTTTGCCTTGTGAAATAATTAAATTTATTCTAACAGACTTTGTTGGGAAGGTTTACATAATGCATTTACATTGTCATATTAATAATTATAATAATAATTAATGACACCAAATCTCATCTTACAGGGCTACCAAACCATCAGCCATCTATTCAGGTAAATTACTAATAATAGTGCTTTATATATTAACAATTGCATACAGAGTCTATGGAGCACTAAATTTAATTTCACTATGACTGTGAAAATGATATACAGAAATTTGGCATGATTTTTATAGACATTACAACACTAACATGTTCAGGTTCAGTGCAGTTGGATTCATACTCATATGAAATCTGCTCTATTATGTAGTGTGTGATTACAGTACAAATGCTACAGAATCTTAATATGCGCCCTCCAATATATATATAAAATACCTTCCATTTTGATGTTGCTGGCTGCACTTTTATAAATAGATGCACAGATGACATCAAAATGTGGTGAGAACAAAAATGCGTCCCTCCAGAGAATACAGATCATGTATGGGAAAATGGAATACATTTGCTAACTATGTTAACTATGTTATAAATATTATTTTACCACACTGCAATTGTATTTTTCACTCCTTTTCTGAGATGCTCAAGACTCTAACCAATTTTTTTCAATTTGAAGCTGTGTGTGTCCAAGTTAAGGATTCTTCTTGAAGACCCAGATCAAAACTGTAAGTGATACATCTAGGGGCAGATCCAGGATTATCTGCAGGAGGGGGTGCACCATCTTCAGGAGAGGGTGCACCATCATATAAATTTGAAATTGCCAAGAGGATATTTTGAAACATTTTGAGGAAAAAAGACTAAAAGTCATCTCAGGAGGGGGTGCGCACCCCCTGCACCCCTCCCCTGAATCTGCCCCTGATATCTTTAAGTGTATATTGTGAATCACAAAGTACATATCAAGGTCATGATCACAGTCTTTTAGGGTCAGTGATAAAATATTTGAAATGTAATTTGTGTACTGATTTGCTGGCTACCATAGGTGTAGTTCAAAGGTCAAAGACACTGAGTGTTCAATTAAAACATTGATCAAAAATATTAGTTTTATGGTAGAAAGCAATGTAAAACGATCCATAAAGTGAAACATGAGTGGGATCGAGTGGGATTATTCATTCAATAGATTAAGTAGGTAGCCTATTATTGATGGTTTATGTTTTTTTCTTTAGTGAAGTACTTGGCCCTGCTATCCATGTCTAGCATTCTAAAAACACATCCTAAAATAGTACAACAACACAAGTAAGTACTATAAACTATCCTCCCCCAGTATCTTCTGTACCTGTTAAACTTTGAAATCTCATATCTTGATAGAGATGAAAAATCACCATCTAAATACAATTAAATGTTATTTTTACCTAGGGACATAATAATTCAGTGTCTGGATGATAAAGATGAGTCCATAAGGTTAAGAGCTCTTGATTTGATAGTTGGCATGGTAGGTTTCAAAATAATGATAGTAGTAAGAGTTTTCAATATTATGTTCTGACCATTTCTTTCCTTCTTTGCTTGTCAAAAATCAATCTGACTGATGATTATTTAATGTTTGATTTTATTAAAGGTTTCCAAGAAGAACATTATGGACATTGTCAAGAAACTTATGGTTTACATTGACAAAACTTCCAGTCAAAGTAAGTCATGATTTTAAGGAAAGTAGTAATTGTGGGTGTGGAGTAATTGTCACTGAAAAGCCCCTTCTGGGAGTGTCATTTAAAACATTAAAACATTCATTCATTCGTTCGTTTGTCCATCCATTCGTTCATTCATTTGTTTATTCATCTGTCTAT
Organism: Telmatactis stephensoni; assembly: GCA_029948255.1. NCBI lineage: Eukaryota > Metazoa > Cnidaria > Anthozoa > Actiniaria > Isophelliidae > Telmatactis > Telmatactis stephensoni. The sequence goes on from JALIZF010001929.1 coordinate 1,258,252, forward strand.
TCATTTCTTTGTTCATTTGTTTAATTTATTCATGCATTTATTCATTCCTTTGTTTTATAGAGTATTAATAAAATAAATTGAATGAAATAGTCAGTGAGAACATTTTTTGTGACACTTTGATTCTGCAATTTTTGGGGTGGATTTGAAGCATACTGCATGCTGTAAAAAATAAATTATAATTATTGTTCAGGTTATCGTGATGAACTGTTGTCCAAGATTATCCTTATTTGCAGTCAGTCTGATTACCATTATGTCAGTAACTTTGAATGGTAAGTATTTGTTATTGAGACTTATAGATTTATTATCATTCTTAGTTTTCAAAGATTAATTTGCTTAATGATAACAAACTTAATCTTCACCCTGATAAGATGAAATCTAATGATAATTTTACTTTCAATTTATTATTAATACATCAATGTATAGCATCTTGTGTATCTAGACGTAACTGTTGACATTTTTTCATGCTTAAATGCTGCTTTTTAGTTGAACTCTATTCAGCAATTAGGAGAACAGCATATGGTCAGGAACAGGCCTTGTTCTGTTATTAATATAATATTTTATTCACAAGGGTTTGTTATTCATTACACCTTTATCTATAAAGTCATGATATTCTACAGGTATATAGATGTCCTTGTACAACTGACAAGAATAGAAGGTACAAGATATGGTCGCCAGATTGCTTCACAAATGATGGATGTAACAATCCGTGTAAAGGCTATCCGTCCTTATGCTGTACAGTCACTGGTAAGACATTCTTTAATTACTGGTATACAGATAGATTCTAGGAAATACAACCAACCACACCCATACAATGTATATTAGGATAGGAGGCAGCATGGCTGAGTGGTCAGAGCGTTGGTCTCGCAATCTGGAGGTCCCAGGTTCGATTCCCACTCTGGCCACTAGCTGAGACTGAATTTGTTCCGATTTCGATTAGTTCAAATTCAGTTTCTCGGCCATGCTTGTAATATAGCCAACTGGTTTGCCTCCTTGCCAGTTGGGATTCTTAATCCATTTATGTTTGATTATACTTCATTTCATTTTTCAGTTCATTTCAACCACATTTGATTATATACATATAGATATTTGTGGTATATAAATCAATGGGTAACCTGTTCAAATATTATAAAATAATAAATGAACAAATGAACGAACTACCTTTTAGTCTTGGGGGAGAAGGGTCTGTTACAATTAAAGAGTTACTCATTACTTATAATTTAATGTATCACTTATAATTTCATTATTTGACAGTCAGTGCTACTAGATAGTAATCATCTGTTGGGCAGTAACGTTCAGAAGAATGGCATGTGTGAAGTATTGTATGCTGCTGCTTGGCTGTCTGGGGAGTTTTGCGAGTAAGTAGTTATGATGCTAAAATGCTGAAAAATCCTGGAAGTATGAGGTTGCTCACATTTGATACTGCACATAAGGTTGAAAGAACTAACGTTGTGCTCCAAAATTGCATGTATACATGACATATATAATACATTAGAAAATGGAATTTTTATTTATCAGGTATCTTGCTGATGTTGGCATGACACTAGAGTCCCTACTGCGTTCAAAAGTAACATCATTACCTGGTCACATACAGGCTGTGTATGTGCAAAGCATTGCTAAACTATATGCTACAATACTGAAAAACCTGGAAGGTAATGCTGAGGTAAGACATTTTAAACAGTATCTGTGAAATTCAGCAGTTTTAGTATGCTGTGAAACATACTGTCCTTTGTACACTCAGTGTACCAGGGTTTTCCTTTTCATTTAGTAGAAGTCAATTGAACTGTACTGGTCAGGTGGAGACAATTGTGAATGCCTGTAACATTTTTAATTTATTTCAAACACCAAAAATTCTTGATAGTACACTCAAATTCTTTCAGTTGCTGATGACAGAGCTGTTCACAGGCAGTGAAAATCACAGGTTGCCAGTGGAAAAGGAAAACCCTAGCCTGCATGCTGTGACCATATCACTTGCTGTCAGTGTTATCAATTTAGTACTGATAATACATTGTTATTGTGCGATGCATCAAGAGACCATAATGGTTTGAGAGCCTTGCACGCGCGATGGCGAAGTTGCTAAAATTAGCCTAAGCCACCACGAACATCGCACAGACATCAATACTGAGTTTCCCTCTCTTAGTATTACGGTCTCTTGGATGCATCCAATCATGGCCACCCAATGAACTTCTTTACAAGTTATAAGCTAAGCATGTAGAAGCCCATTGAGTCAACATTCACATCCTCTCTAGAAAGCTTGTGTATCTAAAGGGTTGTCCAATTTGATGGCATATATTTGATGTACTGGTACATTATGTATGTAGGGTGATGGCGATGGGGCAGCTGTTGAGTTGGGTCAAAAGTTAGTTGATAATCTTCCAATGTTTGTACAAAGTGCTGATCTTGAAGTACAAGAAAGGGTAGGTTTAATATTACATTCTGTCAGTTACACTGCTATCATTTTTTTCAAGTTTCTTATTGAAAGTTGTCTCTTTTGCTGTAAGACTCCAGCTGCTTACTATCCATACTTCAGCTAACACATTGAAGTTGCATACTCAAAATAAAAATATGAGACTAGGGGTGCTTTCCATTTGTCAAAAAAAAAAACAATGGTAATATTGGTTAGAAACCAAATGGAACAGTCACTTTTCTGGAATTTCCAACTGAAAAAATAAGACAACCTTTCAAGGTAGTCCAGCTGTTCCGGTTGGAAAAACCAGCTGGAAATGTCCCATCCATTTAGCAAAGACCGCTAAAAAACGGTCATTTCGATTGGATTCAAAATGGTCTCTTTTCCAGTCCTGAACCTAGAACAGTTTGAACTGTTCCATTTGTACCATCATTGTTTCAGTGTTACAAACCTTTTTTTTTTTGGACAAATGGAAAGCACCCTAGATTTTGACACAAGTTAAATCACAAACAAAGCTCTTGGAACACAGTCACAGACACCCTATGACCCCTCCCCCACAAACTAATGCCTTGTGCCTGTGCAATGATTTTTTGAACTTACTTTATTCAAACCTCAGAGTTTAATAATTTTGATGTGTTCTTTCCAGCTATGGTAATTTCCATGAGGTTTGGAGACTTTTGGAACTACATGATAAAAGTTCATTATCTAGAAATAACTGTTTAAAAATTGTTTCAGGCAAGTTGCATTCTGCAGATGATCAAATATGTCCTAAAGCTTCAAGCCAAAGGTACTTGAATATCTTTAACACAGAAGTAGTTCATAGTATCACAATATTGAAGATGCTACTGTTGTATTTACTACTAGGAGTTAAATGTAGTGAGGAAGTGTGTGCATTGTTCATTGGTGAACTTAACCCTGTGGCTTCTAAAGCACAAAAGAAAGTCCCAGTACCAGATGGGTATGCTAGACTTCTTAATTGAACTTTTTACTTTTAGTATATGCTCTTCTTTGATGCTTATAAACAGTTACAGTAGATGACATTAAGAATATGGCTCACCTTCAAGGATACATCTTGGAAAAGCTCAATAATTTTGTTATTACTTGACCAATTTCCATTAACTATACACCATTTTAAAACTAAAGGAATGAAGATTGTCAGTATTGACCAGTTTAATTTGAGAAAAAATTAAGACATAACAGTCTGTTGTTTCAAAAACGACTGTCTCCTTTTGGTCCAAATTAATTAACCTTGCATTACACTTGGATCTGATGATCTTTATACCATGTTTATCACAAAACTTTGAACTGTCAAGCTGTTTCAGACAAGTTTTGTCATATTCTGTGACTGCCAAAAGTTAAAGATAATAAGATTACTTTAAAAACAGATGCAGTCGTGATTATTAAAAGTTGTGATTATTGGTAAATGTAGGTTAGATCTGGACAAGTGGATCAATGAACCACCAGAAGAAAGCTCTGCAGAAGAAGATATCAATGAAGACATGTTTGCTGGCATGAATGACAACAGGTGAGATTACTGACTGTGATGATGGCATAATACCTCCCCCAGAAAAACGATAGACTGTACATAAAAGAGAAAAACTGTTTATTAGTAACCATTACATAATTGAAGGTATCCATGAATGCAAAATAGCTAAATAATGGTCAAATGTTGAGTTCCTCAGTCTTTGATTTCTTTGCATTTCAACCCTTTACTAGGAGAAATGACACACACTCAGGTATTTCAAGTGTCAATTTAATACCTGCAATATTTCTCTTGTGAACCAGTGGTATGTCACAAACATTTTATGGCGAGCATATACAAATTTTCAATCGAGTCAAATGTAACTGTCTGGTATTTTGCCTTGAACTTAAGATAATTTGCATTCACTCCTAAATCCTCTTCAAAGTAAGCATAGGTGGTTGGTGGTTGGTAAGTGGTTGATCAGGGTTGGTCAGTGGTTGGTCAGTGCTTGGTTGGTGCTTGGTAAGTGCTTGGTAAGTGCTTGGTAAGTGGTTGGTCAGTGCTTGGTAACTGGTTGGTAACTGGTTGGTCAGTGCTTGGTCAGTGCTTGGTAACTGGTTGGTAACTGCTTGGTCAGTGCTTGGTAAGTGCTTGGTAAGTGGTTGGTCAGTGCTTGGTCAGTGGTTGGTCAGTGCTTGGTCAGTGCTTGGTAACTGCTTGGTCAGTGCTTGGTAAGTGCTTGGTCAGTGCTTGGTCAGTGCTTGGTCAGTGCTTGGTCAGTGCTTGGTAAGTGGTTGGCCAGTGCTTGGTAAGTGGTTGGTCAGTGCTTGGTCAGTGGTTGGTAAGTGCTTGGTAAGTGGTTGGTCAGTGCTTGGTAACTGCTTGGTAACTGCTTGGTCAGTGCTTGGTAAGTGCTTGGTCAGTGCTTGGTCAGTGCTTGGTCAGTGCTTGGTCAGTGCTTGGTCAGTGCTTGGTCAGTGCTTGGTAAGTGCTTGGTAAGTGCTTGGTCAGTGCTTGGTCAGTGCTTGGTAACTGGTTGGTAAGTGCTTGGTAAGTGCTTGGTCAGTGCTTGGTCAGTGCTTGGTAACTGGTTGGTAACTGCTTGGTCAGTGCTTGGTAACTGGTTGGTAAGTGCTTGGTCAGTGCTTGGTAAGTGCTTGGTCAGTAGTTGATAAGTGGTTGGTCAGTGCTTGGTCAGTGCTTGGCAAGTGGTTGGTCAGTGGTTGATCAATGGCTGGCCTGCGATTGGTTAGTGGTTGGTCAGTGGTTGGTAAGTGGTTGGTCAGCGGTTGGTCAGTAGTTGGTAATGGTTGGCAAGTTCACCAACTTTCATATAAATCAAGCCAGACATTCACTGATTCTCAATGTTGACTGATAACTTGTCAGTAAGATAACAGTAAGATAATGGGAATGGGAATGTAACTGTAAGGTGATAGCATAATAAGTTTTGACAAAGTCAGTTACCAGCTAACTTGTAGAATATTCACTTTAACCAATTGATAGTAATTGTTATTGATGCTGGTAACTTTCAATCACTTATAGATCATTTTATGGCCAGAAAGAATCATATCCTGAACCTGACGAAGAAGAACTTGAGAAGGTGGTGTAGATAATTTAAGAATCAAAATGAATTTATTACTGTTGTAAGGAGGTTGATAAGAACTGGGGAAAAGATCATTGTTACTGGATTTCTGAAATTGAAAACAACATAATTTAGTGACACTTGAATGATGATGAAAATGATTAAAATGATGATGATGATGGGATCTTGCATTGTTTTTCAATAATCTAATGCACTTTTATGTTATTTTGTAATACACAGAGAAGAGAACAGCGCAAAGCTGAACGTAGCTCCAACCCACATTATCTTCGTTTGGATGCCCCAGCCAAGGTACAAAATTATCCATAGTTAGGGTGTGGCCTTTTAAGAGTTTGGTTCCCAGTGACATCACACAGTACCTGTTTCTAGTTATTTCCATGATGCTTTGAATAGCTTTAGATATCCTTAAAGGGAGCACTGATGAGACGGGCGTAAAGTGCTCACCATCAGCCTCAAGTTCATCATTGAAACTGTTATGAGTTACAAAATGTTAAACAGGGTTGCTTTACCTTTTAATAACTCAGTTGTGCATTTGTGGTAGTCCTAATAAAAAATTACTGAATTTTATTTGAAAAAAAAGTATTAGTTAGTAAATTAGTGTGGCAGTGCAATAATAAGTGAAATGGAAATTTGTAACATGACAAAAAAGCTGGTGTTTTGACTGGCTAACCCTTGTTGGAGTTCAAAAAAGATGGAGGTCTTATTAAAGGCTAGTATCATTAGTAGGGAAAAAACAAATTTTCATTTTCAATATTGGAAAATGCTTCATGGAAAGAATTTTTTGAAATCACTGATCAAAGGTGCAACATGGTTCTCTTATTCAATGCAGGATGACAAACCAGCTACTAATGTGGATGACATCCCTGTAGCAAACCTGGACTTACCGGTTTCTCTCAAGATATCAGGTATATGGATCTCTCAAGTGTTCAAAAACAGCTATTGGAATGGAGCTTGTGGTTTGTTGAGGTCACAGATAACAGTAAAACAAAAAGACCAAAGAGGGCAGTTGAACAAATTACACATTCCTCATTCAATGTTCCTTATAATCCACAAATTATTTGTTTTTGTTGTTTCAACAAATTACAAGCTTTTTTCTAATGACAGTGGTCAACACCTTTCAGTTTGGCAAATGATAAATAAAATGCAACTTCAGTGCATTTCAAAGTACTTTGAGTACATTATCATGAGTGTTACTAACACTTTAATAATCTGATAGAGCAGTTTTCTTTGTATGACTATGTAAATGGTACAGTCATGCTCACAGCAGGAATTTCAAATGTTTTAAAGGGTGTATAATATATAAAAATTGCCTGTTGCTAGGGAAACTTGAAAATGTTCCAAAGTGCCTCTAAATTGTCAAATTGCTTTAATTTATGTTTCATAGTTTTTTTCCTTGAGGGAGCTTTCACATTTTATGATGTCATTACATGACATCATCACATTTTGTCAAAGTTACAGAAAAAAGCAATAATTTCCTTTAGCAATGCACATGAGAGAATTTGATACAGACTGAATAAATCTCGAGATCAAGGTACTTAAAACCAAGCATGCATTTAAAGAATGGTCTTCAAATAAACTTATGATTTTTTGAACATTGCGAATGAGTGAAAAATGCAAATGACTTTCGTATTTCTTAATTTAATGGCAATCCCATGCTTGGCTTTGAAGAAAAGGCTGTAATTGATATGATTATTGAACAGACACTTTGTTGTGATGAAATCCACCCAAGCTTAAATAGCTGGTTAAAGAAACTGGAAGTAAAATGTCCCATGCATGCACAATAAAAACAAAAGGAGTCCTCTTGGTAAGGTGTGCATCGCAAGATCCTATTTTGCATAGCAACTGCTGCACAGCAATGTTATATGTCAGTACGCCCTTAATAGACAACATGGCACTTACACAGTCACTGCATGGTATGGCCCATTCATACCAAAACTGCGCTAGGCTGCAGCTATTTCACTCTTAGATGTGATATGTGTAACTCATTTGATTAAATATTAAAGGTATTTCTGTCAATAAAAAGTACAAGAAAAGCAAGAAAAGAAGAAAAAGAAAAGGTGAGCTCTCAATAATTAGCTGCATTCTTTATTTATTTAATTAAGTTAAGAGCTGTAATACACCAATTTCAATGTAATGCACCATTGCCTGAGTATCCCTCCCCCTTTGGGAATTATTGATTGGTGCATAAGCACTATTAATTACCAGCAATATTCACTTACTACATGTACTTTCATGTTAGTTTCAACTCTAGCTTCTTGCCTTTATGGCTGTCTGTGTTGCAAAACCCCTCAACTGTTTCTGATAACATTCCTACAGTGCATTAGACTGGTATGTACACGTACAATAATACTGACATTATCTTGTGTAGGTCGTCATGGTAGCAGAGGTGAAGCAAGTGACGAGGAAGAAGACCTTTCCATGCAGATGAAGTATGAGGTTCTTCCTGCAGGAGCTGGAGAAATGCCAGAGGTGAAAAATATTGTAATGCTCAATTGTCACTACCCATTAATAAACTTTTAGTTTCTACCATCAGTGCAATTTAAAAGTAATAATTTTATTATTTAACAGAAATGTGAAGTAAGTTACACTGTCCCTTAGGTTTATCTTGATTTACTCCCTAGAAAGGGTGAATTGATCATTGAATCTTTGAATACAACTATAATTATAAAATTAATATAATGCTATGTTTATTAGGGTTTGGATAATCAACCTTCAAGTGGAGAAGAGCCAGAACCAGACTACAAAGTTGATGATCCTCATAGACTACTGAACATTGATTTAGAAAAGTATGTACTAAAAATATGGTTGTCATGGTGATATTTATTAGTAAGATTACTAGGGTTGTAATGTAAGGTGTGTACTAGTAAGATTACTAGCTGGGGTATGTGATGGTATTTATTACTAGTAATAACTAATTAAAAGGTTATTAGTTGTCTAAGTGATAGCACCTAGAGCAGTTCTGTATAGGTGCTATATAAATAATAATCATTATTATTATTATTACTTATTTACATTTACATTTTATTAGCTTTGCCATATAATGATATATACAAAATTGAGAATTACATGTAAAAAGTAAAGAAATTATTATGTTACATATGCTTAATATATGGCAGGGAAACAGCAACAGCGAGTAGTCAATTACTGCGGGCCCAGTAATAACCCTTAAATCGTTGATAATAACTCAACAAATAAATAATGAAAATAAATAAGTTAATAATGATAAAACGGGATATATATTATATATTTATATATTATTATTTAGTAAGATTACCAATGAAAAGGTTTACTGCATATCGATAGCTATAAAATTATAATAATAAAATATTATTAAGGAAGAAATTAATTGTTAAATAGTACAGTGTTATACTTACTGGTTATTTGATGGTTTTCTATGGAATACGGGTGAATATTTCACGAGAAATTTAAGTTATTAGTATACAACGAGCCTTTAGGCGAGTTGTATACAAAATAACATAAATTTCAAGTGAAATGTTCACCAGTATTCCATAAAAAACATCAAATAACCATATTATATTTATGAGGAGGCAGTATGGCCGAGTGGTCAGAGCGTTGGTCTCGTAATCTGGCGGTCCCAGGTTCGATTCCCGCTCTGGCCACTAGCTGAGACTGAATTTGTGCCGATTTCGATTAGTTCAAATTCAGTTTCTCGGCCATGCTTGTAATATAGCCAACTGGTTCGCCTCCTCGCCAGTTGGGATTCTTAATCCATTTATGTTTGATTATACTTCATTTCATTTCAGTTCATTTCAACCGCATTTGATTATATACATATAGATATTTGCGGTATATAAACCTTAAACATTATTATTATATTATCCTATAACTATTACACATTTTAGTCAAAAATTACGCTTTTCTAAAGATATCATGACGCCAACATTAATTTTATTGGAAAAATCCTCTGTCAAACATTTTCGTGCGTTTGTTTTTTTCCCGGCCCAACCAATCTTAGCGAAGCCGTTTTATCAGTTTTCTCTTTGCTTGACTGAGCACTTCTCGATGAGCTTTGGGTAGTTTTTACCTCTCAAATATCGGCCAGTAGAGTTTCTGTAAGACGTTAGAGTATTTGGTTCGTATTCAGATCCATTATACTTGCAAATTTCCAGTAGACAATGTTTGACAAGAATGTTCAAGTGTTCTGGTTCAGTTGGACTCTCTTTGCAGTACGGAGCTTGTGAAATAAAGTCCAAAACCTTCTTAGTGTCCACCTCAGTCTTCTTTTGTGTTCTTGGGTTCTTTTGTGCCTCTATAATGATCAATATTTTCTTCTGAGAGAGAAGAAATCGCATTTGAAGTAGTTGAACTCAATCGAAACTCGACGATGCAAACGCGCTGGCGGTTTCCCACTCGTTTCTCAGCTTATTATATTTTATACATAAATGCAGATATCTATCTATATATATATAGCCTTTTGCATAAATTATGGCTACTTTCAATATATATACATATTTATTATATGGCTATGATAGTACGCGCGCTCTGATTGGCTGATTTCCGGTCTGATATTTTCCCATCTCGGACCGTTTCCATGGCAATCGGTCTGATATCGTGTATCAGATTTGCCGAGTTTGTTTACAATTTTCACATCACGAAATTTGACATTTTTGCTCGTTAGAAAGAAATTTAAAGCAAGGTAAAACAAAAAACAAAACAAAAAACAAAAACAAAAAATTATGAGTGACGAAGAGGAGCATTCTCAAAGCGAATTTTATTATCCTGAGGAGCCCCAAGAGGACAATGAAGATGAAAACACAGCGCCTAACAGTCAAGAACAGATTGACAACTTCATCACAAGCAAGAAAGCTCAAAATACGATACGAAAAACCAAGTCAGACATGAACATTCTTCATAAATATTTCAACAGCATAGGGAAAACAAACACAGAGATTGAAAGCTTACCAACAAATGAACTTGACCATCTGTTAAGCAAGTTCTTCATGGAAGTTAGGAAAGCAGACGGCACAAACTACGAGCCAAACACAGTGAGCAGTTTCCAGAGGAGTATTCAACGATACCTCGAGGAGAAGAGATCCCAACTGAACATCTTCAAGGATAAAGAGTTCAACACTTCACGAATGGTACTTGCAGCAAAGCGAAAGTCCCTTGTCCATGACGGCAAAGGCAACAAGCCACAAGCGACAAAGTCATTAACCGATGCAGACGAAGAGGCGTTTTTTTCTACCGGCCAGTTCGGGGACCACAGTCCAGAAGTCCTGCAAAGGACACTTTGGTGGTTTCTGTCCCTCCACTTTGGATTTAGAGCTAGAGATGAAAGCTGGAAATTGTGTTGGGGAGATGTGCAACTGCAGAAAGCAAGCAATGGCGAAGAAATGCTTGTTTGGCTGAATGAGCATGGTACAAAAACCCGCAAAGGCCAAGAAAAAGGCCACCAGAGAGCTTTTCAGCCAAAGATTTATGCCATCAGAGGGGAGAGATGCCCAGTGAAGTTCTACAAGAAGTTTACAGTTCACAGGCCAAGGGAGATGAATGCTCCAGATTCGCCGTTTTTCCTGGCGGTAAAGCACAACCGCGCGACCAATGATCCAGTGTGGTACAAGAAATCTCCACTTGGAAAAAACCAGATCGGGAAGTTTCTTTCAGTGGCTGCCGAAAATGCTGGAATCCATAAAGGGAAAGGGGCGAAAGTGTCCAATCACTCAGTTCGGAAAACCAGTATTTCACGACTTCTAGATGCAAATATCCCCGAGAATTTCGTTGCAGAGCTGAGTGGCCACAAATCGACCGAAAGCCTCAAATCGTACAAGACAGCCGGCGAGCAGCACCAAAAAAACATGTCCTTGACACTTAGCAGATCGGTGTCCAAAGAGTTGATGCCTGTACCAGCCGCTTCAGACCATTCATCTACCAATTTTCAGAGTACAGCAGCAATCCCAAACACAAGTGTGGCGAGGTCCGATCAGCCGATAAATCCGCAGCAATTCGTGGCTCAAAGTGCTGCCATGACAAAAGATTCCGACGTTTCTGCTTTCTTTTCTGGAGTCCACAGCGTCTCTGGATGTAGCTTTCAAATTTTTAACGGTCCGGTGACCTTTCAACAAGAAAAAAGGCGTCGGATTATCATCGAGAGCGACGACGAAGATTGAAAAAACAGCGTTGGTCGAACTGTAAGTCAGTCAGTTTCTGGAACTTCGATGAATGAGTTTTTGTGGAAGTTCTCTTAGATTGTTTTTAAAAAACAACTTAGAAACATTTAAAATGCTTGAACTTTGTTGACATCGGTTTGAAGGGTTTGTCTATAAAGTTATTTGTGTAAAAAACAGCAGTTTTCTGTCGTAATAAATGCCCGATTTGACAGTTTGACTCCATGTGTTTTGCTTGTATGATCGATATCCGCATAAATTAAATAAGGCTAATCGATATTCGCGCAATACCGGAAGTTCGCTTGATTTTTGTCGATACAGCGAGGAAAATAGCCATATAATAAACAATTTATTAACCGAGCTTGCTCGGTCTATACGGGAAAATATCAGACCTCGGTCCTTTTTGTACGGACCTCGGTCTGATATTTTCCCGTACAGACCTCGCGCTCGGTTAATAACCCTTTATTATAAGAAGATTTATTCAACTGCAATAGTTACGTAGTCCCAAAATGGGAATCCTGGAATTCTGGGTGTTTCTTTCATTTTAATTGATTGATTTGGGACCATACTTCCAGACATCGATTGCTGAAGCGTCTTATGGCAGGGCGAAACCATTTATACAGGTCAGCTGGAGATTTCGGTTTCAACACCGCTATCCATAATGACTAATCAGAGAGCTCGGCCGAAGCCTAAAGGTGCTGTTACACTAGGCAATTTTCCCAGCAACTTGTCTCGCAATTTTATTGCACAAGTTGCACGAAGACATTGCCTAGTGTAACATGCCAAAAGTGTTTAGCTGAGTTCTACTTCTCGCAACGGTTGCGGCAACAAAATTGCGAGACACTTTTGGTATGTTACACTAGGCAATGTCTTGTGCAACTTGTCTCGCAACAAAATTGCAAGACAAGTTGCTGGGAAAATTGCCTAGTGTAACAGCACCTTAAAGGGAGAGGTTAGTCGGCCACTTGACCATTGGAAGATTAACCCCTTACTGCAATTAATAATTAATTAATTCGTACACAAACAAAGCTAATTCTTTACATTTTAAGCGAATTTTCAAAATTTGTAGAGATTCTATTGTTTATATACTCGATTGTGATTGGATAATTTACCTGAAAATTTGTTTGGGTGGCCTTGGTTGGAGTAGTTGCACTGTACTATAATTATCTTCAACACCCCCTAATATATCTGTCTGTGATACTTATATCAGCTGCAGCTTCATTTTAAAAAGTCAACCCTGCATAGTTACATATTAGAATGTTATATAAAGATACTTCTTCCATTTTTAGCCAGAAAAGAAAGCTAAAAAACAACATTCCAAGAAGGACAAAGAAAAGAAGGTACATAATATAAGTGTGACTGCTGAAATATAGCTTGATTAAAGGTGGCCTTAATTATCCTATATATTTATTGGAGAATTCATTTGGCAATATTAGAGTAGAGTTTGAAAGTGATTGTAGTGTTTTTCATCAGGGCAAACATAGACACAGTAAGAAGGACAAAGAAGAAAAGAAGAGATTGCACAAACACAAATCACATAAAAAAGGTAACTTCAAAGTGTTTATCATCTTGTGGAATGAGATTTTGAATTTGTAAATTATTCATCATTATTAGCAATAGATGGTATGTTGCTATTCACATCAGAGGAATATATTATATGGTTGTCATGGCAACAGAAAGTATGTACTAGTAAAATTACTAGGTCAATATATGTGGTTGTCATAGCAACAGAAAGTATTGACTAAGAAGTTTACTAGGGGAATAATATGTGTGGTTGTCATAACAAAGTATGTACTAAGAAGATTGCTAGGGGAATATATATGGTTGTCATAGTCATAGGAAGTATGTACAGTGTACTAGTAGATAACTAGGGGAATATGGTTGACATAGCAACAGAAAGTATTGACTAAGAAGTTTACTAGGGGAATAATATGTGTGGTTGTCATAAAGTATGTACTAAGAAGATTACTAGGGGAATATATATGGCTGTCATAGTCATAGGAAGTATGTACAGTGTACTAGTAGAAAACTAGGGGAATATGGTTGGCATAGCAACAGAAAGTATACATTTGCTAATAAGAATACTGGATCAGGTTTAATGGATTGCCATACAGTGTAGCAATACCATAATATGATAGGCCTTGTTCATCAGTTGGGCACATGGTACAAAATCTGGTATTATGGTGGGCAAAGGAATTTAACAGCCTCAAAAATAAAAGGATTTCAAACAGTTAAGCTTAACTTGCCTTTGGTTTAGATTTCCCAGTGCATATTTTGCTTACCAGAATAACAGATTGTTTGTACCATGTGACCAGTAAGTTGATGCAATAGGCCTATTGCCGACTGTCATGTCTGAGCAAGGAACTGGGGATAAGACCACTGAGACTCTTTGTTTATATACCTCAGCATTTCATTAAGTATTAATGTTTTATAAATGATTAATAGAAGCACTAGAGGAACCCGACCTTATGATGAATGGTGATGTAGATGCACAAACATCAGCTGAACCAGCCACAAATGATGTTATTGAACAAGCAACAGAGACAAAGCCTGATGACCAACCAGCAGCTCAAGATGATAGTGAAAAGGTGATGAGGGAAAGTTGAGTGCACACAATAATCTGAGAAATAATCATGACCCAAGTGGGACTTGACCCCTACTGCATACATGTCCAGTGTTCTATTAGTAGGTGACTTACATTACTGCACCATACACTGTATACTAAAACTACCTGAGAATGCTCTGCCTATCTTCTTTTAGTTTGTAAAGTAATTAGTGCCAATTGATCTAATATTCTCAAGAAGGAATAAGAATCTGAATAAGAAAGAAACATTGTAAAGCAAAGCTAGAGTGATCACGACAGGGTATGGGTGCTATTTATTACATGGCACAAACTACCTCATCTAACACATTGTGCCCTGATTGGCTAAGATCTTCAAAAGTCAATGGCCTTCTGATGCTTAGCGTTCCTTTCTTTGTTTTTAGCTTGATGATATGGACTTTTGGCTCTCATCTGGGAATGAAACAGCTCCTCCTGCCCCAGTAAGTGTTACAAGTCTAAAATACAATCCATGGTATTGGTTATCACTTTGATATCTTTGAGACAGCAGTTGAGTTACTACTGATCACGTATCTTAAGATGAGTAAACAAGTATAATTATTATGACAAGATGCCTGTTGGCATGAACTTGGGCCTTTCAAGGCTTTATCACTATTTATCAATGGACTTTATCAATTGCTGGGTTTCACACAGCTGATGAATCTCATTATCTGCTTCAAATGGTGGTCGATGTTTGACCACCATGTGCTCTTAACCAGAAAATATTCTATTGAAAACTTGTGTTTCAGCTGATGAAAATTCCAACAAGATTGAAAATGACGTCATATGAAACCCAAGAATTGAGGCTTTATATGTTTACATGAATATTTAAAACTTGTTCATGATTACCAATCAATGGTAACTAATCTTCATGTTGACTGATGACATTACATCATACCTTACAAGTGTGTATTAATTCATAATGACAGGTAAAGGAAGAACCAATGGATATTCCCTCTGCAACTCCAGAGAGTGCTAAAACTACTAGACATCGTGACAGAAAGACATCAGAGGTACATACATGGCAGTTCTTTTCTACATGTTGGATTGAAATTATGTCATTTCAAGTTTTAGGTTTTTTTTAATGTTGATACAAACCCCATCGTTATAGAGCTGATTTTGTATGAGTGTGAAATAGACTGCTCTGGCTATGGCCGTGTCAGTGCTATGATGTCTATAATTTTAAACATTGAGATTCCTCAGTGCTGTAACTGTGCTATGACTGTGTGGCACTGTTTTAAGTATAGGATAAAGAACGAGAGAGAGTGTTTTATTGGATATATTTATACCGATAAAACACGATCTCGAGTTAAAAAACTCCAACTCATATTTGAGTTGTTCCATAAAAGAAAATCAAAAATATCTTTATTTATCTTAGAGAAAATCAAGGTTTTTTGAATATTAATAAAAGAGTTATTAACCGAGCACAAGCTCTGTATGGGAAAATATCCGTTGGAGGTCTTGACAGTACGGACCAAGCGCAGCGAGGTCTGTACAAAAAGACTGAGGTCTGATATTTTGCCATACAGACTGAGCAAACGAGGTTAATAACTTATTTATTATATGGCTTTGAGAAGTCCCGCTAAAATAATTGCCAAACACAAACTTTTCTTTTCATCCAGGACAGCAGTCCTGATATGTCAAAATACAGACCATGCATTGGCCAATCAGAATTCAGGAAATTATCTAGCCATATAACAATAATTAATAGCTCACTGGGGCTTTATACCAATGCAACCGAGTAATCACTGATGAAAACAGTAACAACCAGCAATTCCTTACTGCTGCATGTGTCACCAAAAAAATCCCATCCACATATTTTGCAACTTTAAATTTCAAAAACATTTTATTTGTAGAGTAAAGAGCACAAGAGGAAGAAGGATAAGAAAGATAAGAAGGAAAAGAAAAAAGGAAAGCACCATAAATCTGAACAGTCTGTAACTCCTGAGCAAGATGTTGATGTCACTAGTAAAGAAACAGTAGAACAAAAAGAGGAGCTGGTAATACCTCAGGTATTTGGGTTTCAATATAGATCTTATGCACTTCCTCAGTGATTTCTATTATAATTACAATCCTCTTGTGGAATAAGATTTCTTTGTTCAAGATAAACATTCTTTTGTGTCTTCCATTTTAATCAAAGAAACACATCTCCCAAGAGGATTGTGTTGCCTGGGAAAGACATTTGTTTGGCCTCTTCCACCACAGGAATATGCTTCAAGAAACACTTCAATAATACAATACAATACAATACAATACAATTTTATTTCACAAAATAAATTTCACTTCAAACTGTAAAGATCATCTAAAATATCTTGAAGTTCATATTAAGAATTAAAATGGGTAAACTGACCTAAAAGGTTCCAAATTTACCCATTTTAATTCTTATTATGATTACTGATTGCCCGTATAACAACATCATAATTATTAAAGGAATGTTAAAAACACGCAAGGTGCACACCTTGCTGCTAACAGTACTTTAGTTGCCTATGACTAGCAAAACATTTTGACATCTGATTTCAAAAGTGCTGGATATATTTTCTGCACTTTTGTAAGTTTGTTTGCTTTATTGTGATTGCTGTTGAGTTCTGATGCAGCTTTTTTTCATGTTATTGTAGCCTGTATTTTCAACCTACAAAGTCCTTGCAGAAAACAGTTCTCTAAAACTGGTATGTAGCTATTGAATTCACTGTGTAGTTTCTTAGATTAGACAAGTCACAATAAAATAATGTTTCACATGATAATGACATTACTCAACAAACAACAAAGCTGCAGTCACAGATCAAGGTAAATAAATGTAAATGTTTTGATGGATCCACAGCCTTTGAGACTTATAGAATGTGCTCTACTTACAAGGAATAAACCACTTTAAATAAGAGTTGTTACACTGAGCTTATACCTTTAATTA
Source organism: Telmatactis stephensoni (assembly GCA_029948255.1). NCBI lineage: Eukaryota > Metazoa > Cnidaria > Anthozoa > Actiniaria > Isophelliidae > Telmatactis > Telmatactis stephensoni. The sequence continues at coordinate 1,275,347 of JALIZF010001929.1, forward strand.
TATCCATTTTGAAATCACTGGTGATTTCTGCAATCTGATTGGTTAAAAAGTGTGCGATTAATTCCTAAATTGCATCCTTTTGCTTCATTAATCGCATCTTTTTTTCCAACCAATCACAAAACAGTGTATTTTTTGAGATTTCAAAATGGATATAATTAAGTGGTAATTAAACTTCGTGTCGTGCAATTTTGGGCCAGAAATCATACTCATGATTATCAAACTGCACTCCCGCTACATGGTCGTGCAGTTTTGTAATCACTCGTATGATTTCGGTCCAAATTACACTCCACTCAGTTTAATTACCATTATTTATTATTAATAGTTGATTGTTGGTTATGTTGTAGACATATGAAACTAGGGTCACCTCTCAGAATAGAAACCAACTGGTGGTATCAATAGTTTTTAGGTAAGGTACAAGTTATCTATAATAATCACAATAATTAGTAATCATGCCACATTTTTCAAGACCAGGCCAGCCAGAACAAGGGAAAACAATGATTTAAAAAAAGAACTCAAAAAGTGTAGGTGGGGATTTGGGTGGCTAGCCAGCCCTCCCCTATTTTGCCACAAAGTTAATAATAATTTTAAACCTTTTCCTTAAAACTAAAACCTTTTTGTAACATGTCCCACCATGGCCACCCCTGTTCAGAATTCCTGGCAAGATCTGCCCTTTTAATAGTCTATGAAATTAGTTATTAAATAGTTATTAAATATGCAGGGTTTTTTACTGCAACTTAGGGCTAAGGCTCAAAATGTCAGTAAGTTATCTCCCTTTTTGTGGTTGCTGGCTTAGTAGCCAAGCAACCATAATGCCATCACCTGTGTAAGTCAGTAAACTCTTACGATGGGAGAACGAAGTTGACACGAAGTCATGTATTCGGGAGGCATCGGATGGTTACGAAATTGGCCGAGGTTTGTTTGATTACTTTTGGACGATTTGTGATGTATTTCAAGAAAGATCTGCCTTTTATAGTCAAAAGTTGCTATTATTCTATAAAGTATTTCTGCTTGAGCGAAAGATCTTGCAAGTTTTTTGATAAACATTGAGTTTACGAAGACATTCTGAACGAACTAAGCCGAAAATCCGACGTGCAAGCATGGGCAACTATTGAGAGCTTATCAGATTATGGGGTGAGTTCATACCACTTAGAATAAAATAACCTTGTGCTATTTTCCATGCACAGCCAGATATAGCTTTCAGCGATGTACACAAGTTCTTTTTGAGTTGTGATTTGGCAGATTTCTGTAATGTTTGTGGAGAATTTCCAGCGCTGGTCGATCGCACTGGCGATTGCTGGTTCTACTAGAAGCTACTAGAAAGCATTTTAAAATAAGAACAAACATTTTTTTCTAATTTTCCTATATTTCTTTGCATTCCTGCCAATAATTTCACTGTTAAAGCAAAATCTTGATTAATTTCACTGTTAATTAGTTTTGAAACCTCGAAATGTTTACTCTGAAGTTTAAACAAAGGAAGCCCAAGCTCTCCGTGACGGAACTGGGGTTTTTCAATAATGCATTTTCTATAAATAGAAATATTCAAATAATATTTACTTTTCGTATATGGTGTCTTTGTGCGTCCTTTAGGGATGTCTCTATCGAGTATTGGTTATTTTTACAATTGAGTCGGGTGCTCTTTTCAAGTATTATATTTTTGTTTTTGTCACGGTGTTGTCATGCAAGGTGTGCAGAATCCCCATTGTATACCCTCATATGAAATCTTGGAATCTTGATTTTCTTGCGAAGAACTTTCATTTGTGTGCTTTTACGTTCATGTTTATTTTTTATAAACTGTATTTAGTTACTTCAAATTACACCTATTTTCAAAATTATGCGACCTTTGCAGACGACACTTGAATGGCTTTTTCAGTGTTTTGACAACCATCAATCAAATCTCCGACTATTCGTTCTCCCTATAAAGCAAGCTTAAATTTACATCAAAAGTCGGAAAATACTAAATGTTCTGTTAATAAATTCAAGTTTGCTTTGTTTATGAATTTGGAAAGCTAAAATTTTACAAATTCTAGTCGTTAAAATTTGATTGACAGAAGCTTAAAATCCAGACAAGCCATCGCCATAGGTCGCGTAATTTTGAAATTGGGTGTAAATGAATATGAATAGTTTTGTCATCTTAACAGGTAAAACCATTCAGTAGCAAATCATTTTGAGTTTAAACAATGGTTGTGTGTTTAGTCAGGATTGAATTTAAACTTTCTCAATAGCCAGCATAGCAGACCTCTAGGTGACTGAGGGCGAGGGGAAAGGGGAGGGAGGAGGAGGAGGGAGAAGAGAGGGTGCCTTTCCCCATATCACCCAGTTTTTAGTTGTAATTTACTATTTATTGCCTTAAGAGCCTTGTTCCAGCAACCACATGACCTCTTAGAGGGCTTTTGTTATATGGTGTTACAAGTTTCCATTCATCCTTTAAGCAGTTGATATATTAGTTATTTAATTCTAATCAATTGTCTTATTTCACAGTAATCTTACAGATCTTCATATCAAATCTTTGGAATTTAATGTACTGGATTCATTGAATACCAAGCTAATAAGACCTGTAAGTACAGTATTATATGAAACATCTTTTTTCTTATCTTAACTGCACAATTGTAGATAAAGTAGAGTTAATTTGAAAGTATAATAAAAGACACACAAGCATGTAGTGAACATCAGTTTGCTAATTTTTTTCATCTTTTTTTATGGTTTCAGATTGGTTATTCCTCTTGTGATAGTGTTCCAGTGCCTTTTAACCTTTTACCAGGTTTGGTGGTTTATATATTATACCCTGAGTATCTTCTTCATACAAACTAGAATTATTATAATTGTATGAAAATATTTCATGTTGGTTCCATTTTAGGATCTTCAAATGAAGGCCAGTTTGCATTTACTGTTGAAAATATAACCATGCAACAAAAACTACGTGGTACACTAACATACATGATAAAGGTATAGGAATTACCCTGTATTTTCTCTCTCAATTCTTCTTGATTAAAAGCATAGTCAGTCTGTAGTTCTACAATAGACATGTCTTGCTCAGAGATCACTCTGGACAATTCTATAGTTATAATTTTCCACTGTGTAGGCAACAGGTAATTCAATTCTTAGTGTAATGTCTGCAGTCTTCTCCCTTCTCCCCTCCCTAACTTGGGTAATCATGAACAATCTGCACCATACAGTAAGTGGTCGGTAAGGTAATGGTAAATACTTGTCCCCATTGCCACTCATCCACTTATCTATTCTTAAAACTTGTTGTTATTGAATCTGGTGGGAAAAGTGGGACTGCTCACAGTCTCACAAAACTTAGATGTAAGAGCACAAAGGGTTGTTGGGTAATTCCCACATGAACCTTTTTTGTTGAACTCATTTCATATTTTCAATAGTTAATGTTTACTTTTCAAATATTTTTCTCTTGTCTCAGGATGCTGAAGGATCCACAAGTGAGAAAATGGATTTTTCATTGCACTTAAATTGCTCATCATTTCTGGTAGCAACCCCTTTATCAAGGTAGGCAATGGTGGAGATTTAGTACAGTATATAATGCTTTGCTGGCAAGGATTTGGACATTGCAGTCTGTTGTGATGATATTTTTTATTAATAACCAAGCTTTTGGGCCACTTGGCCCATCCTCAGGGATTGAATGGAACTAACATCAATTTTCAGTTATAAGTGAAAGAAAACAATACATGATAACGGCACATGCCCTCCATAATAATCACTATGTGCATGCATTGCATGATAACAAATTCTACTTGTTTATTAGAGAGATATAGCTAGCTAAAAAAATATAGCTAGCGTAAATAATGATACCTACATACAACATACTTGATTAGATATTTGTACTTGTTTTTGCAGTGTGGACTTTTCTAATCTGCTGGCAAGCGGAACTCTTGACAACAAGAATTCAGTTAAAGTGAGATTTAACAAATCATCTAGCACTATTCCTTGGATAAATCCTTATCCTATGGATAAAATGATGGCATTCCCTGGTTGACATAAGGATTTATTCAACAGATAGCACAGTCTACCCTTTGTGCAATCGGTGCCTGAACATATCAATTATTGCATGGACAATTTACACAGCTGATTAAATACTAACAGTGACTCCTCACTAAGACAGACACCCATGCATTTGGCTGTATTTAAGGACAGACACCCATGCATATAGGCTGTATTTAGGGATTGCTACACAGCTTAGCATGCATGTATGAAGTTTTGGGTGCATACGGATAATGTTTTGTCAATAAACTTGATATACATAATTATTGTCATTTGTAGTTTAATGCAGCAGAGGGAATGGAATTTGCCTCATTTACTGCAAAGATCTGCTGTCCTTCTACATTTTTCAGGTAAGCATCATGATAATAGTTTCTTTCAATTTGCATTTCATTTTTTTCTTTCAATCTTCTGATTTTGTAACTGACATTCAAGCTCAATACCCTCTAGCCAAATCAGAGCATGAGAATAATTGACTTATTGGCAGTTGGTATATACAAATTGTATTAGTAGTTAATATTGTTATTTTGTACAGTTGTGGAGCAGATTGATCATGGGGCATCACTGTACTCAATGTCTATTCAAGGTCATCACATGTGTTTATTGGTAAAAGACATTAATGTAAGTTATACTTGACGTTGAACTTTCTGCTCAATATTAATGTTAGATGCTACACTACTGTCAATAAAACACAAAGTCCCATTCTCTTTACCTGTACATTGAATAACTCTGCATAAGACACTCAACTCACTGCAAAGATCACACTCGAACTCACAAGCTGCACTCATTTTTTTCTGGGAATCATTTTTTCTGGGAATCACAATTAAGGGAAAGGAAATCAAAGAACCTCAAACGAACAAACAAACATTCAGACAATCAATCAGACAAACAAACATCAATAAAACAAACAAATAATCAAGGGATGATTGAATGGAAATGTGTAACATCCTATTAAAAGAGAACTTCTTGAGGTTTACTTACTGACGTTTCAAGCCTTGGCCCTTGAAGCTGTGACCCTTACTCTGACAAAATAATGGCTAAGATTTGAAACATCAGTAAGTTAAATCCGAGTGTCTTTTTCTATGGTGTTACAGATTTCCATTCATCCCTTGTTGTATTTTTATACACTGATCAATGCAGCCCAAACTAGATCACTCTCTAGTCTCCTTTTGTAAACAAACAATCAATCGTCAATCAAACAAACAAACAAAAGCAAAACAATAGTACAAGAACATAAGATATGTAGATGAAACACAGATAATAATAGTCTTGAAAGATATATTTAACAGTGAAACTTTGGAAGTCTTTATAAATTTGTACAAGAAATATGCTCCAACTGACTTGCAAACATTGTTTTGGGTAATATGAAAATTCATGCCAATTCTCCGATACTCTGTTTTAGGGTCAGTCAATTTCCATTGATGGCAAATCTACTGACAGCACACTACTGTTTAATGTCCTAAAGGAAGCTGAAGCTCTTGCATCCAGCTAGTCTTTACTTGATCATAATGTTCTAGAATTTCATCACCATTATAAAAATATACCTAGTAATTAACCAGACTTAAAAATACTTTATAATACATTCAGAATTCATAAATGAATCTCTTCCAGGTAGTGAACCTCCAGTTTTAACACAATTTTCATATAATAACAATTTTATCAATTTACAGTCAATAAGATAGCTGGTCCAAACTACAGAGCAGATTTTGTGTGAGTGGAAAACATAAACCATAGAAATGAGACTTCAGTACCAGCATAGAAAATTTTAATTGATGCTTACAAGTTCTTTTGTGCCTTTTTAATAAATAAATGTACTAAGTGTATCACAGGAAAAAAATCAATTCCCAGCTTGGGTCAAACATGGGGCTTCCCTGGGTCTAACCAGGGAATCCCTGGGAATCTGTTCTATTTTTACAAGTTTGGGTATTACAGATTTCCCAAGTAAAATAAAACAGATTCCCAGGTTAGACCTAGCAAAACCCCAAGTTCGGAATTGAATTTTTTTTCCTGTGTATACCCTATCAAATTGATATATAGTTGCAGAAATGAAGATGCAGTCATTTTCCACTTAATATGAAATTTGCTCTAGAGTATGTGATATTCATAGTGTCATTCAGTGAATTAGTTGAGATAAAGCTCGTTTATCATCACACCTTATATAGGGGGTATCCTGTTTGGCAGAGGTTTCATGGTCTCTGTCCTTGATGAGAATTAAGGAAAAAAGTCTAAGAAAAGCATTTGTTCAATATTCTGTCAAGCATGAACATGTACTGAAAGGATGTCAAAATTAAAGTCATTTAACTTGTAGCTGATAACACAGTATGGTTAGCACATCTTGTAAATGGACTTTGAAATGAAATAACTATAGAGAACCTGTGCCAAACAGATTATTTACAGGAGGGAGTGCATCTGACAGAACCAGAACTTCAAATGCATATGCATGGTATAGAGACCATAGGGATATGGCACAGAGGGGAATTGGTAATAACTATTAATATTAGAAATGCATGAATGAATTTATTGGACTAGGTAATCTTAGATAGCATTTTCATTCATGATTTCCTACATTTTAAGAGCAAAATATCTAGAATAGCAAGTGGAAAGGTTTTAAAGGGAAAAAGATTTGGTAATGACTACTGATGGTATATACCAATCTTGTTGTTTACGTTATTCACTCATATTTAGCATAATGATCATTTTGGTCAGCAGGAAAACTGCTCTAATTCAATTACTTCATTACAAATTAATTTGATAATGATACAGCAGATAAAATAAAAAGATTATTGACAGTTCTGGTTTGGGAAATGCAGTGGTTTCTATTGTTACATTTAATATTAGCTTCAAATGGAAAATAAATGGTTTAGTTTGATTTACATGATATCATGTAATTAAAGTTCTACTTTACCCTAGCTGAAAGCCATTATAGGCAACATGACTTAAATAGAGTCAATCATGTACGCAGGAAACAGCAGATGGCAACGAGTATCATGTGGCATTTTTGGGCATTTAGCACTTAAATGAGAGTGACTTCTCATGTTATGGCCAACACTAATTACTTTCCCTAAACTTTATACAGAAATGCCAGATGTGAAAAAAAACCAGGTCATGTGATCCTCCATATCATGGCATCCTAAATTTTTTCCCATGAGATATTTCATATTTCTTTTATTGGCAGCAATATAATTCCTCCATTCCCAAGAGCTCATATCATAGCACTCACTATTTGGAGGGGGCATTTATTCTGGAGGGAGTTATTTCAAAACTCAGAGAAGGGGGTGCTTATTGGAGAGGGGGCATTTAATAGAATGAGGGTGCTTATTCAAATCATTGTAACTGTATTATGGAAAGGGTCTATAGGTAGGTTGAAGACCCAGTGAAACTATTTCACTAACAAACACATTAATTTCTGTGAAGTTTCTAGGGTTTCACAGTGAATGTTCATCTATAACGACGTTTCGATGTTCCTTTGCTCGTCTTCTTCAGGACCAAAGGAATGTCAAAACGTTGTTATAGATAAACACTTAAACATTCACTGTGAAACCCTAGAAACTTCACAGAAATTATGAACACATGGCAAACAAAGCTTCAGATCATTGATCAAACACATTAATTTTTAATAAATATTTTATGGGCAATAATTCTTATAGTCTTATATTTTTAAAAAATGAAGGTTCCAGTAAAATATCTAAAACTGTCTAGAAGAAACGTCCACATAATAGTAGATTAAGGGTGGACTATCTATTTCCTTGTCTAGCTAGGCAACACCATTGCTTTGTGGTGCACGTGCTATGTAACATGGCAGGAATTTTGACTTCTGGTAGCTTGGCAAATGCGGCAAATCAAATGTTGGATCGACCACAGTACTTAGTAGCCACTACTTAGTGCTTATTGTAGGAGCCTTTCAGAAACCCTGGCCTGGGCTTTAAACTACAAAAAACAGCACAGCCCCAATAATTGCTATAATAAGAGACAGCAAAGCCAAGGTCAATGTAGTAATTGCTGAGCCTGACCCAGACGGTAGGGAAAGTATGCTCGTAAGCTCACTAACTATGACTGCACCTTGCTGCTTACCAACACCAATGAGAACAAAGAAGTTTTCAGGTTTATAATGTCCTTGGTACTTGATAGTTGCCTCCTTTTGATAGTCAGCTTTACTTCTCAAAACAAACATAACTGTATCCATGATTGGTCCATACCAAAGTGACAGGCGGTATTGATACTTGGGATCAGACACTCCTTGATGTGATATTGTAGTCCCATCATTCTTAGTTAATGTCAATTCTCCAGTTCTACTGACTGTTAGCCTTATTCCACCACTAGGTTTTACATTGGCAGTAGGTTGTGTCAGGCCATTACTCCCAAGAACCAATGTAATATTTTGTTGAATGTCCTGATTGCCAAGAGACAAGAAATCTACTTCCATGTTCAGGTGTCTAGTTTCCATTGAATCTAATCTGGCTTTAATCTCTTTGGTTGTGGAAACCCAGCCACCCTTGCCAGTGAACATTATTTTTGTCTCACCAACTAATATATCAGTGCAGGTTTGTGCAGTATATGGTCGTAATTCAACAACATCATTGTAGGGGTTATTGGTAGATACATCCACACCCTCTAATGCCTTGGCAAAAGCATCTGCCTGAGACTTTGGAAGGTCATAGTACACATTTTTCTTGTCATAAACTTTTTTACGTAGCTCAACTAAGTCACTGGCCTTCACTTCATCTTTCTCTGATGACCAAACTGTCAATGTCAAATTTCTGGATACATCAATAAGCCACAGAAGTTGATCCAGAGATCTTTTTACAAGAGAGGCTCTGACAGGGAAGGTGACTGGCTGAGGTATTGCATAAACTAGTTTTGCCATTTCAATAACATTATTCCAAGTATACATATTATTAACTGGTACTTCATATCATTTCCTGTGGTCCATCCAATTGACAGCACAGAAGAAGGAAAGTACCTCTGGCAAAGTTCAATGAACTGGGTGGAGTCTACAGGGGTACAAACTTTATCATAGCAAGGACCCATAAGAATGTCAGCATTTAGCCATATTGGGGTTTTCAATGGTTTGGTCTCAGTGGTGTTTTTCAGAAGCTGTAAGGAAGGTCCAACTGACATGAGTGTCTTGAAATCCAATTTCATCCCTTTTTGAGACTTGGAAACTTTCTCTACAAACTCAGCTAAAGTAAGGTTGCTGTCAGTGTCAGGTGGATGAGCCATAATTGGTTCAGTATCTGTTTTATTGTGACGCATTTGTACATCAGCTTCAAGCATCATGGTGTTACTGGATAGGGCTTGGTCTAATTTGGAAAGGCTGTTAACAGCATGTGCCCAGGTTACCTAGCAACAAAAATGAGAGTTGTGATCTTCATGTGCGATATATATCATATTAATTGCAGTCAGGAGTCATTTATATACATTTTATCTTGTTTTCTCTGACTTTTTTGACCCCTAAAAAACATTGATGTGTGGTAATATATCAGATATATCAGATATCCCACCAGGTCGTTGTATAATCCCTGGGGGGACTCCCATATATCAAAGGGTGGGGATGCTCGTCGTATCTTTTAGGGGTAAAATCAAGGATCTGGTATCGTTTAGGGTGTGCAAAAGGTTTTTGGGTCATTAAAATTCAAGCTGGTATCTTTTAGGGTATTTTTAAAGATGATAAGGTATTGCATAAGCAATAGCATAATAACAACTTTTAATTGGCTTTAATTCGTATAATGCCAACTATTAACGTATAACTCATCAAATACATTGAAATTCAATCAATCAACTAGCTGTTTTCCACTGGTATCTTTAGGGGTAAAAATCTTATGCTGCCACGCCCACCTTTGTATAACTCTGGTATCTTTTAGGGGTCATTTTGGTAATTTCCGACGAGCATCCCCGCCCGTTGCCACCCGGAGTCCCCCATCTCCTGGGGGTATACACACTATAGGCTCCTGTGTACATGCATGTACCAGAAAATCATCAAGTGACTCACGGGATATTCCACAGTATGCCACTCAAACCAAATGACATAGTGCATCTGTTGTGGTTCAACTCAATTTTTATTTTCCTTTGTTTTTGTGTATGCTAATGTATGTTAATGAGTATATTAGACAAAGGAAAATAAAAATTGAACCAAGGATAAAATTGAACCACATCACATCTCCATATTCATGATTATCAGAGTTAAAATGAATGCAGATATATCATGGCTTTACCTTGTATGCATCATCAAGTTTCAAGAAATCAACAGTTGGATCTCTTGCATGTGGCTGGTCACTGCAGTACTTGTACTCAATAGATGTAGCAACTGCTGGTATCAAACAAAAACATTAAAAGTTGATTACATCATTGATAGGTATACTAGGCACATGTATGATTTCATCATTTTTCTGAGCATTTTAGCAAGGTAAATTAAAGCATCAAGAATAATGCTGGAATTTTAGTGAGTTATAATTATACTCAAAGAAAGTTTTAGTTAAAATTAAATTAGGGAGTAGTTGCATGAATCAAATATTAAGAACAATCTTGCTGCCTGAAGCTACTTGAGCAATCTTTAGTAGGAAAATTGACCATTGGGGTCAACCCCTGGGGCAGCAACAGATACCCAGGAGGATTTGTTGAGATTTTCAGAAAATTCTTGTCCGAGGGACTGTGGGGGAAAACATCACCTTTGTTCAATGAGTTTGAACCCAGGGCCAGACTCTGGGGATTTGTAATTTGAAGTCAGCAGTTTATACATTCTTGATGATTCCCGGATGTTCTGGGATTTTTTTCTTTATTTTAGAAAAAAGGTCATATAATAAAACTCTTATTAACCGAGCTTGGTCAGTCTGTACAGGAAGAATCTTGACCTCGGTCAGGTACATTCCGACCTCAGTCAAGATTCTCCCGTACAGACCTCCCGCTCGGTTAATAAGACCTAATTATTAACAGTGTAGGATATAATAAGACCTAATTATTAACAGTGTAGGATATAATAAGACCTAATTATTAACAGTGTAGGATATATCCTATACTGTTAATAATTAGGTCTTATTAACCAAGCGGGAGGTCTGTACGGGAGAATCTTGACTGAGGTTAGAATGTACCCGAATTTGTGGTAGCACTAATTTGCATACTTCCTTGGCAGTGGCGGATCCAGGATTTTTCCAAGGGGGGTTCCATTTCTTACATCCAGCTGTGTATAATACTCTATTGTTTGGTTGATGTTTGACAAAAAATGGCTCAAAACCTTCAAGGAGGGTTCCGTGGAACCCATGGAACCCCCCTGGATCCGCCACTGCTTGGCAGTTCATTCTATATGATTTCATTAGATTAAGATATTAATAAACATAAAAAAACGTTTTAAATCACGTTTAGAGAAGTAAGGTCCAGCAAATTCAAAGCCCTGCAGCTCACAGTGTCACTATAAGCTATTAATACCTATCTTGTCTGATGAGGCCATCTTCTTTTTGCAATGTTTGTAGTATGATTTACGATGTAAGAGTTGTTTCAAAAAGTTTTACATCGTTGTTACAGCTAGCTCCTGAGAAATCATTAAGAGCTGACAGTTACCACGTAGTCCAGTGAAAGGTTGGAAAGATCGAAAGTTGAATCCAGGCCTTATACACAGGAAACCCAACCCGGGTAATTTCTGGGACTGAACAGGACACTGAACAGTTTTTTCTTTCGAAAACTAAGGATGCTCAAAGACAATTAACAAATTATACATCACAATTAACAAATTGTACATCAAATTTGCAATATCTACAATCATTTTTCTCCTTCTTGATATTAGGGACTGGTATTTGTAGTGTTCGTAATAAAGTGTTTTATACTTCCGCCTTGAAATGTTACAACACCGCTTTAATTATATAACATTAAGTTCTAGGGGTCCATCATTCATTATTTTACACTGTCAAGGATGTCCTCGGACTGACTACAAGCAAAACCAGGTCAAGCTTCGAACGTACAACGTGAGACATCCCTAAGTCTGGGTATTTAAGCTTAATGACGAGCAGTCGGATTCGGTCTAAAACGTACAACAAATATGAGATTGACTTATATTTACCCACGACATGGTTTACCTGTAATAGTGGAAATTATCCAAATAAAAGCGATCATCGCTAAGAAAGCCATTTCATGACTCTGGTACGGCATACAACTCAATCAAAACATGACGTCATCATTGCTTAGCACGACTTTTTACTCGTGGATATGTGAAGCGTGACGCTGGGTTCTTCAGAAATCTCTTAGCTATCCACGAGTTACTATTATTGCTTTTGTTTTGCCTTGCTTTGCTTTGCTTTCTTTGTTTGTTTGTTTGTTTGTAATTATTGTTGTTGTTGGTTTTTTTTGCTGATTGTCGTAAAAGGTGCTCATATACGGCCGTACTCATAACATCCAAGTCCCAGGGCGCTAGATCAGCGTTAAAAACGAACAAGACGACGCAAATCCACCAACCACGCACCATGATGACCCGCAGTGGAACCCAAACTATCAAATCGTTCAGGCATTCCCGCCCAAGACGTGGAGAGACTGGGCACAAGGAAGTATTAAAATCCAGACCATAAAACCTTTTTTAGAAAATAAGCCAATGTAAAAGGTCGTAAAATGGTCAAAAATGGCCCAAAATCGCGCAAAAACAAAGCAAATTGTAAAACGGTCAAAGATGGTTGAAAACTTTAAAAAAATATAGTTAACGCATAACGAAAAAAATCGAGGTGACGGACCGCGGAAGTACATGCTGTGTACAATTTGTACACTGAAAGAATTCTTTCTTGTGCTCTTTTGTAGACACATCATGTACAGTTAAAACATCCCGGACATGTTATTTGGGAAACCTGTGTCAGTGGAGCCCCTTCTGAATACCTCGCCCACCCCTTTTATGCGAAACCTGTCAATCAAAAAACCAGTATCTTAACATTGATTGGTTGAATTATATCAATACCTATAATAGCAAAGATAGCAAGGAGACCTCTTGAAGCCGTTAGGCTTATCAAGAGCAGAGAGCCTCCTTTTTTTAAAAATATGCTTATGCTAGTTGTATATTTGCTTTGGCGATTATTAATACGAAAGTAACAAAAACAGGTTCAATGATGTTTGAAAAAGGAAAAAAAAAACAAAGAACAACAACAACAACAACAACAAAATAAACTTTTTAGTTACCGCTGCGATCGCTGTCCAGAGTGCGGTTCACATGTGAGTGCTGCGATGTATAGCTAAACACGTTTTCGGCGATTACGGGTATACGCAGTGACGGATCTAGACGTTTTGAAAGGGTGGGGCATCATCAAGTGCCAATCTTTGGGAGTGGGTTATTTTTGGCATGTGTGCACTCAAAAAGCAATTTTAGAACAACTTTTATGTGGTCTATTGTGCGCTTAGGCGGGTTATTTTTCCTATTATAAAATAATTTTTCTCAAAAAAAAAAAAAGGATCCAACTGAAAGGAGGGGGCACTGGATCCGCCACTGATACGTGCAGTTTCCGAGTCTATCTATTCAAATTTGAATAAATATATTAATTTTCCTGAATCAATAGTCAATACAATTGTCTTTTCATTCATTTTTGTTAGTTGTTCTTTTGGTTATTAGTTTTGATCAGATGGATTTCAACACGGTACATAGTCATTCCGGTTCATTCATTTTTTTTAGAACAACCGGTCATGTCGTATAAGTAGATATAAGTATAAAACTAATAAGTGGTGCGGTAACAATGTGTAAGAAGTAAGCAACTCTCTATATTTGTCATTTGTTTTTTTGAGACAAACCGTTTGTGTTAAAAGATTTCATCCATGCAACCATAACCATTCAAAACAATAGTCAAAAGATGCTACCACTAAGGGGCTGTTTATATGGAGGCGAGCCAGCCCGGTAAGCGGGCTGAACTCTTTTGTTTTCTTTTCCCTGGGGGCTACAGAACAAAAGAAGTCAGACCGCTTACCGGGCTGGCTCGCCTCCATATAAACAGCCCCTAAAAGTTAGGCGCTGTTTATATGGAGGCGAGCCAGCCCGGTAAGCGGGCTGAATTCTTTTGTTTTCTTTTCCCTTGGGGCCAGAGAACAAATGAAGTCAGCCCGCTTACCGGGCTGGCTCGCCTCCATATAAACAGCCCCTTAGAAGAGAACTTTTACATCACAATTACAGCTTTTACATCAGCACGCACCTCTCAGCCGATTAGCCCCCTAGCACTGTACATACTACCTAGCAGTTCTCAGAATATGAACGAATTTAAATAGATATATTTATAAGCTAAAACTGATAAATAAACCGAATTTACATTAATAATAGAAGAATATTAAATTGCTCGAATCTTAACGCTATATGTCAACACGGACTTTAATTTTTAAAGTATGTTGGAGGGAAGCCAGTAATTAGAAAAGAAGGGGAGATTTCGCGTTGGTGGGCGAGCCTTAATATACTCAAGGAGATAGATTTTGGCGACATTATGTCCTCCAGTCAATATAATATATTTTCAATATTCTATTGAAAATGGCAAAATAATTTGCAAATATGCCAGACCACTGTCTGGTTGAGAACTTGAAAATAACAAAGCGATGGGTGTGAGATAAGTGTCGGGTAAAGTATGAAGATCTAGAAAACAAGGTATGTCACTTATTCTTATCACGATGATAGAAATGATCTTTTCACTGCTCTCTTGTTATAGAAAAGACAATTACTTTTGGTG